>CP092872.1:63176315-63461676 GCA_030710605.1 Cordylochernes scorpioides
ATTTACGAACGGAAAAATATGTGCAGGTTAGCCTAGTGGACATGGCATCTGCCCAGTAAGCGGAACACTGTGGGTTCGATTCCCACCCCTGGACTCTTTATTTTTCCGTTTATCATTACTCTTCACAATTCATCCTATCATACTTCATTCCTAAGCTTAGAAATAATCGTTATGTCTCCTTAAAATAAATTTAGAATTTTCGTTCAAAAGAAACATTTGCGGTATAATTGATAGTTCTTTGTTATCAGATGTAAATAGAAACCAATATTTAAATTTATGAGTTTTAAATTAAAAAAAAAAAAAAGAATAAAAAAAGGCTATATTTAATTCATTTTCAAAATACCACTATTCTGTTATAAGATATTCAATATTCTTCATGGGTATTGGACACCTTTCCTCTTAACTCTACATTACCAGTTACTATAATTGAAAACTTTATTTTGTTATATAAACTATTGTGAAGTCTTACGCCACAAAAGAAGTTGAAGTTAAACCGTTGAATATGGCGAAAATTAAATTCATGTAGCATTTAATGAACTTTATTCGTTCATTCTAACAGAGTAGTGCTAGTTTGAAAATGAATAAAATATAGCCTTTTTAATTCTTTTTTTATTTTTTACTAGACGCCGACCCGGGCTTCGCCCCGGGATTGACCCGTGTGCATATCTACCCGAGTGATATAAATTTAGATAAGATTTATTTTTAAATAATTGTTTTTACTCGAGGGAATGTTTGTAGTCTAGTACGTTGATATAATCAATCTATCTGAATATTAGGAAAGGTCAGGTAATTTTTTTGTAGGGTGATGCTCTGAAAAAGAACGCTATACCACTTTATCACTAAACAAATTGGAGAGTCAAAAATAAGCAACCTAAACAATCCATTAGCTTTGCAAGAACAGAAATAGAGAAATGCATGCAAAATTTTCAACACAAATCAAAATCTTTAATCCTCATTATTTTTTTATTTTTTTTTGCCTACCCCTAGTACACGTGGTACAGGCCATGATAAGCATGGTGGGTAGTTAGCGACTGCTTTTTACTGTAAGCGCACCACATGTCTACACATGTGAAAGCAGTTCGACTTTGCACTTACAAATGTGCCAGAGCCCCGTTTGGTTACTTGCACTCGCTGGTGGGGTTGGACTTTTGCAAGAATCGGGGGGCCATTGGAGCATTTTTTTTTTTTTAAACAGAAAAAGTGTCCAATGCGGGGATCGAACCCGGGTCGTAGTGGTCGTAAACCAAACGGTTTAACCAGCCTTCCACCGACCCCCCTTCCTCATCAGTAATGTATATTAGGTAGGATGAGGTTTATTTTGTTTCTATTACATTACATGGAATAGTTGTTTTTTTTTTCTAATAAAATTTACTGACCTCTTTGTTCACTGAAACCTAAACAATGAGTATGTTAGACCACTCTTTGTTCAACCTTACACATTGTTTAGGTCTCTTATTAGGTGCAAGATGTATACGTATGCTAAAATGGTAATTTGGGCAAACATAGGTAAATTCATGTTGGGCCAGTATTGTTCAGCAAGCCAACACAGATATAACATTACGGTATGAAGCAAGTTGTGCTAAAACAAATATTTCCAATCAAATTATCAAAAAAATAACATATACTATGTAATATAAACACATGTATGTAAAATAAACACAATAATAACCAATAATTAAAAACCATAAATTTTTCTAACACAGTATACTTCTTAAGCAAGAATACCTTACCATGAAGGTTTAAAACCCTACACATTGAAACATGTGAAAAATGTAGCATGTGTGTATGATGGGCTTGAAGAGAAAATATTTAAAAAATATATTTATTGAAAACTATATCGACAGATGAATCAGCTTTATAATCAATATGGGCATTATACTGCAAACCTGAAAACGGCTTATGAGTCCAAAGCTGAATACGCTGAACAGGAACTTGCAAAGTTTGTGTAGCTGCGACGCGGGCTTCAGAATACCTAAGACGGCGAAGCGCAAGACGCGTCTCACTTTGAAGTGGTGTCTCAATAGCTCTAGCATTCCTATATCTCCTGGAAGCAGCCGTATTCCTACCAATTAAAGGTCGGCTGCGGCGAGGCATATCCTGAAAAAAAAGATTGAGATTAATAACAAAAGCTTAAAAACCAGCAATTTATAAACAAAGCATAAAAATTACCTGTCTTTTTGAGGTAAAAATCAAAATTCTTAAATTTTTTCTCCAAAATAACCTTCCAGATAAGTTAAAAAGATTATAAAAAACAAAAAGCATAAAATTAAAAACTAAAAAATTAATGTACAAAACCAGTTATCATTAAAAAGCCTCAAAAATAGACCAACCGCAGGACACGGCAATGAAAAAGCATGTTTTTTTGAGGAAAAAATAGAAATAATTTTCTAAAATACAAAATACAACCCCTATATGCTAAAAAAAAAAAAAACTATAAATAATCTAAATATAAAATACTTAATCAAATAAATTAAAATATCTTAAATAAAATTTTGAAAAAGGACCTCAAAAAGACAAATAAATGAATCCGTTAAAGAAATCCCTCGCTTATTTCAAAATATAAATAACCTATTTTTTAGATACAACCCATATATGTAGAAAATATAATAAATAAACTGTATTTAAAAGATAAAAGCAATAATTAAAAAAACTCCATCAACCCATATAAGTGGAAAACACCATAAATAATCTGTAACTAAAATATCTAAACAATTAATTAAAAATTTTGTTAAGGTCCTCAAAAAAGACATAAAATTGAGCACATGAATGTGTATGTGTATCTCATCAAGTAACACGTAATAAAATAAAAAATAAACTTGATCTCATCAAGTAAGGCTTCAACCTTTTTCGGTATAAAATATGAAAACTATAAAATAAAAGTATCTTACCATGTATAAAAGTTATTATTAAAATCAATATATATATAAAAAAGATAGAACAAATTTAGCAAGAAGCGGAAAGTAAACACTTTTGAAAGTATAAATACTTTTACTCTCATAAGGTGGAATCCTCTGGTGTATAATAAGCAGCAAACATAAATAAATTCCGAGGATAAGTTTCTTTTATTTCAAAAATAATAGTCTTCGAGCTTTCGGGCGTAAATAGCCCTTCTTCAAGAAAATAGGAAGTAATTTTAAATTAAATTTTGAATTTCATATAGAAATGTTTGTAAACAATTAGATGGTGTTTTTCTTTGGTCCTGCATAGCGTGAGTGAATCTCGTATCCACGTGATTTAGTTCTAATCTAAAAACTTTTATATAGAGTTTTGCCCCCAGAAATATTGGCCGATTACATTGAATATATTGAAATGATTACTTGTCCCAAAATGAATATTCCAAGTCTGAATTAAATTTTATATCAATCTGGAAATTGCCATTGTTTATCTAGGATGTAGTTCTATGTATTAGGATTGTGTCTTAAGCTATTGTATATTTCTGGGATATCTATATGTCTATTGATGCTCTGGTGTTTTTTGGATACTATTGCTTCTAGGATTAGTCTTTTATATTTATTTTTTATGTTGGTGTAGTAGGTTTTTGGTTCATCTAAATTAAAAGTATGGCCTGTTGTTTTAATATGTTGAAAGATAAGTGATCTATTGTCTTTGTTATTTATATTTCTATTGTGTTCATTAATCCTGTCCTTAACTGACCTGCCTGTTTCTCCTACATATATACTATTACAATGGTTACATTTAACGGAATAGATGGCCTGTTTGTTGTGTATTGGTAGGATAGGGCTATTGTTTTTGGTGTTAGGATTTCTAACTATAGAACCAATGTTTGGAGTATTTTCATAAAAAATTCTGATTCCGTGTTTTTTAAGTTCTCGGGCTATTTTGATGTTATTGGGGGAATAAGGTATGATGCAGACCGACAGATTACTGGCCACTTCCCAACAGAAATTCAAATATGGAGCAGGTATATAGACGATATATTCTGCTTATGCCACACAGAAACAATAGATAGCATTTTAACCAAATTAAAAGACTTTCATAAAGAAATAGACTTCACCCTAGAAAAAGAAACCAATGGCACGTTACCTTTCTTAGATATTTTCATCAACAGGAAAAACCAGAAATTCAACACTACAGTATATTATAAGCCCACTTTCCAACCCAACTATATACACTACTCCTCATATTGCCCTTTAAATCATAAAATAAACACCATAAAAACCCTCACAAAAAGGATCCATACCCATTGTTCCAATCAAACATTTAAAACAATAGAAACTCAAAATATAATGCAAAACCTTCTCATAGCAGGATACCTAAAAAATTTTATACTAAGACATTTTATAACCCTTCCACAATCAACAATAACCAGACATATAGATCAACATGCATCATACCTTATTCCCCCCAATAACATCAAAATAGCCCGAGAACTTAAAAAACACGGAATCAGAATTTTTTATGAAAATACTCCAAACATTGGTTCTATAGTTAGAAATCCTAACACCAAAAACAATAGCCCTATCCTACCAATACACAACAAACAGGCCATCTATTCCGTTAAATGTAACCATTGTAATAGTATATATGTAGGAGAAACAGGCAGGTCAGTTAAGGACAGGATTAATGAACACAATAGAAATATAAATAACAAAGACAATAGATCACTTATCTTTCAACATATTAAAACAACAGGCCATACTTTTAATTTAGATGAACCAAAAACCTACTACACCAACATAAAAATAAATATAAAAGACTAATCCTAGAAGCAATAGTATCCAAAAAACACCAGAGCATCAATAGACATATAGATATCCCAGAAATATACAATAGCTTAAGACACAATCCTAATACATAGAACTACATCCTAGATAAACAATGGCAATTTCCAGATTGATATAAAATTTAATTCAGACTTGGAATATTCATTTTGGGACAAATAATCATTTCAATATATTCAATGTAATCGGCCAATATTTCTGGGGGCAAAACTCTATATAAAAGTTTTTAGATTAGAACTAAATCACGTGGATACGAGATTCACTCACGCTATGCAGGACCAAAGAAAAACACCATCTAATTGTTTACAAACATTTCTATATGAAATTCAAAATTTAATTTAAAATTACTTCCTATTTTCTTGAAGAAGGGCTATTTACGCCCGAAAGCTCGAAGACTATTATTTTTGAAATAAAAGAAACTTATCCTCGGAATTTATTTATGTTTGCTGCTTATTATACTTTTACTCTGTTGAATTTTTTTGTATTTTATCGATAACAGCAAAGTTATGTATTTTAAAGTTAGGGGAAAATATTTTGATGTTAAGCAAAACCTGCTCCATCTCGTTTTACATAAATGTTGAAAATTTGGTCGAAATTGATGCATTGTAACGAAAGTTTTTAGTGATGTACTCTTATGAAATTTGCATTTTATTAATATAGATTTAAAACTCACAAATTTAAATATTGGTTTCTACTTACATCTGATAACAAAAAACTATCAATTATACCGTAATATGAATAAAAAGAATATATAAGAAGTAGTTAGATGCGAGAGAATCTGAATTATAGTCTCTGTATATAATATCTTGTACAATACATGCCAAGACTCATGGTAGTCCATTTGTTCCTTCTGGGTATAACACTTTCTATTTCCACTATAGTTGAGCTGGATAATTTATTCAGGTTCTAAGAGAGGAGGTCTACAATGTGATGGAGTTTAGTAGCCGTGCCTCTGCTTCCAGTTGGCTTTCTTCACCCCCACTCCTTCTCCTCCAAGTAGGGGGCCAGGTACGGTACATCGTACTTCACCCACTGGTCCTTGGGTAGCACTTCGTGCTGGAAGGTCAGCTGGGTGGCCCTCCACCGCCAAAAGTCCCTCACTATAGTTTAGGTTTTATAAAATTCTTTTTCAAACTTTGCAGAGTGCTACTAACACGGTTTCTACGCAAGGATTATCATAGGTTCCGTCTTACCCTATTTTTGTATTCTAATCCAATTCGATATTGCTAGTTCACAAAGACTTGAAAGGTTATACAATGTGTGTGTTATAAATGAAAAGGATCCATCACGGCTGGGGAAGACTCGGTGAAGATGAAGATGACACCGCGACAGGTGGAGGAATACTTCGCCGCCTGCGACATGCAGCGACTGGGGAAAGACCTCAGTGTATGGGCCAACATCAACCCAACTGATGAAAAATATTTGAGCGACAAAACTCGGGAAGATTTGGATGAACATTGCAAGTAAGTACTTACATTATCTGCTAGTAGATTTTATGATATTTATTGTGTTCAGGATGAGGATCGCTAATATCCAAGACGCCATTTCCCACTTGGAGGAATGTCTGACAGATGAACTGAAGAACGGACTTCCAGAAGTTACTCAGCTGACACTTACCTTACTTCAAGATCTTTGCAGCAATAGCACCGTTCTCGACCGTAAGTTGGAGAACTCTCTTTAGAAGTGATATAAATTATATATATAAAATACTGTTACGTTGTTGGTTGACAAAGAATAACTTCCGTAGGTACAAAGGATCTTTAGGACTTTATTTAAGCCTAATCGATAAAATAATTACAGAAGAGTGCAAACTAAAATAATAAAAACAAAGAAAACAGCAGTTACAAACTCGCCAACTGGAGCACAGTCAAGGAAAGCAAGAGCAGAACAGGAGACAGAAGTTGGTAGAACCTTCTAGAATCTTCCAGGAAGTACACCGGCGTCGGCGCTAAGCAGCAGTCCGACCTCTTGAGACAACAGCGTTTGCTTGGAGTCCACCACGTAGCTTCGTTCTTCTTCTCCTCTTCTTATCTTTCCTACCCCTGGCATGAGTTTCTCATCCCTATATATCCCGGAGTAGATCTTTCCTGAACGGTAATGGTTGGTCAGCCAATCAGAAAGCCGCCAGGACCAAGCCTTGCGCAATCGCTTTAGATTGGCCAATCAGTTGTCTTCCGCTTTTTCTACATTATTCTTAAACGTTCTAGAACATTCTCTCGTCATTCTGGAATGTGATTTTATCTCTACGTAACATTACGTTAACGGCTCTATATTAAAATCACTAATAATTCTGTTTTAGTTTGATCTTAATAGAATGTTGAAAGTACCTATTTGATGGATATTTAATGTAGAATAATTTCATCCTTGTCCCATCTTGCTGTAAATGACTTGAGAATATTTCTACCGAGTATCCCCCACTTCAAGAAAACGACAGTACTTATTCAGGCCTAACTGCCATAATGTGCTTATTTCTATGTCTCAAGAAAACGGATAATCTAGGTCATGTAAGATAAATCACACACACACAAAGCTTTATTAAGACCACCAGTCTTATACAGATACACCACAGGAAGAAATAATAGATGGAGCTCCTATACTCCAGGCAGTGCAGCACCCAACAACAGCCTCCTGGTCCGACACATGATGTAGGATAAAATAACTCTAAAATAATCCTTTGAATATACTGTCAAGAACACGTCGAAAGCTAGAAGATTCACGGATCACAGCTCTTAAAGCAAAATATTTAGATTTCATTAAAACCCTTGAAACTTTCACATAAACTGATATACCCGTAGCATTCCATCCTCTACTTTGCATTGATGATCTTAGATAAATATTGGTCAAAGATTCCTGATTTCTCAATTACCATAATAAAATTGGGATCCCCAGAAAAATCTTCCTTAAATACATGTCTTGGCTCCCAAAAGCTCATTGTTCTATTTAGACCATCTCCTATTACAATCGGGATAAACATGGTCGAGCAATAATGAACCTATATATAAATACTGGGATGACCGATCATATAAGTTTGAAATGTGAAGGATTTTTTTTTTGGATAAGAGAGTTTAAAAGTATGATTGAAACAAGTATAGTTTGATGGAAGAAGATACTGTAATATTATTAGGAAATAGAAATAAACAGATGAAAACAAGAACAATCTCTTAAGTAAGAAAATTTCAGTTAGACACACAACATTACACACAAAACAAAACACAACACACACAAACACAACACAAACACAACACACAATAACACACAACACACAAGCAAACACAACACATTATTTCATGTGAAAAAGCGTATTTACGCAAATTTAGCCTTAAAAAAATAACTAATAATTTCTTGGCTTCTCAAGAAGCCTCTGGGACCAAAAATCTTTTTGGTCGCAGTGGTACAGCCTACTCCACGCTGACGAGCGCCAACAGCGCGAAATGCGTTCGTGGATGTCTTTTCTTGATTTATCAAGAAATTGGGTTGGCCAAATATCACGGAGGAAGTTAAATAAACGTTAGTTTATATTGCTCCACTAGATGGCGCTCTGCCTTCTAAAAAGCACATGTGCTTGTGGTCGTCAGGATATGCTTTCTTTATTTTTTATTATTTCATGTGTTAGAGCAGGGGTCGGCAAACTGCGAGCCACATGCGCCTCTTTGGATGTCAAGCTGCGACTCTTTATATAGTTCCATACGTAACTATTATTTATATGAGTACTATTTATTGTTGGCAAGAAAAATATTTTACGGCTTTGAAAATTTGTAAATTGTAATTTTTGATTTCCGACTCAAAAGTTTGCAGACCCCTGTGTTAGAGCAATGAGACTTGGTTGTAAATAAACTTCTAATTTTTCTTTTCAAATTCCAATGAGATGATGTTTTTACTAAATATTATTTCATTACTCAGGTATTAAGGTTACAAAAAAAGAACATTTATATTCTTCCTTGACTGGCACTCTCATATACCAATTTTTCATCCAAAGACATCATAAACGTTGGTGTTACAGAAGCCGTGACAAATGAGAAATCCGCTATAGTCGACCAAGACATTTACATCAACTGTATGAAGGAGGTCAAGGTGGAGGACGACAAATCTATAATAGAGAACATCAGCATGTGGAAGTCACTCTTCTGTTGGTAAGTTGTTAGCTACCATATTTGTATATGTCATCATGGTAAACATGCATGATGTGGAAATCAGAGGATAGAAGTAAAACAACTGATTAGCACAAGTTGGATACGACCAGGATAGTACAAGTTTAAGTACAGGCACTATGTAACCTATGAGTTTATCTGTAAAGAATACATTAGAACTTAAGGCAGGCCTTACTGTATTGGTATTTTCTACATATTTTGAGGCAAAATTGTGAAATTATGATTCTGGAATGATTAAAAATCAACGATAGGATGATATTTATAGTATTCAGCATAATAATTTTAAATATACTAGGGGCGTTCCAAAAGTAATACCTGTTTGTCCAGAACTCGAATAATATTTGACCTATTTTATTTTATCCATTTTCATATCAGATAGCTTAGGTATGAAATCAAGACAGAAACAAAAAGCCGTTATTGAATTTTTGGAAATATAGGGATGTTCAGCTTCAGAGATACATCAGAAACTGAAAATGTATACAAAGCCACAATTGATGTAAACAGTGTAAGAATATAGATGAAAAGATACCGAAGTGGTGAGACTTCTTTAGTGACAAACCGCGTAGTGGGAGGCCATCAACAGCAACCAACCCTGAAAACGAAGACAAGGTTGATGACCTTATCCGTCATGATCGAAGAATAACTATCAGAAAGTTGTGTAATATACTAAATGTTGAATATGATGTAAAATAAAAACAATGATTAAACATCTAGGTTATAGAAAAATCTGTTCAAATTGGGTTCCAAGGAAACTAACCCCTGATCAGCATGATCAAAGGGCTCAACTATGCCAAGAGCTACAGAATCTATATGAGGCCCAAAAGAACAATTATTTTTAAATATCGTTACTGGAGATGAAACCTGGACATACCTTTATGACCCAGAATCTAAGGCAAAGTCATTAGAATGGCATCAACCCAGCTCACGTAAGAAATAAATTCAAAGTACAGAGGTCATTCAAAAAGGTGATGGCAACTGTCTTTTGGGACCTGCGAGGTGTAATACTGGTTGATTTTGTAGAATAAGGTGGTACTGTGAACATTTCTCGCTATGTTCTAACTTTACGAAAATTTAGGGAAGCTATATGAAAAAAAGACCAGAGATTCCTCTTAAATCCGTCAAGTTACACAATGCCAATATGCACGGTCGCATACCTCCTTCTAGACTTCAGAGGCTATTGGACAAATGGGCTGTTCACTGGTTCCAGAACCCACATACAGCCCATATTTGACACCTTGTAACTTCGATTTATTCTCCCCAATGAAAAAAGGTCTAAAGGGACAAATATTTGAAGACCTACAGGAAGTAAAACGGGCCATAAAGACATGGTTGAGAAAACAACCTCCAGCATATTTCCAAAGCGGATTTACAGCTTGGGCTCAAAGCTGGAGGAAATACATAGACTCCGCTGTAGAATATTTTGAATAATACCATTCTATTTACAAATATATGATTTATATGTATAAAATTTATTTAGTACTTTTCGAGTAATGGATAAACAAGCATTACTTTTAGAACAACCCATGTATATTTTAAAGCAATTTCCCAATGGATTTCGTTGACAAAAATTATTCCACGCATTTAAGGTAAAGGCTCACACATTAGTGTTGTAATTTCGGTAAAACATTATACTAATCCAATATAAATTTGTCGATTCAATTAATGTTTATGCATGTGCAGCACGTGGTCTCAAAGTTGGCTGTGTTTCGACAAGATGCTGGTAAACATGGACGAAGAGTCCAGAAAGAGGTACACGCACCACATGGATTTCTACCTTGATGCCCTGAGATCCCAGTTCTGTGGTCCACTCTCGCTGGACCAGCAGTGTTCCCTGAGAGCCGAGGAAGATCCCACTCTGGGGAATATAATCCTTCTCAGACTGCTGCTAGCTCACCAGTTTAACTTTCAGTAGGGAACTGTTCTATACACAGAATGTTTACCTAAAATATTTCAATAAAATTTATACAAATATATTAGCTTTGTATTGCAAGTATATATATATGGATAATACATTATTTTGATTTATACAAATCTATTAGAAGGCCCATATTAACCATTACAAGTAGAGGACTGTTACATATCACAGAATGTTCACCTAAAATATTCCAATAAAATTTATACAAATATATCAGCGTTGTATTACAATTATATATAGCTGATACATTATTTTGATTTATACAAATCTATCATAAGGCCCATATTAGCATAAAGATGGCAAAATATACCTATACCTTTCGTAACCAACTTTCAACAATACACATGAAATACACATATTCAAAGCACCATATTATGTAAAAAATAATATTATTATAGATTTAAACGCATAAGCATAAAAAGATAAGAGGGGCTTCTTTTATAAATTTTAATGCGCTTTAAAATTTATAAAAGATGCTCCTCTTATCTTTTTATGCTTATGCGTTTAAACCAATTATTAAGAGTTCCTAATCGTTTAATTATTATAGATTGGAAACATTAACTCGGATTTGAAGGCCTTCACTGAAGCCATCACTGCTGAGCAAGCTAAGACGCTGATCGATCTGCTTGACAAAATAATAGCATATGTAGATGACAAAACCTGCAACCTCTACAAGAGTTCGAGCAGCAACAGCAAGGTTTATGGCATGAGATTCCGAATGGCATGTCTCAATATGTGCGGCATTGCCGTTCGAGCAATCAGAACCCAATATATTTCGCGTTCATGCAAGAGACGAACGTGCTGGCCCTTAACAACGTCCGGAACATCTTCCTCGGATACAATGCCGTCTTCGAGCCAGCGTTATGGCAAATGAACTATTTGAGGATTGGCTTTCTCCGTGAGCACATCATGGAGCCTTGTCGCCACCTCCGTATCGTTGGAAACTTCGATATTCGCATTTCGCCACTTTGGCCCACATGGGGATGTAAATCGTCCTTATCTCTTGATGATGAGTTCTTTCTAATCTAAACTACCGGTGTCTGTCCATCTTATATTAATTCTAAATCAATTAAACACATTTTTAGTATGAGTGGTAATATTGACTAAATATTTTCTAGCAATGCATTATAATAAATTATTATAAATGCATATTCAAGACGAAATATTAATTCTTATTATAACCTCCCAGATGTTGTCGGACAACTACTTTGACAGATGAAATCTTCTGTCAGTTGCCCATTGACTTGCACCCGGGTTTTCTCTTTCTACAACCTCATAGACTTGGGTTTCTCTCAGCTGAGGACTCTGCAAGTCTTCTGTAGATGTTGGACAACGTGAAAGTCTCAATTACAACAGAACTTTTTCCAGGTTTAGGCTGCACCTTTTCGGACAAAGGAGAGAAGATGGAGGACAGTAATCCGTGACTTACCTCAGAGTGGAATGCAGACAGACGGCAGCGCTGACACATTACATGGAACTTCCTGGTCACAGACTTTGTGGTCGATCTTCCCTAAATCGCTTAATGCTGCGTCCCGTTCAATCGGGTCGCCGGCTTCAACTGCCGTCGACCATCCAGCCATGTCGCACTTACACGAAGTCTCCAGCTCCGTACCGCCCACTTGGATCGGCGCTGTATTCCCAGATAGTCTAACCTCGTCGCATCAGTCCGTCACGCTGTTGTATTGCAGCTCACCATGATCGACGATATTCTCGCGAAGATGCTCAAAGCGTTTGAAAGGCGTCTGAAATCCGCATTGTGGCTTTTACCCTGAATAATTTGAGAGAGAGAGAGTTCAAAGTCCGTATTGTGGTATTCCCATAATATAAGTTCAAAAAGTGGCCAAAGTCTATATAGTGGTATTCCCATAATAAGTTCAAAAAGTGCCCAAAGTCTATACAGTGGTATTTCCAGAAGGAAGTTCTGGGAGTGTCCGAGTTCCGCATTATTCTATTCCCCCGGAACAATTTGGGTGAATGTCAGAGTTTGCATTGTGGTATTCCTTGAGGCAATAATGGGAAGTTTTGAAGCAACAGATTGTAGTATTTCCGGGAACAAGTTCGGAGAGTGTTACAGTTCCGTATTGAGGTTTTTCCAGCATAAAGTTCGGAGAAGTCTGCATTATGATATTTCCCAGAACAATTTCGGAGAGTATCAAATGTCTGCATTGAGATATATTGGGAAATTTCGGGTAGTGTAGAAAAAATGCGTGTTTTAGTATTCCCCGAAGCAAATTTGATGATTTTTCCGAGTTCCGCATTGTGGTATTTCTTAGAACAAGTTTAGGGAGTGTCCGCAGTCCGCATTATGGTAGTTCCCGAAACAATTTCGTGGAGTGTCTGAAAAGTCCGCATTGTAATATTCCCCGAAATAAGTTCGGAGAGTGCCCAAGATCCTTTTTTTTTTTTTTGGAATTGCCCAAAGCAGGTTGGGAGATTGAAGTCTGCATTTTGCTAATTCCCGAAGCAAGTTGGCGGAGTGTCCGAGGTTCGCAATATGGTAATACCCGTTGGGGGAGCGTGTCCAAAGTTCACTATGTGGTATTTCCCGAGAACAAGTTTGCCTATTGGTATTTTAGAAGCAAGTTCGGAGCGTTCCAGAGGTCCGTAATGTGGTATTTGCCTAAGCAATTTCAGGGTGTGTCCGAGGTTCTCATTGTGGTATATTCCGGAACACGTTTGAGAAGTGTCAGAGGTTCGGGGTAGATTATTCACATCATTTAGCGTTCAAATAAAATTTTCTCTAAGAGAGTCTAATTCTTCAAAAAAAAAAAAGTTCAACTTTAATTCATACATTCAGAAATTCTTACCATTCAAAGTTCAAATATATTATTCCCGAAGTCACATCATTTGTTGTTGTTGTGTCCAATGAAGAGCCTCAGATGTCTCCAGGCATCTCTATCACAGCAGCAGCAATGTCCACTATCTTGGGTGTGTAAAGCTGCTCCTCTGGGTCCATGTCAATTTTCTGCAAGACTGCGGCCATTGCTGGGCATGGGAATATGTGAGTAGGTGTTAGTTCCACACCAGGACAGTTGTTGCATGCCTTATAGGTTCTTGTGTCATCTGGATGTATTGTCATTCTTTTATAGTGTTTTGTTCTAAATCTTTTTATAGTTTTTAGTCACATCATTTAATTCCTTTAAATAAATCATTCTGAGGTTTTATATCATTTGATGTTCAAATAATTTATTCTCAAGTTCATAACATTCTCAACGTTCAAATAATTTATTCCCAAAGTGTGTTCTGATCATTCAAATAAATTATATATTTTCCTTCTTAGTCAGGTCATTAAATCTTCAAATAAATTATTTCGAAGTTTTAATTATTTAATATTTTAATTAATCCTTTAACTAAATTATATTCCTGAAGTTCCCATTATTCAACGTTCAAATAAATTATCTTGAAGTTCAGTTCATTCAACGATCAAAAGTTATTTCCGAAGTCAGATCATTTAACATCAAATAAATTGTTTTGAAAAATAGAGCAATCCATAAATAGATATCTTTTTGTTGTCAACATAAATACGTTGTAATACCTTGAAAAAGGTTGGCGTTCATTTAACTGAAATATTGGTAAATAAATAATTATTTTTGATCCAATATATGACTTTTTTAAATTAAAAATCAAATATATTTTCAGATAATTCAACATGTTCAAATAGGTTTATCAAATCATTTAATATTCAAATAAATTATTTAGAAGTTCATATAATTTTGCGTTCAAATAAGTTTTCCCGAAGTCAAATCATTTAAATTCAAATAAAGAGTTGTTCAGATATATAATTCAAAGCGCTCAAATATATTAATCATATACAAGTCATATCAATCATATACTTGTAATTCAAAATTCGAATAAATTATTCAGAAGATCATTCAACGTACTAATAAATATCAGAAGTCAAATTTACCTTCATTGTTGAGCTATCACTTAGTGATACATTTCTATATTTTAAAGTCAATTTTAAGTTTTGTGTTTGGAATTACAATTTTTTTCCGTCCAGATTTTTATAATATCCAATTTATCACTGATCATGGAAATTTTAGGAATTTTTGGCAACTATCGATGCGGTGAGGAACCGGGATGCTTCTGCGGAGGAGAAATTCAAGACTCAAAACATCTACTTCTGAAATGCCCAATTTTTCGGGATTATAGGGAAAGAAAATTTGGTGGCATCGGACAGCTACATGAATTCGTAGATGAGAAAAGAACATATAAAAATTTTAATCAATTTTGTAGATATATATACAACTATCTTTTGAACTGGGAAAGAGAGGGAAGGAAATTTTGAGGGAATTGCTTTTGTATTTTACCTGTAAATTACCTGTTATTGTTAAATGCAATCGATCAGTCGAGGGTAATGCATGCCTTGCAAGCTCTCATATTTGGGGGCAGTGTGGTTATCTCTCTCTAAGAAGGAATAAAATCTAACGGCGACACACACACACACACAAGATTCTTAGTCGGATCCCTTAAATTTCAAAAAGTTTCAAAATAATATGACATAAAACGAAAATTACATGCAACATAATATTCATAAAAATAATTCATATAACCACAGATTAATTAGAATTAATATTTCTCAAATTGTGCAACCTATATGTAAATCTGATTATGTTGATTATTCAATCAGGCCAATATGCAAAATAATAGCTACATATATAAAATGTAATCTCAGATTAGATGGTTAGTGTTATAATTATGAAATAAAAGATACGCAGCCCTAGATGCTTTGTTTCAACTTATTTATGAATATAACAGGGTTTTTTCCTAATGATTCTTTATTAAAGAGATACAATCTTGGCAAGTTTTCGAACTATGACGTCCTTCAACAGGATATTACGCGAATACAAGAAACTAAAGAAGATATAATATATATATATGTCCTATCTGTCATGGGCAAATGGAAGGGCGCAGCCGTTGTGCATGTAAGCTTCGAAAAAGAATTTGTTCCACACTCGTGAGCGAGCGTACGCGGCAGCGTGCCGTAGCATTCGCCCGCGCGCGCTGGCTCCCACGTTTATTTTGTACAGTGTATTTATAGATGGATAAATTTGTATTTACATTTCAACATTCTAATTATGGCGAAAATAAATTATATCTTTTGGGCATTAGGCAAATTATGACAGGTGAAACCTGTGTGGGATAAATAAATTTAAAACATTTAAAAATTATTTAGTTGAGATTGGGAGGCAATTTTATAAATTAAATAATGATACTATGGTACAAAAATTTAAAAATTGTGCGATATTATACTAACAAATATATAAAAGTAGAGATGAAAACAACATTAAATATAATATATAATACATAAGATAATAAAGTCAGGTTTTAAATGTTATAGCAGGATAATGTTTTGGCACTGAAGGATAATGCGTCACTATGAAAAATAATATTATTTGAATGATTTTGGCAGGATACGAACCTGTGTGATGTGGTTACATCTGCGTATCTATTTGTTTGTGGGAGTGTTCTGTGCGTGAGAGGATCTCCTGCGCTGGAGTGTTGGTGGATTGGTGATGTGCTGAGCATCCTCCTCTGTACCGTACTTTCCATAAGAAACGTAAGAAAAGGGGTGTTGAAAAGGTGCTCAGGGATTAAAAGGAAAGAATGTCTGATAAGGAAGGGTACGTTTGAGGAATGAAGACTTGGGTCGTGGCGAACAATTCGGTAGGATGATCTAAATTGGGCCATTGGAGTCATCGGAAGGTTTCTCGTTTGGGATGGAGAGAAAAGGGGACGGTTGTCATGTCAATGAAGTAGCGCAAGGAGAATATCTCTTGATGTTGGTGTGTGAACATAATGGTTTATTGCAAATGGTCAGAGGGCAACGTACTGAATTCTGTGACGTACATCCTGAACGGATCGTTTCAAGATGGGTCTGTGACTATCAGTAATCCTGCTGACACCTTAAAAGGAAATGAATTTTGGAAAAACTATCAGTTCGGGGTGGTCAATGGGCAACGCAGGTGGTGTTATTTTAATTTAAAATAGATTTATGCCATTCTATATAGGAATTCCCTGATGATAGAATCTTATGGGGGGTCATCACTCTTAATGTCGTGGTCACCATCCTTTTCTGAGTGATTAATGAAGTCCTTGAAGGTGTTCCAAAAAACCATCGAAAGCTCTTCAAGACAATACATCAAGATTGATTGAATTTGTCTTAATCGGGACGGCGGCAATAAATAAATCAGCAAATGTATAATGGTCACGGAGACGTTTGGGTTAATATACGCCGTTGTAAGGAGGGATAGAAAAATATTGGGAATTGTTTAATCCTATTAAAATATTTAACTATGGGCAACGGTACTAACGCATTTTTGCTTATAAATGACCTATTTTCAAATTTCGCATTGTCACAGTTAATAAGGAGATCACGTGTTGGTGAGGATGGGAGCATTATCTTCGTTGTAGGGGAAGGTTCTAACTGGATATCAATCTTTGGGATGGTGTCAGGAGTAGAAATGTATCTGGCTGTTTATGTTGGTTCGTCATTATCTAAGAAAAAAAAATATCGGGGTTCATATGATTAAATGGGTTACTTAATGTAGATGCATAATTCTTATAATCATCATGAAATATTTCAGGTGGAAAATGATGGTAAATAAAATGTGATTTTGGCACGTTATTGTTGTTCGTTGAGTGAGGTGTGAAGATGTACTTAGTGTCTTCGGAATAGTGTTTCAATTTGTTTACGTGGATAATTTCTGTGTCTAAGTTTGAGCTGATTAGGTCTATTGATTCTAACTGTATAGGGCAGTGATTCTCAACCAATGTGCCGCGGTAATTTTGTGTGCCGCGAAATTCTAAAAATGTGCCGCCGAATTTTAGTCATATGATTATGTTCACGTTTGTATTGGTTTTTTCTTTTTTTCTTTTTCATTTTTTTACTTTTTAAAATAACGAAATTAGCAAATTGAATGTTAGAGATGTATATTACTTATATTTTGCATAGAAATATTGATACATAATTTGAATTTTCTTGCATTCAAGTTAGCAAAAGTGTGCCGCGAAATTCTAAAATTGTGCCGCCAAATTTTAAAATCTTTAAAATAATGCCGCAACAAAAAAAAGGTTGAGAATCACTGGTATAGGGGGATATAACCTCAATGATATCATATGGTCCACTGAAGTAAGGCAGTAATTTGCCCGTATTGGGGTGTTAGTAAATTTTGGTAAGGACTAGATAGCCCACCTCAAAGTCGGGGGACCTGCGATTTTTATCAAATCTGATCTTATCTAGCTTATTAAGTTCTTTCGTTCTCTGTAACGCTAAGCGTCTAGATTCAGTGACTGATGGATAAGGATAATGTTGTTGTCATGTCCAATGAAGATCCTCAGATGTCCCCATGCATCTCTATCACAGCAGTTGCAATGTTCACTATCTTGGGTGCGTAAAGCTGCTGCTCTGGGTCCATGTCAATTTTCTGTTGTTGTTGTCGTGTCCAATGAAGAGCCTCAGATGTCTCCATACATCTCTATTACAGTAGTCACAATGTCCTCTATCTTGGGTGTGTAAAGCTGCTGCTCTGGGTCCATGTCAATTTCCTGCAAGGCTGCGGCCATTGTGTGTAGGTGTCATTTTTTTATAATAATAATATATGTTATTCATTTCTCTCTCAAAACACTATAAAAATACCATTTAATATGTAAATAATTAATACTCTCTTCCTTTTTTTGTATATATATTACTTTTAATTTAAATATATTTTTAATCTCTCTAATACGAGAAATGATGTGTATATATAGTTTAAATACATGTAGATAAATAATTTGAACATTTACACGCAAATATCTACACACTGGTTCAAATCACATTAATAGGTACCGCTCAGAAAGAGCAACCTAGTTCATGATAATTGAACAATGAATAATATGTGATGGTTATTCACATATTAAACAATTTTTAACGCGGGATTCAATCCCTGTTCATGACTGTCGGGAATCGAGCGTGTTACCCTCTCATCCACCGACTTATTGTCGGGAATCGAGCGTGTTGCCCTCTCATCCACCGACTTATTGTCGGGAATCGAGCGTGTTACCCTCTCATCCACCGACTTATTGTCGGGAATCGAGCGTGTTACCCTCTCATCCACCGACTTATTGTCGGGAATCGAGCGTGTTACCCTCTCATCCACCGACTTATTGTCGGGAATCGAGCGTGTTACCCTCTCATCCACCGACTTATTGTCGGGAATCGAGCGTGTTATCCTCTCATCCACCGACTTTTTGTATAAATATCTACACAGGAGGATATCTACACTGTGTGTTTTTTAATAAATAAATAAATATTAGAAAATGTGAAAAATTTACATAATGTCGAGTTGGTAATACTAAAAGATTAGTTGCGCAAATTTAAAAGAGATGGGCTAGAGGTGTGTTATGTTGGAAAAAAGAAGAATAGTAAATCATTGATCTTGAAATACTTTTAGACTGACAACACTGTAATATAAAAACTAGAACAAAGGAGTGTTGGTTTGTTTACAAAATTAGTAATTGTAATGTAAATTGTTAAATGTTCTTTTCTATCTCTCTTTGAAAATAATAAATTTAAAATAATTTCATAAAAGGTAAAATCGCCTAATTCTTTAAAACCACTTCAGCTGTAAGTAAACTTGTTATTTGTTGTTTCATTGTCTGAACCATAAAAGATTCCCAACATGGTAGCAGAGCTTGGTTCTTTTTGAATCGCGGTAAAATATATATATAAAATATAAATAAAAACAAAAATGGCTGTCAGCGAAGATATCGCAAATATTGTGAGACTTAAAAATCCTGAAAATTTTGATTTATGGAATTTTCAGATAACAATTATTTTCAAAGCAAATGGCCTTCTAGATATTGTAAATGGAAAATCGTTGTTTGAAGACTTGAAAGATGAAACTGGAAAGATAAATGGAGCCTAAAAGACGCCAAAGCACAAAAATACATAATGTTAACCATTGAAAAGAATGTTTTAACACATATTCTAAATTGCAAAACTTCAAAAGAAATGTATGAAAAACTAGTAGCCATTTATCAAGAGAAGATGAGCAATTAAAATGCAAATTACTACAAGAATTTCATGGATTCAAATTTGACAAAAATACAGATATGGCAACAAATATAAGCAGAATGCAAAATTTAGTATTCAAACTAAATAATGTAAAACAAGAAATTGAGGAAAGCTTTGTAATTTCTAAAATATTGAGCATTTTGCCAGACTACTTTAATTACTTCAGCACAGCATGGGACTCGACACCAAAAAGTGAGAAAACGTTAACAAACTTAATATCAAGACTATCACTTGAAGAAACTAAACAAAAAGTAAAGCCTGAAGAGGGAATAGCCATGAGTGCTACTAAAGTAAAGCAGTGCTTTAACTAGAAAAAGAGCGGGCACTTAGCAAAATATTGTAGACTAAATAAAAAATGGTGTACCATCTGTAAAAAGACAAATCATACTCAAGACCAATGCTTCTTTAAGAAATCTCAAAATAAATTCCAGGAAAATATTACTTGCCGAATTTGTAAAAAGACAAATCATAAAGAAAAGGATTGCTTTTTCAGAAACAAAAATGAGGAAAAATTGTCCTTTTTTGCAGGAGAGACTTTAAAATGTAAAAATGAGGAATTGCTAGAATTTATTGTAGACAGTGGCTCAACAAGCCATATGATAAATAGTAAAAGGTTTTTACTAATTGAAGTAGATTGCAACTCAAAAATATCAATAGCAAAAAAGGAAGAAACTCTAATAGCAAAATCAGTCGGAAAAATTCAAGGGAAAAAATGTGATCTCATGGAGGTGATGTTTGTACCAAACTTGACAAATAATTTACTATCTGTAAGCGCCATTACCAGAAATAAAGGCAAAGTCGTCTTTGAAGATGAAAAGGTATTTGTCGTAAAAAATGGGAAAAAAGTTTTAGAAGGAGAAAAACAGGAAAATGGACTCTATACAATAAATATAGAAACAGAAAATCCCGAAATTGAAGAATCTCACCTAACAGCTACCCAAAATGAAGAAATGCTCAAATGGCACAGAAAAATGGGTCACATAAGTTTTTCAAGCTTAAAACAATTAAAATTTATGGTTAATGGTATAAACATAGAAAAAATAAGTCAAGATGAAATTTGTGAAACATGCATTAAAGCTAAACAGGTAAGAAAGCCATTCAATTCCATTAGAACAAAATCAAAAAGGCCTTTAGAAATAATCCATACATATGTATGTGGACCTTTAGATCCCACTACCCATGACAACAAAAACTATTTTCTAACATTTCTTGATGACTACACACATTTTTGTCATGTGTATTTTTTACAAAATAAATATGAAGTAAAAGGATATCTAAAAGAATTTATTACAGAAGCAGAAAACCAAATGAATCTAAAAGTTTCAAAAATAAGATGTGACAATGGCGGAGAATATGTAAATGAAGATATAAAATCCTGGTGCAAAGCTAAAGGAATCATTATGGATCTCACCATACCTCACTCACCTCAGCTAAACGGCAAAGCCGAAAGATTAAATAGAACCCTGATGGAGAAAACTAGAGCTCTTTTGATTGATTCTGGTGTCGAAAAATACATGTGGGGAGAAGCTGTAAGGGTTTCAGCCTATTTGCTGAACCGAAGCCCTACTCAAGAATTAGAGAAAACCCCTGCAGAACTTTGGTTCAACAAAAGACCAAATTTGTCAAACTTACAACTTTTTGGTTGTGAAGCTTATGTCAAAACCCTAAAACACATAAAGAAATTGGAAGAGAGAAGTAAAAAATATACCTTTATAGGTTATGCACCAAATGGTTATCGCCTTTGGGATGAACAAAGCAAACGAATCTTTACAGCTAGAGATGTAATTTTTTTAGATAAAGGATGTATAAATAAAGAAGAAAAAATACCTATTGTCGAACCAGAAGAAGAATCTGAAGATCAACTAGAATTGAATGAAGAACCAAGTCTACCAGAAGTCTCTGAAGACAAAGAAGATATCCCTACAAAACCAAGTACTTCAAAATATAATCTTAGACCAAGAAGTAGTTTACAAACACCATCAAGATATGAAGACTTCTATTTAGAACGGGATGGAACAACAGAATCAGCTCTTCTAACTTACTCGGAAGCTATATCTGGTCCGAATCAAGAAAAATGGAAAAAGGCAATAAAAGAAGAAAAAGAGTCTCTTGCCAAAAATGAAGTTTGTGAAATAGTAAAAGAAAATGAAGCGTCAAACAAGAAGATTCTGACCTCTAAATGGCTCTTTAAAGTGAAAGAAGATGGTCGCTACAAAGCAAGACTAGTTGTAAGAGGCTTTGAACAAGAAGCAGGCATTGATTATGATGAGACATTCAGTCCAGTTATAAGCACTGTCTCTTTAAGGATATACTTTGCTCTAATGGCTAAGAGAAGGTTTGCTTTTAAAACATTTGACATAAAAACAGCTTTTCTATATGGGTTTTTGGATGAAGAAATATACGTTCATTTGCCAGTAGGTTATAAAGGGAACATATGCAGGTTAAGAAAGGCATTGTATGGTTTAAAGCAAGCCCCATTAAAATGGAATGAAAGATTAAAAACCTTTCTCAAATCCCAAGATTTCATACAACTAAAATCAGAGCCATGTCTTTTTAAAACCAACAAAGGAAATATGTACCTTGCAATATATGTAGATGATGGCATCTTAATGGGAGATAATGAAGAAGAATTAAATAATATTTTAGAAAAACTATCCCAAGAGTTTGAAGTTAAAATAAACAATGATCCAAGAACTTTTTTGGGAATAAATTTGTGTTTTGAGGAAAAAAATAAAATTTTACTTTCACAAGAAAATTATGCAAAATCAGTTCTTGAAAGATATAATATGCAAAACTCAAAACCAGTACCCACTCCCATTACAGATGTAGTAAAAGAATTAGACAAAAACTTAGAAATATCAAATGATAACAAATTTCCCTACAGACAAGCAATTGGAAGCCTTTTATATTTGACAAACAAAACTAGACCAGACATGACCTTTGCCACAAATTTTGAAAGCAGGTCAATGCATGATCCTACAACTCAAGATATTATAAACATCAAAAGAACCCTAAGATATTTAAATCACACCACCAATTTAGGCATATCATATGATGGAGAGATGCCATTTGAATTAAATGTGTATTGTGATTCTGACTTTGCTGGAGATATTAAAACTAGAAAAGTACCACAGGATATGTAGTTTATTTATGTGGAGGTCCCATAAGTTGGTGCTCCAGAAAGCAACCTGTAATTGCCCTTTCAAGCACTGAAGCAGAGTTCATTGCTGCAGCAGATGCATGCAAAGAAGTGTCATACATAAGATCCCTATTAGAAGAATTAATTCCAGATAATTTTGATATAAATCTCTATGTTGATAACCAAAGCACTATAAAAATTATAAAATCAGGCCAATTCACCACTAAAACTAAACATATTGATGTCAAATATCATTTTGTGAAAGATCAAGCTCAAAAGTTTAACCTGATATATTGTCCAACAGAACACCAAATTGCAGACATCCTAACAAAACCTCTAGCCAGACCAAAGTTTGACAAATTCAAATCCCTTCTTATGACAACCATTTAAAACATAAGTCAAGTGAAGAAACTGTTGAATGTGATAAGATCACTGATTTAAGAGGGAATGTTGGAAAAAAAGAAGAATAGTAAATCAATGATCTTGAAATACTTTTAGACTGACAACACTGTAATATAAAAACTAGAACAAAGGAGTGTTGGTTTTGTTTACAAAATTAGTAATTGTAATGTAAATTGTTAAATGTTCTTTTCTATCTCTCTTTGAAAATAATAAATTCAAAATACTTTCATAAAAGGTAAAATCGCCTAATTATTTAAAACCACTTCAGCTGTAAGTAAACTTGTTATTTGTTGTTTCATTGTCTGAACCATAAATGATTCCCAACATGTTATAATGTAATTATTTCGTAAACATATTTAAAAATACTTAATTGAAACAAACATTCTAAAACAAAACAAAAATGAAATACTGAACACTCTGACAAGAGACAATGTAGGATGTATTGTCAAAACACAATAAGAACGCCATTAAAATATTTACTAAAAGTTTTATTGAATCATATATTACCATTACACACAACAACACATTATATAATAATTATATAATGATAAAATAATAATGATAATAATAAATGCATATATTATTTTAAAAAATGTTACCATATTGGTTATACGGGTATATACAACTTTGCGATTCCAATTATATTTTGGTAAACATTAAGGAAAGAAATGAACGATAGAGGAACAGAATAGAAAGTTTCAGGTGACGTGTGCAATCCAGGAGTCGACCGTAGAGAAAGTTCAACTTTTGAGTCAGAGAACTTTTGGTTTGAGGGTGATTGCCTCTGATAAGAAGAAGATGCTGTCTTTATAATTCACACTTAATAAGAAAGAAGAGATGAGAGAGATATTGGAACTTATTTATTATATCGTTCATATAAGATTATATAAGGTTAAATACAGAATTGATAAAATATAGGAATAAATAGAGAGGTTGAGATTGAAACTGATTATTACAATGTCCATATAAGATTATATAAGGTTAAATACAGAATTGAGAAAATATAGGAATAAATAGAGAGGTTGAGATTGAAACTGATTATTACAATGTCCATATAAGATTATATAAGGTTAAATACAGAATTGAAAATATAGGAATAAATAGAGAGAGGTTGAGATTGAAACTGATTATTACAATGCCCATATAAGATTATATAAGGTTAAATACAGAATTGAAAATATAGGAATAAATAGAGAGAGATTGAAACTGATTATTACAATGTCCATATAAGATTATATAAGGTTAAATACAGAATTGAAAATATAGGAATAAATAGAGAGAGAGATTGAAACTGATTATTACAATGTCCATATAAGGTTATATAAGGTTAAATACAGAATTGAAAATATAGGAATAAATAGAGAGAGAGATTGAAACTGATTCATTACAATGTCCATATAAGGTTATATAAGGTTAAATACAGAATTGAAAATATAGGAATAAATAGAGAGAGATTGAAACTGATTCATTACAATGTCCATATAAGGTTATATAAGGTTAAATACAGAATTGAAAATATAGGAATAAATAGAGAGAGAGATTGAAACTGATTCATTACAATGCCCATATAAGGTTATATAAGGTTAAATACAGAATTGAAAATATAGGAATAAATAGAGAGAGATTGAAACTGATTTATTACAATGTCCATATAAGATTATATAAGGTTAAATACAGAATTGAAAATATAGGAATAAATAGAGAGAGATTGAAACTGATTCATTACAATGCCCATATAAGGTTATATAAGGTTAAATACAGAATTGAAAATATAGGAATAAATAGAGAGAGAGATTGAAACTGATTCATTACAATGCCCATAAAGATTATATAAGGTTTGTTGGAGTAGCGATCCAATTGGCGTGGAGCATTGGGGAATCGACCAATCAACGGCCGCGGCGGCGCTGCGGTCGACGTCACTATATACTTGCCTTTAAAATGTTGCTACTTTAACATCTTGTTTTAAGTTACTTTGTTTAATAAATAATCTTTTTATTCCTTGATTCAATCTCAAACTTCAACAGGTTATGGGCCCAGCACGCTTCCACTGCGCCTAAAAGGATTAACCGCCAGCAGTGAGTAAGCCTTTGTTTTGCTCGAAGTTTAGGCGTCAACCGCCATCCATAACCCTAGTTTCTTTTTGTCGTTGGCCGATTCCAAGACAAAGAAGATGAGCGAAGATTGTCTTTCAAGAATTAAAGTTTTTAATGGTGAAAACTTTTCACTATGGAAATTCCAATTCAGGCTTCTTTTGGAACAACAAAAATTACTAGAATTATTGGAAGGCTTAGAAATAAAGCCGAATGTTGTTTCCTCCGACAGTAACTCTGAAAGTTCACTACAGAATTGGAAATCAAAGGACGTTAAGGCAAGGATGTTATTATCACAGGCAATCGAATTAAGGTTTCTTCAGCCCCTGATGAACTGTACTTCCGCTTCACAAATGTGGCAGAAATTACTTGCTATTCATGAACAAAAATCCGAATTTACTATTGGCCTACTTTGGCAACAATTCTTCGATGCACGATTGACATCGGAAACAATAAGTGATTACATAGCAAAAATTGAAAATATTTCTGCACAAATTTCACAAATGGGCGGAACCATAACGGAAGATCAAAAGGTAGCAAAAATTTTAAATACTTTGCCTTCGAGTATGCGCTACTTTGTTGCGGCGTGGGAATCGTTAGATCCGAAAGCTCAAACTCTTAACAATTTAACTGCAAGACTTTTGAATGAAGAAACAAGGAATCAACAAAGCGGTTCTTCTAAACAAGATGAGGCCTTATTACACAGGCAAGCACGAACTAAGCCTAAAGATACACAACGTTCTTTTCAAGATGCCAAGAAGAACACTAAATGCCACTATTGTCATAAAATTGGACATTGTAGCCGCGAATGTAGAAAAAGATTAGCTAATGAGAAAAATAAATCCAAAAATCTTCATGATTCAAAAGGAAGTTCAAGTGATTATGGACTTATTTTGTGCGATAATCAAGTAGACCCCAATGATATTTGGTATGCTGACAGCGGTGCAAGCTGCAGCATGACATTTCGACGAGAGTGGTTCAAGACCTTCACGCAGTTCACCAGTGATCATCCAATCTACTTGGGAGACAACTCGACACTACTTGCAGAAGGCATGGGAGACATCGAGATTCAAGCCTACGTCGACGGTGGATGGTACAATACGTACATAAGAAATGTGCTCTAAAGAAAAATTTGTATAGCCTTTCTACGTCCACAAGAAGAGGATTCAACGTCATTATCAAACATGACAAGCAACAGATCTTCATGGATAATGACCTAAAAGCCGTAGGAGTGCGTCATGACGGCCTCTACAGGATGCTCTTCAAGGTTACGTCATCATCACAAGGATACATCACCAGCGAGAACAAGCTTCAGTTGTGGCACGAGAGACTTGCGCATCTTCCAGTTGCTACACTTCGAGAGATGGCGACCAAAGGATTGGTGGATGGTCTGCAGCCTCAAGATTTAGAGGGAGAATTTTTTCTTCTGTGAAGGATGCCAACTTGGAAAAGCCCATAGAAAGTCGTGCTATCCCTCAGATGGCAAAAACTACCAGCTAGGTGAGTTTATTTATGCTGATATTTGTGGCCCAATGCAGACTCAATCATTAAGTAAATATCTGTATTTCTGCTTATTTAAAGATTACTTTAGTGGTTATCGCCATATTTATTTTATTAAAAACAAATCAGATGTGCTAGATATATTCAAAGAATATGCTACTCTAATCTATACTCAAACTGGAAATTAGATAAAAGTCCTTAGGACTGATAATGCGCTAGAATTCAAAAGCGATAATTTTGCAGATTTATGTAAAAGATTTGGGATAATTCACGAGTTCACTGCACCTTATGTGCACGAACAGATAGGACGTATAGAAAGAGACAATTGTACGATTGTGGAAGCAGCCAGGTCCATGCTAAATTCACGAAATCTTCCAGGATTTTTTTGGGCCGAGGCATGTAACACAGCAAATTATATTCTAAATAGAAGTGCGACTAAGCAAACCCCTGGAACGACACCTTATGAACTTTTCTTTGGCACAAAGCCTAATGTAGCTAACTATAAAATATTTGGCTGTAATGCTTATATGCATATTCCCAAAGAAAACCGTAAAAAATGGGATAATAAATCGATAAAACTTATGTTTTTAGGTTATGAGAATACAAGCAAAAATTTTAGATTATGGGATTGGAAAACTAGAAAAATAAGAATTTCTAAGGATGTCACATTCGATGAGAAAGCTACTGCACATTCAGATAGAGAATCTACCAAACCGAAGGAAATATTTCTTCAGATTGGCGGCGGTCCGGATGAATCACCAGTTGCGACAGCAAACATTCCAGTGCAGGAAATGCCGCCAGTATCCGATATCAGTTCGCATCCAATGATAACTCGCTCTAAAGTTTCGAATAGCCAATGTAACTTTGCGCTGCTCGCTGATGAACCCAGTAACTATGTGGATGCAATGGCGAGTTCAGATTCAGAAAGATGGAAATTAGCCATGGATGAAGAGATTGATGCATTAAATAAAAATAAAACATGGACTTTAGAACGTTTGGCAGATGGTCATAAACCTATCGGTTGTAAATGGGTTTATAAAATTAAAACGGAGTCCGATGGTACAATTCAACGGTTCAAAGCCAGATTAGTTGCAAAAGGCTATTCTCAAATCAAAAATGTTGACTATTTCGATACGTTTAGCCCAGTAGTCAGGTATGATTCGTTACGCATTATTTTATCACACGCTGCTTCTGAAAGGATGTTTCTTAAGCAATTCGATGTAAAGACAGCTTTTCTCAATGGCGAATTAGAGGAACTTGTTTATCTTGAACAACCAGAAGGCTACAAGAGAGATGATAATAGCTGCTATAGATTACATAAAAGTCTGTATGGTCTTAAACAATCTTCTAGAAATTGGAATAAGAAATTTACCAATTTTTTAAAAAGCCATAATTTCAAAACATCAGACGCCGACCCGTGCATTTTCATTGGAACACACAATGATTCAAATGTTATCTTAGCTCTCTATGTTGATGATGGAATTATTCTATCTAAAGATAAAGAGGCAATAGCTATTATAATGGATGAGTTAGAACACGCATTTGAAATTACATCTGGAAGTGTTAACTTTTTTGTTGGGCTACAAATAGAGCAGTCAGAAGATAGGGCAAGTATTTTCATTCACCAGTCATCATATATTGACAAAATTTTGAGTAAATTTAATATGGCTGACTGTATTCCTGCTTCGGTGCCTATGGATCCTTCTGTCATCTTAACAAAGCAGGACTGTCCTACTCCAGAACAAAAGGAAAAGATGACTAAATTCCCTTTTCGAGAAGCTGTTGGATCCCTTATGTTTGCATCATGTGTTTCACGTCCAGATATCACTTATGCAGTTTCACAAGTGAGTAAATTCCTAGAATATCCAGGACCTGCACATTGTACAACAGTGAAGAATATTTTCCGTTATCTGAAAGGCACTCCACACATGGGAATTCTCTTCACTGGACAAGACCAACTTGATGTTCGCTACCACTTCATTAGATCCAAACATGAAGAAGGTGAACTTAAAGTGCATCATGTTTGCAGCTCAGAACAGCTAGCTGATATAATGACTAAACCTCTTCCACGAAACAAATTCCACTACTTAAGAGGTCTACTGAACATTTTGGATCGAGAGGGAGTGTTGGAGTAGCGATCCAATTGGCGTGGAGCATTGGGGAATCGACCAATCAACGGCCGCGGCGGCGCTGCGGTCGACGTCACTATATACTTGCCTTTAAAATGTTGCTACTTTAACATCTTGTTTTAAGTTACTTTGTTTAACAAATAATATTTTTATTCCTTGATTCAATCTCAAACTTCAACAAGGTTAAATACAGAATTGAAAATATAGGAATAAATAGAGAGAGAGATTGAAACTGATTCATTACAATGCCCATATAAGATTATATAAGGTTAAATACAGAATTGAAAATATTGGAATAAATAGAGAGAGATATTGAAACTGATTTATTACAATGTCCATATAAGGTTATATAAGGTTAAATACAGAATTGAAAATATAGGAATAAATAGAGAGAGAGATTGAAACTGATTCATTACAATGCCCACATAAGATTATATAAGGTTAAATATAGAATTGAAAATATAGGAATAAATAGAGAGAGATATTGAAACTGATTTATTACAATGTCCATATAAGGTTATATAAGGTTAAATACAGAATTGAAAATATAGGAATAAATAGAGAGAGAGATTGAAACTGATTTATTACAATGTCCATATAAGGTTATATAAGGTTAAATACATAAATAAATATAAATTTGAAGAGAGAGAGAGAGATCTACATGAAATATCATCTATTTATCTACAATTTTTATTTTGGTTGAAGATGTCATTTTTGCTTGGACTTCTTTCTTTACTTCCAGTCTCAAGCTTATCAGAAGCCTTAAAACTTCGGAAACATTTTGGTGCCATTAGAAGGATCGTAAGCAAGATATCTCTCAGCCGTTAGTGACTTAATATTATTTCAATTCACCTCACTCTCTCATATAATTTTATATTATAGGTAATCAATATTAAAAAGGAAAAATACGCTAATCTATGCACGGTGAATTCTGTGGTCACTAGACATGCGTCGGATCAGGAGGCTGTTGGGCTCTGCGCTGCCTAGAGTATAGGAGCTCCATCTATGCTTCCTTCCTGTGATGATTCTTTATAAGACCGATGGTCTTAATAAAGCTGTATGTGTGTAGGTGATGTAGCGTTCTGATGACTTGGTAGATGTTGATATGGGCCGTCGTATAGTGAATTGATTAGCCAATCAAGAATATGATATAGATGGAAATATGACCATGGAATATCTGACTATATATGATAACTATGCTCACGACACTAAGTGACATTGCTGTGTTTAGTCAAACTGGTCTCACTTTTTTAACATTATATTGGTGAGTGATTCTTGACTGTTCAAGAGGCCCTGACAGAAAAAGGTGCATTATTGTCAGTTCTGGACTCTACTGTCTACCCTGGCTGTAAACACTCTGTCGCTGCAATCTTTATATAAGAATTCCATTTGATACTCAACCAAAGGCACAATTGAATGTCAAGTTAGAATGCAAAGCGTATATGGCATGTATCTAATTTCAAATGTATTTAAAATATAATAAAAAATATTTCATCATAAAATTTTAATAATTCTTATATATAAGGTTGTCCGAAAAGTTCATGTGTTTCTTATTACTTGGAGAATAATATTATTTAGGCTAAATACATAATAATACTTAATACAATTACTTTTTACATAATACAAAGATATCATAGATAACGATGAATAATATTATGGCGAATAATATTGGTATTTCAATTTTTTGCAAGGTATTACAATTTACAAGGTATTTTGGTATTACAATTTTTAGAAACAACCTTGTACTATATAATATTTACAGAACATTTAGAGTTGTGAATTTTTCAAAATTCATGTTGGAGTAGCGATCCAATTGGCGTGGAGCATTGGGGAATCGACCAATCAACGGCCGCGGCGGCGCTGCGGTCGACGTCAATATATAGTCTTTGTCTCTCGCCTTCCTATATACTTGCCTTTAAAATGTTTTTACTTTAACATCTTGTTTTAAGTTACTTTGTTTAATAAATAATCCTTTTATTCCTTGATTCAATCTCAAACTTCAACAGGTTATGGGCCCAGCACGCTTCCACTGCGCCTAAAAGGATTTACCGCCAGCAGTGAGTAAGCCTTTGTTTTGCTCGAAGTTTAGGCGTCAACCGCCAACCATAACCCTAGTTTCTTTTTGTCGTTGGCCGATTCCAAGACAAAGAAGATGAGCGAAGATTGTCTTTCAAGGATTAAAGTTTTTAATGGTGAAAACTTTTCACTATGGAAATTCCAATTCAGGCTTCTTTTGGAACAACAAAAATTACTAGAATTATTGGAAGGCTTAGAAATAAAGCGAATGTTGTTTCCTCCGACAGTAACTCTGAAAGTTCACTACAGAATTGGAAATCAAAGGACGTTAAGGCAAGGATGTTATTATCACAGGCAATCGAATTAAGGTTTCTTCAGCCCCTGATGAACTGTACTTCCGCTTCACAAATGTGGCAGAAATTACTTTCTATTCATGAACAAAAATCCGAATTTACTATTAGCCTACTTTGGCAACAATTCTTCGATGCACGATTGACATCGGAAACAATAAGTGATTACATAGCAAAAATTGAAAATATTTCTGCACAAATTTCACAAATGGGCGGAACCATAACGGAAGATCAAAAGGTAGCAAAAATTTTAAATACTTTGCCTTCGAGTATGCGCTACTTTGTTGCAGCGTGGGAATCGTTAGATCCGAAAGCTCAAACTCTTAACAATTTAACTGCAAGACTTTTGATTGAAGAAACAAGGAATCAACAAAGCGGTTCTTCTAAACAAGATGAGGCCTTATTACACAGGCAAGCACGAACTAAGCCTAAAGATACACAACGTTCTTTTCAAGATGCCAAGAAGAACACTAAATGCCACTATTTTCACAAAATTGGACATTGGAGCCGCGAATGTAGGAAAAGATTAGCTAATGAGAAAAATAAATCCAAAAATCTTCATGATTCAAAAGGAAGTTCAAGTGATTATGGACTTATTTTGTGCGATAATCAAGTAGAGCCCAATGATATTTGGTATGCTGACAGCGGTGCAAGCTGCAGCATGACATTTCGACGAGAGTGGTTCAAGACCTACACGCCGTTCACCAGTGATCATCCAATCTACTTGGGAGACAACTCGACACTACTTGCAGAAGGCATGGGAGACATCGAGATTCAAGCCTACGTCGACGTTGGATGGTACAATACGTACATAAGAAATATGCTCTACTCGCCGCAACTAAAGAAAAATTTGTATAGCCTTTCTACGTCCACAAGAAGAGGATTCAACGTCATTATCAACCATGACAAGCTACAGATCTTCATGGATAATGACCTAAAAGCCGTAGGAGTGCGTCATGACGACCTCTACAGGATGCTCTTCAAGGTTACGTCATCATCACAAGGCTACATCACCAGCGAGAACAAGCTTCAGTTGTGGCACGAGAGACTTGCGCATCTTCCAGTTGCTACACTTCGAGAGATGGCGATCAAAGGATTGGTGGATGGTCTGCAGCCTCAAGATTTAGAGGGAGAATCTTTCTTCTGTGAAGGATGCCAACTTGGAAAAGCCCATAGAAAGTCGTGCTATCCCTCAGATGGCAAAAACTACCAGCTAGGTGAGTTTATTTATGCTGATATTTGTGGCCCAATGCAGACTCAATCATTAAGTAAATATCTGTATTTCTGCTTATTTAAAGATTACTTTAGTGGTTATCGCCATATTTATTTTATTAAAAACAAATCAGATGTGCTAGATATATTCAAAGAATATGCTACTCTAATCTATACTCAAACTGGAAATAAGATAAAAGTTCTTAGGACTGATAATGCGCTAGAATTCAAAAGCGATAATTTTGCAGATTTATGTAAAAGATTTGGGATAATTCACGAGTTCACTGCACCTTATGTGCACGAACAGATAGGACGTATAGAAAGAGACAATCGTACGATTGTGGAAGCAGCCAGGTCCATGCTAAATTCACGAAATCTTCCAGGATTTTTTTGGGCTGAGGCCTGTAACATAGCAACCTATATTCTAAATAGAAGTGCGACTAAGCAAACCCCTGGAACGACACCTTATGAACTTTTCTTTGGCACAAAGCCTAATGTAGCTAACTATAAAATATTTGGCTGTAATGCTTATATGCATATTCCCAAAGAAAACCGTAAAAAATGGGATAATAAATCGATAAAGCTTATGTTTTTAGGTTATGAGAATACAAGCAAAAATTTAGATTATGGGATTGGAAAACTAGAAAAATAAGAATTTCTAAAGATGTCACATTCGATGAGAAAGCTACTGCACATTCAGATAGAGAATCTACCAAACCGAAGGAAATATTTCTTCAGATTGGCGGCGGTCCGGATGAATCACCAGTTGCGACAGCAAACATTCCAGTGCAGGAAATGCCGCCAGTATCCGATATCAGTTCGCATCCAATGATAACTCGCTCTAAAGTTTCGAATAGCCAATGTAACTTTGCGCTGGTCGCTGATGAACCCAGTAACTATGTGGATGCAATGGCGAGTTCAGATTCAGAAAGATGGAAATTAGCCATGGATGAAGAGATTGATGCATTAAATAAAAATAAAACATGGACTTTAGAACGTTTGGCAGATGGTCATAAACCTATTGGTTGTAAATGGGTTTATAAAATTAAAACGGAGTCCGATGGTACAATTCAACGGTTCAAAGCCAGATTAGTTGCAAAAGGCTATTCTCAAATCAAAAATGTTGACTATTTCGATGCGTTTAGCCCAGTAGTCAGGTATGATTCGTTACGCATTCTTTTATCACACGCTGCTTCTGAAAGGATGTTTCTTAAGCAATTCGATGTAAAGACAGCTTTTCTCAATGGCGAATTAGAGGAACTTGTTTATCTTGAACAACCAGAAGGCTACAAGAGAGATGATAATAGGTGCTATAGATTACATAAAGGTCTGTATGGTCTAAAACAATCTTCTAGAAATTGGAATAAGAAATTTACCAATTTTTTGTATAGCCATAATTTCAAACATCAGACGCCGACCCGTGCATTTTCATTGGAACACACAATGATTCAAATGTTATCTTAGCTCTCTATGTTGATGATGGAATAATTCTATCTAAAGATAAATAGGCAATAGCTATTATAATGGATGAGTTAGAACACGCATTTGAAATTACATCTGGAAGTGTTAACTTTTTTGTTGGGCTACAAATAGAGCAGTCAGAAGATAGGGCAAGTATTTTCATTCACCAGTCATCATATATTGACAAAATTTTGAGTAAATTTAATATGGCTGACTGTATTCCTGCTTCGGTGCCTATGGATCCTTCTGTCATCTTAACAAAGCAGGACTGTCCTACTCCAGAACTAAAGGAAAAGATGCCTAAATTCCCTTTTCGAGAAGCTGTTGGATCCCTTATGTTTGCATCATGTGTTTCACGTCCAGATATCACTTATGCAGTTTCACAAGTGAGTAAATTCCTAGAATATCCAGGACCTGCACATTGTACAACAGTGAAGAATATTTTCCGTTATCTGAAAGGCACTCCACACATGGGAATTCTCTTCACTGGACAAGACCAACTTGTTGGCTACTCTGACAGTGATTTTGCTCGTGATGTTGACTCCAGAAAAAGTACGACTGGTTATGCCTTCATGATGAACGGAGGAACTGTTTCTTGGGCAAGCCAACGACAACCAATTATCGCACTTTCAACCACCGAAAGTGAATACATCGCTGCCTGCAGTGCTGCTAAGGAATTGATTTGGATCAGAAGACTTCTACAGGGCATCGGCTGTGATATTACTAAAGAAACTGAACTTTATATCGACAACCAAGCAGCAATAAAACTTGTTGAAAATCCAGTATTCCACAAACGAACGAAACATATTGATGTTCGCTACCACTTCATTAGATCCAAACATGAAGAAGGTGAACTTAAAGTGCATCATGTTTGCAGCTCAGAACAGCTAGCTGATATAATGACTAAACCTCTTCCACGAAACAAATTCCACTACTTAAGAGGTCTACTGAACATTTTGGATCGAGAGGGAGTGTTGGAGTAGCGATCCAATTGGCGTGGAGCATTGGGGAATCGACCAATCAACGGCCGCGGCGGCGCTGCGGTCGACGTCAATATATAGTCTTTGTCTCTCGCCTTTCTATATACTTGCCTTTAAAATGTTGTTACTTTAACATCTTGTTTTAAGTTACTTTGTTTAATAAATAATCCTTTTATTCCTTGATTCAATCTCAAACTTCAACAATTCAAAACTTCAAATTTTATTTATTACAAGTTTAATCATAGAACAGTAATGAGACACCTACATAAAAGTATTAAAATTAAATTAATATATGAGAATATATATATTTAAGAATTCCATTTGATATTCAACCAAAGGCACAAATGAATAGCAAGTTAGAATGCGCGCGCGCAAGAGATATATAACAAGTATCTAATTTTAAATGAATATAAAGTATAATCAAATATATATTTCATCATAAAATAGTAATAATTGTATAATGTTTACAAAACATTCAGAGTTGCAAAATAATTTTAAAAGTTCAAAAAGTTTTTAGGCTTATATTATAATCATAGAAAAATGTGATGACACAAAAGTATTAAAAATAAATTTATATATGAGAATATATGTATATATTAAATATAAAAAATATAATGTATATATTAAACTGAGAGAGAGATTATTATAAAGATAAATACAATATATAATAAAGATATAATATTTATACACTAAGTTAAATAACATATCTTAGATCAAAATTCATTTTTTTAAGTCAAAAATTTTCAATTGACGTCAATTTAAATTCAAACAAAGTGTAACAAGAAGGATGTTTATGTCTTTATTTTTTTAAAAGGTAAACGACGATTGCTAAATATTTATAAGCAATGTATACAGAGGGAGTATAAGGTAATTATTGTTTTGTAATCATGACGTTTTATTTATTATATTTTTACAAATATCCAGGATTTAGATATTTTTAAATAAGCAAATTATACAATAAAGTAAATTTATATTCCTACATAGACATCAATTATAAATTAAATAATTTCAAGTATCAATTTTTAGAAACAGGGGGGAATTGTTTTAAATCCACATGATTTCTAAAATTCTCAATATATATCAACGAATTTTAAATATAGGTCAAGATATAAGTGAAAATAAATGAAAATAATATAATACATTGTCCAGCTCTGTGGTTTGGTCATCATACTTGTTTATTCCAAGAGAAAGAGAGGAGAGGTAATATTTTATTAAAATATTTTATATAATAAAGATTGAAAAGACATGATACATCTGATATTGAGAATTTGAACTAATTAGGATTCGTATCATTCTCTTTAAAATAAAACAAATTTTATACTTCCCTCACTGCAATGATTTATTTATTTATTATCAAATCAGACGCGATATTCCCACAAGGGATGTTTGCGTCAAGAAACAACACTAAACTTAGATACTATATTACATAAACAATTTAATAATTACATGGTTTGAGAAAAGTTTAAAGAAGAAAATGATTAGAATAATAAGATGAAATGGCTCATTATTGGTGAACCATTCTAGCAATTTCGGCAGCTTAATCTACCATACCGATATATTATTGTGTTTTGCTGGGAGGAAGTAGTCTGACCACATCATTCTCCTCTGGACCCTTGAAATATTTGACCATATTCTGATCCAAGGTAACTAACGTAGCAAAGGCACCCATTTTCCAATGAAGAGCAAAATATAAATGCCATTGCAAATGCTGTGATAGAGATGCATGGAGACATCTGAGGCTCTTCATTGGACACAACAACAACATTGTATTTTGCTGTATTTATTTTTTGCTGATACTGAAGATCAACTCATGGATATAAGAGTATCAGCATAAAAGAGAAAAATACAATAATATAGCGGTATTATAGATTAAACTGGAGAAACCGCTTGGAAGGTTCACCACTGATGTGCCAGGCTTTCCCATCATTTTTATCATTGAGGTAATGGCAGTAGAAAAATTGTTTTATTTAAAAGAATCATACGAACCACGAATAGTTCAAATTGCCAATAATATATATTGTCTGCTGGAATAATCTCCAAGAACATATTTTTAAAACATTTGTATATACAGTTGACTCTCGATAATTTGAAACTCGTTAATTTGAATTTATCGATAATTTGAAAGTTTTTTCCCGATCCCTTGAAAAATATACTCTATAAGTTGAATAAATTCAATATTAATTGTGTGGTCCCTCGGTAATTTGAAGTTTAATTAATATACAGTATAACCTCCCTTTAGAGGACACCTCTCTACAAAGAACAGTTTTCATTTGCTAAATTAATATTTTTACAATTCAGCAACTCTCCGGTAAAAGGACACCTCTCCTCTAAAGGACACTTTAGCTCTGCAATTAGGTGTCCCTTGTGAATAACTGTACAAAATGTTTGAAATAATAAATCAAGGATTTTTTTTTATCAAACTCTTGTTTTAAAATTCAAAACTATTATAGACGCGTATGATTCTTTTTTAAAAATAAACAATTTCTACTGTCCTTACTGCACTGGAAAAATTAATGGGAAGGCCTGGCTCGTCAGTGGTGAACCCTCTCAGCGGTTTCGCCAGTTTAATCTAATGCAGTAAAAATGCAATATAACAGCGTTATGGTAGATTAAACTGGCGAAACCGCTGGGAGGGTTCACCGCTGATGAGCCAGGCCCTCCCATTAATTTTTCCATTGCAGTAAGGACAGTGGAAATTGTTTATTTTAAAAAAAGAATCATATGCGTCTATAATAGTTTGGAATTTTGATAACAGATGACGCGCTAATGCATCATATTAAACTCTTATTTACCTGATTTTTTCCCCTCCCTCCCTCTTGGCTGTTTAAACTCCTGTTATTTTACTCTTAATAAATTGAAAATTTTCTCTGGTTCCTTGAGTTTCAAATTATCGAGAGTCGACTGTATATACATTCGGTGTGTGCATAATTTAATACAGAACCCTTTTGTTTGGTAAGCAGTATCAAAAATATTTGCATATTTATATATTTTGTGCATATGAAATTTAGTGTTTTAAAATTTAGAATTGAATCATTTACTAATGGACAGCAGTAACAAGAAGATTCTGTGAGAAATATTAGAAGGAACAAATCTAGAGATTCATATCTTTTGATACATTTCAAAATCGAAATATTAGAGAATATATTATTTATAGAAATATATATTATAATTAGATTATATAATTATATTATAATTATAGATGATTTTTTTTATAATTAGATACAAAAATATAATGCCTTGCTAAAGGTTGGTGTTCAGCCAACCGAATTATTTGCAAATAAATATTTTATTCAATCCAATATATGTCTTTTTTATTATCTAATGATATAACAATGGATTTCTCTTTTTTCAAAACAATAATTATAAATTATAATTAAATTATAATTTTTTATAACATTTTAAATGAAAATTATTTAAAATGCTTTCAATATATATATTATTAATAAATACATTGTTAATAACAACATGGCAATAATTAAAACAAACATATATTGATTATAAAATGTGTATGTAGCCGAATAGGTAAAAGATAGTTGGGGTTGTTGCACTCCTGAAAGATTTGTCGTCTGTTTATCTTAATATATGGACTTCATATCTTCTATTTGCGTCTTCATACGTTCTATTTCTGATTTTGCTCTCTGCAAATCGGTGTTTAAATCTTGTAATTGAGTATTGGTACTTTCTTCGTTTGCCTTTAAATTCTGCAAGTTAGTTATCACTTTTTCTATTCCTTCTTTCGTATTGTCATTTTGATTTTTTATATCTTGTACTTCTTTTTGAAAATTCTTCAACGCTGTATTAGCATATTTTTGTTCAATATTTATTAATATTAAACACAGTGAGATTCCAATTAATATTATTGATAAAACCAATATCAAAATTGATATAAAACTTTGTTTAGATTGACCACAACATCCTTTGAACTTTGTTGTTTCAATGTTTGTAATTTTTTGTTCAGCATTTGAATCTTGAAATGCTGAAATTACGTCAACCTTTACTACCTCTTTTTCACTAGGTTTTCCCATTTTTTTCTAACCTGAAGTTATTTATATTTGATATATTTGTGTGTTTTCAGTCTAACCAGCACTTCTTTAATTTATCAGTGATGTATTTATTTACTGAGCACAAAGCCTATTGTCAAAGGCTAATCTGCTATGTCGACTTGTTTCAAGTTTCTGTGAAATGTAAAAATTTTAATTTACCTTCAAATATAATTTACCTCGGGGGGTTTCAAGCAATATTCTTTTAATTTCTTCTTCAAAGGTGAAATATTCTCCACACAAAACCTAAAACAAACCAATAAATATAAGTTATATATACTCCATTATTAAAAATATTAATGATAACACATCACACACACACCATTTGAAATGAGAAATTGGTCAAATTAATTATTTAGATTAAGAAAAGAAGAAGAAAAAAAAAAAAAGAAAAAGAAAGTTGCTGATGGCTTGCGCCATCTATCGGAATAAATATAAACTATTCTCGTTGATATTTTCAATCAATTTCAATCAACGAGAATAGTTTATATTAGATGGCACTGGCCATCAGCAACTTTCAGTTGCTCGAAGAGGAGATGCCTTTTTCTTAATTTATGCACCTTATCCCAATACAATATCACATTTGTACTATTTTTCATAATTATTTAGAGTTAAATTTATGGAATTTACCGGAGGATATTCTGATCTATACAAAGAAAGGTTAGGTCAAATTAGATTTAAAAAAAGGGCGCCATCTATCGAAAGTTTCGGCAACTATCTGGCACACACACGGGTCGGCGAAAAGATCCGATATTTCTCTTTATTGATCAATATACAAGAAATTTGAAATATTTTTGACATTTATGATTCTTTTAAAAATAAATCAATTTCCTACTGCCCTTACTGCAATGATAAAATAATGGGAGGGCTGGCTCATCAGTGGTGAACCCTCCCAGCGCTTTTACCAGTTTAATCTACCATACCACTGTAATATTCCATTTTTCGGTTTTCCCTTTTTTAAAATAATCATACACATCAAAAATATAAGGCTGTCCCTAAAGTTTGTAAACATGATTATATTTTGTAAGCGTTAACGAACTTTTAGGACAACCTTGGTAATATTGGTAACCTTGGTAATATTGTAACAAAATTCTTATAGAAGAATGATTTAATCTTTGATGGCCTATATCAAGGGTGGTCAATCAGTAGGTGAGCCAAGTTTCAAAATTACAAGGTTGTCCCAAAATTTCGTAAACACTTGAAAAATATAAATCATAATTTAAAAAATAAGGCTTATTTTGGATTGTAAAAATATTATTTATTAATCCAATATTTCGATGGACCAATCGTCCATCTTTTACGAGTTTTTTTTTTGTTATGAAGCACACAGCAGGTCGCGTGCTTCAGGTGAGCCACGGACGTCTTCAAGCTTATTGGGCGATAAACCATCTAATATATACATTTTAAACAATGTAAATATAATCAAAAGAAAAACAGTGTAATATATACACCTATCCCCCGATTTACACGGTATATACGTTCCTGAGAAAAACGTGTAAATCGGGGGATAGGTGTACACAGAAATAAAAATAAAATGCATTGACAGGTTAAAATATGTAGTCAGCACATAAGCTCGGGATTCCTCGTGAGATGTGTACACAGCGCATGTGTTCAATCACAGTAGCAATTAGTATAGTGCGATAAAAAAAAAAAAAAAACGTATTTGGAAAACCGTGTAAAAGCGAAAACGTGTAAAACAAGTACCGTGTAAATCGGGGGATAGGTGTATAAATAAATATTGATAATTAAGATATTTCGAATTAATTAAAGAAATAAATAACAAATAAAAGGACCATAAAAATTGAAATAACTGTGAAATAAATCTCGTAAAAGATGGACGATTGCTCCACCAAAATATTGAATTAATAAAAAATCTTATAACAATCCAAAATAAGCCTTATTTAAAAATATATATATATATTATGGATTGCTCTATATTCAGAATAAATCATAATATGTGTTCGAACTTTTGGGACAACGTTGTAGTTCAGATTTGTTATAACAGAGGGCACGATAATGCATGGTATCACTATTGTAACTAAGTATTTATTAATTTTATTATTTTTATTAACAGAGTGGTCATTTTTATGTTTATATTTTGCTACTCTGTAAATTTTCCCTCGTGGCTTATCTTTTGTTTACCATTCATAGTTTGTTCTTGCCTGAAATAAATTGTTACCTCATCCCGAAGTTGGTCCTCCCTAATTTTCCACGTGGCAATATATATCCTCGCGGGAAATTTCCCATCTATATTTTGTCAGAAAATTGGCCTAGTCATTCTTTCAGCTAAATATTTCATTAGCCAATTCTGAATATTCCTTGTGAATCTCCTGTTAATATCATAAAATCAAAGCCAGCCCTGGACTGAGGAGGGCCAAAGACCGAAAACATTCGAGTGGACGTTCTGTATTTTCCAAAGCTGATGTTGTGGCACCGACCCGAGTCCGATGGGTTAGAGAGAGGGCCGATATATGGCGCTTAGTTTTTGCGTCAATTTGATAATAAAAGTGCCCATTTTTATATATTAAGAGACATTGGTAGTGTATACGGATTCTGTAAATCTATATTTAGAATAATGATTATAAAATGTATAACAAAAGTGGCACCTCTCCTTTTAAAAATAGATTGAAACAATATATTTGGTTTATCAGCTCAGTACTGAACTGAATAGCGGTGATATGGTATGTGTTACAACCCCAGTTTTGGCAAAATCCAACAACCTGTATACCGTAGTTTCTAGCTCTGGCTCTCATTGGTACGGATGTGGCATTCTACGCTAGGGGAACCTTATCCCCACATTTGGGCTTGAGAAGTCTAACAAGATATCCTTTTTTCATCATTCAATCCATGTTTCCTCCTGTAGAAGGGCGTTCGTTCCCGAAAGCTAGAGATTAAAAAGGTTTTTGAAAATATACTTTTCTCTGGAGGCCTGATGTTTTTACTCAGTGTTGATACAAGGGGTTATTTTATTGAAAGGGTTCGGTGGAAGGATGGTCTAAACCGTTGGTTTTCGACCGCTACGATCCGGGTTCGATTCCCGCATTGGGCACTTTTTTTTTTTTAATTAAAAAAATGCTCCAATGGCCCCCGATTCTTTCAAAAGTCCAACGCCACCAGCGAGTGCAAATAACCAAACGGGGCTCTGGCACATTTGTAAGTGTAAAGTCGAACTGCTTTTCACATGTGTAGACATGTGGTGTACTTACAGTAAAAGCAGTCGCCTACTTCTACACACCATGAATTATCGTGGCCTGTACCACGTGTAATAGGGATAAGCAAAAAATACCTTTTTAATTTTTTTTTCTTTATGGCCCAGTTCAGGCGCACAAAACTTCTTTTTTTTTTCGCACATTTTTGTCTCTCACGAACCTATATGTTTTTTTTTTTTTTAATTTATAATACTAATTATACATTTCGCACTATTTTTCCAAACAGAATTCCTACACAGTTCCATCAAAATTTTATAGTCACCCCCAATTTTACATCACACGGAAAATTCCAGAAATACTTACATAAAGAGGTCTATCAGAAACACCAAATTGTTCCTGTGGAGAAACCGAACAAACTGCTCTTCACCTTATTTATGACTGTCTGAACTTTGCAGAAGTGAGACATCGATTGTTCTCTGATCTAAATGATTTAACTCTCTTACATCAGTCACTTTGTCTATATAAATTTTATGAATTCTGTCGATTAATACATGTAAATTTGTAAATATTTAATTCTAAGTTATAATTTGTTTGTTTGTTTTGTTTGCTCTGTATTAGGCGCAAATATTTCATAATCGCCTGGTTGATTAATAAATAAAAAAGAAGCAAAATGTCATTACGACACAACGTTACATCAAATTCTTGTTTTTAAAACATCGGTCTACAAATGTACAACAGTATGAACAAAAGGTTGTAGTTACCAACGACAAATCGACAGTTTCCAATAAACACAGTTTGAGAAAATTGTAACAAAGTATTTATTATTATTATAGATGACGATGTCCCTATAGACGATACGACGACAAAGCCGCTCTTCACGCCGCAAGAAAGATGACGCAAAGGTACTAGGGACAAAGTTCCAAGACTTCGATGGAATCCTTGGCAAAAGCACGTTAGATTCATGTCAGTAACTACAATAATTGCAAGCTGTGGGTCACAGCTCCCATAGGGAAGAGCTACGAGGGGTGTCCCATAAGTCCGTGGCCCGACCATGAGAACGAAATATTTGAAACTAATAAATTTTACCAAATATACCTTAAAGCCTTGTATAAAGATGTGTAAATTTTTAAGTTTCTACAACTAACCGTTTTTTTGTTATGGGTTCTGAAAGCGGACAAGAAACAGGAATCATCTAAAATGGAGACAAATGAGATTCGTGCTGTAATAAAATATCTTTGTAAGAAAGGAATGTCGCCGAAGGAAATCTATGAGGGTATGGTGGATACATTAAGGGAAGATGCTCCTCCCTATAGCACAGTAAAAAAATGGGTAGCTGCGTTTAAATAAGGGAGGATCAGCACCGAAGACGAACATCGACCAGGAAGACCTGTTGAGTCAGTTACTCAAGAAAACATCGACAAGATACATGTTTTGGTTATGTTGGACAGAAGAATGACAGTTCGTCAGATAGAAGAGTCCTTGGTTATTCCAAAAATAACAGTGGATCGGATCATGAGAGAACACTTGGGCCTCAGGAAGCTTTCTGCCCGTTGGGTTCCCAAACTTTTGACACCCGATCAAAAGGCTGTAAGGAGAAAGTTATCTTCGGACAATCTTGCGTTATTTTAAGTCAATCCAGAGGAATTTGTTAATAGATTTGTTACCATGGATGAGACTTGGGCCCATCACTTTACACCAGAGCCCAAGCAACAATCCATGCAATGGAGACACTCCGGTTACCCTCTCCCCAAGAAAACCAAGACAGTTCCATCAGCAGGGAAGGTTATGGTGTCTGTCTTTTGGGATTCCGAGGGTCTACTTCTTCTAGACTTTCTGAATAAGGGTCAAACCATCACTGGCAATTATTATGCAAATCTTGTGAAGCAACCACGAGAAGCTATCATGGAAAAGAGAAGAGGAATGTTGTCCAGGAAGATTGTTCACCATCAAGACAATGCTCCGAGTCTTCGGTCGCTGCAAGCCATGGCTGCTATTTATGATTCTGGCTTTGAACTTTTACCACATGCACCCTATTCACCATATCTAGCTCTGTCTGACTTCCACCTATTTCCTCATTTGAAAAAATCACTTTCTGGCATTCAGTTTAGGTCAGATGAAGAGGTCATTGATGCTGTAACCTTATTTTTTGAGTCACTTGAAACATCGTTCTTTTTGGAGGGCATAAAAGCATTAGAACATCGCTGGAAAAAGTGTATAGACCTTAAAGGGGATTATGTTGAAATATAAATCATAATCATTTTATTAGTCATTTTCTTTATATGTCGGGCCACGGACTTATGGGACACCCCTCGTATGTAACAAAGTATTTATTATTTTATTAGCAGAGTATTATTTTTTATGTTTATATTTTACTATATTCTGTACACTTCCCTATTTTGCTTATCTTTTGTTTATCATTCATAGTTTTTTCTTGGCTGAAATAAATTGTTGTCTCATCCCGAAGTTGGTCTAGTATAGGAGCTCCATTCAACCTATCAAACAAGATACTGAAGGAGGAACCAACCCGATCTAGAAGATATGTACCAAACTTCCGTTAAGAAATTATACCTTCAAATGCAAAATTCAAATATAATCCAATCATACAATATATTCTACAAAATAAAGGAGATTTCAATCCCCGATTCCGACGACCCGGCCCTGACGCTTAGTTAAGAGCTCATCGCCCAACAGCTGCCCTCCTGCAAGGTCCGGGGGGACTACCTCTACTCCACCAACTCGCCATGTGTAAATAGCCAGGACAAGGTGACTCGCGAGCTGTGCTCGAATGTAACACCTGTAAATTGAGACGGAATAAATAAATACAAAGTTGGTCTTCCCTAATTTTCCACGTGGCAATATTAAGGTATCTCTCCTGATCGGGCAACTAAAAGTTGCTGATAGTCTGCGCCATCTTTCAGAATATAACTTTTTCTTAATTTATCGACCTGATCTCACTATAATTTCATATTTTTTATTCTATTTTTTACACACTCTAAGAATTATTTATTGCCTATTCCCAACTGAAAGAGAGACTCGGTATTTTATGGTGCGAGTTTTAGGTTTGTTTTATCTATTGTTCATTATAAAGGTTTTATTCAAATATTTCACATTTATGGGCCTAAATCGAAAAGCCAATTGTACCTTAAAGCCTTGCTTAGTTAATATAGATCAGGGATCTCCAAACTTTCCAGCCTTAGGGCCATACTGATGGGGTCTTTCCAGCCTTAGGGCCATACTGATTACTCCAGTAAGTTCCGAGGGCCAAGATGGCAACACTGCATATTATTAATTTTCCTGTATTAATTGTTATGTTTATTTGTTATTAAATGTTATTATTAATTGTTGCTTTTGTGTGTGATTTAGCAGAATGGAAAAGAAGCGAAAAATTGATAGTGAATTCAGAAAATTCAAAGATCAGTGGAACATTCAGTATTTCGTAATTGAGTTCAGTAACAAGGCGCTATGTTTGATTTGCAATGAAAGCATAGCCGTTCTCAAAGAATATAACATGAAACGTCATTATGAAACAAAACATTCTCAAAATTACTCAAAATATACAGGAATTGTGCGGACAGAAAAATTCGAAGCTTTGAAGCGCGGATTGAAATCGCAGCAATCTTTATTTACAAAAGTCAAAACTGAACAAGAGGCGGCAACTCGTGCCAGCTTTCGTGTGGCTCTTGAAATTGCAAAACGTGGAAAACCAATCACCGATGGAGAAATGATCAAGGAATGCATAATTGCAGTAGTCGAAGAAATGTGCCCTGAAAAGGTAAATTTATTAAAAACTGTCAGTATGTCAGCAAACACTGTGGCTCGAAGGGTAGAAAACATCGCTGAAAATATATCCTCTCAACTGTTCGACAAAAATGGACATGTTGATGGTTTTCTTTGGCCTTGGATGAGTCAACGGATGTGTCAGATACTGCTCAGGTGTTGATTTATATTAGAGGAGTAGATAAAAGCTATGAAGTGCACGAAGAACTTCTTGATATGTATAGTATTCATGGCACAACTACTGGTACCGATATTTTTAAAGGAGTTGAAATGGCCATTAATAAAAAGAACCTTCGATGGAAAAACTTGAAATGTATTACAACTGATGGAGGCAAAAACATGAGTGGGAAAGATAAAGGAGTGGTCGCTCTTGTGTCAAAGGCTGTAGAAAATGACGGCGGCTCAAAACCATTAGTCTTACATTGTATCATTCATCAACAGTCTTTGTGCGGAAAATGTTTGGATATGTCTGACGTTCTGAAACCAGTCATATCAACTGTTAATTTCATCAGATCTTTTGGGCTGAATCACCGACAATTCCGACAATTTATTGCAGAGATTGGAGAAACAGACTTACCTTATCATACTGCCGTACGCTGGCTTAGTTGTGGGAAAGTCCTTCAGCGCTTTTTTGAACTTCGAGCAGTGATCGAAATTTTTTTGAATGAAAAGCACCGCCCTCTTACTGAATTACAAAACAACGCATGGCTATGGAAGTTAGCATTCTATGTTAATTTGACAAAACATGTGAACGAACTGAATTTGAGATTGCAAGGAGAAAACCAGCATCTTCCTGATTTATACACTAATATCAAGTCATTCCGGATGAAATTGATACTGTTTCAATCACAACTACGAAGTAAATGTTTTTCACATTTAAAACATGTGAAATATTCAGCCACACTACTGAGACTGAGTTTCCTATCGATTTTGCAATCGAAACTTTGAGTGCTTTGAAGATAAATTTTGATACTCGTTTCTCGGACTTTGATGCCATTGCGAATCAAATTAAGATTTTTCAGAATCCTTTTGATGCTGACATTGAAACCCTAGCCCCGGAACTTCAAATGGAAATGATTGATCTTCAGTGCAGTGATATAATTAAGAACAAATATGAAAACTCATCTTTGTTGGAATTTTATAAGAGTCTTCCACTGACACAATTTGATAATTTGCATAAATTTGCTCGTGGGCTGTTTTCCGTTTTTGGTACTACTTATTTGTGTGAGAAAACCTTCTCCAAAATGAAGTACACAAAAAATGTATACAGATATAAATTAACTGACGAGCATCTTAAATCTCTTTTAATAATTGGTACATGTAAAATTAGTCCACAACTACAAACTATTGTCGGTGGAAAATCTCAATTACATACATCTCACTAGCATTTCATATGTCATGTTATAAGGTATGTGTTGTTCATTACTTACAATGTATAAAATGTAAGTTGGATTCATTTCAATAATTTGTTAGTTATTATATGCTGAAGTTAAATTTACTGCATAAATTATACATGTCTTCACTCATTACCATTCTGTGTTTTTTTATCCAACTTATCACAAACATTTTATTTGCTATAAAAAATATTTGTTCTCTAAAAGGAGTTTTCAAGTATGTCTCCGCGGGCCGGACAAAATCTGTCTGCGGGCCGGATGTGGCCCTCGGGCCGTAGTTTGGAGACCCCTGATATAGATAAATAAGAAAACCTATTAATAATATACTTTTTTAAATCTAATTTAACAATCAGCGTTTATTTATAAATAATTATGATTATATACTGTAAATATAGTAGAACTACCTCCCTGTAAAGGACAACTAATTGTAGAGCCAAGGTGTCCTTTAAAGAGAGGTGTCCTCTTACCAGAGAGTTGCTAAATTGTAAAAATGGTCATTTTGCAAATGAAAACTGTCCTTTGTGGAGAAGTGTCCGCTAGAAACGTATACGCTAAAGGAAAGTTCTACTGTATATAACTATTATATACAGAATGTATCATTTTTTTTTTATAAATATATTTAAAGAACTTCACTTGCTGGTACTGTACGTTAGCTGATGCTTGGTAAGAGCAGTAAATACCTCTGTGAGAAGTATAGGATGGGATAACATCATGATCCAATTATTACTGTTCAAGATTTCTGCAGTTTCTGCTTTGATGTAGTTGATGATGTATTCCTTCAGCTGTTGGGCTGAATGATTGTCCGCCAATATCAATAACTTTGTTGCAGTATCTATAGTGACTCTAGCACTTAGTTCTTTCTCACACAGATGCTTCAATCTTTCTAATTCAAACATTGCCGCAAGAGGAAGAATTTGTTCAGCCATCTGTGGGAGATTGGTAGATATCCCCGTGTAGATATATTTGACTACTTCAATCAATAGGTCATACTTAATATGTGAAAGATCTACAGTATTCTCTTTGTTTTCTTTCATATCATTTCTAAACATGGCAGCAAACACAGAGGATCTTGCTGAAAGTATGGCCTTGTGAGCATGTATTTCTTGGTTATTATCTGCTTTCAAAACAACATCAGATAATTCTTTGCTTTCCAGAAGAAAGAGAAAATCATTTGATATTCTACCCTAAGTTACTTTGATAGGATCTAAGGGAATTGTTGAAGTTACCATTTCATAAAGGCTTATTTCACAGTACAAGGTTAGTTTGTCTTCAGGCAAGAGATCTGCAGCATTCTCATTCAGATATTCACTTGAGATAAATTTATGAAATTGAGCGTCTGTAAATATTTCAGCACACTTTTTGTTTGTTTCTTCATCTTTCAAATTTAATATGGAAACTTCAGCCACTCCTTTAAAAAAACGAGTTAAAACTGTTTGGACTTCGGGTCTTATAAATACACTTATAAAATAAGAATCGGAAATTTCGTTATAAGGAAAAACATGAATACACACACACACAAAAGCCTATATTAGGAACTTGCCCCATACAGATTCTCCCAATTGGGTAAGGTAATAATCATCTTGTGTAATTTACATAGAAATTGAACTGGCTTTACTCTTCGTCTCAAAGTCATTCACTTGTTGACTGGTCCTTACATAATGAAGATCTAAAAAATGTATAGTAAGCTATTGCCTTAGATTTGTTTGCTGATATTTTTGAAAGCAATACGTAGGGTGAAGTGTTGGTACATTTAATTTGTTGATATAGGGCCTTCCTCTCTGCATCAAGGGCTGTAAGAAAAACATGAATATTAAATTTCTCGCATTTCCAATACTTTCAAAACAAAAGCTACTTATTATAATCTGCTCGATGTGTTGTGAAATTTTCGATAGTCCACATAAAAGAAGAGTGGTACATCTTGTCTGCAGTATGGCAGTATGTATCCGCAATAGGTTTGGATGCCGAATCTGACAGTTGGCCCTTTATCGACATTCCAGCAACTGACCTGATGGGTGTAGAGAGGGCTCAGAGATGTGACAATAGGGCCGTCACCAACATAGGATATGCACGACACCTAGCGGCCTTACACTTTATTACGTCACTTGAAACAGCACCTACAGCGGTGACTAAATCAACCTGCACAGAAATCAATACCGTCAATTCTCAACATTACTCAGATACCTTTTGATGTACACTCCTGTAAAAGGGTTTATAATACTCGAAAGCTTGAGAGATCATTTAAATAAAGTAAGAAACATATTCTCAGAAGCAGTGTTTTGTTAAAATTATTTTTATATATACTGTATGTAGTATGCAACTCATTTGAGTATCACTTTGATATTTGATATATGAAGCCTTATTTTTACCCAGTTTATTACTTAAATTGAGCCTGAACTAATTTGCCCACAATTTATTTCCCTTCAATAATAGTTTTACTACACTTTCACCCTGTCTCACCATCGTAAAACTCTTATCCACTGGGGAAAAAACTTTCATATTTTATGTTGGACTTACAATGTTATACATTGAAACATCAAACACGTGTAACTTCAAAATGACGTCATTAAAATAACACCCGCCAAAAAGGAAAGGTGGACCTCGGGAAAGGTTGTTAAAAGGTTGTTAACATTGTCTAAGCAATTCTTTCGGCTTGTCTGCTTGCTACATTATTTTGGCCTCAAAAATCATTTACTTTAGTAGTAGTAGTACTAGTTTAGTTAGTAGCTCGTAAAACCATCTATATCTTTACTTTGTAGAGAGAGAGAGAGTTTTACTTCGTCCATTCTGACTGCAACAGAGCATCGCGGTCTGTCTGCTCTCCACGGTCACCCCTGGGCTCAATACTATTGGACCCGTCTCCCCCTGATCCCCGCGGATCACCACCCTGCCCCACTGATCCTTCCCTACATCCCGGCTCTCCTGGCCTCACCTGGCGATGATCCCCTGGCCACCCATCCCCAGGCCCCTCCAAAAGTGCAATGTACATAGTGTTTTGTATATATTCCGCTTTATGCGTCCTTCGGAGCTCGAATTCATCCATTCTGGTTAGCAGCCCCGTAAATAAAGATGTCCAAGCAATTCAAGGATTATGTAAACATATCAGTTGTCTCAGTCCTTGATTGGATGCAAAAAGACAACAGTGTCCGCACTCTAACTTCATCATCCTGGCATCTGCCAAGGCGTGTCTTTATAAGTACCATTTCAACATTGAACTGAGAGATCCTGTCCTTGTCTGGAGGAGGACTTTCAAGATGGAGGAGCCTCCCTTCCTGAGAACAGTTTTTTAAATATTTTTATCACCAAATTGTAAATAATCACATTTATATTTGTTTAATTTATCTTTGATTTTTATAACAATTAACTGAGTGTCAATAAAATATATTGAATTGTCAAAATTGTCTAATGTCATCATTAACATTATAAGTCGTTTTTTGAGCTCGGAAGAATCGGGTGTTAAGAATCAGATATAGTTAGGACGCCAGACTGCCCGATTAACCAGTGACTTCAAGACTTCCCCATCTCACCTTCCCGGGTGCATCCCTAAACAGAGGTAACCAAGTTCATATGTGAGTGGATTTATTTTATCTTCAAGCTGTTCGCTTCCACTTCTGAGCAATGACTGCAAGTTACTTGAGTAACTTACGACGATGTCGGCTCCACACATTAAAAAAACATTTATTATTATTTACTTCAATGAAGCTTAAGACTGGCTATATTTCTATATACAATTAAAAATGATTTATTAACATCTTGTCAATTACATAGGTGCACTGTTTGCATAGTTGTTTTTATAATGATATTTTTAATGTGAAAATTGGATGTGAAAATGTGTTTTTTTAATCATCCCTTGTACACATGGTACAGGCCATGATAATCATGGTGTGTAGAATTAGGCGACTGCTTTTACCGAAAGTGCACCACATATCTACACATGTGAAAAGCAGTTCGACTTTGCATTTATAAATGTGCCAGAGCCCCTGTTTGGTTACTTGCACTCGCTGGTGGGGTTGAACTTTTGCAAGAATCGGGGTCCATTGGAGCATTTTTATTTTTTATCAGAAAAAAGTGTCCAATGCGGGAATCTAACCCGGGTCGTAGCGGTCGAAAACCAACGGTTTAGACCATCCTTCCACCGATTCTCCTTAAATTAGTGAAAATGGTAACAAATGAAATAAAACAATATGCAAATAAAACCCAGTCCTCAAGATTATGAGTAGATGTCAATGGCCTTAATTTCTTTTTATTTTTGACGTGATATTTGATGAGTTCTTCTACCAAAACTTTCTGAGCGTCAGATATACCCACAGGCTTATCAATATTCTGTCTATAATTGATGGAAGCATTCAAAATTCTTTAATTAATCGTAATTATATAGTTTTACCCATTGGTTGAAGAATTTTCTCTCGTTTTTAATCATGATAATCATTTTAAGTAGATAATTTTATCTCCTTTCCCATATTGGAGTGAAACACACACACACTCTCTCTCTCACTATTTATTCATATTGTCGCGTTCAGCGGCGCAGTGCCCAGGCTCTATTTTGCCCACACGCCCTAAGTCTATTTCAGGTGTCCCGGGAGGAGAACATCAACCTATCTCTATGTAAGGGAAGAGCGACTCCAAGAAGAAAGAAACTGCGGAATTCCGTTGTCTCTAGGGCAGGTATCTGGCAATGATCGGCCAAACAACAACACGAGAGTACAGCCAGTGAATTACAACAACAGATTTTATTTCTAGTCGCGAATACACATAAGTATTTACATAAAACTACAAAAATGAATTAAATTTACATAGTTTCAAACCTATACAGAAGATTAACATATTCCTTTCCCGACACATATATTATTCATATTTATATTTGTTCTGTACACTTTTAGATTGGTGCACTATGATGTTGGTTCGTTTAGATTAAAATGGTCTCGAGCAAAGGTGACAATATATATTTAAAGAGGATCAACTTTGTATACAAAAGCAAACTAAAATCGAATAAAAAAAAAACAACTGGTTTCTTTTTCCCGCAGATTACATTAGGCCTAGCGAAGAAGTACGTTTATCTCATCAAGCAAGCTGTGCGCTCTACTCTACAAGCCTCACTACCCTACTATGACAACTGCCGGCACAGGCAACATCGCCTTTTATAAAGGCAAAAGATAAAACAATAGAAAAATGCAAAATAGCTATTTACATAAAAATACAAATTACATTTACATAACTAACCAACAATATTTATTCTGTAATTATATAATCTTATATGGACATTGTAATAAAGTAGCCTCAATCTCTCTCTGATAAATTCTACTCCTTGCCCGAGAAAGTGAGGTTATTACAAGTTGGGAGCTAGTTCCAGCATATGATGAGACCACAAGAGGACAGTTGAAGTGTGAGATTTCATGCTGACAAAGGAACAATACAGGTATTTTGTTTCTGTAAATCCTGTCTCCAACTCAATATTTTTGCTTTCATCCTTTCGCTTTCTCCTTGGTGTATCTGTAAAATAGGTGTTTCTATTGCGTAAATATTTGGCAATTCAACGGAAGTATAAAATTTATCGCTAACCACGTGATATCCTTCATCCTGAAGTTTGTTTCTTTCCAAATTACGAAGCGCTAATTATACATTTTACAGTTTCCATATTCAAAAGGAGCCTTAAACTGCTTCACAAGTTCTTCACACCAACAGAGCATTTGTTTATCCATTAAAGCTTTTAGATATGAAGAAATATTTGTTTCTGATGAAACCTCCTGTGTGGGGAGATAATGCTTTCTAAACAAAACAATTTTGGTCAAATATTTATATTTAATTACAATGACCTTCGATGGTATGGACAAGGGGGGGTAACTAGAAATGATTATTATGACCTCTAAGGGTTTTATATGATACTTTTAATTTTTTCTTTGCTTACCACTAGTACACGTGGTACAGGCCATGATAATCATGGTGGGTAGAAGAAGGCGACTGCTTTTACTGTAAGTGCACTACGTGTCTACACACGTGAAAAACAGTTCGACTTTGTACTTATAAAAAAATATGCCAGAACCCCGTTTGGTTACTTAACTCGCTGGTGGGGTTGGACTTTTGCAAGAATAGGGGGACATTGGAGCTTTTTTTTATTAGAAAAAAAATGCCCAATGCGGGAATCGAACCCGGGTCGTAGCGGTCGTAAACCAACGGTTTATACCAGCCTTCCACCGACCCCCTGATAATTTTAATAGTGGGAATATATGATAAACCAGATTGTTATGCTCCATTTAGTCCATAGAACATAATTGAAATTACAGGAATCTTTATAGGTTCTTAGAATCCCAAATATGCTAAGATTGACCTTCTTCTGAAATATAATGAGAGCAAAAGGATTACATAAGATGTTAGGAAAAATTCGAGGAAGAATAAAGATAGGAAGACCTCTAAATACAGTAGAGCATCGATTATCCGAATCAATTGGGGAATGGAGGCATTCGGATAATTGATATTTCGGGTAACAGATCATTCCTTCCTTCAAAATAAAATACTAAGTCATAGTAGTAATATGAAAAAAAAAAAAAAAACAGTTATATTAAACATGAATTTGTTTGATACTTGTATTTTGCTTTAATTATTGTTATCTATTGGTTGTCCTTGACTACGTAACTGCATAAACCATGTCTAAACCGCAGCGTCTGAATCTTTGTTTTCTTCTATTTTCATCGCTTTTCTGTACAAACTTCCACCTTCATTATCAAGTGCACTAGCATAGTTTGTAATGGCATCACTATTATTTTTAATATCCGATATTGTTGCATTTCCAACTCCATATTTCCGAGCTAAGCTTGATCCACTAGCGCCATTCTTCAACTGAGCTACTACCAGTATTTTAACTGTAAAACTGAGAACGCTTGTTTAGAAGACATTGTTGGCAGGATGCCTGCCGCCAGGTGCCAGTCCGCTATGTTAGCTTTCGGCGGTTTTGGTTTCGGATTAGCTTTCGGATAACCGATGTTTTGGATAATCGGTGTTTCGGATAATCGGTATTCGGATAATCGATGCTCTACTGTAACTCGCTGGATTGGATCAAGTAAGGTACTGGAAAGTCGCTAGATGAACTGATAGTGATGATCACTAACAGTTCAAATTGAAGAATACAGTGGTACCTCGACATACGAGCGCCCCAACATACGAGTTTTTCGAGATACGAGCCGACGAGCAAGTGATTTTTTGCTTTTAGTTACGAGCGAAATTCGAGATACGAGTTCGGTTCGGTAGTGTCGAAGATATTAATCTGTGATTTTAAATGTTTCTTTTTGACCAGTACTTTTGTTTTGTTTTTGCTTTTCCTAAAATGTTTCTTTCTTCTTCTTCATTATTATTTGTTCTATATGCAAAGCTTTGTTTTTTGAGACTTGAATAAACAAATTCAAGTTTATTATATTTTTGTGTGCTTTTAAAGTTAAAACACAACAGGTAGTAACACGCAGTCGCGCCATCACGATCAGTTAGCAGCGTGCTTCCGCTGTGATAAGTTGTGTTTTGTGTTCGCATTTTGTGTTGCGTTTACATTTACAGTTTTAGTTCATTTATTTTTATAACCATGGATCGGAAGAAAGTTTGTAAAAAGTCAAGTGCTAAGAAAAAGATGATGAGTATTGAATTAAAACGTGAAATTATAGAAAAAACATGAGCAAGGTGTTCGAGTTGTTGACTTGTCGAGGCAGTATGGCCGTAGTACGTCCATGATATGTTCTGTGCTTAAACGGAAGGAGTCGATAAAGAGTGTGACGCCGGCTATGGGCCTTACGATAATTTCCAAGCTGCGAACCTCCCTTCATGAAAATATGGAGAAACTGCTGATGGTGTGGGTGACAGAAAAGCAGCTCCAAGGAGATACCTTGACGCAGACCATCATTTGTGAGAAGGCAAGAGCGATCTACGGAGATTTGCTGAAGCAAATGTAGCGAAAAAGGCAAAGACCAGTGAGGATATCTAATTTATTTCTTTACATTCTCTTTTTTGTTTTTGTGCAATAAATATTTGATATTTATAAATACGTTTTTATTATTTAAAGCCACGTAACAAAAATAACTGGGGTGACATTTTGGAGGTTGGAACGGATTAATGGTAGTTCAATTGTTTTGTATGGGGAAATTTGCTTCGAGATACGAGTAATTCAAGATACGAGCAAGGTTGCGGAACGAATTAAACTCGTATGTCGAGGTACCACTGTATTTGTTAATATAGTAACTAAAATTAACACAAATCAATAACGCGCCATCTATACATATAAAATGAAAGGATTTAAAAGCACGAATGTTTCTTTTATACATAATACAAATTTCTACTGCCCTTACTGCGATGAAAAAATACAGGGTGATCCAAAAGTACCGCACAACTTTAAAAATTAATAACTCCGCGAATATTCGCGCTAGAGCAATGCGGTAAACACCATTGTGTTCAGGATGCAATGGGATTTTTTATGGCAAATAATGTAAAATTCGAAATTGATTTTAGTTACAATTTTATTCGCCAGATGGCGCTCTACCAGAATCAGAGATTCAGGGGCCAAATTGTTTGATAAATTGAAAAATATAACTGATCGACACGTATTTTTCCTTTTTGAATACCAGGAAAGAACCCTTATAATATCAAATAACAAATTAATAAAACACCACTTCGCCAAAAGTATGAAGAATTGGTAACGATTTTCAAATACAATCAGAGATATGTAAAATAGGTAAATGCAAATTAAAACATGTAGCAAAAAGAAAATTGATATTTTAGATACGGTTTGTTTCCGAAGATAATAAATTTCTAATATTTTTAATTCAACTCTCACTCAGTATCGATTATATTTATTTTAATTCATTTGAAAAATATGTATCTATCTCTGATAATTTATTTTACTCTGGAATGCCGTTGTTGTTGTCGTGTCCAATAAAGAGCCTCAGATGTACCATGCATCTCCATCACATCAGCAGCAATGTCCACTATCTTGGGTGTGTAAAGCTGCTGCTCTGGGTCTATGTCAAATTTCTGCAAGGCTGCGGCCATTGCTGGACATGAGAATATGTGTGTAGGTGTAAGTTCCACACCAGGACAATTGTTGCATGCCCTATAGGTTCTTGTGCCATCTGGATGTATTGTCATTCCTTTATAGTGTTTTGTTCTAAGTCTTGTTATAGTTTTGTCATTTTTCTCTCAGAGTTTATTTAGCATTTTGATCTTTTCTTATTTTTTTGTTTAATTATCTTGTATTCTGACAAAGAATCAGCGTCAAACAATGACATTTGTTCTTTCCTTTGGCTCAACTTTCTGGCTTCCTTTGCCAATTCAAATGCCATTTTATTACTCCCGATCCCAGCATGGACATGGGCAGGGATCCAATGTAGAATGCAGTTATTCTCCAATGGTTCCAGTTGGGTAAGTAACGAGTGTATTTTCTGTGTGATTTTAGTATTGCCCTTCTGAATTGCTTCTAGAGCGGATATGGAGTCGCTGTATAATAAAATTCCTTCTGCTTGATGCAGGGATGGTTGGTTAAGGCATACATCAAGGGCTTTCCAGATAGCTGTCAGTTCACAAGTGAAGTTTGACGAAATCTGTCCTGCTCCTTCTTTGATTTTGATGTTTGGTCAATCTTGCAGTATTATGTTAATTCCGGCCCCTCCATTACTCAGGGTAAGGTCTGAAGATCCATCTGTATATGCTGTTAAAGGGCGTGGCCTAGCATTTTTAATCAATAATTTGTACTATGAGGACATAGCCGTTAATATTCCAAACACATTAGACCTCGAAACCCAAGGTATCAAAGTCTACCTCAATCAAAACAAAGCCATCAACATATACAATATGTATCACCCTCCAAACAATACATTTATTGACGATGGAACAATGGCTCAATTTCTTACAGACAACACTATTATTTTAGGTGACCTTAATGCCAAACATCAACTATGGGGATGTTCTACGCCAAACCCAAGAGGCAAAATACTATCAAACATATTTGACGACAATGCCTTCATGTGCTTAAATGATGGGAATCCTACTCATCATTCCTACAGCTATAATACTGCACAAGCCCTTGATATAAGTTTTTACTATCCTGACATTTTCCACAAATGCAAATAGCAAATATTAAAAGGTTTTGAAAGTGATCATTTGCCTAATTTGATAGAAATTAGCACCAAGACCAAAACTAGCTCAATTAAGAAAAATTATGGAACTTCAAAAAGGCTAATATGATATCTTTCGAAAACACAGCCAAAGTTTCCATACCAAGAGGTTATATTAAGAAATGGATTCCAAATTATACACACCAGGCAAAAAATATTCAAACACTTATAACTAAAAGAAATGAACTACAAAAAAGTGCACCCAAAACCAAACAAATTGTAGAACTGAACTGAACATTGTGATTGCAAAAATAAAAAGATTATACGTAAATGTGAAAAGGGAAAAATGGAAACAAACTTGTGAAAACCTGAACCCAAGAAACCCAAATACAAAACTTTGGAATTTGGCAAAACAAATTGACAGAGTCCAGCTACAAACTGAAAACACAAATATGATTGAGAATACAGATGGTACACCAGCAACTAATGACAAAATTGCTGCCAATCTTTTAAGTAATTCATATCAAATAAGTAGTAAAATCAAGGTTGAAAAAAAGGCCCGAAAGATTATTCATGACTGTAAAAATGTCACCAGCACTCATAATATTTTCCATGAAAAAAATCAATATGAAAGAGCTAGCTTATGCATTAGAAAACACTGACCTAAACAAGACTCCTGGGCCAGATGGAATCCATGGCCGAATGATATCAAACTTGGGCAAAATTGGCAAAGAAAGACTTCTTAATATTTTCAATAACTCCTGGAAAACTGGAAAATTGCCTCAAGACTGTAAAAATGCAACAATAATTCCCATTAAAAAACTTGACAAATCTGCTGATGACCCAAAAAACTACCGACCTATCTCCCTCACAAATATTTGCTGCAAATTAATGGAAAATATTATATTCAGACGACTCACTTACCACCCCGACACAAGAAATCTCTTACCAGAAGAACAATATGGATTTAGGAAAGGACATAGGACAATAGTCCAACTCTTATTTTTCACACAAAAGGTAAAAGATGCACAAAACAAAAAGCCAACTAACCACACCATAGCTGCTTTTTAGACCTTACACAAGCTTTTGATAAGGTATGGAAAAACAAGTTAATTACAAAATTATACAAACATTTCAAAATTGATGGTAAAGCTATCACTTGGATAAATGATTCCCTTAAAAATATATACATCAGGGTAAAATATAATGGCACTCTATCTAAAACCTTCAAATTGTACCAAGGATTACCACAAGGATCAGTCCTTAGCCCAACTCTCTTCACCCTATTTATTGCAGGCATAGAAGACAAATTTTCACATAAAACCAATATTGGACTTTTCGCTGATGACATTCTATGGAGCAGCAACACTAACTGGAAAAAAGCTGAAAGAGATTTGAACAAGACTATTCTCCACCTAGAAAAATTTGCTAATAAACATAAATTAGAATTTAACCCCCAAAAATCTGAAACCTGTCTTTTTACTACCGATAAGAAACTATACAAAATAAGACCAAATATTATTCTGAAAGAACAACAATTGCAATATAATAAACATCCTAAATATCTCGGCTACACCCTGGATCCAGAAATTAACTCCAGTAAACATATTGAAGGAGTTGTTAGAAAAGGAAGAGACCGACTAAAAATCTTGAAATATATTTCAGGAAGAGTGGAGAGCTGAAGCAACAACACTAAAATTAACTTACACATCTCTAATGAGACCTATCTTGGAATATGGATATCAAATCTATGGTACAGCATCTGAAACAAATCTAAAAACACTGGAAAGGATACAACTAAATGCACCTAGAATTATTACAGGTCTTCGAAATACCTGCCCTAATAATATTGTACTTTGCGAGGCAGACATTATGCCCTTAAAGGATAGAATAAGCTACAATCTGTCAAAATATATAAACAAAATCAAGAGTTATGAAAATAAACACAGAACTTTCAATTACATACTTATTTGGGAACCCAATATAAGACTCAAAAAAGAAGGCCCTCTCCACCTGGCCAAAAGAAATGGATTTTTAAAATATAAAGTGGAAAAATATTATTTAGCTGAAAAAATATCTACATGCGAACCACTAACAAAATGTTATTTTTAATGCCACTTTAAACGAACCCACCAACAAACAATACCAAAATCCAGAATACTTAAAACAATTATCATTAGAAATAATTAATAAAATTCCTAAAAATGCAATAACTATCTATACCGATGGTAGCAGAGACGAGTTGGGACACACTGGCAGTGGCTCTCTCATTAAAACCACAAATGGCAATGAGAAAATGAACAGAAGAAACCCAGATTTTTGCTCAATCTTCAGATCAGAACTTATAGCCATCTATGAAGTATTAAAATCCACCAGAAATACTAAACATCACGATATATGGATTCTTACTCATAGTAGAAGTGCCATACAACACTTAAGTCACACAGGGGAACTTAGAGACAAAGTAAGCAGGAACATAATTGGTAATCTCCAAAAACTCTCAATACCTCAAAAATTCACCTTCAGTGGATACCCTTACATGTTAGCATTGAAGGCAATGAAGCTGCTGATGCGCTAGCGAAAAAAGGCACAAAAGAACCCTTGCTTCAGAAAAATAAACTTACTTTTAAAGAAATAGAAACAGTAGCCAAAATAAACAAGAACTGGAGGATCCCACCTAAGCACAGTTGGTACACCCTAGAAGCAGATGGCCACCCAGACCTTTCAGTCCACAAGCCGGCATGCGAAGCATGCCCTTCGCTGCTATTCTGTTCAACTCATAAGCCAAGTAACGGTATCCAAGCTAGTGCTTGGACATTGTACCTGGAAACACCACCTCCAAGCAACGTGTCTGGAAGGATTTCTATACCGGTGGCCTTTAATCACAGCAAAATAGGAAACTATCTACTGTGTCCAGCAGGGACCGCGGGGAGGCAGCCCCCGGTCGACTCTGTTCACTCACAGCTGAAGAAAAGCTCAGCTGCCACGTCGTGGGCTTTCTCAAGAAGCTTGCTGTGATTTCTCAGCAGCTTACACTCGATCGCGCCCCTCGCCCTCCTTCTCTCTTCCTGCACACCCACTACCCTTGGACAATCCAAGACGTAGTGGCGTGCATTCACATCCCTTTCTCCATAGACGCAATCAGGGTTTCTCTTAATTTTAAATCTGTGGAGACTTGGGGAAGAGCCCATGTCCCGAACTACCTTAATGAGTTTGTGGGACATTACCTTACAGAGGTACTTGGGTGTTGTTACCCCATTGAATACCTCTTTCCCCTTCACACTGTTCCTCCATCTGTCCAACCATAAGTCCTGGACGTGACCCCTGATCCTCCTATAAACTTCTTTCTTGGTCACTGGGGTCCTCAGTGATCTACCTCTAAAGCATCCGGCCTTAGCGATCCTGTCTGCGAACTCATTACCTTCGATGATGCTGTGTCTCCTAAACCAAGGGAGCTCCGGAGCCCGCGTCATCATCTCCAGCTCCTGGATTATTTGATGCGCGAGTTGCCCTTTCTCCAGATTGATAACGACGAGGGCCGACATACAATCTGAATAGAGGCGGTCCAGGCTGAAGTTCTTCTCGGCACACACTCTGAGGGCTACCCTGATCGCAACCAGCTCGGCTGAAAAGACCAATTCGTCCACTCTGAGTGCTAAACCTTCTTGGAAGATCAGCTCTCCATTAGTGTATATCACTACCCCAGCTCCAGTATTGGGTCCAGACTTACTACCATCAGTGAAAACCTCCGTGCCAATCCCTGTCGGCCCTCTAGGACTCCAATTCCACTTTGGCAACCACTGCGGAGGCTTCCTTGTGTCCCTCTTCGATTCCAGGGCCCCCGCTTTAAGTCCCAGGGCATCTTCCCTTTTCTCCCAGATCTTCTGTCTGATGGTCTCCTCCTCTAGTTTCAATCCCAGGGGAATAAGCCCAGCGAGGACCAAAAAGGCCTCACTGCTGGTAGTGCGATATCCCCCTGTGATTCTGAGTGCCGCTGTCCTCTGCACTCTCTCGAGAGTTGTTGCCACCTTCTGATCCCTGTTTCGGCGCTACCAAGCCCCGGAAGCATATAGCAAGATTGGCTCGACACAGGAGAGGCAGAGGGTTCCTAAAAATAGTACCCTCCTTCTCTCCCCCCCCCCCCTGTTGAGGGCCAACCAGGGCAGGCCTGCACAACGCCTCTCGCCACCATCTCCTCCGCCTGGTATTGCCAACCCATCTTGTCATCAATGACCACCCCAAGGATGGTCATCCTATTGACCAACGCTACCCTCCGTCCTTCGATCCCGATAGCCGGCTTGTGTTCCCATTTGATCCCTTTCCTTTTAGTTCTTATGTCCCTAGGCTTAAAGCTGAGGGCTTTAGTTTTGGAGACATTTAACTTAAGGCCAGAGTCATGGGCCCAGATCGAGAAAATTTGGAGAGAAGTTTCAACACACTTCTCAGCCTTCGCTCTCGAAGCAGCCTCAATGATGAGGAACTGGTCGTCAGCATAGAGAACCAGCCTGTCTCCCTCATGGAGCTCCTCCTGGAAAACGGTGTTTACCAGGATATTCCACAGAATAGGTCCGCAGCAAGAACCCTGGGGGCAACCCCTAGCACAGTTTCTTTCCAACTTCCGCCCACCAAAACTGAGGCTAATCCGTCTATCCCGCAGGAAGACACGAATCAAGCTGCACAAATTATCAGGACAACCCATGTCCATCAAATTTCTCATCAACTTGTTCCAGCTCATGGAGTTGAACGCGCCATCAATGTCCAGGGCCACGAAAAGAACCCAAGCACCCTTATTTAAGCCCATCTCAACCCCCTCTAACACCTCGTTCAGAGCTGTGGTTGTGGACTTCCCTTCCCTAAAACCATGTTGGAAAGAGGAAAGGAGCTCATCACTCTCTAGCCAATGCTTCAGTCGCTGAGCTAGTAGGCTATCCAGGACCTTACCTAGACACACTAGTAAAGAAAGCGGACGATAATCATTAGGAGAATTACCCTTTCTACCAGACTTTTCGAGAAGCACTACTCGGGCAACCTTCCATGCCTCAGGAAATGTACCAGTGTCCAGGCACTTATTGAATAACCTGGAAAGAAGCGATGGGTGCATCCTTACCAGGGCTTTCACGATCGTGTTATCGATCCCTTCGGGACCAGAAGATTTCCTTTTCCCGAACTTGAAAGCCGTCAGTTTCACCTCATTCTCAGAAAAGGGCGGAACCACCAAACCACAAGTGGTCAGAGAGATCTCGTCCTCTGGTTCCTCGTTTCCGAAGTGCCGATCCAAGTTGTTTTTATTTTGTCTTCTGCTTTCGAGCGAGTAGGTCTAGAACACATTCTCTCTGAATTTCCTCATTGTTGGTGGATGAAACAGCACCAGTGATTATTTTGGCCGCTTTTGCTTGAACACTGTCTAGTCTTACTTTTAGTGATGAGCTTGAGGGAGCCCAGACCGGTGTTGCATATTCCATTATCGGTCTTATTAAGGTGGTATATGTTGTTCTAAGAATTCTGGGTTTTGCTCCCCAATTTGTTCCACATAGCCTTCTCAGAATGTTTAGTTTTCTGATAGCTCTATTTGAGGTGCTAATTATGTGCTATGAAAATTAAAATTCCTCATAAATAATAATTAAAATAATTTTGTTGACATCTTGTCAATACATACACAGTCTGCACTATTAAAAAAAGATAATATGCATTATATACACTATGTACAATGAATATGGCGCCTCTGCCAGCGCTGCAGAGTTTGGTGGAGAATCGCCAGTGGGTCTCCAGCGACACCACGCATTTTGAGATCTACGATGAATACGTAGATCGCGTACTTCGCCGCTTAGGAGATGGTGATGGCGTGGACCAACTGGAAAGATCCAGGACTGCAGTATCACACCTAGGTATTATGGATTTCTAATTTTATCAATTATTTGTTTGTTTATGCTTATTTTGTGGTTATATTTATGCATTTTTCCCTGGGAGTGGAGAAGACGCATAGGTTTGGTTTTATTGGGTTTATGGTCATTTGGAGTTCCATTGCCCACTTCTCCAGTCCTCTCATTGATGTCTTCAGTATATTTTACGATTTTTCTATGCTGCTACTTGTGTGCCATATGGCTTTATCATCTGCATAACAGGCAACCTTTGTGTCTTCAGTGAGGTAAGGATGTATGTCGTTAATATATAGCAGATAGAGTAGAGGACTGAGCACAGATCCTTGAGGTACACCAGCCCATGTTCTTCCTTCCTTGGAAAATTCTCCATTGACCCGAACCTTTAACCGTCTTCCCCTTAAGAAGTCTGCAATCCAGATTAAGGTTTTTCCTCTTACTCCGATGTTGTGCAGCTTTTCATGTAATTTCTCCCTCCACACTCGATCAAAAGCTGAGGTCATATCAAGGAATATAGCCGTGGTCTTCTTCGGCAGTTTTTCCCGGAAAGAATCTATTATTGATTGACAGAAGTAGAACAGTTGATCAGTTGTACAGTGCTGGGATCTATAGGCCGTTTGGTAGAGGTTTATTTTATTATTTTTGTGAGCCAGACTATGAACCTAGAGTGGATAATTCGTTCTGGTATTTTACAAAGTATGCTGGCGAGAGCAATTGGCCGATAGTTCTTGTATTCCTTGGCATCTTTGTTTGGCTTCAGTATTGGCGCTATAATTGATATCTTCCAATTCTTTGGTAGTTTACCAGTTTGCCATGAAATGTTCAGTATTCGTAGGAGTTGATTATTAGCTTTGACTTCAAAGTGTTTAATCATTTGACCAAAGATTAGATTATCTCTTGGTGACCTCTTGGATTTTTTTATTGATGAGTTTAGCTCATTCAGTGTGAAGTCTCTCGAGAAAATATCTTGTTGATGGAAGTTTCTTGCTTGTTTAACTAACTGGTTTATATTATTTTTAGAGTCCTGTCTTCATTCGTATAGTTGAGAATGGAAGTGCTTGAAAGATATTCAGCAATTATGTCAGCCATCTGTTTGTTCTCGTTCTCGCTGTTCTATTCATATCGGTTAGAGTATTGGAGGATTGGTGTTGGTTTTGATTGTTCTCTAACACTCTAATTATATTCCAGTGTTGGCTGTCCTTTCTTGGATCCATTTTTTTCGCAGAATTCTGCCATTTTTCTTGTTTGAATATCCAAATTTCTTGTTTTATTTTGTGAATAATTTCAATGAGTTCCTTTCTGTTTTATTTGTTTTAAGAAGTCCATTGATATTGTCTCTCTCTCTGAAATCATTGCCTCGATGTTGTGGTCCTTCCAGTAAGGTATCCACAGGTCTTTACGTCTACCTCTAGTTATCAATGCTCTTTTGCAGCTTTTTAAATGTTCGAAGAGAATTTTTCCAAGCTTTTGTCAAGCGTTCTGTAATTCAATTTTTCGTTTCACAGTTCTTCAAGCTTTTCTGTGAATTTTTTTCAAGTCGGCTTTCCTAAAGTTCCATGTTCTTTTATTCTAATGGACATTCTCAATTTTGAAGTTTAGGGTTGTTAAAATTGGTCTGTGGTCACTGATTGCACCTCTCAGGATTTTCCATTGTGTTGTGGGTGCGATGTTGTAATTTATTGCTGTGATGTCTATTCCGGATTCTGTGCCTGTGGACTTAGATAGATAGGTGTTCTCTCCATTATTTAACGGTGTAAGGTCGAGGTCGGTTAGCATGTCCTCAACCAACTGACTTTTGTTATCCTGGACAGGTGATCCCCGAATTGAACTTTTGGCGTTAAATTCGCCGAAGTATGATTGTGATATTCGAAGACGCTTCACTTAATGTCTCTATTGTTTGTGCCCATACAAAATGCAAAGATTTCACGAGCTGAAAGTTGGCGATTTTGAGATGCGTCAAGAATTCGCTGCATGGGTTTTCCGGCAAATTGATATTGATGAAAACTGGCTGTCGAATGTTCTGTGGACAGATGATGCTCACTTTTCTCTAAACGGAAATTTAACATTCAAAACAGCCGCATTTGGGCAACAGAAAACCCTAGGATTTTCACAGAAATGCCACTTTACCAGCCTAGAGTTACAGTTTTGTGTGGGTTAACTTCTTTTATTATTGGGTCATTTTTCTTTGAAAAATCAATGGAAGAACTTTTAAAACCGTTTTTGTAACTGGTGAACGTTATGAGAAAAGGGTATTCCCATATTGCAGGGTAAAAGCACTAAGCGAAATAACATTCATGAAAGATGGAGGACCTCCTCATATCTCCCGAGGTGCCAAACAATTGCTGAAGGATACGTTCGGTGAAAATCGTGTGATAGGTCGCCACTTTATATACCAGTGGCCTCCAAGATCAACAGACTTGACGCCTTGCGATTTTTGTTTATGGGGATACATTAAATCGTGTGTTTATCGATGCTGGCCTACCACATTGGCCATGTTGAAGGCTTCTATCAGATGGCACGCTTTATCAATTTAACAGATATGTTATTTAATGCTGTCCATTCTGTCATTTATCATCTGCAGGCGGTGATTGAGAATGAAGGGTGCCACATTGAGCAAGGATTGTGACCTAATACAAGAGAGAAGGCAGTTACCTCATGTGTTGTATAAGCCGCCATGTATTATATTATCTATCAATATTTTGCAGCTCTTTGTGTTGGGATATGGGGATAATAAATGCTGTCTTCACATCTTGACCCTTTTTTTTGTGAACAGTAATATTTTGTTTGTCATTTGCTCACATATTATGTCGTGCAAACCAGAGTGTTATAACTTCTCGAATAACACTGGTACACACAATTTTACCCCTTATGTTTAGTTTTTCGCTTTTCGCTCATTAGAAGAAATACATAGATAATAGATAACATAGAAATACATACATAAGAAATACATGTAGCATAAGGAATATTTTCTGTACACCAATAACTTTAGAAATTTTGTGAAAAAAAATAATACAAAATGATTTTACTACCACGTTTTTCAACGCAAAAGGTCGATTTGAAATTTATTTTTATTTGAGGGGACACATTTTTAAAATTGTGTACAGTATAATAAACAATGATAACATTTGACAAGCCCATAGGATATTTGTAATAAAGTACGACAAATATATTTTGTCACTCCCCTCTATATTTCATTTGTTGGATCATGACAAATATCCAGTTAAATAGTCAAGGGTCGCCAATCAGTCAAGAAACTACACATTTCTTATAGCAAGAAATCCTATTAATAGTGCCATCATAATTTTTGGTACTATATTAACGTTTCAAAAATTCGTGTATTGATATGAGCAGTGTTTTTCAAACATTCAATCTATTTCACAAAACCTCATATAAAAATAAATATTTTGCTACATGTTTTAATTTGCATTTACTTATTTTACATATCTCTGATTGTATTTAAAATCGTTAAACAATTCTTCATACTTTTGGAGAAGTGGTGTTTTATTAATTTGTTATTTGATATTATTAGGGTTCTTTCCTGGTATTCAAAAAGGAAAAATACGTGTCGATCAGTTATATTTTTCAATTTATCAAACAATTTGGCCGCTGAATCTCTGATTCTGGTAGAGCGCCATCTGGCGAATAAAATTGTAACTAAAATCAATTTCGAATTTTTCATTATTTGCCATAAAAAATCTCATTGCATCCTGAATACAATGGTGTTTACAGTATTGCTCTAGTGCAAATATTCGCGGAGTTATTAATTTTTAAAATAGTGCGGGACTTTTGGATCACCCTGTATATTGGGAGGGCTTGGGTCATCAGTGGTGAACCCTCCCAGCGGTTTCGCCAATTTAATCCACCAGACCGCTTCTCAGAGCTCTAATACTGTATTGGACGATTCTGCTTATATACGCAGCACTGAAGGATGGAATCTCCGAAAGGGTTTTCAAGAAAATATGTATGGATAGATGGCGCGTTATTGATTTGTGTTGATTTATGTCTAACTGGCCTTGTCTTTATTGTTTGCGGAAGAGCATTGCTCGATGCAAATATTTGAATCTAATTCTACTGTCCTATAAGCTTATGTCCATAGTTTTCTTGAAAACCATTTCTGAGATTCCATCCTTCAGTGCTGCGTATATAAGCAGAATCGTCCAATACAGTATTAGAGCTCTGAGAAGCGGTCTGGTGGATTAAATTGGCGAAACCGCTGGGAGGGTTCACCACTGATGAGCCAAGCCCTCCCAATATATGTTTTCATCGCAATAAGGGCAGTAGAAGTTTGTATTATGTATAAAAGAAACATTCGTGCTTTTAAATCCTTTCATTTTTATAGTAACTAAAAGTCGAAGTGAACTTGATGGACACTAAAAACAACAAAAGTATTATGTTCCATATATGTTGGACATGTTGTCTATAGAGGAAATAGAAAACGGAACAAGTTAATCATCCATGACCTTGGGTTGTCGCCAAGCAATGACGTAGTTAGGTTTCAGTTTTGCCTGCCGCAACACGTCTGCCTTCCTCTTATGTTACTTGGTCATTTTCAACCTTTGCTGGCCCGTGAATATATCACATAGGTATAACTCTAGATAAAACATCGTTATTGGCTACACCATATTTGGGTTCTAAAACTTGATAAGCCTAACTTACTTCTCAAAGAAGTTTTATATACATATGAAAATTCAAAACTATTATAGACGCGAAACAATTTCTACTGCCCTTACTGCAATGGAAAAATTAATGGGAGAGCGTATATATCTATTACATATTTTAAACTGTATAATAATGACACTTTTAGTATATTTTACATATTTTCCAATTAGTTAAAGCCGATACATTAGAAGATCCTACCCTTCTATTAAAATGTACACTGTTCCTATTTGCTACCACTCCCATATTTTGTATATATGCCATACCTTTATTAATATACCCTGTACACCCATATTTGTATTAAACTAAAAATGGTGACGTCAAAATAAAAAACCAAAGAGTGGTCAGCTGGTTGCAGCTGGGGCAGAGGGAAAGAAAATAGCCAACTCCAGGGCTTTATATAGACGACTCCTGTCAACAGGTTTTTAGCAGGGGGTCAGCGGCGGTATGTTCGACAGTGTGTCCTTTGTCAGACCGCTTCTGTCTCTTTCTGTCGCTCTATCCGTGTCTCGTTGTTATAAATCCAAGTTTGTGTCATGGCCTCTACCTCTGTCCCGTGGGCTCTCTCCGATCACTCTCGGTGCTAACATCTAGCTCTGCCTCTGCTTCTTGTTGTCCGCGCGTGGGAAGAACATCAACACTCGCCTCACGATTGCCAGTTTATTCATACGTCGGCAGGATCATTAGCAACAATATTACAGTGCATCGTAATATTACATATATATTTATTATTTTTCACACACATATATATATATAAAATAAAAGGATTATATATATATTAGTTGAAATTATTATAAAATGCTTACAAAATGGGGAATATTTTTCATATTTTTAATGATTTCTTGAAAATAGACACTTCGGCCATTTATAATACTTTATTTTTATTTCTCCTGACGAAGACGAAACAACTTCAATCTTGAAGAGGTATCTGAGTAATGTTGAGAATTGACGGTATTGATTTCTGTGCAGGTTGATTTAGTCACCGCTGTAGGTGCTGTTTCAAGTGACGTAATAAAATGTAAGGCCGCTAGGTGTCGTGTACATCCTATGTTGGTGACGGCCTTATAGTCACATCTCTGAGCCCTCTCTACACCTATCAGGTCAGTTGCTGAAATGTCGATAAAGGACCAACTGTCAGATTCGGCATCCAAACCTATTGCGGATACATACTGCCATACTGTAGACAAGATGTACCACTCTTCTTTTATGTGGACTATCGAAAATTTCACAACACATCGAGGAAAATATAATAATGAACTAATAAGTAGCTTTTGTTTTGAAAGTATTGGAAATGCGAAATTTAATATTCATGTTATTCCTAAAAACAGACTTTCCGATTATTTTTTTATAAGTGTAGTTATAAGACCCGAAGTCCCAAAAGTTTTAACTCGTTTTTTTAAAGAGTGGCTGAAGTTTCCATATTAAATTTGGGGAATGAAGAAACAAACAAAAAGTGTGTTGAATTTTTCGAAGAGGCTAAATTTAATCAATTTATCTCAAATAAGTATCTAAATGAGAATGCTTTGGCTCTCTTGCCTGAAGACAAACTAACTTTGTACTTTAAAATGAGTCTTTATGAAATGGTAACTTCAACAATTCCTTAGATCCCATCAAAGTAACTGAGTGTAAAATATCAAATGATTTTCTTTTTCTTCTGGAAAGCAAAGAATTATCTGATGTTGTTTTGAAAGCAGATAATAACCAAGAAATACATGCTCACAAGGCCATACTTTCAGCAAGATCCTCTGTGTTTGCTGCCATGTTTAGAAATGATATGAAAGAAAACAAAGAGAATACTGTAGATCTTTCACATATTAAGTATGACCTATTGATTGAAGTAGTCAAATATATCTACACGGGGATATCTACCAATCTCCCACAGATGGCAGAACAAATTCTTCCTCTTGCGGCAATGTATGAATTAGAAAGATTGAAGCATCTGTGTGAGAAAGAACTAAGTGATAGAGTCACTATAGATACTGCAACAAAGTTATTGATATTGGCGGACAATCATTCAGCCCAACAGCTGAAGGAATACATCATCAACTACATCAAAGCGGAAACTGCAGAAATCTTAAACAGTAATGATTGGAACATGATGTTATCCCATCCTATACTTCTCACAGAGGTATTTACCGCCCTTACCAAGCATCAGCTAACGTCCAATACCAGCAAGTGAAGTTCTATAAATATATTTCTCGAAAAAAATGCTACATTCTGTATATATTAGCTATATATAGTTCATATACAAAATTCTAGCGTCTGATTGGCTAAAGTGAGAAATGTAAACAAACACGTGATTGGGTATTTTTATCAGGCCTACTCCTGCTAAACCGAAAATAGCTTCATTAAAAAAAAAAAACTAAATTAACCTAATTTTACCTATATGAACCTAATCTAACCTAGCATAATGGTACACTATACGCCATGTGTTAGGCATCCTTTCTAATAATGTTTTATTATCTCTCGTTTGTATCATCTATATTCAGATTTTTTTTATCTATTTCATATATTCGTGTAATTTGAAACTTTTGAAACTTTTTTTTGCTTGAAAGCTTGTCTTATTTTATGACAAAATAAAAGAAACCAATTGCTTATTATTGAAATATTTTTGATCCAAACATATATTCATTTGGCTTTCATTTTTATATATAATCAGACAATACCCATTAATTATACATATGTATATAAGATTCTACCTACCTTATATAGGTTTATCATTCTCTATTTGTTTTTGAAGATCATATAGAAATGCTCTAACACAATTTAACATGCACTTATAATTATGTACTAATTCTAAATATAATAACACAGTTTTATTAAGACCACCGGTCTTATACACACACAAAGCTTTATTAAGACCACCGGTCTTATTCAGATTCACCACAGAAAGAAAGGAAGCATAGATGGAGCTCCTATACTCCAGATAGCGCAGCACCCAACAACAGTATTCAGGTCCGACGAATGTTCAGTAGCCACACGTTCCTTCGTGCATACGTCAAGGTTAGCGTATCACTGAAAGACTAGTGTTGAATCAGCCGCGTTCTAGTCTTGGCTTTCCTCATCCAAATGGACCACGACATTCGGCGATTCCATTAATCTCCTCCGAACGGTGACTGCGGCCTTGTAGAACTAACCCTAAATATTAAGATAACGATAATATCTCTATCCACTATAGAAGAAACACAAGTTGGGGAGAAGAGCTTCTTTTATAAGTAAACGATCTTACAAGTTTTCTGGCAAGACGTTCTCCTACCGTAGAAGCTTGTACGATCGTCCTCATAAAAGAAGCTTTCCCCCAAGACTTGTGTTTCTTCTTCACCCTAAATATGTTTATCATCATTATTTTCACAAATATGCATAAACAATCTGCCAATTTACCAAATTATAGTGATCCCATTAGAAAGCTCAGTATACACAGGTCTATTCTATTAATAATATAATTGGAAATTTTCTAGATAAATGTAAAAACTCTATTGATATACATCCACCTTTGACTTCCTATCTATTATAGGTATGGTTGAAAGTTGAAATCACGAATTTTTGTAGAAGTTAATATCCTTTCGTATATGTAAGATGAAGCTATGTTTCCTACATGTATCCTACATTTCTGCTTGGAGAATCTGTTTAAGAATAAAAGGTCTGCATTAAAAATATATATATTGATATACTTTAGAGAGATTGGCATTTTATGTTAAAATAAATATTTTTATATAGATTTCTTTTCTCCAATTTACTACTATTAATATATTTATCATTACCAATATGTATGAACATTTAATCTATATATTTGATAATTTTGAATTGTATATTCTTATAAATTATATTCTTCTACTGAAATTTGAGTGGTTATATGCAAATAATGGACTTTTTTTTTTTACTTTACAATATATAATTTTATTCACCTATATTATATATCTTTGTAATTAAAAATTTTCAAGAAAAAGTACGAATGTTGAATGACAACGAAATATACAGTGCGGCAAATAATTTTTAAGACTCGCGCTAGATAAAGGCCAATAGCAGAGCCAGTTATGAAATTGCGCATGCGTATATATATTCGAAGCCTTATCTAGCGCGTGGCTTTGTTTCAGCCATTTTGGTTAACTCTTTAACCCTTACACAGGCGAAACATACAGGCGATTTTTGAAAAGTAAAATTTTTTGTTCGTCGGAATTCTGAGATGGAACAGAGAGCGGTCATTAAATTTAATGCAAAACTTGGTAGAAGTGCATCGGAAACATATATTTTGATGAAGCAAGTTTATGGTACGTTATGTTTGAGTAAATCAAATGTTTTCATTTGGCACAAACGTTTTTCGGATGGAAGAAATACGCTAGAAGATGATAAGCATACTGGACGACCAAGTTCTTCAAAGACACCAGAAAGTATAGAAAAAGTGCGAGAATTTGTTGAAAACAATGATGGCAGAGGTTTTACACATCAACAAAGAAACGATTCGAACCATTCTGCATGAAGATTTAGGTAAAACTAAAGTCTGTACTAAATTTGTTCCACACACTTTAACGGGCGAGCAGAAATCAGTGTGAATTGCACATTGCAGGGACATCATTTCTGCCTATGAAAATAATTCAAACTTCCTGAAATCAATTGTTACGGGTGATGAAACATGGTGTTTTCAGTATGACCCAAAGACAAAGCGCCAAAGTGCCGAATAGAAGTCAAAAAACTCTCCACAAGCCAAAAAAACGCGAAAAGTGCCATCAAAAATCAAAACAATGCTGATTACCATTTTCGATAGTAGAGGTATTATCCACAAAGAATTTGTTCCCGCTGGACAAACCATTACTGGAGAGTATTATTTAAACGTTTTGAAACGTTTTATTGCCAGAATTCGTCGCATTCGTCCAGAATATCGCGATGAAGACAGTTGGTGTTTGCTGCATGATAATGCACCGAGTCACTCCTCACTCATTGTTCGTCGCTTTTTGGCCAAAAATAACGTCTGTGTGTTGAATCATCCTCCGTACTCGCTTTATTTAGCACCATGTGACTTTTATTTATTCCAAAAATAAAATTGAAGTTAAAAGGTTGTTTTTTTAATGATATCCCGACCATCCAGAGAGCTGCGACGAGCACTTTGGAGGCGATTCCTCAAAGTGGCCTGCAAGAGGCATTTAATTCCTTATTAAATCGTTGTAACATATGTATTGAATCCAGAGGGGATTATTTTGAATAAAAAAATAGTAGAAATTGAATTAGCTTGTTTATGTTTTATTTTACAAACCCATTCTTAAAAATTATTTGCCACACTGTATATAATATATAATGTCTTATTTGATTCAATTTACAGTTTATCTAATTGTATTTTGATGAATATATGTAGATTTTTGAATAAACTTTGCTTTATACTTTCATCTTTGTTTTTATTTTAGTTTTACCCTCACACAAACACAAAGAGGCTACTTAGAATACAAATTGTTTGTGAGAAAATGATCTAGAAGGTGAAATGTTGACAAAAATAATTCTTATTATCTGAATCAACTTGGCTACACTCATCAAACAGAATTAATATCAATTACACTTTGTTGTTGTTGTCGTGTCCAATGAAGAGTCTCAGATGTCTCCATACATCTCTATCACAGCAGTTGCAATGTACACTATCTTCGGTGTGTAAAGCTGTTGCTCTGGGTCCATGTCAATTTTCTGCAAGGCTGCGGCCATTGCTGGACATGAGAATATGTGGGTAGGTGTTGTTCCAAACCAGGACTATTGTTGCATGTCCTGTAGGTTCTTCTGCCACTGGATTTATTGTCATTCCTTTGTAGTGTTTTATTCTTAGTCTTGTTATTGTTATTCTTCTCTCAGCACATTTATGTCTCATATTTGACCTATACTTGTTTTTTTTTTTATCTTGTATTTTTTTTTTGACAAAGCATTAGCGTCAAATACTGACATTTGTTCTTTCCTTTGGCTCAACTTTCTGGCTTCCTTTGCTATTTCATCTGTCATCTCATTACCCCCGATCCTAAGATGGGCAGGAATCCATTGTAGAATGCAGTTCTTCTCCAATGGTTCCAGTTGGTTTAGTAACGAGAATTACACTTTATTGTTTCTATATTTATAAAAATTATGTATTTATACCAGATTATTTTCTTTCTTTGATAGATAAAGAAATGTCAACTAGAATATACCTATTGGTAAGTTGAACCTCACAAACAATTTCAGGTTCAACACTTAATTAAAATCAGTGTTTGAAAGTATCTAAAGTAAAAAAAGAATGATAAAATATAAAATCTACCGTATTGTGGCAGAATTATTGTATTTCACTTGGCAGGAAAATTCAAGCACCAAAGAAGGCCTGTGAGTGAAACAAAAAGTTATATATAATTACATAAGCCTAAAACAAGTGTTGGGTTATGTAAATATGGAATATTTTCACCTACATCGAGTAGGCATAGTGCGGAATAATATAATCCCCAATATATTACTATAATGAGTATTCCACCTGCATTCTTCCCATATTATTATATATTAGATAAAAATGCATATATTGAATTGAATAAAAGATTTATTTGCCAATATTTCGGTTGGCTGAACGCCAACCTTTATCAAGGCATTACAGTTTGTATAAACAAATTCAAATACAAAAATGTAATACCTTGATAAAGGTTCGCGTTCAGCCAACCGAAATATTGGCAAATAAATATTTTATTTAATCCAATATATGCCTTTTTATTATCGGATGATTTAAATATGGATTGCTCTATTTTCAAAACAATATATATATATAATTTTATATTCAATACAAGTATACCATGTAATGCCCTAATAAAACAACACCAAACACGGCAAAATAGTGTTATCAAGTTTAAACAAAGAGAATAAATACCTCAGGCGTCGGCTGCTGGGATTTAGGAAAGGCGAGACAGAGCTATGGCGCACGCAGAGTTCATGTGACAACTCTTTCGTCACTTCCGCCATTTTACGACTAATTTAGCTGAGGGGTGGCTGCCGTGGAAAGTTTTGGTTTCAGTTTCCCTGCAATTGGAGCTCTTAGAAAAATATTTATTACACTCATGGACAAAACTTTAAGAAATTTGTCTTACCTTTTAGCATGTATATCAATATTCAGACAATAACTCTGAAAGATATTAGATATCACAGTGACTTTTATTGAAGACATACAAAATAGCTGTAGTGTATTTGCATATTTGTATAAATGCAAATATCTTCTTTGCATACTCAAATATTGCTTTAGGAATATGTAGATATATAACGGTACTAGCAGTCAGTCAGTAGGATATTGTAGGATATTTCTAATATTTCCTAAGTCCGTGGTGGCCTAATATTGTTGCGCTGGGGACCTGATGTACTGGGAGAAAAATCCGAGAAGTCTTTTTAACGTTTATTCACAAACTAAAGGTTTGGAGGAAAAAGAACTTTCTAACTAAAAATTATTGTCTTAAATAATCTAAAAAAAAAAGTATGCAAATTCAACGATACAAAAGTATGCAAAATAATTATACAAACAAATTAGGTAAAAATAATTATACATGAAAGTTATTTAAAATAAATAAGTTTTAAAAAGTGACAATTAAATCCATGACAAAAGATGTAGACAGTAAGTTAAAATGTGACATGTAAATAAGACTCCAACAGCGTACCAATAATTTTGGGTTGTAAAGAAAGTTCGTTCGGTTTTTGTATCCCTTTGTTTCATAACGGTTTTTGTTGTTATACGGTAAAGTGTTTATATTCTTTAAATAATACTTGTTCTGCTCTACAAACCTGTATTATTTGTTTTTTGAAAAACCTAAGTTTTTGTTATTTTTCCAAGCTTGAAAATGGAATATCCAGGAGGTAAAAAATCAACATTTTCTACCAGACCGGGCGATTTTTGGCGGAACGGCATCAACAAACTAGTCGAACGTTGGGAGGAGGTCGTAAATAATAACGGAGAATACATAATTGATTAATTAATTGTTATAATTAATGTTTTTTTGCCTAAATAAAATTGTTGAATAAAACCGAACGAACTTTCTTTACAACCTAATAGAAGCAACACCTAATCTTGTCAACATCCTGGCTATTTCTCTATCTAGCGATAAAACAGTAACCAAGTGTGAACAAAATTTCCTCTGTCTCCTTTTAAAAACAGATGACCGGCGATATCAGACTTTCCTCTTCTTTAAGTTTTATCCATGAATGTACTCTCTAGGCAATTTGTCAATTAAAATAATTTTATTGACATCTTGTCAATACATTCTAAGTTCACAGTCTGCACTATTAAAAAAAAAGATAATATGCATTATATATACTATGTACAATGAATATGGCGCTTCTGCCAGCGCTGCAGAATTTGGTGGAGAATCACCAGTGGGTCTCCAGCGACACCACGCATTTCCAGATCTACGAAGTATACGTAGATCGCGTACTTCGTCGCTGAGGAGATGGTGATGGCGTGGTCCTCGAGACCAACTGGAAAGAACTGTACTCTCTAGAAGCATGATTATATCTTATAAATATGAATTTGTCAATAAAAGTGTGTGAGCACACAGTCCAGTTCTACTTTATAACATAAAAGCTTTATAATAAAGATTCTTTCAAGCTTTTATATTTTAACTAATTCAATAAGGAATCAAGGGTTCGGTATCTTTTCGTAATTCTTTTATTTCTCGAGCTTTCGGGCTAACATGCCCCTTCAACACGGAGACATCAGAAGTACTACTTCTATAACACGGCGTGTTATAATTAGATAGAAGTGGTACTTCTTATGTCACCGTGTTGAAGAGGCATGTTAGTCCGAAAGCTTGAAATATAAAAGAATTACGAAAAGAAACCGCTCCCTAGATTCCTTTTTGATTTATTTAAAGCATAGACTTTATTATATACATGTCATAATATATACTCTTCCAGAAATAAACGAGCCAACCTACAGACAACCCAGAGAGAGACGGAATGTAAAGTCCGGTCACTTGAGACACCAGCGACATTCCAAGGGGGCGACCACTGGGGCCCGTTAGTTAACACCTCGGGACTTTTAAGACAGTTGGGGATTATGTGCGACACGAACGGCCGCCTGGCTGTGCCGGTTCCGTCTCTCTCTCTCTCTGGTTGTCTGGGTTTCTCTTCCAACTTGTGGTGTGATTATTTCTCTTCCCACCTTATTATACCACATACATGTATATCCCAAATATTGAAAAACCTGTTACCCACATTTCTCTTCAGTATCTACGAATGACATCAGAACAATTGGACAAAAAAGCTTGGATTTTGGACAATTTAGACAATTGGACAAAAGACAAAAAAGCAAAAAACCGAATAAAAAAAGTATCAAGATATAAACCCGATACACACACACAGCTTTATTAAGACCACCGATCTTATACAGATTCACCTCAGGAAGAAATAATAGATGGAGCTCCTATACTCCAGGCAGCCTAGCACCCAACAACAGCCTCCTGGTCCGACGCATGTTATAAAACCGATATAACCAAAACAATTGAAAATACATCTTATAATTTTACTAAAGTTGGTAAAAATGTAGTAATCAATAATTGAAATTATTGTTGAAAGAAAAACAAACTATGGCTTTTGTGTTTGTATTTCCACAATGTTAAAATTGCTTTTCACATGTAGAGACATGTGATGCACTTACAGTAAAATCAATCGCTAACTACACACCCTGATTATCATGGCTTGTACCATGTGTACAAGGGATAATAAAAAAAAAACAATGTTTAAATGTGGTTTACAATATTTTCAACGTGTATTTTACGTGGTTTTGGTCAAGTGGTCAATCAGATGGTGTTTCCATAGGTATTTTTAAGTAAATATTTTCCCATACGTTTTTAATAATGTGTTTTCAAATGTTAAAAAAGGTTTTAAAGTCTCCCAAAGATCATTTAGGGGGTTTCTGCGACCAGTTAACTTTTTATTATTATCCCTAATACACGTGATATAGGCCATGATAATCATGGTGGGTATTTAGCGACTACTTTTACTGTATATACATCACATGTCTACACATGTGAAAAGCAGTTCGACTTTGCACTTACAAATGTGCCAGAACCCCGTTTGGTTACTTGCACTAGCTGGTGGGGTTGACTTTTTCAAGATTCGGGGGCCATTGGAGCATTTTTAATTAGAAAAAAAGTGCCCAATGAGGGATTCGATCCCGGGTTGTAGCAATCGAAAAACCAATGTTTTAGACTTCCACCCTTCCACCGACCCCCTCCAGTTAACCCATCACGAAAGGGATCTCTACAACCAGTAATTATTTTAGGAATAAAATATTTCGCAGGTGTTCAATAGTTTGACGATTGGGTTAACCCACTAAAGTAAGAGACAAGGAGAAATAAATGACTTTCTGAGAGATCAAGACACTGCTGTGATAAATTATCTGGTATATCCAACTCCTTGTCGAGTATTGTCAGAAGCTTCAACTACACCATCATCCTTTATTCCAGAGAAAGAATTGTGAAAAAGAGAGTCGCGGAGTAATGGCTAAACCAAAACCTAATTACGTCATCTCCATCCTTCAGTTGAAGGTCACCGCTGATCTGGCGCGGTCTGGTGTTTTTCTATTTTGGCTGTTTAAGACTTTATGTTCTTTTTAAATCACTCTACACTCTCAATATATCTTCATTATGTGGCTGTTCTCACATCATTTTATGATACGATGCATTAGCGCTTCATCTGTTATTAGAAATTCAAGCTAGTTTGCTAACCATAGCATACTACAGTAATCCCTCGTTAAGACGAACTCAACGGGAGAACGAAATACTCTTTTCGTCTTAAAAGAATATATACCGAATTCGTATAAACCGAATTCGTATTAGACGAATTGAATTCGGGTATCCGGGGGTTGTACTTATGTACTACTGATGAGTAAGAAAACTACATTTCTGAGGAATAACGAATAAATTTATTTGAAAACAATATTCATGAAAATATTTTATAATTTTAAGGAACAACAATTATGTACATAAAGTATTTTATTTTAAAAGACAATATGGATAATATAATCACAATGTAAGGCAATAACATGAGAATATAAGTTTATTTTAAAACACAAATAAAAAAGAACAACAAAAGAAACAACTTACATAATATACTTGGTACATACAATGTTTATGTGTATGCATAGAGTATCCTATATCTGGGTTTTCTCTGCAGGCTTCAGAAAGTCTGTTGTAGTTTTTTGGTGGTATTTGATTGGGCACTGTTTCAGACACTCCCTTCTTATTTTATCCAGGTCATCTTCAAAATGAACATCAATATCCGCAGAGGTTTTGGACAGCTTCTGGAGGGTTTCGAGGGCCGCGATTACTTCCCCTCTAGTAGGCATCATTATCTCTTATTTCACCTCATCGTCTTCTGTTTCTTCTTTCTTCTAATTCGGGTGAACCGCAAATTTCCAACCCTTCATCCAGGGCAACATACTCCAGGAAAGTCAAAGTCTCAGCTGGGTTTGTAGCTGAAAGGAGTTTGGTCCATTCTTCAGGCTCATCAAGCATTGTTTCTGGAAGTGAAAACGAATCAACTGTTTTTTCCACACCCAATGAGACACTTATTTCTTTAGCCTTTTCTTTGACAAGTGCGCCGGATACAGGAATATTATTTTGTCTACTTTTTTAAACCATTTTAAAAGCTCATCTTCCACGTCTTGATGGGATGCTTTTCGAAGTCGTTTGAAGAGCTCGAAGACCCTGAGGCAACAGCCGCATCTATTTTTTCTTTGTTTTTTAGAATGGTTGATAATGTGGATTTCGCAATTTGAAAATTTTCGGCAATTTGCGACTTAGATAACACTCCACGTGCAACTTCGTCCAAAATTTTCCTTTTTAAGGCAAGATCAATGGCGCTTTTTTTTCGCGGTTTAGATGACATGTTTATGTAGTTTTTTTTTTATGGAAGCTCAAACAATTCACACATTGGAACGACCCCAAGGGGATGGTTTCATAGAAAATGAGTCATCATAACAAACAAAGAACGAATGTTTACACAAAAGACAAAGAGAGCCAATACTTGATATCAACGGCGTTTTTGTTGTTTTAATAGTTTATTGTTTTACTTATAACTCGCCTTTAAAAACATATTAGAATTCGTTTTAACCGATTGATTAGTTCTGCTGGGGGCTAAATTTAATTCGTATTTCGTCATAACCGAATATTTCGTCTTAACCGGCAAAATCTCTTTGGAAAGCATTGAAATTTAACGGGGGAAAAGAAACGGTTCGCGCAAACCGAGAGTTCGTATAATCCGAGTTCGTGATAACGAGGGATTACTGTATATGTGGGGCTGGGTGGTGGAATTGAGGGCCCCCTCATCTCCTGGAAGAGAACACTTGTACAGTGGGGAAGACTCCCAGGTTGAAAATTTTAATTTATAAATATTATTATTTTTTTAAATTATCATATAACAAGGCAAACTAGCCTAGCAACGAAAGCTTTAGAACCTGATGTCCCTGGTTCTAACACGCTTTTCGCTATCTTTTTATTTTCTCTAATTATTTTTGTGATCTCTTCCTCATTTTGTAAATATTGACTGAGGTTGTCAATAGATTTGTTTTAATTGTCATATTAATATATATAGTCACGACCGTCTGTCGTGGCCTCTGTCACGGATAATATACAGTTATCTTCGTCATGTGTTCTTAATTCTGTCACCGTTTGCTTTTGGTTCAGTGGTAGAATGCTCGCCTGCCACGCGGGCGACCCGGGTTCGATTCCCGGCCGATGCATTTTTTTTTTTTTACAATTTTTAAAACTCATTTATATATTATACAAGAATGACATCCACGGCGTCAATTTATAATTGTAACGAATAGTATTTGAATAAAAGCATTTAATCGGGTAAACCCCGGGCGTTGTAGATTATAAACACAAGGTAATAAGACTACATCCATGATAAGGTACAGTTTGGATTATAGATTATAAACACAAGGTAATAAGACCACATCCATGATAAGGTACAATTTGGATTATAGATTATAAACACAAGGTAATAAGACCACATCCATGATAAAGTACAATTTGGATTATAGATTATAAACACAAGGTAATAAGACAACATCCATGATAAGGTACAGTTTGGATTATAGATTATGAACACAAGGTAATAAGACCACATCCATGATAAGGTACAGTTTGGATTATTACTATATATAGTTTGAAATACAATATAAGGCGGCTGATGATTGTAAAACGAAAATTGCATTTATACCGCGAATGTTTCTTTTATAAAAATCGAAATTTATTTTCAAAGAGAAATAGCGACCATTTCTAACTTTTAAGGATGAAGTATGGAAAGGTGAAACATGAAGAGTAATGGCGAACGGAAAAATAAAAAGTGTCCAGGGGCGGGAATCGAACCCACACCCTTCTGCTTACCGGGCAGGTGCCTTGTCCACTCGGCTACCCTGGACGTATTTTTCCATTCGTAACTAATACTTAAAGTAACATTTAAAATACAATATAACGCGGCTGATGATTGTAAAACGAAAATTGCATTTATACCGCGAATGTTTCTTTTATAAAAATCGAAATTTATTTTCAAAGAGAAATAGCGACCATTTCTAACTTTTAAGAATGAAGTATGGAAAGGTGAAACATGAAGAGTAATGGCGAACGGAAAAATAAAAAGTGTTCAGGGGCGGGAATCGAACCCACACCCTTCTGCTTACCGGGCAGGTGCCTTGTCCACTCGGCTACCCTGGACGTATTTTTCCGTTCGTAACTAATACTTAAAGTAACATTTAAAATACAATAAAACGCGGCTGATGATTGTAAAACGAAAATTGCATTTATACCGCGAATGTTTCTTTTATAAAAATCGAAATTTATTTTCAAAGAGAAATAGCGACCATTTCTAACTTTTAAGGATGAAGTATGGAAAGGTGAAACATGAAGAGTAATGGCGAACGGAAAAATAAAAAGTGTCCAGGGGCGGGAATCGAACCCACACCCTTCTGCTTACCGGGCAGGTGCCTTGTCCACTCGGCTACCCTGGACGTATTTTTCCATTCGTAACTAATACTTAAAGTAACATTTAAAATACAATATAACGCGGCTGATGATTGTAAAACGAAAATTGCATTTATACCGCGAATGTTTCTTTTATAAAAATCGAAATTTATTTTCAAAGAGAAATAGCGACCATTTCTAACTTTTAAGAATGAAGTATGGAAAGGTGAAACATGAAGAGTAATGGCGAACGGAAAAATAAAAAGTGTTCAGGGGCGGGAATCGAACCCACACCCTTCTGCTTACCGGGCAGGTGCCTTGTCCACTCGGCTACCCTGGACGTATTTTTCCGTTCGTAACTAATACTTAAAGTAACATTTAAAATACAATAAAACACGGCTGATGATTGTAAAACGAAAATTGCATTTATACCGCGAATGTTTCTTTTATAAAAATCGAAATTTATTTTCAAAGAGAAATAGCGACCATTTCTAACTTTTAAGGATGAAGTATGGAAAGGTGAAACATGAAGAGTAATGGCGAACGGAAAAATAAAAAGTGTTCAGGGGCGGGAATCGAACCCACACCCTTCTGCTTACCGGGCAGGTGCCTTGTCCACTCGGCTACCCTGGACGTATTTTTCCGTTTGTAACTAATACTTAAAGTAACATTTAAAATACAATATAACGCGGCTGATGGTTGTAAAACGAAAATTGCATTTATACCGCGAATGTTTCTTTTATAAAAATCGAAATTTATTTTCAAAGAGAAATAGCGACCATTTCTACTTTTTAAGGATGAAGTATGGAAAGTTGAAACATGAAGAGTAATGGCGAACGGAAAAATAAAAAGTGTTCAGGGGCGGGAATCGAACCCACACCCTTCTGCTTACCGGGCAGGTGCCTTGTCCACTCGGCTACCCTGGACGTATTTTTCCGTTCGTAACTAATACTTAAAGTAACATTTAAAATACAATAAAACGCGGCTGATGATTGTAAAACGAAAATTGCATTTATACCGCGAATGTTTCTTTTATAAAAATCGAAATTTATTTTCAAAGAGAAATAGCGACCTTTTCTAACTTTTAAGGATGAAGTATGGAAAGGTGAAACATGAAGAGTAATGGCGAACGGAAAATAAAAAGTGTCCAGGGGCGGGAATCGAACCCACACCCTTCTGCTTACCGGGCAGGTGCCTTGTCCACTCGGCTACCCTGGACGTATTTTTCCGTTCGTAACTAATACTTAAAGTAACATTTAAAATACAATATAACGCGGCTGATGATTGTAAAACGAAAATTGCATTTATACCGCGAATGTTTCTTTTATAAAAATCGAAATTTATTTTCAAAGAGAAATAGCGACCATTTCTACTTTTTAAGGATGAAGTATGGAAAGTTGAAACATGAAGAGTAATGGCGAACGGAAAAATAAAAAGTGTTCAGGGGCGGGAATCGAACCCACACCCTTCTGCTTACCGGGCAGGTGCCTTGTCCACTCGGCTACCCTGGACGTATTTTTCCGTTCGTAACTAATACTTAAAGTAACATTTAAAATACAATAAAACGCGGCTGATGATTGTAAAACGAAAATTGCATTTATACCGCGAATGTTTCTTTTATAAAAATCGAAATTTATTTTCAAAGAGAAATAGCGACCATTTCTAACTTTTAAGGATGAAGTATGGAAAGGTGAAACATGAAGAGTAATGGCGAACGGAAAATAAAAAGTGTCCAGGGGCGGGAATCGAACCCACACCCTTCTGCTTACCGGGCAGGTGCCTTGTCCACTCGGCTACCCTGGACGTATTTTTCCGTTCGTAACTAATACTTAAAGTAACATTTAAAATACAATATAACGCGGCTGATGATTGTAAAACGAAAATTGCATTTATACCGCGAATGTTTCTTTTATAAAAATCGAAATTAATTTTCAAAGAGAAATAGCGACCATTTCTAACTTTTAAGGATGAAGTATGGAAAGGTGAAACATGAAGAGTAATGGCGAACGGAAAAATAAAAAGTGTTCAGGAGCGGGAATCGAACCCACACCCTTCTGCTTACCGGGCAGGTGCCTTGTCCACTCGGCTACCCTGGACGTATTTTTCCGTTCGTAACTAATACTTAAAGTAACATTCAAAATACAATATAACGCGGCTGATGATTGTAAAACGAAAATTGCAATTATACCGCGAATGTTTCTTTTATAAAAATCGAAATTTATTTTCAAAGAGAAATAGCGACCATTTCTAACTTTTAAGGATGAAGTATGGAAAGGTGAAACATGAAGAGTAATGGCGAACGGAAAAATAAAAAGTGTCCAGGGGCGGGAATCGAACCCACACCCTTCTGCTTACCGGGCAGGTGCCTTGTCCACTCGGCTACCCTGGAAGTATTTTTCCGTTCGTAACTAATACTTAAAGTAACATTTAAAATACAATAAAACGCGGCTGATGATTGTAAAACGAAAATTGCATTTATACCGCGAATGTTTCTTTTATAAAAATCGAAATTTATTTTCAAAGAGAAATAGCGACCATTTCTAACTTTTAAGGATGAAGTATGGAAAGGTGAAACATGAAGAGTAATGGCGAACGGAAAAATAAAAAGTGTCCAGGGGCGGGAATCGAACCCACACCCTTCTGCTTACCGGGCAGGTGCCTTGTCCACTCGGCTACCCTGGACGTATTTTTCCGTTCGTAACTAATACTTAAAGTAACATTTAAAATACAATATAACGCGGCTGATGATTGTAAAACGAAAATTGCAATTATACCGCGAATGTTTCTTTTATAAAAATCGAAATTTATTTTCAAAGAGAAATAGCGACCATTTCTAACTTTTAAGGATGAAGTATGGAAAGGTGAAACATGAAGAGTAATGACGAACGGAAAAATAAAAAGTGTCCAGGGGCGGGAATCGAACCCACACCCTTCTGCTTACCGGGCAGGTGCCTTGTCCACTCGGCTACCCTGGACGTATTTTTCCGTTCGTAACTAATACTTAAAGTAACATTTAAAATACAATATAACGCGGCTGATGATTGTAAAACGAAAATTGCATTTATACCGCGAATGTTTCTTTTATAAAAATCGAAATTTATTTTCAAAGAGAAATAGCGACCATTTCTAACTTTTAAGGATGAAGTATGGAAAGGTGAAACATGAAGAGTAATGGCGAACGGAAAAATAAAAAGTGTCCAGGGGCGGGAATCGAACCCACACCCTTCTGCTTACCGGGCAGGTGCCTTGTCCACTCGGCTACCCTGGACGTATTTTTCCGTTCGTAACTAATACTTAAAGTAACATTTAAAATACAATAAAACGCGGCTGATGATTGTAAAACGAAATTGCATTTATACCGCGAATGTTTCTTTTATAAAAATCGAAATTTATTTTCAAAGAGAAATAGCGACCATTTCTAACTTTTAAGGATGAAGTATGGAAAGGTGAAACATGAAGAGTAATGGCGAACGGAAAAATAAAAAGTGTCCAGGGGCGGGAATCGAACCCACACCCTTCTGCTTACCGGGCAGGTGCCTTGTCCACTCGGCTACCCTGGACGTATTTTTCCGTTCGTAACTAATACTTAAAGTAACATTTAAAATACAATATAACGCGGCTGATGATTGTGAAACGAAAATTGCATTTATACCGCGAATGTTTCTTTTATAAAAATCGAAATATATTTTCAAAGAGAAATAGCGACCATTTCTAACTTTTAAGGATGAAAAATGGAAAGGTGAAACATGAAGAGTAATGGCGATCGGAAAAATAAAAAGTGTCCAGGGGCGGGAATCGAACCCACACCCTTCTGCTTACCGGGCAGGTGCCTTGTCCACTCGGCTACCCTGGACGTATTTTTCCGTTCGTAAATAATACTTGAAGTAACATTTAAAATACAATATAACGCGGCTGATGATTGTAAAACGAAAATTGCATTTATACCGCGAATGTTTCTTTTATAAAAATTGAAATTTATTTTCAAAGAGAAATAGCGACCATTTCTAACTTTTAAGGATGAAGTATGGAAAGGTGAAACATGAAGAGTAATGGCGAACGGAAAAATAAAAAGTGTCCAGGGGCGGGAATCGAACCCACACCCTTCTGCTTACCGGGCAGGTGCCTTGTCCACTCGGCTACCCTGGACGTATTTTTCCGTTCGTAACTAATACTTAAAGTAACATTTAAAATACAATAAAACGCGGCTGATGATTGTAAAACGAAAATTGCATTTATACCGCGAATGTTTCTTTTAAAAAATCGAAATTTATTTTCAAAGAGAAATAGCGACCATTTCTAACTTTTAAGGATGAAGTATGGAAAGGTGAAACATGAAGAGTAATGGCGAACGGAAAAATAAAAAGTGTCCAGGGGCGGGAATCGAACCCACACCCTTCTGCTTACCGGGCAGGTGCCTTGTCCACTCGGCTACCCTGAACGTATTTTTCCGTTCGTAACTAATACTTAAAGTAACATTTAAAATACAATATAACGCGGCTGATGATTGTAAAACGAAAATTGCATTTATACCGCGAATGTTTCTTTTATAAAAATCGAAATTTATTTTCAAAGAGAAATAGCGACCATTTCTAACTTTTAAGGATGAAGTATGGAAAGGTGAAACATGAAGAGTAATGGCGAACGGAAAATAAAAAGTGTCCAGGGGCGGGAATCGAACCCACACCCTTCTGCTTACCGGGCAGGTGCCTTGTCCACTCGGCTACCCTGGACGTATTTTCCCGTTCGTAACTAATACTTAAAGTAACATTTAAAATACAATATAACGCGGCTGATGATTGTAAAACGAAAATTGCATTTATACCGCGAATGTTTCTTTTATAAAAATCGAAATTTATTTTCAAAGAGAAATAGCGACCATTTCTAACTTTTAAGGATGAAGTATGGAAAGGTGAAACATGAAGAGTAATGGCGAACGGAAAAATAAAAAGTGTCCAGGGGCGGGAATCGAACCCACACCCTTCTGCTTACCGGGCAGGTGCCTTGTCCACTTAAATTACTTGTTACATTTAAATTAAATGTGTACTTTAAGTATTTGTTACGAACGGAAAAATACGTCCAGGGTAGCCGAGTGGACAAGGCACTTGCCCGGTAAGCAGAAGGGTGTGGGTTCGATTCCCGCCCCTGGACACTTTTTATTTTTCCGTTCGCCATTACTCTTCATGTTTCACCTTTCCATATTTCATCCTTAAAAGTTAGAAATGGTCGCTATTTCTCTTTGAAAATAAATTTCGATTTTTATAAAAGAAACATTCGCGGTATAAATGCAATTTTCGTTTTACAATCATCAGCCGCGTTATATTGTATTTTAAATGTTACTTTAAGTATCAGTTACGAACGGAAAAATACGTCCAGGGTAGCCGAGTGGACAAGGCACCTGCCCGGTAAGCAGAAGGGTGTGGGTTCGATTCCCGCCCCTGGACACTTTTTATTTTTCCCTTCGCCATTACTCTTCATGTTTCACCTTTCCATACTTCATCCTTAAAAGTTAGAAATGGTCGCTATTTCTCTTTGAAAATAAATTTCGATTTTTATAAAAGAAACATTCGCGGTATAAATGCAATTTTCGTTTTACTATATATAGTCACGACCGTCTTTCCTCATCGGCCGCCTCTGTCACGGATAATATACAGTTATCATCGTCATGCGTTCTTTATTCTGTCACCGTTTGCTTTTGGTTAAGTGGTAGAATGCTCGCCTGCCACGCGGGCGCCCCGGGTTCGATTCCCGGCCGATGCATTTTTTTTTTACAATTTTTAAAACTCATTTATATATTATACAAGAATGACATCCACGGCGCCAATTTATAATTGTAACGAATAGTATTTGAATAAAAGCATTTAATCGGGTAAACCCCGGGCGTTGCACGGGTCATTCGGCTAGTATATATATATATATATGTCGAATCCTGTCGACTTTCTTTCTTTAGCTGTAGCTTTAGATGTGTTTCTATATACAACATGACAATCTTGTTATAAGTATTATACAATATAGGGTTGTTGGTTTAAATTACCATAGATGGGCCCCGGGAGTGAAAGGGTTTATCCAGGTTTAAGCGGGTAAAGCCTCTCTAGCACAGGTAAGTAATTAAAATTTCTTTTAATTAATTTAAACTGTGAGGGTTAAAAAGGCCTATAACAAGATGTTTTGTTTGGATATATCTGCAAATTATAAAAAATAAAACTTATGTTTAATTTAAAAGTTATGATATTCATTTAAAAGAGGAATTTAGATAAAACCTTTGTTTGATTAAAAATAATGATGATAAAAATAAAATCATGTTCTAAGAGATCGTTGGCGGGCGTTGGAAAGGGTTAGGGGTTAAAGAATAAGCAATTGTAGGTATTACACATGCAATCAAATACTTAGATCGAGGTGCAAAGCGAGGATATTGACTTGAGCGTCTTCCTAGGCAATGTTTCACCTGTGATCCTGTATTAGGTTACAGTGCTTTGTTACAATTGTAGGGTTATTGGGTTGAAAAGTTGTTGAAGAAAAGGTTGTTCATTAATATGATTGTGAAAGGGGTGAAATAGAGAACCATGCGATAAGTAGAATTGTTGTAGCGACAGTAGATGATCTGACTTGACTTAAAATGAAAGGTTGATTGTGGTCCGCTAGAGCTAAAAAATATTGTGAGTTGTGAACGCTTTGTGCATGCGTTGGTGATTTGTGCTCTGCGAGTGATTGAAATAAACTTTTGAAACGTGTTCAAGCCAGAAGTTGGGATTTTTAAATCTGGGGAACTATGTCAATGAGTTTGTTGAAATTACTAAATAAAAAAAATGTCAAGCAGTACTGTCGTTTTTCTACGTTGATGTGAAACAATGGCGGAGAAATAGATTGCAGCGTAAAGTACACTGAAGTGGTTAGAGAAATAGATTGCTGTATGCCCGAAAGTTAATGATAAACGTGTTCATATTATATAAGGTATAAAACAAATATAAAATGAAAAAATATAGAAATATCATTGTGGTTGAATAAAGTTTAAGTGGACAAAATCAAACAATCAATATATAAAAGTAATAATAATGAAGAATTAAAGTGATTTTTGACAACAAATAAATATTTTTTAATACTAAAATATAATTATGAAAAATAAAAGTAAAATTGATTTAAAAAAAATAATGTTGGATTAGAAACTTGTGATTATATAATTGAATGGTAAAAAAATAAAAAATAAAATTTAAAATATTTTATACAAAAAAATAGAATATAGTTAAAGATTATTACAATGAGTAGATGAAGGTTTAGTATTTATTCTAAAAAGAAGTTACAAATGTGGTGTGTAGGTTTTATAAATCGAAAATTGAGAAGCGCAATTTATTGCCGGTATTGGTTACTAAAATGTTGTGTATTGTGATCTCAATTTAACATGTAAAATGTTTGATAAGTAGAAAAATTAGAGATTTACACAAGATCAAAATATCAAAAATGTTCAATTTAAGGTAGGTCTTGTTCAAATTCAAATATCTAAATGTTTAAAAGTTAGGTTAAGATATCGACTGCTAATGTATTAAAAGGTGTGATATAAAAGGAATGCGGGACACGCTCCAAGTAAGGGGGAAGGGTGGCAATGGATTTATTGTCGCGGCATGGTCTCGAGTTGTTTAGTCTATCCTTACTGGGGCCAACTAGCGGTATTTTTATGACTCTCTGTCTGGGAATTTGTGGAATTCTCGAGGAAATATAAATGGCTGATGTGAAACACATGTTACACATGGCGGTCATTCCGATATTTAGATGACAGCTTTGTGAGCGGGGAGGGAGGCCGTTGTATATTTTTGAAGGGGGAAATATGGGGCTTGTCTACAGCGCACGTGCTTTAAATTCTTTCGCCTCTAGTTTGGATCTGGTGGGTTCAAAGAAATCTTTATATTGTGTGAAAGAGAGTAAGTAAGTAAGTAATACAGATCCAAATGGGTTGGTAGAATATGTAGATAGAATAGGTTTGTGAAATTAACGGGAAATTTTCTGGCCGCTACTTGAGGTTTGTTTTAAAACGATCGATATTAAATAAATCTGGATTTAAATGTAGGAATGGCTGGGAAGTTTGAGGTGGTATAATTCGGAATAGTTGCGTCTTGAAGATATATGGAGTCAAATGATTGAATTCACTGAGATATACATCTTGAGACATTCGCTGTGGGTTTTGAATAAATCGGGTTTGTGGAGGTGTAATGTACAGAACATTCTCTGTGTAATATTTTAATTTATTGACATGTATGGTGTCACTGTCTTTTTTGAGAGGTTGATTGGGGCGATCTATTCGAACAACATTGGGTGAGATTATTTCAATTATTGTATATGGTCCAGTAAAATATGGTGCTAATTTACCTGTGTCGGGATGTCTATAATTTTTGACCAAAACAAGATCATTCACTTCGAAATGTGGTGTTCTGTGCTGCTTATCAAATGTTTCTTTATCTTTTTTATGCTTATTTTGGGTACGAGAGCGTGCTATCTCTCTCGAGCTATATTTATTTCGGGGTATGGATTAAGATGAGTTATTAGATCTGGGGGGATAACATTTAACATTAAATAGGTGGGTGGAAAACTTGTGACAGAATGGGGTGTGTTATTATACGTCTGAGTGACGCGTTTAACTAGTTGAGTCCAGGAAGCTTTCGGATTTTCTAGATAAGTTAGTCTGAGTTTGCCTGTAATGGTGGCATTTAAGCGTTCTATTAAACCATTTGCGTGTGGGTTATTGCTCGTGGTGAGCAGGGGTTGGATACCATGTGTTATTAGAAATTTACGGAATTTTTCTGAGGTAAAAGAAGGCGCTCTGTCAGATAACAGACGTTTTGGAAATCCTTGTTGCAGAACATTTTTGAGGGTTTGAATATACGTTAGGGTACTGGTATCTGGTTAAACTCCCTTTGAGAGTGGTGAAAGCTTGTTAGCAGTTTTATGGTCTATTTGAAAGATGTAGTTTTCTCGGTGTTCGTAAGTGTTGTGTTTCGACGTTGTTGCGGACTTAGTAAAAAATGTTATTCAATGATGTGAGTGAAAGTGCGACTTTCGACGTGGACACGCTTTCGGGTGAGTTGTGTCACAGGCATGAAGGCGTCTTTGTGGCCTGTTAAGTGAGAAAAATTGTTGTGAGGCGCTGTGTGACACGACTGAGTGAATTGATTGGAAAGGTGTCACGTGAAGTCTTTGTTTTTGGTAGAGCATCTAACCTGTTTCACCATGAATAACAACTTTAATAGTCATGGGTGGTGGTTGTACAAAACACATCGAGATATTTTGGCTGTTATGGAGCTTGTGTGGCTCGAGATTGATTTGTTGCTATGTTGCGCGCTAAAAGCTGGTGGCCAATTGGAAAAAGTGATGGAGAGTGTGTTGTAGTTTGTTGAGAGAGATGTGTGGATGATTAATAATTATGCATGTAAAAGGAAAGGACGAGGGAATGAAACTATGTTGGATTTTTAACTTGTTTTGGGGAAGGACAGTTACCTTTCTAGTTGTGATTTTGAAGATACTGTATCTTTCGATTTTTGTAATTAAAAAAAAATGCGTTTCACCTATGTTTATTAAAATTTGAATGTATTTTTGAATCGTTGAATATGGTAGTGCGAAAATTATCCTTGTAAAAGGGCAATGGCGTGATAGTGACTTATAATTTGAATGGGGCGTGTACATAAATAGTGAACATAACAATGATTTTCGCAAAATTTTGAGTATTTGATTAAGAAATTGGTTTTTTAGTATAAAAATGAGATATTAAGAAAAACACAAATAAGTTTAGAATTATGATCCGAGTAATTAAAAAATAATGATTTTTTTTCTTTTGTAAAATTGAAATTAATGAATTAAAATTTATAAATTGTTTAAAATAAAGTAAAATTTGATAAATGAGGGTGTAAAAGATTTAAAATTTGAATTGAAATGATATAAAAATGGTAAAAATTGAATTAAAATGATTACAGTGAAAATAAACATTAAATTTATGGAGAATCAAGTTGTGAGCATGAGGAGAAAGTTACGTAGGTTTTTAAAACTTACAGTTTTGAGGATTGTTCAGTCAGGAGACTTTGGTCTTTAGTTGTCGTCCTGATGACGCGGAATACGCTCCAAGTAGAGCTTGTAGAAGCTTGTAACTTCTGTTTGGTGACGGCGGCATGTTGCCTGGAAGATGGTTGCGTTGTAAGGCCGAAGGTGGGGAACTTCTCACCGGCTTATTTTGCGGGATTTTCGGCTGTGTCGTTGGGGGGAGATTGTTTGGTCGTTTCGTTAGACTGGCGGGCTTGTTCCTCCATCTTTTCTCTTTGTCCGTTCTATCTGGACAGACTTCCTACCTTCTTCGTTGTGGTCTTCTTCGTTGTGGTCATCCTGTCGACTCTCGCTATAGCTGTGGTAACCGAGGGTCAAACCTGTAGTAACCGAGAGGGATAGTCAGGGCGTGGAGAGTTTTCCAGTACCTCTCTGCACCTTGTAGGACCTTTAACAGCACTCACAGAGTACAGGCAGTCGTGGTCGAGGCAGAGTGGAAAGCTTGGGAATGTCCACACACAAAAAACGAAGAGACACAGTTGTAGTAGGAAAGTTCCATGAACAGATAAGAGTCGGGCTAAGAGCAAGATGGAGAAAGAAGGTTTCTTACTGTTTTACATGGTCGATGAGGTGGACCTGGCTGCTACCAACAAGGGCTCATGCCGACGGTGAAGTCTGACTATCTAAGTTGGGCTAAAACCAAGGTTTTATATCTTTGCCGAGGGGGGGAGGGGGAGGAGACATGTGAGAATTTGAACTTTGAACGTCTGCGGCATTCTGCACCCTTTGACCTTGATGGCAACGGGCTGCCAAATTCCTTTTTAGGGTTGATTTCTATTTCTCTCTCGATCTCTTGCTTAGCTCAGCTCTCAATCTATTACATAGTTTCATTTATTTATCCTCAGTTTGTATAAAGTACATTACATATGGTGTTGCAATGACACATGTCAATCATGCATATAATTATTTATAGATGTTTTTCTATATTGTATAATACTTATAACAAGATTGTCATGTTGTATATAGAAACACATCTATAAATAACACTGGTCAACAAAATATTTGCCCAAGAGAACCTGATGGTGTTTCTAGTGCAACTTTTCATGCTGATCTCAAAAATAAAATCAGAAAATTTCCATCACCCATGGTTTTTGCGTGACAGCCTTTTCTTGTTATTGGGATAAATACACCAAAAATGCAAAAAAAATATTATGTAAGCATTTTTGCATAAACCTTATTACATTACACTGGTTTATCGAAAATTATTTTTCTTTGTCCCAAAAGAAACAGCATCTTATCTAATTTTAACTCTTTGTGCTGATTCCAAATATTTTTAGTTTTTTTCTATCACGCAAGATTTTTGAGATACACCTACTTTAAATTTGGAAATGTTTTTAATATATATAGGCCTATATGAACGAAATATATTTATTTTATTGAAAAGTAGTGACAGTGGATTTTCTTCTATACTTTGCTTGTGGTATATCATTCTTGAGTGTCCAGCAGTAGTCAGCAAGCATACCGGGACTCCATTTTCCTTGGTACCGCTTCTCCATGCTTGATATATCTTGATGAAACCTCTCACCATGCTCATCGCTAACTGCACCAAGATTGTCTGGAAAGAAATCTAGATGTGAATGCAGGAAATGGATCTTGAGAGACATGTTACATCCCAGTGCCTTGTAGGAAAGCAACAGATCAATAACTATGTCTCGGTAATTTTCAACCTTGACACTTCCTAAGAAGTTCTTGCAAACGTTTCTAAAGGAATTCCATGCTGCTGCTTCAACTTCATTCAAACTATTTTGAAAATTTCCATCCTGCAGCAATTCTCGAATCTGAGGTCCAACGAAAATGCCTTCTTCAATTTTCGCATCACTTATGCTAGAACATTTTTGTTTTAGTTAGGTGAATCCACTGGGATTTCGATCCATTTCCTTGACAAGTTCTTCATTAATCCCAGTTTAATATGTAATGGTGATAAGTAAATATTTCCTAAATCGCGATCATGGGAGGATTTACAATATTTTCATGTCCTGGAGTGAAGATTTCACGGTTTGGCCAGCTTTTTTAATGTGATTACTTTCCCTATCTCTGCTATCCCACTCACACAGAAAACAACAAAATTTTGTATATCCAAGCTGTAATCCACGCAAAAGAGCATTGACTTTCAAATCGCTGCATATTTTCCAACCGTATATTTCATTTTCTATCTTTTTCAAAAGCAGTTTCATGTTTTCGTAAGTCTCATTCATGTTGGATGCATGTGCTATTGGCACTGATGGAAACTTATTTCCGTTGCGAAGGAGAACAGCTATCAAACTAATTTTCGAAGAATCAACGAATAAACGCCACTCTTCTGTATCATGGTCATGACCAAGCGCTTCCATTAGACTAACAACATGATTGCACTATACTAAACCATTCTCTTGTGAAAATGAGTCTTGAAATTCATCTTGACGCTTGCGAAAAAAGCATACCTTTGTGCCTTTATGCAGCAGATTCCAGCCTTTTAACCTAGAGCCTAAAAGTTCACTCTGTTTTTTTGGATAAATCAAAATCACGTATGAGGTCATTCAAATCTCCTTGGGTTAACAAATGAGGTTCAGATGAAGCACCTGCTTCAAAATTTGTGTCATCCCGACTGTTGATCTCGTCTATCTGAATCATCGTCACTAAATATTACATTTTCAGGAGGCTGTGACACAGGTAAAATATCACCATGAGGAACCGGTCTCATAGCAGAAGGCAAATCTGGATATTCAACTGTATGTCTTGATTTGGATGTAATACCTGTAGTCTTTTTCAAACAAAAATAACAGTCTGAACAATGGTCTTTAGGTTCCCTCCATATCATTGGAACCGCAAAAGGCATATGACGTTCACCTTTAATCCACCCTGTAAGATGTCGAACACAAATTACACAACACAAATAGCACTTTTTGATGAGAGGTGTAAAGTTTCGCCTTTGAACTTTGAAAGTTAATTCCCCACAAATGTAACAGAAAATATCAGGAGTATTAATGCAACGCCTCGGCATATTGACACAGTCTAGTGCACACGATTTATAAAAGCAAATCGATAGAGAAGAATAAACTGATCACTTCAAATTTACCTGTCACTGCTGATGTAAATCTATTTAAAAATCGTTAGGTTCTCAATTTAAATATATATATATTACTGTTATTCAGCAAATAGCATTCCAGAGCTTGTCGTTATTTTTGAGTTCAAAGCAAAACAGATTGCATTAAAAAATAAACATATTTAATTAAAAAATTCAATAATTTGTTATTTAAATTAATATTTATGATTCTTAAAGAGCAAAATTTAATTAATAACAAATAAAATATAGCTTTTGGCTCCACATATCAACTCTTCTTGTCAAAAATAAAGCGCTAGCTAATGTAATGATGTTTACTTTAAAAATGCTTATGTGACATTTTCTGAATTATTACTGTATATACCAATTTATAGAAAAAAAAATGGATATCCTGCGAAAACTATGGGTGATGTAAAACTTATGATTTCATTTTTGAATTCAGCATGAAAAGTTACATTAGAATCAACATCAGGTTTTCTCTGTCAAAAAAAAAAAAGTTTTTTTTTGTAGACCTGTGTAATTATACGCATGATTGACATGTGTCATTGCATCACCATATGTAATTTACTTTGTACAAACTGAGGATAAATAAATAAAACGATGTAATAGATTAAGAGCTGAGTTAAAGCAAGATTGAGAAGTTCAAAAACGTCTAAGAAAGAGGTCGAGATAGAAATTCAACAACCCTAAAGAGGAATTTGGCAAGTCGTTGCCATCAAGATCAAAGGGTGCAGAATAGCGCAGACGCCCCCACGCCCTTTGGACCTGTTCAAAGTCCAAATTCTCGCATCTCTCCCTCCTCGGCAAAGGTATATAAAAAACCTCGGTTTTTAGCCGAACTCAGAGTCACTTCACCATCGGCGTGACCCCTTGTCGGTTGTAGCCAGGACACCTCATCGACCATGTAAAACAGTAAGACTCTTCTAACTCCATCTTGCTCTTAGCTCGACTTTTATCTGTTCGCGGAACTTTGCTACTACAACTGTGTCTCTTCATTTTTTGTGTGTGGACATTCCCAAGCTTTCCACTCTGCCTCGACCACGACTGCCTGTACTCTGTGAAAACTGTTAAAGGTCTTCCAAAGTGCAGAGAGGTACTGGAAAACTCTCCACGCCCTGACTGTCCCTCTCGGTTACTACAGGACCCTCGGTTACCGCAGCTATAGCGAGAGTCGACAGGATACCTCATCACAGATAAGTCGACAGGACCTTATCTCATATATATTTTAAACTGCAACTTCACATCTACATATACTTTTGTTGAATATATTTTTTTTATTTGAACATTAATGGAAAACAGTGAAGGTGCCCTTTAAGATCCTCCCTTATTTACATATACTGCTTGAGTGAATGTGCTTTGCCGAAAGAATCTTATTTCTGTCCATCAAAAATGATACATCAATATTATTAGTAAATTAAATTTTATTGCCATCTATCGTTAATATTTTACACAAATAAATTTCCTGGCAATGCGTTTCTTTTTAAATATCATCAAATATTATCTCTACAGACCTTACTGCAATGATATGAGTTATTGAATGAGAGGGCTTGGCTCATCAGTAGTGAACCCTCTCAGCGGTTTCGCCAAATTAATCTCTAGACCGCTCTACTATTGTATTGGACTGGTTTTGTTATAAACCCTGCATTTTCAATGGAAGGCAGCTTAGGGGTGTTTATTGAACTATGGACATAAGCTTATAGGTCTGTAGAGGTACATACATATAATGTCAAGGTATTGCATCGAGCAAAGCTCTTCCGCAAAATATGTTGTTATAACCAATATATATTAGTAAATTAAATTTTATTGCCATCTATCGTTAATATTTTACACAAATAAATTTACTGGCAATGCGTTTCTTTTTAAATATCATCAAATATTATCTCTACAGACCTTACTGCAATGATATGAGTTATTGAATGAGAGGGCTTGGCTCATCAGTAGTGAACCCTCTCAGCGGTTTCGCCAAATTAATCTCTAGACAGCTCTACTATTGTATTGGACTGGTTTTGTTATAAACCCTGCATTTTCAATGGAAGTCAGCTTAGGGGTGTTTATTGAACTTTGGACATAAGCTTATAGGTCTGTAAAGGTACATACATATAATGTCAAGGTATTGCATCGAGCAAAGCTCTTCCGCAAAATATGTTTTTATAACCAATATATATTAGTAAATTAATTTTTATTGCCATCTATCGTTAATATTTTACACAAATAAATTTACTGCCAATGCGTTTCTTTTTGAATATCATCAAATATTATCTCTACAGACCTTACTGCAATGATATGAGTTATTGAATGAGAGAGCTTGGCTCATCAGTAGTGAACCCTCTCAGCGGTTTCGCCAAATTAATCTCTAGACCGCTCTACTATTGTATTGGACTGGTTTTGTTATAAACCCTGCATTTTCAATGGAAGGCAGCTTAGGGGTGTTTATTGATCTATGGACATAAGCTTATAGGTCTGTAGAGGTACATACATATAATGTCAAGGTATTGCATCGAGCAAAGCTATTCCGCAAAATATGTTTTTATAACCAATATATATTAGTAAATTAAATTTTATTGCCATCTATCGTTAATATTTTACACAAATAAATTTATTTACTGGCAATGCGTTTCTTTTTAAATATCATCAAATATTATCTCTACAGACCTTACTGCAATGATATGAGTTATTGAATGAGAGGGCTTGGCTCATCAGTAGTGAACCCTCTCGGCGGTTTCGCCAAATTAATCTCTAGACCGCTCTACTATTGTATTGGACTGGTTTTGTTATAAACCCTGCATTTTCAATGGAAGGCAGCTTAGGGGTGTTTATTGAACTATGGACATAAGCACAAATTTATTTGTGTAAAATATTAACGATAGATGGCAATAAAATTTAATTTACTAATATATATTGGTTATAAAAACATATTTTGCGGAAGAGCTTTGCTCGATGCAATACCTTGACATTATATGTATGTACCTCTACAGACCTATAAGCTTATGTCCATAGTTCAATAAACACTCCTAAGCTGCCTTCCATTGAAAATGCAGGGTTTATAACAAAACCAGTCCAATACAATAGTAGAGCGGTCTAGAGATTAATTTGGCGAAACCGCTGAGAGGGTTCACTACTGATGAGCCAAGCCCTCTCATTCAATAACTCATAACATTGCAGTAAGGTCTGTAGAGATAATATTTGATGATATTTAAAAAGAAACGCATTGCCAGTAAATTTATTTGTGTAAAATATTAACGATAGATGGCAATAAATTTAATTTACTAATTACATAATAATACATAATACAATTACTTTATACTTAATACAAAGACATTATACATAACGGCGAGTAACATTGATATTTGGATTTTTTTGCGAGTTTTTACGAACTTTTGGGATAACCTTGTATAGTCGTCTTTTAAATTATTAATCTAAATATTTAAAAAAATCATAATTTTATCTTTTTGTCGGAATATATATTCAATAAAGCGAAGTGTGTTTTCGTGTAATCTATCATAATAGAGGGATTTTAATGATGAAGAAGAATAGGTTTGATGAAAAATTACTGTGGAGGACAGAATGAATGGAAAGAGAATGGTAGGAAGAAGAAGAGAATAGACCTGATTGAATTGATGGGATGTTAGGAGGATATAAAGAGAATAGTTCAAGTTAGAGGTACATGGCTTAACAGAGATCAATACCTTTTTAAACGCGATGAAACTGAATAAAAAGGAGCTTTAGTAGAATATCTAACTAATTTTTAGTAGAATCTGGGTGGTCAATGGGCAACGCAGGTGGTGTTATTCTAATTTAAAATAGATTTATGCCATTCTATATAGGAATTCCCTGATGATAGAATCTTAAGGGGGGAGGGGGTCATCAATCTTAATGTCGTGGTCACCATCCTTTTCTGAGTATTTAAGGAAATCCTTGAAGGTGTTCCAAAGGACCATCGAAAGCTCTTCAAGACAATACATCAAGATTTATTGAATTTGTCTTAACCGGGACGACGGCAATAAATAAATCAGCAAATGTATAATCGTCATGGAGACGTTTGGGTTAATACACGCCATTGTAAGGAGGGATAGAAAGAAATTGGGAATTGTTTAATCATCTTAAAATATTTAACTATGGGCTACGGTACTAACGTATATTTGCTTATAACTGACCTATTTTCCAATTTCGCATTGTCAGAGTTAATAAGGAGATCACTTAATTGAGGGCTAATTTCCGGAGTATAATTACGTGTTGGTGAGGATGGGAGCATTATCTTCGTGGTAGAGGAAGGTTCTAATTGGATATCAATTTTTGGGATGGTGTCAGAAGTAGAAATGTATCTGGCTGTTAATGTTGGTCCGTCTTTATCTAATAAAATATCGGGGTTCATGTGATTAAATGGGTTACTTAATGTAGATGCATAATTCTTATAATCATCATGAAATATTTCAGGTGGGAAATGATGGTAAATAAAATGTAATTTTGGCACGCTATTGTTGTTCATTGAGTAAGGTGTAAAGATGTACTTAGTGTCTTCGGAATAGTGTTTCAATTTTTTTACGTGGATAATCTCCGTGTCTAAGTTTTGAGCTTGATTAGGTCTATTGATTCTAACTATATAGGGGGATATCACCTCAATTATCTCATATGGTCCACTGAAGTAAGGCACTAATTTGCCCGTATTGGCGTGTTGGTAAATTTTGGTAAGGACTAGATCGCCTACCTCAAAGTCGGGGAACCTGTGATTTTTATCAAATCCGATCTTATCTAGCTTATGACGTTCTTTCGTTCTCTATAACGCTAAGCGTCTAGATTCAGTGACTGATGGATAAGGATAATGTTGTTGTCATGTCCAATGAAGATCCTCAGATGTCCCCATGCATCTCTATCACAGCAGTTTCAATGTTCACTATCTTGGGTGCGTAAAGCTGCTGCTCTGGGTCCATGTCAATTTTCTGTTGTTGTTGTCGTGTCCAATGAAGAGCCTCAGATGTCTCCATACATCTCTATTACAGTAGTCACAATGTCCTCTATCTTGGGTGTGTAAAGCTGCTGCTCTGGGTCCATGTCAATTTCCTGCAAGGCTGCGGCCATTGTGTGTAGGTGTCATTTATAATAATAATATATGTTATTCATTTCTCTCTCAAAACACTATAAAAATACCATTTAATATGTAAATAATTAATACTCTCTTCCTTTTTTTGTATATATATTACTTTTAATTTAAATATATTTTTAATCTCTCTAATACGAGAAATGATGTGTATATATAGTTTAAATACATGTAGATAAATAATTTGAACATTTACACGCAAATATCTACACACTGGTTCAAATCACATTAATAGGTACCGCTCAGCAAGAGAAACCTAGTTCATGATAATTGAACAATGAATAATATGTGAAGGTTATTCACATATTAAACAATTTTTAACGCGGGATTCAATCCCGGTTAATGACTGTCGGGAATCGAGCGTGTTATCCTCTCATCCACCGACTTATTGTATAAATATCTACACAGGAGGATATCTACACTGTGTTTTTTTATAAATAAATAAATATTAGAAAAATGTGAAAAATTTACATAATGTCGAGTTGGTAATACTAAAAGATTAGTTGTGCAAATTTAAAAGAGATGGGCTAGAGGTGTGTTATAATGTAATTATTTCGTAAACATATTTAAAAACACTTAATTGAAACAAACATTTTAAAACAAAAAATAATTTGAAATACTGAACACTCTGACAAGAGACAATGTAGGATGTATTGTCAAAACACAATAAGAACGCCATTGAAATATTTACTAAAAGTTTTATTGAATCATATATTACTATTACACACAACAACACATTATATAATAATTATATAATGATAAAATAATAATAATAATAATAAATGCATATATTATTTTAAAAAATGTTTCCATATTGGTTATACGGGTATATACAACTTTGCCATTCCAATTGTATTTTGGTAAACATTAAGGAAAGAAATGAACGATAGAGGAACAGAATAGAAAGTTTCAGGTGACGTGTGCAATCCAGGAGTCGACCGTAGAGAAAGTTCAACTTTTGAGTCAGAGAACTTTTGGTTTGAGGGTGATTGCCTCTGATAAGAAGAAGATGCTGTCTTTATAATTCACACTTAACAAGAAAGAAGAGATGAGAGAGATGTAGAAACTTCTTTATTACATCGTTCATATGAGATTATATAAGGTTAAATACAGAATTGAAAATATAGGAATAAATAGAGAGAGATTGAAACTGATTCATTACAATGCCCATATAAGATTATATAAGGTTAAATACAGAATTGAAAAAATAGGAATAAATAGAGAGAGATTGAAACTGATTCATTACAATGCCCATATAAGATTATATAAGGTTAAATACAGAATTGAAAATATAGGAATAAATAGAGAGAGAGATTGAAACTGATTCATTACAATGCCCATATAAGGTTATATAAGGTTAAATACAGAATTGAAAATATAGGAATAAATAGAAAGAGATTGAGATTGAAACCTATTTATTACAATGTCCATATAAGATTATATAAGGGGTTAAATACAAAATTGAATAAATATGAATAAATAGAGATTGAGATTAAAACTGATTATTACAATGTCCATATAAGATTATATAAGGTTAAATACAAATTTGAAAATATAGGAATAAATAGAGAGAGATTGAGATTGAAACTGATTTATTACAATGTCCATATAAGATTATATAAGGTTAAACACAGAATTGAAAATATAGGAATAAATAGAGAGAGATTGAGATTAAAACTGATTATTACAATGCCCATATAAGATTATATAAGGTTAAATACAGAATTGAAAATATAGGAATAAATAGAGAGAGATTGAGATTAAAACTGATTATTACAATGTCCATATAAGATTATATAAGGTTAAATACAAATTTGAAAATATAGGAATAAATAGAGAGGGATTGAGATTGAAACTGATTTATTACAATGTCCATATAAGATTATATAAGGTTAAATACAGAATTGAAAATATAGGAATAAATAGAGAGAGAGATTGAAACTGATTATTACAATGTTCATATAAGATTATATAAGGTTAAATACAGAATTGAAAATATAGGAATAAATAGAGAGAGATTGAGATTGAAACTGATTTATTACAATGCCCATATAAGATTATATAAGGTTAAATACATGAATAAATATAAATTTGAATAAAAGAGAGAGAGAGAGAGAGAAGAGATATACATAAAATGCCATTTATTGATCTACAATTTTTATTTTGGTTTAAACTGATGTCGTTTTTGCTTGGACTTCTTTCTTTACTTCAAGTCTCAAGCTTATCAGATGCCTTAAAACTTCGGAAACATTTTAATGTCATTAGAAGGATCGTAAACAAGATATATCTTGACCGTTGGTGACTTAGTATTATTTCAATTCACCTCACTCTCTCATATAATTTTATATGTAGCTAACCTATGCACGGTGGATTCTGTGGCCACTAGACATGCGTCGGATCAGGAGGCTGTTGGGCTCTGCGCTGCCTAGAGTATAGGAGCTCCATCTATGCTTCCTTCCTGTGATGATTCTGTATAAGACCGATGGTCTTAATAAAGCTATATGTGTGTAGGTGATGTAGAGTTCTGATGACTTAGGAGATGTTGATATGGGCTGTCGTATAGTGAATTGATTAGCCAATCAAGAATATGACAAGATGCAGATGAAAATATGGCCATGGAATATCTGGCTATACGCGCGCTGATAACTATACCCACGACACTAAGTGACATTGCTGTGTTTAGTCAAACTGGTCTCACTTTCTTCACTTTATATTGGTGAGTGATTCTCGACTGTTCAAGAGGCCCTGATAGAAAAAGGTTCATCATTGTCAGTTCTGGATTCTACCGTCTACCCTGGCTGTACACACTCTGTCGGCACAATCTTTAAGAATTTCATTTGATACTCAACCAAAGGCACATTTGAATGGTAAGTTAGAATGCAAGGCTTATATGGCATGTATTTAATATTTTTATTAATATAAAGTATAATAAAAATATTTCATCATAAAATTCTTATAATTCTTATATACTGCATAATGTTTACAAAACATTTAGAGTTACGAAAACTTTTTAAAATTTAAAACTTAGAATTTTATATATTAATCATAGAACAGTGTGATGGCACTTATAAAAGAGAATTAATATTAAATTAATATACGAGAGCATATATATATATATAAGAATTCCATTTGTTATATATACTCAACCAAAGGCACAAATAAATGGCAAGTTAGAATGCAAGGCGTATATGGCAGGTATATAAATTTAAATTAATATATATAAAGTATAATAAAATATATATTTCATCATAAAATATCTTATTATATATATTGTATAAATTCAGTTTACATTCAGAGTTGCAAGTTAAAAAAAAAAAAAGGTTTAATATATAATCATAGAACAATGTGTGTGATGACACCTACAAAAGTATTAAAATTAAATTTATATATGGGAATATATGTGTATATAAATATAAGAAATATAATGTATATATTAAAATGAGAGAGATTATTATGAAGATAAATACAATTATTATAGGTATAATATTTATACAACTTAGTTTAATAACGATCTTAGACCAAAATTCTTATTTAAAAGTCAAAATTTCAATTGATGTCAATATAAATTCAAACAAAATGTAATGAGAGAGATTATTATAAAGATAAATACAATATATAAATAAAGGTATAATATTTATACACTAAGTTTGATAACATATCTTAGGTCAAAATTCTTTTTTTTTTTTTAAGTCAAAAATTTCAATTGACGTCAATATAAATTGAAACAAAGTGCAACAAGGGAGATATTTATGTCTTTCTTTTTTTAAAAAGGTAAACAACGATTACTAAATATTTATAAGCAATGTATACAGAGGGTGAGGTACAAGGTAATTATTGTTTTGTATTCATGACGTTTTATTTATGATAGTTTTACAAATATCCAGGATTTAGATATATTTTTAAAAATAAGCAAATCATACAATAAAGTAAATTTATATTCATTCATAGACATCAATTATAAATTAAATAATTTATTTTCAAGAATCAATTTGTAGAAACAGGGAGGAATTGTTTTCAATCCAAACAATTTCTAAAATTCTCAATAGATATCAACGAATTTTAAATATATGTCAAGATACCAGTGAAAATAAATGAAAATAATATAATAAATTGTCCAGCTCTGTGGTTTGGTCATCATACTTGTTCATTTCAAGAGAAAGAGAGGAGAGGTAATATTTTTATTAAAATATTTTATATAATAAAGATTGAAAAGACATGATACATCTGATATTGAGAATTTGAACTAATTAGGATTCGTATAATTCTCTTTAAAATAAAACAAATTTTATACTGCCTTCACTGCAATGATTTATTTATTTATTATCAAATCAGACGCGATATTCCCACAATGGATGCTTGCGTCAAGAAACAACACTAAACATAGGTACTATATTACATAAACAATTGAATAATTACATGGTTTGAGTAGAGTTTAAAGGAGAAAATGATAAAAATAAAAAGATGAAAGGGCTCATTATAATAACAGATGGCCCGCTAATGCATCATATTAAACTCTTGTTTACCTGATTTTTCCCCTCCCTCCCTCTTGGCTGTTTAAACTCCTGTTATTTTACTCTTGATAAATTGAAAAATTTTCTCTGGTTCCTTGAGCTTCAAATTATCGAGATTCGACTGTATATATATTCGGTGTGTGCATAATTTAATACAGAAATCTTTTGTTTGGTAAGCAGTATCAAAAATATTTGCATATTCATAAATTTTGTGCATATGAAATTTAGTGTTTTAAAATTTAGAAATGAATCATTTACTATTGGACAGCAGTAACAAGAAGATTCTGTGAGAAATATTAGAAGGAACAAATATAGAGATTCATATCTTTTGATACATTTCAAAATCGAAATATTAGAAAATATATTATTTATAGAAATATATATTATAATTAGATTATATAATTATATTATAATTATAGATATTTTTTTTTATAATTAGATACAAAAATATAATGCCTTGCTAAAGGTTGGCGTTCAGCCAACCGAAATATTTGCAAATAAATATTTTATTCAATCCAATATATGTCTTTATTTTTATTATCTAATGATTTAACAATGGATTTCTCTTTTTTCAAAACAATATATTATAATATTTTATAACATTTTAAATGAAAAATATTTAAAATGCTTTCAAGATATATACTATTAATAAATACATTGTTAATAACAACATGGCAATAATTAAAACAAACATTTTGATTTTAAAATGTGTATGCAGCCGATTAGGTAAAAGATCGTTAGGGTTGTTGCACTCCTGAAAGATTTGTCGTCTGTTTATCTTAATATATGGACTTCATATCTTCTATTTGCGTCTTCATACGTTCTAATTCTGATTTTGCTCTCTGCAAATCGGTGTTTAAATCTTGTAATTGAGTATTGGTACTTTCTTCGTTTGCCTTTAAATTCTGCAAGTTAGTTATCACTTTTTCTAATCCTTCTTTCGTGTTGTCATTTTGATTTTTTATATCTTGTACTTCTTTTTGAAAATTCTTCAACGCTGTATTAGCATATTTTTGTTCAATATTTATTAATATTAAACACAGTGAAATTCCAATTAATATTATTGATAAAACCAATATCAAAATTGATATAAAACTTTGTTTAGATTGACCACAACATCCTTTGAACTTTGTTGTTTCAATGTTTGTAATTTTTTGTTCAGCATTTGAATCTTGAAATGCTGAAATTACGTCAACCTTTACTACCTCTTTTTCACTAGGTTTTCCCATTTTCTAACCTGAAATTATTTATATTTGATATATTTGTGTTTTCAGGCTAAAACTAGCACTTCTTTAATTTATCAGTGATGTATTTATTTACTGAGCACAAAGCCTATTGACAAAGGCTAATCTGCTATGTCGACTTGTTTCAAGTTTCTGTGAAATGTAAAAATTCTAATTTACCTTCAAATATAATTTACCTCAGGGGGTTTCAAGCAGAATTCTTTTAATTTCTTCTTCAAAGTTGAAATATTCTCCACACAAAACCTAAAACAAACCAATAAATATAAGTTATATATACTTCATTATTAAAAATATTAATGATAACACATCACACACACACACCATTTTCTGTTTTAAAATCACATTAATAGGTACCGCTCAGCAAGAGCAACCTAGTTCATGATAATTGAAACAGTGAATAATATGTGAAGGACACACCATTTGAAATGAGAAATTGGTCAAATTAATTATTCTGATTAAGAAAAAGGCATCTTCTTATCGTGCAACTGAAAGTTGCTGATGACTTGCGCCATCTATCGGAATAAATATAAACTATTCTCGTTGATTTTTTCAATCAATTTCAATCAACGAGAATAGTTGATATTAGATGGCGCAAGCCATCAGCAACTTTCAGTTGCTCGAAGAGGAGATGCCTTTTTCTTAATTTATGCCCCTTATCCCAATACAATATCACATTTTTACTATTTTTTCATAATTATTTAGAGTTAAATTTATGGAATTTTTCCAAGAGGATATTCTGATCTATACAAAGAAAGGTTAGGTCAAATTAGATTTTAAAAAAAGGGCGCCATCTATCGAAAGTCTCTGCAACTATCTGGCACACACACGGGTCGGCGAAAAGATCCGATATTTCTCTTTATAGATCAATATACAAGAAATTTGAACTATTTTTGACGTGTGTATGATTCTTTTGAAAATAAATCAATTTCCTACTGCCCTTACTGCAATGATAAAATAATGGGAGGGCTGGCTCATCAGTGGTGAACCCTCCCAGCGGTTTTGCCAGTTTAATCTACCATACCACTGTAATATTGCATTTTTCGGTTTTCCCTTTTTTTAAAGAAACATACACATCAAAAATATAAGGCTGTCCCTAAAGTTTGTAAACATGATTTATATTTTGTAAGTGTTAACGAACTTTTAGGACAACCTTGGTAATATTGGTAACCTTGGTAATATTGTAACAAAATTCTTATAGAAGAATGATTTAATCTTTGATGTTCTATATCAAGGGTGGTCAATCAGTAGGTGAGCCAAGTTTCAAAATTACAAGGCTGTCCCAAAATTTCGTAAACACTTTCAAAAAATATACATCTTAATTTAAAAAATAAGGCATATTTTGGATTGTTATAAGATTATTTATTAATCCAATATTTCTATGGACCAATCGTCCATCTTTTACGAGGTTTTTGTTATGAAGCACACAGCAGGTCGCGTGCTTCAGGTGAGCCACGGACGTCTTCCAAGCTTATTGGGCGATAAACCATCTAATATATACATTATAAACAAAGTAAATATAATCAAAAGAAAGACAGTGTAATATATATAAATAAATATTGATAATTTTAAGATATTTCGAATTAATTAAAGAAATAAATAACAAATAAAAAGACCATAAAAATTGAAATAACTGTGAAATAAACCTCGTAAAAGATGGATGATTGCTCCATCGAAATATTGAATTAATAAAAAATCTTATAAAAATCCAAAATAAGCCTTATTTTTTAAACTATTTATATTATGGATGGCTCTATATTCAGAATAAATCATAATATGTGTTCGAACTTTTGGGACAACGTTGTAGTTCAAATGTGTTATACCAGAGGGCACGATAATGCATGGTATCACTATTGTAACAAAGTATTTATTAATTTTATTATTTTTATTAACAGAGTGGTCATTTTTATGTTTATATTTTGCTACTCTGTAAATTTTCCCTCGTGGCTTATCTTTTGTTTACCATTCATAGTTTGTTCTTGCCTGAAATAAATTGTTACCTCATCCCGAAGTTGGTCTTCCCTAATTTTCCACGTGGCATTTTGGTGGAGATGCCGGGTAAGTTAGGGAAGACAAACTGAAGATCGCCGAGAAGACCTTGAAGCCATGGGTGCTGTGATCTACATTTTCGGAGACTGACCCCAGGATCCCACCACCGTGCTAAAGCCAAGACTTCCCTCCAAGATGACGATGTCCCTATAGACGATACGACGAAAAAGCCGCTCTTCACGCCGCAAGAAAAAGGACGCAAAGGTACTAGAGACAAAGTTCCAAGACTTCGATGGAATCCTTGGCAGAAGCACGTCAGATCCATGTCAGTATCCACAATAATTGCTAGCTGTGGGTCACAGCTCCCAATAGGGAAGAAGCTATGTAACAAAGTATTTATTAATTTTATTATTTTTATTAACAGAGTGGTCATTTTTATGTTTATATTTTGCTACTCTGTAAATTTTCCCTCGTGGCTTATCTTTTGTTTACCATTTATAGTTTGTTCTTGCCTGAAATAAATTGTTACCTCATCCCGAAGTTGGTCTTCCCTAATTTTCCACGTGGCAATATATATCCTCGCGGAAAATTTCCCATTTATATTTTTGTCAGAGAATTGGCCTAGTCATTCTTTCAGCTAAATATTTCATTGGCCAATTCTGAAGATTCCTTGTGAATCCCCTGTTAATATCATGAAATCAAAGTCAGTCCTTGACTGACGAGGGCCAAAGACCGAAAACATTCGAGTGGACGTACTGTATTTTCCAAAGCTGGTGTTGTGGCACCGACCCGAGTCCGATGGGTTAGAGAGAGGGCCGATATATGGCGCTTAGTTTTTGCGTCAATTTGATAATAAAAGTGCTCTTTTTATATATTAAGAGACATTCGTAGTGTATATGGATTCTGTAAATCTATATTTAGAATAATGATTATAATAAAATGTATACTAAAAGTGGTACCTCTCCTTTTAAAAATAGATTGAAACAATATATTTGGTTTATCAGCTCAGTACTGAACTGAATAGCGGTGATATGGAATGTGTTACAACACCAGTTTTGGCAAAATCCAACAACCTGTATACCGTAGTTTCAACTTCTGGCTCTTATTGGTACAGATGTGGCATTCTACGCTAGGGGAACCTTACCCCCATATTTGGGCTTGAGAAGTCTAACAAGATATATTTTTTATTATTTAATCACTATACCGTGCTTCCTCCTGTAGAAGGGCGTCCGTGCCAGAAAGCTAGAGATTGAATGGTTTATGAAAAGATAATTTTCCCTGGAGACCTGATGTTTTTACTCAATGTTGACACAAGGGATTATTTTATTGAAAGGGTTCGGTGGAAGGATGGTCTAAACCATTGGTTTTCGACCGCTACGATCCGGGTTCGAATCCCGCATTGGGCACTTTTTATATATAAAAAAAAAAAATGCTCCAATGGCCCCCGATTCTTTCAAAAGTCCAACCCCACCAGCGAGTGCAAGTAACCAAACGGGGCTCTGGCACATTTGTAAGTGTAAAGTCGAACTGCTTTTCACATGTGCAGACATGTGGTGCACTTACAGTAAAAGCAGTCGCCTACTTCTACCCACCATGAATTATCGTGGCCTGTACCACGTGTACTAGAGATAAGCAAAAAAATATTTTTCAAATACCTTTTTTAATTTTTTTTTTCTTTATGGCCAGGTTCGTGCGCAAAAAAAAACCTCTTCTTTTTTCACACATTTTTGTCTCTCACGAACCTAAAGGTTTTTTTTTTTCATTTATAATGCTAATTATACATTTCGCACTATTTTTCTAAACATAATTCCTACACAGTTCCATCAAAATTTTATAGTCACCCAATTTGTCACATCACATGGAAAATTCCAGAAATACACTTGGTTCTTTTTTTATGCGGTAGATGCGTTCCAGGGGAATCCGCATAAAAAAAATCGCACAAAAAAAGACATACATTTATATGTAAAATGATGGATACGTTCCATTTATTAAAAAAATCGCATAAAACCTAAATAATGTTTTAAAATGCACCAGAAATCGCATAAAAAAAGATTTATAAATAATAAGATTTAATTTTTTTCTCATCATATTTTAATAAATGGCACATATGTGTGTTAATAACAAAAACAAAACTTAATATGTAAAAAAAAAAAGCATAAACAAAACTTTATTTAAAATCATATTAAGAATGTTTTCATAATTATTCGCTGTCTGATAATGTGCGAACCCGTTTGTGGATTGGTGCAAGATCACTTTCATCACTTGAAGATAAAATTACGTCATCAGATCTACATGGTAATGCTTCTTTAGGAACTTCAGTGATTTTTTTTTCTTTGACAAGGTAGTCAGTAATCAAACGCTGTGATGGCTTGACTAGTTCTTTGTAGAGTTCTCTGTAGCCAGACATACAAAATATCAGATCACGTTGGAATTTTAAGGCGCGTTCTACATCATTATCATTTTGAATAAAAAAAAATTCCAATTTACCGGAAAGTTGAAGGCCTTCCCGAAGTAATTTTTCGTCCAGTGGAGTAACATCTTCCAGTTCGCTATCTACTGTTTCGAAATCTTTAGTAGTATCTACCATACTTTCCAAAATATCATCATCATTTAGGGCTTCGTCCACAAGCAATTCTTCAATATCATGCTCGCCAAAATCATCAAAACCTTCCCCACCTATTTCCTTAGCAATTGAAATAATATCTGATGTTACTATTGTTGTTCTATTTGATTCATTTATCTTTGATACGCATTCAGGCCAAGCAGCTTTCCAACATGCATTTAAAGTTTGTGATTTTATCTCGGCAATTGCTAACGCAACATGATCTACACAGTTCAAGATATTAAATTGTTTCCAAACTTCAGTAACTGTTATTGTATCGGATTCCAGTTTATCTAAAATGAATTGGAAAGTGAATTTTACATAATATTTTTTAAATGTTGAAATAATTCCCTGATCTAATGGTTGAATTAGGCTCGTTGTGTTTGGAGGGAAAAAACTACCTTTATATTTGGATGTTCTAAGTTTGGATGACCTGGTGCATTGTCAAGAATTAATAAGATCTTAAATTCGAGACCCATCTCTTTCATATAATTTTCTACTTCGGGTACGAAGCATTTATTGAACCATTCAGTGAAAATAGCCGTTGTTACCCAGGCCTTCTTGTTTGCCATCCAATGTACGGGCAGTGTATTTAAGTCTTTTCCTTTTAATGCACGTGGTTTTAAAGATCGATTTACAAGCAGCGGTTTTAACATTCGATCGCCAGATGCATTGCTGCACAGCAATAAAGTAACTCGATCTTTAGCAGCTTTAAAACCACTGGCATTTTTTTCGGACTTTGCAATGTAAGTACGGGTTGGCATTTTTTTCCAAAACAATCCTGTTTCATCAGCATTGAAGATTTGATGGGCACAATATCCTCCATCTTTAATAATTTTAGCCAACTTTTCAGGATATTTTCTAGCAGCTTCTTCATCTGCAGAAGCCACCTCACCTTTTATTTTTAGATTATGAAAAGAATGTCTTTTTATAAAACCAGTTAACCACCCTGTGCTGGCAGAGAATTGTGGATTACTTTCACGTGAAGATGTAGATGGCTCTGATTCTTTTAACTCCTTGTAAAATTTAAGGGCTTTCATCTTGATTAAATGTCCATCTAACGGAATTCTTTTTTGAGTTAAATCTTCAATCCAAATTACGAGAGCCTTTTCTGTTTTTTTCTATTAAAGTGCCTCTTGAATATGATGAAATTTTAGAACTCAAATTTGTACCAGATCTGACTGATCTTCTTATTGCCGCTTCATTTTTTTTATTGCTCTTATAGTAGATTCGCCTAAATTATAACGTTTACCTATTGCTGTTGATCTTTCTCCTTTCGCCAAGCAATCGAGAATTATAATTTTGGTTTCTAGCGAAATTGCACTTCTTTTTTGTTTTTTATTATTGTCACACATTTTCTTTAAGAGGACTAAAAATTATAGAAAAAACTTAATGTATAATTACGCACTAAAATTATTCAAAAAAACTTACAATTCACTTGAGTAAATTTATCTTCCGGTTTTCGGTAGTAACCTTCTTTCACAAAGTTTTATTTTCTAATGCTTTCCAATATGCAGGCTTTTTTAATTAGTTTCATACAAAAACAAAATGCAGCATAAAAACACGCAATTTTAACGAGGTATTTTTGTTTTTGTCTCTTTTGTTTTTAAGAACAAATCAAGAGAAAACATGTCAATAAAAGAAAAAAGAAATTTGTAACGGCAGCTGGCACGCCGGCGGGTTTTCAGTTTTGATTTCGGTTTTGCACGAGTTGTGTAAGACACCGGCAGGCGCGGAATAAAAGACATTGGAACTTCCCCTCTACTGTTTGTTGGATAACTTAACATACAACCAGGACGTTACAAAATTCTTTCTTTGTATTGATTGCGTAATAGTAGAGTTGTAGTTGTTATTTTTATTCGTTTTCAGAAAAAGTGAATCACCAAGAAAAATTTTTTCGAAATTCGAATAATTTTTTTTTCTTGCACCGCATAACTCCAAAACCGCATAAAAAGAGAACGAAGTGTACTTACATAAAGAGTTCTATCAGAAACACCAAATTGTTCCTGTGGAGAAACCGAACAAACTGCTCTTCACCTTATTTATGACTGAACTTTGCAGAAGTGAGACATCGATTGTTCTCTGATCTAAATGATTTAACTCTCTTACATCTGCCAATTTGTCTATATAAATTTTATGAACTCTGTCGATTAATACATGTAAATTTGTAAATATTTAATTCTAAGTTCTAATTTTTTGTTCATAATCGCCTGGTTGATTAATAAATAAAAAAGAAGCCAAATGCCATTACGACACAACGTTACATCAAATTCTTGTTTTTAAAACATTGGTCTACAAATGTTCAACAGTATGAACAAAAGATTGTAGTTACCAACGACAAATCGACAGTTTCCAATAAACACAATTTGAGAAAATTGTAACAAAGTATTTATTATTATTTATAGATGTCGATGTCCCTATAGACGATACGACGACAAAGCCGCTCTTCACGCCGCAAGAAAGAGGACGCAAAGGTACTAGGGACAAAATTCCAAGACTTCGATGGAATCCTTGGCAAAAGAACGTTAGATTCATGTCAGTAACTACAATAATTGCAAGCTGTGGGTCACAGCTCCCATAGGGAAGAGCTATGTAACAAAGTATTTATTATTTTATTAGCAGAGTATTATTTTTTATGTTTATATTTTACTATATTCTGTACACTTCCCTCTTTTGCTTATCTTTTGTTTATCACTCATAGTTTGTTCTTGCCTGAAATGAATTGTTGTCTCATCCCGAAGTTGGTCTAGTATAGGAGCTCCATTCAACCTATCAAACAAGATACTGAAGGAGGACTTGAACCAACCCGATCTAGAAGATATGTACCAAACTTCCGTTAAGAAATTATACCTTCAAATGCAAAATTCAAATATATAATCCAATCATACAATATATTCTACAAAATAAAGGAGATTTCAATCCCCGATTCCGACGACCCGGCCCTGACGCTTAGTTAAGAGCTCATCGCCCAACAGCTGCCCTCCTGCAAGGTCCGGGGGGACCACCTCTACTCCACCAACTCGCCATGTGTAAATAGCCAGGACAAGGTGACTCGCGAACTGTGTAACACCTGTAAATTGAGACGAAATAAATAAATAAAAAGTTGGACTTCCCTAATTTTCCACGTGGCAATATTAAGAAGAAGGTATCTCTCCTGATCGTGCAACTAATGTTGCTGATGGTCTGCGCCATCTTTCAGAATATGCCTTTTTCTTAATTTATCTACCTGATCTCACTATAATTTCATATTTTGTGCTATTTTTCACACACTCTAAGAATTATTTATTGTCTATTCCCAACTGAAAGAGAGACTCGGTATTTTATGGTGCGAGTTTTAGGTTTGTTTTATCTATTGTTCATTATAAAGGTTTTATTCAAATATTTCACATTTATGGGCCTATATCGAAAAGCCAATTGTACCATAAAGCCTTGCTTAGTTAATATAGATAAATAAGAAAACCTATTTCTAATCTACTTTTTAAATCTAATTTAACAATCAGCGTTTATTCATAAATACTATATGATTATATATTGTAAATAAAGTAGAACCTCCCTGTAAAGGACACCCAATTGCAGAGTCAAAGTGTCCTTTAAAGAGAGATGTCCTCTTACCAGAGAGTTACTAAATTGTAAAAATGGTAATTTTGCAAATGAAAACTGTCCTTTGTGGAGAGGTGTCCGCTAAAGGGAGGTTCTACTGTATATAGCTAATTATACACAGAATGTACCATTTTTTCGAGAAATATATTTATAGAACTTCACTTGCTGATACTGGACGTTAGGTGATGCTTGGTAAGGGCGGTAAATACCTCTGTGAGAAGTATAGGATGGGATTAGTGATGAAAAATGGAAATTTTACTTTTATTTCTAGCGTGGGCTCTTCGGTCGTTGACCGTAATAGTGCAGACTGTGCACTTTTGCCTATATTTTACGGGATCTCAATAAAACTATGTTATTTGTCATTTGTCTTCGGTCGTTGATTTATGTATAGCTTCCCCAGCAAGCCCTTTCTTGCTTCTCTCCCCCCTTGACACATTGTAAATAACATATGGGGAAGTTGTATAAGACCAAAGGGTCATAACAAGGACTTTTGTTGTTGTTATTACTGTTATTCTTGCATGTACCCTACATTTCCGTGCTTGAAGAATCCGTATAAGAGTAAAATGTCTTAATAAAGCTTTTTGTTGTTGTTGTATAGGATGGGATAGCATCATGTTCCAATCATTACTGTTTAAGATTTCTGCAGTTTCCGCTTTGATGTAGTTGATGATGTATTCCTTCAGCTGTTGGGCTGAATGATTGTCCGCCAATATCAATAACTTTGTTGCAGTATCTATAGTGACTCTAGCACTTAGTTCTTTCTGACACAGATGCTTCAATCTTTCTAATTCATACATTGCCGCAAAAGGAAGAATTTGTTCAGCCATCTGTGGGAGATTGGTAGATTTCCCCGTGAACATATATTTGACTACTTCAACCAATACTTCATACTTAATATGTGAAAGATCTACAGTATTCTCTTTGTTTTCTTTCATATCATTTCTAAACATGGCAGCAAACACAGAGGATCTTGCTGAAAGTATGGCCTTGTGAGCATGTATTTCTTGGTTAATATCTGCTTTCAAAACAACATCAGATAATTCTTTGCTTTCCAGAAGAAAGAGAAAATCATTTGATATTCTACACTCAGTTACTTTAATAGGATCTAAGAATGAAAGATCAAAATCTTTCATATTTTATGTTGGATTTACAATGTTATACATAGAAACACCTAACACATGTAACTTCAAAATGACGTCATTAAAAGGACACCCGCAGAAAGGAAGGGTGGACCTGGGGAAAGGTTGTTAAAAAGTCTCGTTAACATTGTCAAAGCAATTTAAGGATTGTGTAAACGTTTGTTGAAGTTACCATCACATAAAGACTTATTTTAAAGTACAAAGTTAGTTTGTCTTCAGGCAAGATATTCCAAGCTTTCTTATTTAGATACGTATTTGAGATAAATTTATGAAATTGAGCGTCTGTGAAAAATTCCACACACTTTTTGTTTGTCTCTTCATTCTTCAAATTTAATATGGAAACTTCAGCCACTCCTTAAAAAAAACGAGTTAAAACTGTTTGGACTTCGGGTCTTATAACTACACTTATAAAATGAGAATCGGAAATTTTGTTATAAGGAAAAACATGAATATTAAATTTCGCATTTCAAATACTTTCAAAACAAAAGCTACTTATTAGTTCCTCATTATAATCTGCTCGATGTGTTGTGAAATTTTCGATAGTCCACATAAAAGAAGAGTGGTACATCTTGTCTACAGTATGGCAGTATGTATCCGCAATAGGTTTGGATGCCGAATTTGATAGTTGGTTCTTTATCGACATTTCAGCAACTGACCTGATGGGTGTAGAGAGGGCTCAGAGATGTGACAATAGTGCCGTCGCCAACATAGGATATGCACGACACCTAGCGGCCTTACACTTTATTACGTCACTTGAAACAGCACCTACAGCGGTGACTAAATCAACCTGCACAGAAATCAATACCGTCAATTCTCAACATTACTCAGATACCTTTTGATGTACACTCCTGTAAAAGGGTTTATAATACTCGAAAGCTTGAGAGATCATTTAAATAAAGTAAGAAACATATTCTCAGAAGCAGTGTTTTGTTAAAATTATTTTTATATATACTGTATGTAGTATGCAACTCATTTGAGTATCACTTTGATATTTGATATATGAAGCCTTATTTTTACCCAGTTTATTACTTAAATTGAGCCTGAACTAATTTGCCCACAATTTATTTCCCTTCAATAATAGTTTTACTACACTTTCACCCTGTCTCACCATCGTAAAACTCTTATCCACTGGGGAAAAAACTTTCATATTTTATGTTGGACTTACAATGTTATACATTGAAACACCAAACACGTGTAACTTCAAAATGACGTCATTAAAATAACACCCGCCAAAAAGGAAAGGTGGACCTCGGGAAAGGTTGTTAAAAGGTTGTTAACATTGTCTAAGCAATTCTTTCGGCTTGTCTGCTTGCTACATTATTTTGGCCTCAAAAATCATTTACTTTAGTAGTAGTAGTACTAGTTTAGTTAGTAGCCCGTAAAACCATATTATCTCTCTCTTTACTTTGTAGAGAGAGAGAGAGAGTTTTACTTCGTCCATTCTGACTGCAACAGAGCATTGCGGTCTGTCTGCTCTCCACAGTCACCCCTGGACTCAATACTATTGGACCCGTCTCCCCCTGATCTCCGCGGATCACCACCCTGCCCCACTGATCCTTCCCTACATCCCGGCTCTCCTGGCCTCACCTGGCGATGATCCCCTGGCCACCCATCCCCAGGCCCCTCCAAAAGTGCAATGTACATAGTGTTTTGTATATATTCCGCTTTATGCGTCCTTCGGAGCTCGAATTCATCCATTCTGGTTAGCAGCCCCGTAAATAAAGATGTCCAAGCAATTCAAGGATTATGTAAACATATCGATTGTCTCAGTCCTTGATTGGATGCAAAAAGACAACAGTTTCCGCCCTCTTTAACGTCATCATCCTGGCATCTGCCAAGGCGTGTCTCTATAAGTATCATCTCAACATTGAACTGAGAGATCCTGTCCTTGTCTGGAGGAGGACTTTCAAGATGGAGGAGCCTCCCTTCCTGAGAACAGTTTTTTAAATATTTTTATCACCAAATTGTAAATAATCACATTTATATTTGTTTAATTTATCTTTGATTTTTATAACAATTAACTGAGTGTCAATAAAATATATTGAATTGTCAAAATTGTCTAATGTCATCATTAACATTATAAGTCGTTTTTTGAGCTCGGAAGAATCGGGTGTTAAGAATCAGATATAGTTAGGACACCAGACTGCCCGATTAACCAGTGGCTTCAAGACTTCCCCATCTCACCTTCCCGGGTGCATCCCTAAACAGAGGTAACCAAGTTCATATGTGAGTGGATTTCTTTTATCCTCAAGTTGTTCGCTTCGACCTCGGAGCAATGACTGCAAGTTACTTGAGTAACTTACGACGATGTTTTCTTCACACATTAGAAAACATTTATTATTATTAACTTCAATGAAGCTTAAGACTGGCTATAGTTCTATAGACAATTAAAAATGATTTATTAACATCTTGTCAATTACATAGGTGCACTGTATGCATAGTTGTTTTTATAATGATATTTTTAATGTGAAAATTGGATGTGAAAATGTGTTTTTTTTTTATCATCCCTTGTACACATGGTACAGGCCATGATAATCATGGTGGGTAGAATTAGGCGACTGCTTTTACCGAAAGTGCACCACATATCTACACATGTGAAAAGCAGTTCGACTTTGCACTTACAAATATGGCAGGGCCCCGTTTGGTTACTTGCACTCGCTGGTGGGGTTGGACTTTTGCAAGAATAGGGGTCCATTGGAGCATTTTTTATTTTTTATCAGAAAAAAAAGTGCCCAATGCGGGAATCGAACCCGGGTCGTAGCGGTCGAAAACCAACGGTTTAGACCATCCTTCCACCAACCCTCCTTAAATTAGTGAAAATGGTAACAAATGAAATAAAACAATATGCAAATAAAACCCAGTCCTCAAGACTATGAGTAGATGTCAATGGCCTTAATTTATTTTTATTTTTGACATGATATTTGATGAGTTCTTCTACCAAAACTTTCTGAGAGTCAGATCTACCCACAGACTTATCAATATTCTGTCTATAATTGATGGAAGCATTCAAAATTCTTTAATTAATCGTAATTATATAGTTTTACCCATTGGTTGAAGAATTTTCTCTCGTTTTTAATCATGATGATCATTTTAAGTAGATAATTTTACCTCCTTTTCCATATTGGAGTGAAACACACACACACACACTCTCACTATTTATTCATATTGTCGCGTTCAGCGGCGCAGTGCCCAGGCTCTATTTTGCCCAGACGCCCCAAGTCTCTATTTCAGGTGTCCCGGGAGGAGAACATCAACCTATCTCTATGTAAGGGAAGAGCGACTCCAAGAAGAAAGAAACTGCGGAATTCCGTTGTTGTCTCTAGGGCAGGTATTTGGCAATGATCGGCCAAGCAACAACACGAGAGTCCAGCCAGTGAATTACAACAACAGATTTTATTTCTAGTCGCGAATACACATAAGTATTTACATAAAACTAAAAAAAAAGAATTAAATTTACATAGTTTCAAATCTATACAGAATATTAACATATTCCTTTCCCGACACATATATTATTCATATTTATATTTGTTTTGTACACTTTTAGATTGGTGCACTATGATGTTGGTTCGTTTAGATTAAAATGGTCTCAAGCAAAGGTGACAATATATATTTAAAGAGGATCAACGTTGTATACAAAAGCAAACTAAAATCGAATAAAAAACAACTGGTTTCTTTTTACAGCAGATTACATTAGGCCTAGCGAAGAAGTACGTTTATCTCATCAAGCAAGCTGTGTGCTCTACTCTACAAGCCTCACTACCCTACCACGACAACTGCCGGCACAGGCAACATCGCCTTTTATAAAGGCAAAAGATTAAACAATAGAAAAATGCAAAATAGCTATTTACATAAAATATAAAAATACAAATTACATTTACATAACTAACCAACAATATTTATTCTGTAATTAATCTTATATGGACATTGTAATAAAGTAGCCTCAATCTCTCTCTGATAAATTCTACTCCTTGCCCGAGAAAGTGAGGTTATTACAAGTTGGGAGCTAGTTCCAGCATATGTTGAGACCACAAGAGGACAGTTGAAGTGTGAGATTTCATGCTGACAAAGGAACAATACAGGTATTTTGTTTTGTTTCTGTAAATCCTGTCTCCAACTCAATTATTTTTGCTTTCATCCTTTCGCCTTCTCCTCGGTGTATCTGTAAAATAGGTGTTTCTATTACGTAAATCTTTGGCAATTCAACGGAAGTATAAAAATTATCGCATACCACGTGATATCCTTCATCCTGAAGTTTGTTTCTTTCCAAATTACGCTAATTATACATTTTACAGTTTCCCTATTCAAAAGGAGCCTTAAACTGCTTCACGAGTTCTTCACATCAACAGAGCATTTGTTTTTCCAGCTTTTAGATATGAAGAAATATTTGTTTCTGATGAAAACTGCTGTGTGGGGAAATATTGCTTTATAAACAAAACAATTTTGGTCAAATATTTATATTTAATTACTCTGGCCTTCGATGGTATGGACAAGGAGGTAACTAGAAATGGTTATTATGACCTCTAAGGGTTTTATATGATACTTTTAATTTTTTTTTTTGCTTACCCCTAGTACACGTGGTACAGGCCATGATAATCATGGTGGATAGAAGTAGGCGACTGCTTTTACTGTAAGTGCACTACATGTCTACACACGTGAAAAACAGTTCAACTTTGTACTTACAAAAAAATATGCCAGAACCCCGTTTGGTTACTTGCACTCGCTGGTGGGGTTGGACTTTTGCAAGAATAGGGGGACATTATGACTGGCGGGAATCGAACCCGGGTCGTAGCGGTCGTAAACCAACGGTTTATACTAGCCTTCCACCGACCCCCTGATACTTTTAATAGTGGGAATATATGATAAACCAGATTGTTATGTTCCATTTAGTCCATGGAACATAATTGAAATTACAGGAATCTTTATAGGTTCTTAGAATCCCAAATATGCTAAGATTGACCTTCTTCTGAAATATAATGAGAGAAAAAGGATTACATAAGATGTTAGGAAAAATTCGAGGAAGAATAAAGATAGGAAGACCTCTAAATACAGTAGAGCATCGATTACCCGAATCAATTGGGGAATGGGGGTGTTCGGATAATTGATATTTCGGATAACAGATCATTCCTTCCTTCAAAATAAAATACTAAGTCATAGTATTAATATAAAAAAAAGAAACAGTTATATTAAACATAAATTTGTTTAATTCTTGTATTTTGCTTTAATTATTGTTATTTATTGGTTGTCCTTGACTACGTAACTGCATAAACCATGTGTAAACCGCAGCGTCTAGATCCTTGTTTTCTGACATTTTCATCGGTTTTCTGTACAAACTTCCATCTTCATTATCAAGTGCACTAATATAGTTTGTAATGGTATCACTATTTTTTTTAATGTCCGATATTGTTGCATTTCCAACTCCATATTTCCGAGCTAAGCTTGATCCACTAGCACCATTCTTCAACTGATCTACTATTTTAACAGTAAAACTGAGAAAGTTTATGTTTAGAAGACATTGTTGGCAGGATGACTGCCGCCAGGTGCCAGCCCGCTGTATGTTAGCTTTCGGCGGTTTTGGTTTCGGATTAGCTTTCGGATAACCGATGTTTCGGATAATCGGTATTCGGATAATCGATGCTCTACTGTAACTGGCTGGATGGGATCAAGTAAGGTACTGGAAAGTCGCTAGATGAACTGAGAGCGATGATCACTAACAGTTAAAATTGAAGAATATTTGTTAATATAGTAACTAAAAGTCGCGCGAAGTGAACTTGATGGACACTAAAAACAACAAAAGTGTTATGTTCCATATATGTTGGACATGTTGTCTATAGAGGAAATAGAAAGCGGAGAGGAAATAGCATAAAGGAAACGAAACAAGTTAATCATCCAGTAGCAACCTTGGATTGCTGCCAAGAAATGACGTAGTTAGGTTTCAGTTTTGCCTGACGCAACACGTCTGCCTTCCTCTAACCCAGTGATTCTCAACCAATGTGCCGCGGTAATTTTGTGTGCCGCGAAATTCTAAAAATGTGCCGCCGAATTTTAGTCATATGATTATGTTCACGTTTGTATTGGTTTTTCTTTTTCATTTTTTTACTTTTTAAAATAACGAAATTAGCAAATTGAATGTTAGAGATGTATATTACTTATATTTTGCATAGAAATATTGATACATAATTTGAATTTTCTTGCATTCAAGTTAGCAAAAGTGTGCCGCGAAATTCTAAAATTGTGCCGCCAAATTTTCAAATCTTTAAAATAATGCCGCAACAAAAAAAAGGTTGAGAATCACTGCTCTAACCTGATGTTCCTTTGTCATTTTCAACCTTTGCTGGCTCGTGAATATATCACATAGGTATAACTCTAGATAAAACATCATTATTGGCTACACCATATTTGGGTTCTAAAACTTGATAAGCCTAACTTACTTCTCAAAGGAGTTTTATCTATTATCTATCTATTTATATATTAATAAAATGCAAATTTCATAAGTGGTGTTCGCTAAAAACTTTCGTTACAATGCATCTGTAGCGATTCTTTGTCCGGCTTACTAGTTTATGTGGTGGTTAAGCAATTACACTCACATAAATAATTTCTTGCAAAAATCAAGCCTTTATTCGAATCACTTATGGCTACACCGCTATGGCTGGTTTTGTTATGGCAACCAACAGAATGAGAGGCAGAATAACAATACTACTAAAAATTTAATCAAAAAGGAAACTATATATAAATTAGACAATAAAATTTTTGCATATTTGCAACAAACAAATAAGATTTTTTAAAAGCAAATAAAATTTACATAAAATAAAAATACAAAACAATAATTTTACATATCCCCTACATCACTCCCCTTCCAGTGACGGAAGTCACGTCCAATAGACTCATTGTACCTGGAAGGAGGTTTTATCCGTCTTCCGCTGCGGGTCTCCTTTGGCAATTCGAACCGCACCCCAGGCTTAGCAGGTCGCGGTCCACTGGAAGGCCCGATGGGACCTTCTATGCTGGCAGGTTTATCTAGTGTTCCCAAGATGTAAGCGGGCTTTAACCGATCAATCGATATCTTCACTTCCCTGTTCTTAATTCTTAGTGTAAAAAAATTATCAGATTTTTCAAGAACTGGATAAGGTCCTTCGTAATATGGTTCTAAATGCTTTCTTATTCTATTTATTCTCAAGAAAACTTTATCAGATTTAAATAAATCTTTATGGATAAAAATATCTCTGGTTACATTGTGATTCGTTGCTATTGGTTTAACCATATGCATATACTCTATGAGGTTCGATATAAATAAACTGGAATCAACTCGACTTACAGGTTTCTCAAAATATTCTCCAGGTAATTTATTGGTTTTTCCATAAACCATCTGTGAAATTGAAAAACCCGTATCCTCTCGAATAGCAGCGCGTAACGCTAGAAGTATTGTCGGCAAAGAATCGGTCCATTTAACTGAATTATGAGCTTTAATAGCTGTTTTAAGTGTCCGATTAAAACGTTCAATTTTACCATTACTCTGAGGATGGTAAGGAGTAGTATGTAGCAGTTTTGTACCGCATATAGCTGCAAGATCTTTGAATACTTGAGATGTAAATTGTCTTCCTTGATCTGAAACTATAGTGTAGGGAGTTCCGAATCTTGACACCCAGTTATTATAAAAGGCAAGGGCTACAGTCTCAGATGTTATGTTCTCCAAAGGTATTACTTCCATCCAGGACGTATATCTGTCAATGCAAGTGAGACAATAATATTTTCCATTTGATGGAGGTAGTGGCCCAATTAAATCAATATGAATTACACTGAATCTTTCGTCGGGCTCTCGAAATGTACCAATTTCGGTTTTTGTGTGCCTTGATACCTTTGTTTTTTGACAATTTATGCAGGCCTGGGACCATTTTCTAACGTCTTTTTTGATTTCTTTCCAGATAAATTTTGACTTAAGTTGATTAATTGTAGCCTTTATACCCGGTAGATTTAAATCGTGAAATTGATGAAAGATTTGGATTCGAAATCCCTCGGGAATAAATGGTCTTATGTTTTCTGTTGACACATCACACCAAAGCATTTTGCCAGATTGTAAAGGATATTGTTTAAATTTTAGATCAAGTAATTCATCACTTTTATTTTGTTCCTCTGCAATTTTATCATAATCAATACTTGTAATTGCTTCTATTCTAGACAACGTATCTGCAACAATGTTTTCTTTACCACTAATATGCCGGATGTCTGTGGAAAATTGTGAAATATATTGAAGCTGCCTCTGTTGTCTTGGCGAAGCTTTTTCATTATTTTGTTTGAAAGCATATACCAATGGCTTATGATCAGTAAATATATAGAATTCTCTTCCTTCCAACATATATTTAAATTTTTTGATACTCAAATAAATTCCAAGTAATTCCCTATCATAGGTACTGTATACCTTTTGAGCATTATTTAACTTATTCGAAAAGAATGCTATTGGTTTCCAACAACTATTTTCACACTGCTGCAACACTGAACCAATGGCATTATTAGATGCGTCTGTACAGAGCGATAATGGAAGTGCAGGGTTGGGGTAGGACAATAATGCAGCACTTGCTAAGTCTTGTTTACATCTTTCAAATTGCAACTTGGCTTCTTCTGTCCAATCTATTTTTCTTTTATCATTCTTTTTTGAATCTTTTAGATAACCATGAAGAAGAGCCTGCGTAGAAGCTGCGTTCTCAAGATATCTACGATAAAAAATTTACCATACCTAGGAAGGTACGCAATTCCCGTTTCGTCGTTGGCAATTTATAATCTAGAATTGTTTGAACCTTAGATGGAAGCGGTTGAGACCCTCCATTTGTTATCCAGTGCCCTAGAAATTCCAATTGGTCAACTCCTAAGATAGATTTAGCGATGTTTATGCGCAATCTATAGTTTTGTAGTTTCTCGAGAACCAATTTTAAATGAGTTTCATGTTCCTCATAAGTTTCTGAAGCCACTAGTATATCGTCCAAATAGGGAAATGTAAAATCCAAGCCACGAAGTACTTCATGAATAAAACGCTGAAACGTAGCTGGTGCATTTCTAAGGCCAAAGCTCATGACGTTGAATTCATAAAGTCCAAATGGAGTTATTATGGCTGTTTTAGGCTTGTCTTCCTCGGCAATGGGGATCTGGAAATAGGCTTTAAACAAATCAAGCCTAGAAAAAATCAACTTTCCACTTAAAATATGCTGAAAGTCCTCCAATCTAGGTATTGGGTAGCGATCAGGCAAGGTTTGAGAATTTAGTTTTCTGTAGTCACCACAAGGTCTTAATGTGCCGTCTTTTTTGGTGACCAGGTGAAGTGAACTAGCCCATTGTGATTTGGATGGCCTGATTATTCCATGCTCGAGCATAAATTGGAACTCTTGTTTAGCTTCATTTAATCTTTTTTGGATCCAATGGTCGAGCTCTAGAGAACACTGGCGGTCCTTTTGTTATTATGAAGTGCTTCACATCGTGATTAGCCTTCATCATTCCTACGTTGGGCCTCGTAATATCTGGGTAATTAGCCAATAGTTTAGAAAAATTTGATGTTGTTCTATAAGAGCTAAAAGTCTCTTCAGAGATTGAGCAGATATCACCTTTTATTGTCAGGTTTGTTATACTGCCAATCAATTGTCTTCTATTAATATCGAGGATTAATTTGAAATTATTTAGAAAATCGGCTCAGAGTATACCCCTATTGGTTTTAGCTATTACAAATGGCCATTGGAATTGTCGCCGTAGACCAAGATCCAAAGATAATATTTGAGTACCGTTGGAAATTTCCGTTCCATTGGCTGCATAGAGCTTGAAATCGTTCAGGGTGGTCCCAAGTTTTCCTTTGTAAGGTATTAAGGAAACATCGGCTCCACTATCCACCAAGAATCGCATGCCAGTTTTTTTGTCACTTACGAATAAACGGCTATTGCGACGTATGTTCTGTCCAGCAGAAGAGTGCGTCGCACCACTTACTGCTGGTTGGAGTTTTCCGAATTTACCCATTCACATGGCTTTTTACATTTTCCAGGTAGGCATTTTTTTCCATACCTATAGTGGAAATAGCAGAATTTTCCCCTTGGATTATATCCGCCCTTAGATCGGGAACGAGAGCGCGAATTATAGTGATAATCACGTGATCTTCCGGTCACGAGATCTACCTTGATGCTCCATTTTCATACTTTCTATTTTTTGTTCCAGAGATTCTATTTTTTTTAACAACATTTGTGTTTCATTCTCCGGCTTAGCTGCCTCATAGATCTCCGTCTTGGGGTTTAATTCGGCTATTCTATCTGCCATTACTGCCAATTTGTCGAGCTCTTCCTCGCTAATTATCAAAATTTGTTGAATTGCCTGTGGAAGTTTTTCGAGCCATAGCGTTTTTTATAAATTTATTGGATAAGTCCTCTGTTGCTAATGACCTCAATTTCTGCAACAGCTGGCTAGGCTTTAGATCACCTAGGTCGATTCCTGATAACAGTTTTCGAATTCTTTTAGATTCGCCATCTTTGAATATTCTCAGAAGTCTCTCTTTTGCCTCTGAATATTTATTTATTTCTTTAGAGGTAATTATATCCCAGATGTTCTCGACATATTTTGGGTCCAATTGAGCGATCAAATAATTGAATTTCGTATTTTCTGTCTTTATATTATTTATCAAGAACTGAGCCTCTACTTGATGGAACCATATATCCGGTCTTTCATCCAGAAAGGTGGAAGTTTGATATTCACCTTATAGGTCTCAACTATTTCAGATTCAGATGGAACTATATCAGTTCGTCGTGCTAGTTCTTTTGTTCGGCTCACCAATTTATGTAGCGATTCTTTGTCCGGCTTACTTGTTTATGTGGTGGTTAAGCAATTACACTCACATAAATAATTTCTTGCAAAAATCAAGCCTTTATTTGAATCACTTATGGCTACACCGCTATGGCTGGTTTTGTTATGGCAACCAACAGAATGAGAGGCAGAATAACAATACTACTAAAAATTTAATCAAAAAAAGGAAACTATATATATAAATTAGACAATAAAATTTTTGCATATTTGCAACAAACAAATAAGATTTTTTAAAAGCAAATAAAATTTACATAAAATAAAAATACAAAACAATAATTTTACATATCCCCTACACATCTATTTCGACCAAATTTTCAACATTTATGTTAAAACGAGATGGAGCAGGTTTTGCTTAATATCAAAATATTTTTCCTAACTTTAAAATACATAACTCTGCTGTTATCGATAAAATACAAAAAAATTCCACAGAGTAAAAGTATTTACCCTTTCAAAAGTGTTTACTTTCCGCTTCTTGCTAAATTAGTTCTAATCTTTTATATATATATATGTTTTAATTTTAATAATAGCTTTTATACATGGTAAGATACTTTTATTTTATAGTTTTCATATTTTATACCGAAAAAAGTTGAAGCCTTACTTGATGAGATCAAGTTTCTTTTTTATTTTATTACGTGGTTAGTATTTTTTATTAGACTAAGGTAATTTATATTATTCTTTACGAATTTAGGGTTATTTCAATTTTTTTCACTAAAAAGCTAGAAATTTCATTCATGTGCTCGATTTTATGTCTTTTTTGAGGACCTCTTTTTTTCACTAACAAGCTAGAAATTTCATTCATGTGCTCAATTTTATGTCTTTTTTGAGGACCTTAACAAAATTTTTCAATTAGTTGTTTGAATATTTTAGTTACAGATTATTTATGGTGTTTTCCACTTATATGGGTTGTTTTGTAAAAAAAATTGGGTTATTTTTCTTTTTTTTCACTAAAAGCTTGAAATTTCATTTTAATTAATTGCTTAGATATTTTAGAAGTAGATTATTTACGGTGTTTTCAGCATATGTGGGTTGTTTTGTAAACAAATTTTGAATTAATTATATTTTTTTCCACTAAGATGCAAGATATTTTCTTGGTATGTTCAATTATGGGTCATTTTGAAGTCCTTTTTTAAATTTACTTATGGAATTTTTACTTTTATTGCTTTTATCTTTTAGATAGTTTATTTATTATATTTTCTACATATATGGGTTGTATCTGAAAAATAGGTTATTTATATTTTTTAATATGCAAGGGATTTCTTTAACAGATTCATTTATTTGTCTTTTTGAGGTCCTTTTTCAAAATTTTATTAAGGATATTTTAGTTTATTTGGTTAGGTATTTTATATTTAGATTATTTATAGTTTTTTTTTTGACATGTAGGGGTTGTATTTTGTATTTTTGAAAATTATTTCTATTTTTTTTACCTCAAAAACAAACATGCTTTTTCATTGCCGTGTCCAGACGGTTGGTCTATTTTTAAGGCTTTTTAATGATAACTGGTTTTGTACATTAATTTTTTTGTATTTTTTAGTATTATGCTTTTAGTTTTTTTAAATCTTTTTAACATATCTGGAGGTTATTTTGAAGAAAAAAAATTAAGAATTTAGCCTTTTACCTCAAAAAGACAGGAAATTTTTATGCTTTGTTTATAAATTGCTGGTTTTTTAAGCTTTTGTATTTAATCTCAATCTTTTTTCCCAGAATATGCCTCGCCGCAGCCGACCTTTAATTGGTAGGGATACGGCTGCTTCCAGGAGATTACGGAATGCTAGAGCTATTCAGACACCACTTCAAAGTGAGACGCGTCGTGCGCTTCGCCGTCTTAGGTATTCTGAAGCCTGCGTCGCAGCTACACAAACTATGCAAGTTCCTGTTCAGCGTATTCAGCTTTGGACTCATAAGCCATTTTCAGGTTTGCAGTATAATGCCCGTATTGATTATAAAGCTGATTCATCTGTCGATATAGGCCAAATGTGTCGGGTATGCCAGTTTTGCTCTGCTTTGAGATTTAGAGATGAACCCTTTGGCCTCTGTTGTAAACAAGGTAGAGTTTCTCTACCTGCTATTGAGTCCCCTCCAGAACCTATTTTCTCTTTGCTCTCTGGCCTACATCCTCTATCGAAGTCCTTCTTGCTGCATATCCGTAGATATAACTCTATATTCCAAATGACATCTTTTGGTGCTAGACAAATTGTGGAACAAGGTTATATGCCTACTTTCAAAGTCCAAGGCCAAGTTTACCACGTGATTGGTAGTCTCCTTCCAGAACCTGATAGTGCGCACAAATTCCTGCAGATATACTTTATCGATAATTATGAGTCTCAGGTTACTGCACGTTGCAACATGACAGCAAACTTGAACAGAGATTTAGTTCGCTCTTTGCAAGATTTATTGCATGCGCACAATCATTATATTCAATCCTTTAAAGCAGCCTTAGAAACTCTTCCTCAAAATCACGCTGACTACCGGGTTATTATACACTCTGATAAGCTTCCACCAGAAGAGCATGAGCGTCGCTACAATGCGCCCATGACCAATGAAGTAGCTCTGCTGATGGTAGGTCAGGAATTTGGGCCAAGAGATATTGTATTACATTGTCGTAATAATTTTACACAAAGAATATCCGAGATCCATCAAGCATATGACCCTCTACAATACCCGTTAGTTTTTTGCAGGGGTGAGGTCGGTTATTCTGTTTCGCTACCTCAAGTCAATCCATCCACTAGAGAAATAACTCAGAAGACTGTATCGTGCATGAATTTTTATGCTTACAGACTGATGGCTCGTGCTGGGGAATTTAACTCACTACTGCGTTATGGCATGCTTACAAATCAATTCTGGGTTGATATGTATGCTAAGGTTGAATCAGAAAGGCTTTCCTTCATACGGCGCAATCAGAAAAAGCTTCGGACAGAAAATTATATTCACCTGCAAGATGCTCTGCGAGCGGATGAGAATTTAGCCAATATAGGCCAAATAGTCATACTGCCATCATCATTTACTGGTGGTCCCCGTTATCTGCATGAGCGTACCCAAGATGCAATGACTTATGTTCGTAGCTATGGAAGGCCTCAGCTTTTTATAACATTTACATGCAACCCTCAATGGAAAGAAATTCAGATGCATTTATTTTCAAATAACTCTGCTAAAGATAGATATGATTTGATTAGTCGTGTTTTTCACCTTAAAATGAAAAAGCTTATCTATTTAGTGACTAAGGCTGAGCTATTTGGGCCTTGCAAGTGTTTTATGTTCACAATAGAGTGGCAGAAGCGTGGTCTACCACATGCACATTTACTGCTTTGGCTTACAAACATAATTAGACCTAATCAAATTGATGAGGTCATACAAGCCGAGATTCCGTATATTAACTTAGACCCAGAGCTTCATGCAATTGTCATGAAACAAATGGTTCATGGTCCATGTGGGGTTCTGAATACAAATTCTCCATGTATGAAGGATGGGAAATGTAGCAAAAATATCCTAAAGGTTTTTGTGAGACAACTTCGACAACAGAAGATGGTTATCCCCGATACCGAAGACGGTGCTCTGCTGAAGGTGGTCTTACTTCATCGGTGAATATGCGAGGAGTTACTTTTGAAATTGACAATCGTTGGATTGTGCCCTATAATTCTGTTCTCCTTCGTGATTTTGATTCCCATATAAATGTGGAATACTGCAGCTCCGTAAAGGCCATCAAATACGTGTGCAAATACATTAATAAGGGAACTGATCAGGCAGTTTTCTCTTTGAATCACCTTGATGAGGTTACCCAATTTCAGTCTGGCCGCTATATAAGTTCCGCAGAAGCTGTTTGGAGGAATCTGGGTTTCAGCATCCATGAAAGATCACCTCCTATTGTACACTTAGCTGTTCACCTTGAAAATGGACAGAGGGTCTATTTCACTACTGCAAATGCAGAAAATGTTATTTCAAATCCAAGAGATACAACTCTGACAGCATTCTTTAAGCTTTGTAACCAAGACACATTTGCTAGGACACTATTATACTGTGAAGTTCCTTCTTTCTATACCTGGACCAACAATAAATTTTTAGGCAGAAAGCAGGGTACTCCTGTAGAAGGATATCCTGGTGTGCGGAAAAGTGATGTTCTTGGCCGCGTCTATACAGTTCACCCAACTAATGCTGAATGCTATTATTTGAGACTTCTTTTGTTCCATATTAGAGGGCCATGTTCTTTCCAGAGTTTGCGCACAGTTGGAGGAGTTATCCACACTACCTTCCAAATGGCCTGCAAAGCTTTAGGCTTACTAGAAGACGACTCTCACTGGAATGAAACTCTCAAAGAGGCATCTATATGTCGTAATGCAGCATCGGTGAGAGCATTGTTCTCTACAATGCTCATCTTCTGCCACATGTCTGATACACTTACGCTGTGGCATGCTCATAAGGAGTGTATGTCTGAAGATATTTTGCACCGAATGCGACGAGATATGTCCATCCCTGAACTTGATTACAATGCTGATGTTTTCAATGCCGCGTTACTGGAAATTAATAAACATGTTCTGTCAATTTCAGGTAAAAGTATAGCATGTATGGGTTTGCCTCTTCCTGAAAATGTCTCACCACCCAGAGAAGCATCATTTTTATCAGACATATATGATAGGCATGAGCTAGAAACTTTGGCTTCAACCCGCGAATATTCTTTAAATCCTGATCAGAAATATTGTTATGAGGCCATTCTTAATAGTGTTCGCTCTAGGGCTGGCACCCTTTTTTTTTTGGATGCTCCTGGTGGCACTGGAAAAACTTTTATTATTAATCTTTTGTTAGCCAAATTGCGCTTAGAGGGTTTAGTAGTTTGTGCTGCTGCTTCTTCTGGAATCGCCGCTACACTCCTTGATGGCGGCAGAACAGCACATTCTCTATTTAAGCTACCTTTGAATCTCTATGATGATGAATTAGCAGTCTGTAACATTGCTAAACAGACCGCCACTTCCAAAATTCTACAGCAATGCTCATTATTGATATGGGATGAATGCACAATGGCTCATAGACGCTCAATCGAGGCCCTTGATCGCACTCTGAAAGATCTTAGGGATAACAACACCATAATGGGAGGGGTGACATTTCTTTTTGTTGGGGACTTCCGGCAAACTTTACCGGTTATTCCCAAAGGCACTCGAGCAGACGAGGTGAATGCATGCCTTAAACGCTCTCATATTTGGAGTAGTATTGTTAAGTTATCTCTCACTATCAATATGCGGTCACATCTCTTTGGCGACAGAGGAAGCAGCTTCTCTCAGCTGTTGCTTGAACTGGGCAATGGGACATTTGCAACTCACGAGGGACTCATCTCCATTGCATCAAGTGATCTTTGTGTCTTGGTTGAAGATATCCATACCTTAATATCATCTGTTTACCCCAATATAGGCTCTTTACTTACCATGCCACTTTCTTGGTTCAGTGAAAGGGCTTTATTAGCACCAAGAAATGATGCTGTGGACAAGATAAATGAATATATCCTCGGTAAATTTATTGCTCCTTCAAGAACTTATTTGTCAATAGACACTGTTGTAGATCCGAATGATTCTGTGCATTACCCCATTGAATTTTTAAATTCTATCAATCCGCCTGGAATGCCTATGCGCAGTCTTACCCTAAAGGTTGACGCCCCAATTATATTGTTAAGAAATCTTAATCCCCCAAAATTGTGTAATGGTATTCGGTTGCAAGTTAACAGCTTACACAGATATCTTCTGGGGGCGACTATTTTGACTGGATGCGGCACTGGTGAGAAGGTTATGATTCCTAGGATTCCCATTATATCTTCAGATTTGCCCTTTCATTTTAAAAGACTTCAATTTCCTGTTAAGCTGTGCTTTGCAATGACAATTAACAAAGCACAAGGTCAAACATTGAAATGGGCTGGAATTGATCTTCAAGTTCCATGTTTTTCCCATGGCCAGCTTTATTTTGCCTGCTCACGCGTCAGTTCCTCCAGAAAACTTTTTATTCTCGCACCTAATGGCTGCACAAAAAATATTGTGTGTTTATCAAGAAGCTCTTTCTTATGGTATTTCTTTCCTCAATTAGCAAAAAATTTATTCATTACCTTTTATATTTTTTTCACTATGTTTCTAATGTCCTCTAATGTACATGGATGCTTTGCTCATATATGATTGTCCCTTTTAAAGCGCTAAAAAGATCTGCAACTGTTGTAACTGTAAATATGCATATTTGGTGTGTTATTACAAAAGTTTCAATAAATATCTATTTTAAATATTTTCTCTTCAAGCCCATCATACACACATGCTACATTTTTCACATGTTTCAATGTGTAGGGTTTTAAACCTTCATGGTAGGGTATTCTTACTTAAGAAGTATACTGTGTTAGAGAAATTTATGGTTTTTAATTGTTGGTTATTATTGTGTTTATTTTACATACATGTGTTTATATTACATAGTATGTGTTATTTTTTTGATAATTTGATTGGAAATATTAGTTTTAGCACAACTTGCTTCATACCGTAATGTTATATCTGTGTTGGCTTGCTGAACAATACTGGCCCAACATGAATTTACCTATGTTTACCCAAATTACCATTTTAGCATAAGTTTACGTCTTGCACCTAATTAAGAGACCTAAACAATGTGTAAGGTTGAACAAAGATGTGATAGAAACAAAATAAACCTCATCCTGCCTAATATACATTACTAATGAGGATTAAAGATTTTGATTTGTGTTGAGATTTTTGCATGCATTTCTCTATTTCTGTTCTTATCTTGCGAAGCTAATGGATTGTTTAGGTTGCTTATTTACTTACCATGCCACTTTCTTGGTTCAGTGAAAGGGCTTTATTAGCACCAAGAAATGATGCTGTGGACAAGATAAATGAATATATCCTCAGTAAATTTATTGCTCCTTCAAGAACTTATTTGTCAATAGACACTGTTGTAGATCCGAATGATTCTGTGCATTACCCCATTGAATTTTTAAATTCTATCAATCCGCCTGGAATGCCTATGCGCAGTCTTACCCTAAAGGTTGACGCCCCAATTATATTGTTAAGAAATCTTAATCCCCCAAAATTGTGTAATGGTATTCGGTTGCAAGTTAACAGCTTACACAGATATCTTCTGGGGGCGACTATTTTGACTGGATGCGGCACTGGTGAGAAGGTTATGATTCCTAGGATTCCCATTATATCTTCAGATTTGCCCTTTCATTTTAAAAGACTTCAATTTCCTGTTAAGCTGTGCTTTGCAATGACAATTAACAAAGCACAAGGTCAAACATTGAAATGGGCTGGAATTGATCTTCAAGTTCCATGTTTTTCCCATGGCCAGCTTTATTTTGCCTGCTCACGCGTCAGTTCCTCCAGAAAACTTTTTATTCTCGCACCTAATGGCTGCACAAAAAATATTGTGTTTATCAAGAAGCTCTTTCTTAAGGTATTTCTTTCCTCAATTAGCAAAAAATTTATTCATTACCTTTTATATTTTTTCACTATGTTTCGAATGTCCTCTAATGTACATGGATGCTTTGCTCATATATGATTGTCCCTTTTAAAGCGCTAAAAAGATCTGCAACTGTTTGTAACTGTAAATATGCATATTTGGTGTGGTATTACAAAAGTTTCAATAAATATCTTTTTTAAATATTTTCTCTTCAAGCCCATCATACACACATGCTACATTTTTCACATGTTTCAATGTGTAGGGTTTTAAACCTTCATGGTAGGGTATTCTTACTTAAGAAGTATACTGTGTTAGAGAAATTTATGGTTTTTAATTGTTGGTTATTATCGTGTTTATTTTACATACATGTGTTTATATTACATAGTATGTGTTATTTTTTTGATAATTTGTTGATTGGAAATATTAGTTTTAGCACAACTTGCTTCATACCGTAATGTTATATCTGTGTTGGCTTGCTGAACAATACTGGCCCAACATGAATTTACCTATGTTTACCCAAATTACCATTTTAGCATAAGTTTACGTCTTGCACCTAATTAAGAGACCTAAACAATGTGTAAGGTTGAACAAAGATGTGATAGAAACAAAATAAACCTCATCCTACCTAATATACATTACTAATGAGGATTAAAGATTTTGATTTGTGTTGAGATTTTTGCATGCATTTCTCTATTTCTGTTATTATCTTGCGAAGCTAATGGATTGTTTAGGTTGCTTATTTACTTACCATGCCACTTTCTTGGTTCAGTGAAAGGGCTTTATTAGCACCAAGAAATGATGCTGTGGACAAGATAAATGAATATATCCTCAGTAAATTTATTGCTCCTTCAAGAACTTATTTGTCAATAGACACTGTTGTAGATCCGAATGATTCTGTGCATTACCCCATTGAATTTTTAAATTCTATCAATCCGCCTGGAATGCCTATGAACAGTCTTACCCTAAAGGTTGGCGCCCCAATTATATTGTTAAGAAATCTTAATCCCCCAAAATTGTGTAATGGTTTTCGGTTGCAAGTTAACAGCTTACACAGATATCTTCTGGGGGCGACTATTTTGACTGGATGCGGCACTGGTGAGAAAGTTATGATTCCTAGGATTCCCATTATATCTTCAGATTTGCCCTTTCATTTTAAAAGACTTCAATTTCCTGTTAAGCTGTGCTTTGCAATGACAATTAACAAAGCACAAGGTCAAACATTGAAATGGGCTGGAATTGATCTTCAAGTTCCATGTTTTTCCCATGGCCAGCTTTATTTTGCCTGCTCACGCGTCAGTTCCTCCAGAAAACTTTTTATTCTCGCACCTAATGGCTGCACAAAAAATATTGTGTTTATCAAGAAGCTCTTTCTTAAGGTATTTCTTTCCTCAATTAGCAAAAAATTTATTCATTACCTTTTATATTTTTTTCACTATGTTTCGAATGTCCTCTAATGTACATGAATGCTTTGCTCATATATGATTGTCCCTTTTAAAGCGCTAAAAAGATCTGCAACTGTTGTAACTGTAAATATGCATATTTGGTGTGGTATTACAAAAGTTTCAATAAATATCTATTTTAAATATTTTCTCTTCAAGCCCATCATACACACATGCTACATTTTTCACATGTTTCAATGTGTAGGGTTTTAAACCTTCATGGTAGGGTATTCTTACTTAAGAAGTATACTGTGTTAGAGAAATTTATGGTTTTTAATTGTTGGTTATTATTGTGTTTATTTTACATACATGTGTTTATATTACATAGTATGTGTTATTTTTTTGATAATTTGTTGCTTGGAAATATTAGTTTTAGCACAACTTGCTTCATACCGTAATGTTATATCTGTGTTGGCTTGCTGAACAATACTGGCCCAACATGAATTTACCTATGTTTACCCAAATTACCATTTTAGCATAAGTTTACATCTTGCACCTAATAAGAGACCTAAACAATGTGTAAGGTTGAACAAAGAGTGGTCTAACATACACATTGTTTAGGTTTCAGTGAACTAAGAGGTCAGTAAATTTTATTAGAAAAACAAAAATCTATTCCATGTAATGTGATAGAAACAAAATAAACCTCATCCTACCTAATATACATTACTAATGAGGATTAAAGATTTTGATTTGTGTTGAGATTTTTGCATGCATTTCTCTATTTCTGTTCTTATCTTGCGAAGCTAATGGATTGTTTAGGTTTCTTATTTTTGACTCGCCAATTTGTTTAGTGATAAAGTGTTATAGTGTTCTTTTTTCAGAGCATCACCCTACAAAAAAATCACCTGACCTTTCCTAATATTCAGATAGATTGATTATATCAACATACTAGACTACAAACATTCCCTCGAGTAAAAACAATTATTTAAAAAAAATTCTTATCTAAATATATATCACTCGAGTAGATATGCACACGGGTCAATCCCGGGGCGAAGCCCGGGTCGGCGTCTAGTATACATATGAGAATTAAAAACTATTATAGACGCGAAACAATTTCTACTGCCCTTACTGAAATGGAAAAATTAATGGGAGAGCCTATATATCTATTGCATATTTTAAACTGTATAATAATGACACTTTTAGTATATTTTGCATATTTTCCAATTAGTTAAAGCCGATACTTTAGAAGATCCTACCCTTCTATTAAAATGTACACTGTTCCTATTTGCTACCACCCCCATATTTTGTATATATGCCATACCTTTATTAATATACCCTGTACACCCATATTTGTATTTAAACTAAAATGGTGACGTCAAAATAAAAAAACCAAAGAGTGGTCAGCTGGTTGCAGCTGGGGCAGAGGGAAAGAAAATAGCCAACTCCAGGGCTTTATATAGACGACTCCTGTCAACAGGTTTTTAGCAGGGGGTCAGCGGCGGTATGTTCGACAGTGTGTCCATTGTCAGACCGCTTCTGTCTCTCTGTCGCTCTCTCAGTGTCTCGTTGTTATAAATCCAGGTTTGAGTCATGGCTTCTACCTCTGTCCCGTGGGCTCTCTCCGATCACTCTCGGTGCTAACATCTAGCCCTGCTTCTGCTTCTTGTTGTCCGCGTGTGGGAAAAAACATCAACACTCGCCTCACGTACACGACTGCCAGTTTATTCATACGTCGGCAGGATCATTATTAACAATATTACATATATATTTATTATTTTTCACACACATATATATATATTAGTTGAAATTATTATAAAATGCTTACAAAATGGGGAATATTTTCATATTTTTAATAATTTCTAGAAAATATGCACTTCGGCCAGTTATAATACTTTATTTTTATTTCTCCTGACGAAGACGAAATATTTTTGTTGAAACGTTGAGAAAATAAAACTTTAACTGACGGAGTGTCTCTTATTTAAAGAAATATGAATGCCGGCGGCCAGACAACTTCTATCTTGAAGATGTATCTGAGTAATGTTGAAAATTGACGGCATTGATTTCTGTGCAGGTTGATTTGGTCACCGCTGTAGGTGCTGTTTCAAGTGACGTAATAAAGTGTAAGGCCGCTAGGTGTCGTGCATATCCTATGTTGGTGACGGCCCTATTGTCACATCTCTGAGCCCTCTCTCTACACCCATCAGGTCAGTTGCTGAAATGTCGATAAAGGACCAACTGTCAGATTCGGCATCCAAACCTATTGCGGATACACACTGCCATACTGTAGACAAGATGTACCACTCTTCTTTTATGTGGACTATCGAAAATTTCACAACACATCGAGCAAAATATAATAATGAAATAATAAGTAGCTTTTGTTTTGAAAGTATTGGAAAAGTGAAATTTAATATTCTTGTTTTTCCTAAAGAGGGAATGCCCAGTTCTTATTTTATAAGTGTAGTTATAAGACCTCAAGTCCCAAAAGTTTTAACTCGTTATTTTAAAAGAGTGGCTGAAGTTTCCATAATAAATTTGGGGAATGAAGAAACAAACAAAAAGTGTGTTGAATTTTTCGAAGAGGCTAAATTTAATAAATTTATCTCAAATAACTATCTAAATGAGAATGCTACAGATCTCTTGCCTGAAGACAAACTAACTTTGTACTTTAAAATGAGTCTTTATGAAATGGTAACTTCAACAATTCCCTTAGATCCCATCAAAGTAACTGAGTGTAGAATATCAAATGATTTTCTTTTTCTTCTGGAAAGCAAAGAATTATCTGATGTTGTTTTGAAAGCAGATAATAACCAAAAAATACATGCTCACAAGGTCATACTTTCAGCAAGATCCTCTGTGTTTGCTGCCATGTTTAGAAATGATATGAAAGAAAACAAAGAGAATACTGTAGATCTTTCACATATTAAGTATGAAGTATTGGTTGAAGTAGTCAAATATATGTACACGGGGAAATCTACCAATCTCCCACAGATGGCTGAACAAATTCTTCCTCTTGCGACAATGTATGAATTAGAAAGATTGAAGCATCTGTGTGAGAAAGAACTAAGTGCTAGAGTCACTATAGATACTGCAACAAAGTTATTGATATTGGCGGACAATCATTCAGCCCAACAGCTGAAGGAATACATCATCAACTACATCAAAGCGGAAACTGCAGAAATCTTAAACAGTAATGATTGGAACATGATGTTATCCCATCCTATACTTCTCACAGAGGTATTTACTGCCCTTACCAAGCATCAGCTAACGTCCAATACCAGCAAGTGAAGTTCTATAAATATATTTCTCGAAAAAATGGTGTATTCTGTATATAATAGCTATATATAGTTCAGATACAAAATTCTAGCGTCTGATTGGCTAAAGTGAGATATGTAAACAAACATGTGATTGGGTATTTTTATCATGCCTACTCCTGCTAAACCAAAATAGCTTATTTAAAAAACAACCTAAATTAACCTAATTTTACCTATATGAACCTAGCATAATGGTACACTATACTAATATACTAATGGGTATCCTTTCTAAAAATGTTTTATTATCTCTCGTTTGTATCATCTATATTTAGAGTTTTTTAAAAATTTATTTCACATTTATGTAATTTGATATAAATATATTGTTAAGCCCGTCAAAAAAAGAACTTTTTTTTTTGCTTGAAAGCTTGTCTTATTTTATGACAAAATAAAAGAAACCAATTGCTTATTATTGAAATATTTTTGATCCAAACATATATTCATTTGGCTTTCATTTTTTTTATATATAATCAGACAATACCCATTAATTTTACATATGTATATAAGATTCTACCTACCTTATATAGGGTTTATCATTCTCTATTTGTTTTTGAAGATCATATAGAAATGCTCTAACACAATTTAACATGCACTTATAATTATGTACTAATCCTAAATATATATATATATATATATATATATATATATATATATATATATATATATATATATATATATATATATAGTAACAAAGCTTTATTAAGACCACCGGTCTTATACAGATTCATTACATGAAGAAAGGAAGTATAGATGGAGCTCCTATACTTCAGGTAGCGCAGCACCCAACAACAGTATTCAGGTCGGACGCATGTCCAGTAGCCACACGTTCCTTCGTGCATACGTCAAGGTTAGCATATCACTGAAAGGCTAGTGTGGAATCAGCCGCGTTCTAGTCTTCGCTTTCCTCATCCAAATGGACCACGACATTCGTCGATTATATTAATCTCCTCCGAACGGTGTCTGCGGACTTGTAAAATTAATCCTAAATGTTAAGACAACGATAATATCTCTATCCACTATAGAAGAAGAAACACGAAGAGCTTCTTTTATAAGATGGTCGTACAAGTTTTCGGGCAAGACGTTCTCCTACCGTAGAAGCTTGTAGGATCGTCCTCTTATAAAAGAAGCTTCCCCCAAGACTTGTGTTTCTTCTTCACCCTAAATACGTATTCATCATTATATTCACAAATATGCATAAATAAACAATCTGCCAAATTACCAAATTATATTGATCCCATTAGAAAGCTCAGTATACACAGGTCTATTCTATTAATAATAATTTAATTGGAAATTTTCTAGATAAATGTAGAAACTCTATTGATATACATCTACCTTTGAGTTCCTGTCTTTTATAGGTATGGTTGAAAGTTGAAATCAAGAGTTTTTGTTGAATATCCTTTCGTATATGCAAGATGAAGCTATTTTTCATACATGTATCCTACATTTCTGCTTGGAGAATCTGTTTAAGAATAAAAGGTCTGAATTAAAAATATATATATTGATATTTAATTAAAAAGGCATATATTGGATCAAAATACCATTTATTTTACCAATATTTCAGTTGGCTGATAAAATAAATGATATTTTGATCCAATATATGCCTTTTTAATTAAAGATTTATTTATGGATTGCTCTATTTTTAAAATATATTGATATACAATAGAGATTAACATCTCAATGTTAATAAATATTTTAATATAGATTTCTTTTCTCTAATTTACTACTATTAATAAATTTGTCATTACCAATATGTATGAACATTTAATCTATATTTTTTATAATTTTGAATAGTATATTCTTATAAATTATATTCTTCTAGTGAAATTTGAGTGGTTATATGCAAATAATGGACTTTTTTTTACTTTACAATATATAATATAATTTTATTCACCTATATTATATATATATATCTTTTTAATTAAAAATGTTCAAGAAAAAGTGCGAATGTTGAATGACAACGAAATATAATATATAATGTCTTATTTGATTCAAAATATACCTATAATTTACAGTTTATCTAATTGTATTTTGATGAATATATGTAGATTTTTGAATAAACTTTGCTTTATATCTTCATCTTTGTTTTTATTTTAGTTTTACCCTCACACAAACACAAAGAGGCTACTTAGAATACAAATTGTTTGTGAGAAAATGATCTAGAAGGTGAAATGTTGACAAAAATAATTCTTATTATCTGAATCAACTGAGATTGGCTACACTCATCAAACAGATTTAATATCAATTACACTTTGTTGTTGTGTCCAATGAAGAGTTTCAGATGTTTCCATACATCTCTATCACAGCAGTTGCAATGTACACTATCTTCGGTGTGTAAAGCTGTTGCTCTGGGTCCATGTCAATTTTCTGCAAGGCTGCGGCCATTGCTGAACATGAGAATATGTGAGTAGGTGTTCCACACCAGGACTATTGTTGCATGTCCTGTAGGTTATTCTGCCACTGGATTTATTGTCATTCCTTTGTAGTGTTTTATTCCGAGTCTTGTTATTGTTATTCTTCTCTCAGCATATTTATGTCTCATATTTGACCTATACTTGTTTTTTTTTTATCTTATTATTTTTTTTTTTTTGACAAATCATCAGCGTCAAATACTGACATTTGTTCTTTCCTTTGGCTCAACTTTCTGGCTTCCTTTGCTAATTCATCTGCCATCTCATTACCCCCGATCCTAAGATGGGCAGGAATCCATTGTAGAATGCAGTTCTTCTCCAATGGTTCCATTTGGTTTAGTAACGAGAATTTATTGTTTCTATATTTATAAAAATTATGTATTTATACCAGAATATTTTCTTTCTTTGATTGATAAATAAATTTCAACTATAATATACCTATTGGGAAGTTGAACCTCACAAACAATTTCAGGTTCAACACTTAATTAAAATCAGTGTTTGAAAGCATCTAAAGTAAAAAAAGAATGATAAAAATATAAAGTCTACCGTATTGTGGCAGAATTAATTGTATTAGTTCACTTGGCAGAAAATTCAAGCACCAAAGAAGGCCTGTGAGTGAAACAAAAGTTATATATAATTACATAAGCCTAAAACAAGTGTTGGGTTATGTAAATATGGAATATTTTCACCTACATCGAGTAGGCATAGTGCGGAATAATATAATCCTCAATATATTACTATAATGAGTATTTCACCTGCATTCTTCCCATATATATATTAGATAAAAAAGCATATATTGAATTGAATAAAATATTTATTTGCCAATATTTCGGTTGGCTGAACGCCAACCTTTATCAAGGCATTATAGTTTGTATAAACAAATTCAAATACAAAAATGTAATGCCTTGATAAAGGTTGGCGTTCAGCCAACCGAAATATTGGCAAATAAATATTTTATTTAATCCAATATATACCTTTTTATTATCGAATGATTTAAATATGGATTGCTCTATTTTCAAAACAATATATATATAAAATTTTATATTCAATACAAGTAAGTATACCATGTAATTACCTAATAAAACAACACCAAACACGGCAAAACAGTGTTATCAAGTTTAAACAAAGAGAATAAATACCTCAGGCGTCGGCTGCTGGGATTTAGGAAAGGCGAGACAGAGCTATGGCGTACGCAGAGTTCATGTGACAACTCTTTCGTCACTTCCGCCATTTTACGACCAATTTAGCTGACGGGTGGCTTCCGTGGAAAGTTTTGGTTTCAGTTTCCCTGCAATTGGAGCTCTTAGAAAAATATTTATTACACTCATGGACAAAACTTTAAGAAATTTGTCTTACCTTTTAGCATGTATATCAGTATTCAGACAATAACTCTGAAAGATATTAGATATCACAGTGACTTTTATTGAAGACATACAAAATAGCTGTAGTGTATTTGCATGCTTTGGATATTTGTAGAAATGCAAATATCTTCTTTGCATATACTCAAATATTGCTTTAGGAATATGTAGATATATAACGGTACTAGCAGTCAGTCAGTAAGATATTGTAGGGTATTTCTAATATTTCCTAAGTCCGTGGTGGCCTAATATTGTTGCGCTGGTGACCTGATGTACTGGGAGAAAACATCCGAGAAGTCTTTTTAACGTTTATTCACAAACTAAAGGTTTGGAGGAAAAAGAACTTTCTAACTAAAAATTATTGTCTTAAATAATCTAAAAAAACAAATGTATGCAAATTCAACGATACAAAAGTATGAAAAATAATTATGCAAACAAAATTGGGTAAAAATAATTATACATGAAGGTTATTGAAAATAAACAAGTTTTAAAAAGTTACAATTAAATCCATGACAAAAAAGATGTAGACATTAAGTTAAAATGTGACATGTAAATAGAAGACTCCAACAGCGCACCAACAATTTTGGGTTGTAAAGAAAGTTCGTTCGGTTTTTGTATCCCTTTGTTTCATAACAGTATTTGTTGTAATTCGGTGAAGTGTTTATATTCTTTAAATAGTACTTGTTCTGCTCTACAAGCCTGTATTATTTGTTTTTTGAAAAACGTAAGTTTTTGTTATTTTTCCAAGCTTGAAAATGGAATATCCAGGAGGTAAAAAATCAACATTTTCTACCAGACCGGGCGATTTTTGGAGGAACAACATCAACAACTAGTCGAACGTTAGGAGGAGGTCGTAAATAATAACGGATAATACATAATTGATTAATTAATTGTTATAATTAATGCTTTTTTGTCTAAATAAAATTGTTGAATAAAACCGAACGAACTTTCTTTACAACCTAATAGAAGCAACACCTAATCTTGTCAACATCCTGGCTACATCTCTATCTAGCGATACAACAGTAACCAAGTGTGAACAAAATTTCCTCTGTCTCCTTTGAAAAACAGATGACCGGCGATATCAGACTTTCCTCTTCTTTAAGTTTTATCCATGAATGTACTCTCTAGGCAATTTGTCAATTAAAATAATTTTATTGACATCTTGTCAATTCATTCAAAGTTCACAGTCTGCACTATTAAAAAAAAAAGATTATATGCATTATATACACTATGCACAATGAACATGGCGCCTCTGTCAGCGCTGCAGAGTTTGGTGGAGAATCACCAGTGGGTCTCCAGCAACACCACGTATTTCGCGATCTACGAAGAATACGTAGATCGCGTACTTCGCCGTTGAGGAGATGGTGATGGCGTGGTCCTCGAGACCAACTGTAAAGAACTGTACTCTCTAGAAGCATGATTATATCTTATAAATATGAATTTGTGAATAAAAGTGTGTGGGCACACAGTCCAGTTCTACTTTATAACATAAAAACTTTATAATAAAGATTCTTTCCTTCTGGGTTAACTAATTCAATAAGGAATCAAGGGTTCGGATTCTTTTTCGTAATTCCTTTATTACTCAAACTTTCGGGCTAACATGTCCTTCAACACGGAGATATCAGAAGTACCACTTCTATAACACGGCGTGTTATAATTAGATAGAAGTGGTACTTCTGATGTCACCGCGTTGAAGAGGCATGTTAGCCCGAAAGCTTGAAAAATAAAAAAAATTACGAAAAGAAACCGAACCCTAGATTCCTTGTTGATTTAGTTAAAGCATAGACTTTATTATATACATGTCATAATATATACTCTTCCAGGAATAATAAAGCCAACCTACAGACAACCCAGAGAGAGACGGAATGTAAAGTCCGGTCACTTGAGTGTTGGCTTCTGTAGGCGTCCTTACTGGGATAAAGAAAGAGGGGATTCCATTTAGTTATTTAATTATTATATATATTTATTAAGGAGCGATCCGCTCCAATACAAAAATTAGCAACAAACAAAAGCGAGTGTAATGGAACAAGGTAAACAAAGTCTCTGCCGCGTAGAGGTTGCGTCATCCATCGCGAGCCAATCGGAGAGCGCCATTCAGGGCTCGCCAAGGCCAGGCCTACATTCGGCCATTCCTGTATTCCAATCGTCCTCGATTGAACTTTGCGTTACAGGAACGTCGTGGGTTGCGTCGGAGGGTGTCTTCTTCTTCTGACTCCTCGTCCGGACTTTCTTCTGTAGTTGAATCATCTTCTTCACTGTGCCAAGACTTCAGTTGACTGATATGGGCCGTTGTCGTGTAGAACCGTCCACCGGTTCTTTCGCTTAGCTGAGTCACTCTGTACGTGTCGCTTGGCAGAACCTCGGTGATTATTAAAGGTCCTCGATACTTGGGTTGCGCCTTGGTTGGTTCACCAGTCATTTTGGGTACATGCCTCATCACTACAATTTCTCCTACTTCGAATTGGAGTGTACGGCATTTCTTCTTATCGTAGTACGTCTTCATGATTTTTTGTTTATTCTCAATTTGGGTTCTCACACTCTCTTGAATTTTCTCCGGCTCGGTCCACGGATCCATATCTTCGTCGGCTAATCTTCTAAGTATCCCGTCGTGGAATCGAGGGGAATAGCCGTGGAGTGTTTCGAACGGTGTTTTATTCGTCGTCTTGTTCACCGCATTATTCAGGTCTCGCTCTACCTCCTTGATCTTCAGGTCCCAATCCTTCCGTCGCGGATCCTCGATACCGATTGCTATGGTGGACAATACTGTTCGGTTCACTCTTTCGACCATCCCGTTCCCTTGCGGATGCTTCGTAGAGTTCAGTGTATGATGTATTCCATTTCCTCGACAGAATTCTTCAAATTGCCTTGAGGTAAAACATGACCCTCTGTCGCTGATGATCCTGTCGGGTAGTCCGAAATCATTCACAAAACTTTTCATTACCTTCAGAACGTTCTGCGTCGATGTATTCCTTACAGAGCTTAATCGGACAAATCTTGTCAGATTATCGACAATCACTAAAAGTTCCTGGTTACCTCTTGTACTTCTCACGAAAGGACCTACGTGGTCCATATGTACGATGGAAAACGGTCTCTTGCCTGGCTTAATGGGGCGTAAGAAGCCTTGTTGTTTTCCACCGGGAACTTTGTTAAATAAACACTCGACACACCTAGCAATATGGCGTCGAACGTACCTCTTCATTGAAGGAAACCAGTACAATTCCTTAATTTTGTTGACAGTCCTATCAACCGCAAAATGTCCCATTAGATCATGGAATTTAACAACTAAACTTTTCCTCATACTTTTGGGTATAACATACAGGGCTCGTTCCTCTTCTCCATTTTTCACCATGCGGAAAAGTCTGCCTCCTTTGTAGCTGTAGTCGTTAATTCTATTTTGTTCTCCTACTGTTCTATCACACGGGTCCTTTCGGAAGATCTGGATCAGGTCTCTCAATTCAGAGTCGGAATGCTGAATCATCATGATTTGTTCTTCCAGTGTGATTGTGAAGCATACTTCGAGGTTTTTCTCCACGATTTCCTCCATCGTGTCTCTAGGGTCGTCGACTGGAGCTCTGCTCATTCCGTCTACGTGGGCCATCTTCTCTCCTGGTTTATGCCGAATGTCGAAATCGTATTCCTGAATCAGATTGTACCATCGCGCTATCTGAGGATTTGTAGTCTTATTCGCGTTCATGTAGACCAGTGCTTGGCAATCTGTAACCACTGTAAACTTGATTCCGACGAGGAACTGACGTAGTCGATCCAAGGTCCACACTATCGCCATCAGCTCCAATTTGCTTGAATGGTACATCTTCTCAGCCTCTGTTGTCTTCTTACTCACACAGTAGACCAAGCGCCATTTGTAGTCTTCGTCCTCCTGTAGCAACATTCCTGCTAGTCCCTCAGCACTCGCATCGCAATGTACTTCTGTCTTAAGTTCAGGGTTGTAATGAGCTAGTACCGGATATTCGACCAGATCATTTCGAAGTAGTCCAAATGACTTTCGCTGTTCTTCCTTCCATTCAAATTGTGTACCTTTCTTTGTAAGTCTGCTTAGCGGTTCTGCTTTCCTCGCGAAGTCCTTTACAAATCGTCTGAAGAAGTTCGTCAGTCCCAGAAAGCGTCGTATGTCGTGGACATTCTTGGGTTCTGGAAATTCTTCTATCGCCTTGATCTTTCTTGGGCCTGGCTTAAGTCCGCCTGTACTGATGACATACCCAAGGAACTCAACTTCCCTCCTTCCGAACTCACATTTAGAGGGTTTCAGCGTCAATTTCGCTGATCTTATTCTTTCAAGTACTTCCCTCAACCTTTCGATCATCTCCCGCCAATCCTTTGCCGGGATAATCACGTCGTCGAGATAGCAGAATGCCTTCTTGTTCAGCAGCGGACCTAGAACAGAGTGCATCAGTCTTTGGAATTCTGCTGGTGCGTTGGCGAGTCCAAAAATCATTCTTTCGAATTGACCTGTATCATCTGGGGTGATGAATGCTGTCTTTAGTTTTGCCTTATCAGTCAGTGGTATCTGCAGATATCCATGCGCCAGATCCAGAGTGGTGAAGAATTTCGCATTCCGTAGACCTTCCGGAAGGTCGTCTATCCTCGGTAAAGGGAACTTGTCCTTAACTGTTTGAATGTTGAGTCTCCTATAATCCACCACCAAACGATGATCTCCAGTTTTCTTTCTCACAAGTAGGACGGGACTAGCGTAGGGTAATCTAGTTTCCGTGACAATTCTATTGTCCTTCCACTCTCTGACAATCTCCCTGATTGCTTCGCGTTCACTTGCAGTCGTCTTGTACGGTCTCAGACAGACTGGCTTGCTTCCATCAACCTCCTTAATGTCCATCTTGGTGACATCGGTGCACCCTAATTCACCCATACCAAGAGCGAAACAGTCTCTATATTCATTCACTACGTCGAGGATTTCTTGTCTCTCTTTCGGAGTCAGAGAATGATTGATGTTGACGTCCTCAGGCACTATGGGGCGCTTTCGTTTCATTTGGTCCTGTCCTTCCCCCTTCTCTTCACTTTTAGTCTGAAACGAATCCTCTGAAACGTCCAGGTTAACAACAATGTCATCAGGGCTCAGCAGTTCAACTCGACCTATACATTGGTTTTTCTTTACTCTCAAGTTGCCCTTGCCAACTGAGATGATGGGTACGGTCGTCTTTCCATCGACCACTTCCAATAGAGAATTGACACAGTCGTCTACTCCTGTGAACAATACGTAGCCGTCCCTTACCTCGTCTGTGATTGCACTTGCAAAGTTAATGCAGTCGCTCCCCAACTGAACAGTCTCGGTTGCTCTCAGTTCAACGCGACGCGACTTGATTTCTTCTTGCAGATTAGCAAACGGAAATTCAGTTGAATAGCCAATATGCAGTTCCTTACCGATTCTCGCGAAGGATACGTAGGGCAGATCTGTCCATGTTCTTCCAATTAGTAGGTCATAAGGTTGGGCATCATCGTTAACAATGAATACAGCGATTTCTTTTCCGACTACGCCATCAATCTCCAGGTCAACTGTCGTCTTCCCAACGGTCCTGGCCGCTTGTTTCCTTCTGGTTACCGATGCCGTACAAACTAGTCGAGTCTGGTTCCTTGTCGACGTTGATCCTCCTTGCGACCGATTCTCTTAATAGGCAACTGCTGCTTCCGGTGTCTATCATTGCTTTCACGGTCTCCTTGTTGTCGATCTTGGCGTCCTTCAAATATACATCTGGCGGGACAGTCTTCAGTCCTTCTACTTCCAGGTTGGCTACTTTTAGTCCTTCTTTGGGTCTTGTGCAATTTCTTTCCTTGTGCTCCGTTTGACCGCATCCTCGGCATGTCAACGTAGCCTTGGGTACTGGGCAGTCTCTGGCAATGTGTCCAAACTGATTGCAGTTGAAGCACTTCGGTTCTCCCTTGTCGTTTCTGATTGCACGGTTGACCATTCTCCTCGAGGTGTTAGGATACTTTTCACTGATTTCGTTCCTTGCAGCCTCTCTACTCGAAACATTCGTTCCTTGTTCAGTCTCTTTAACTTCGCTTCGGTTAGGAAATCTCGCAGATCTCTGCTGAAACGACGGTGGTGTGGTGTGTTTCGAATTCCAATGCGGAGGTCCCATCTCGGCGCGAACATTTTCGTACTCGTCCAGTTTATCCGCCAACACATCTGGGTTGTTTATCTTGGTCCAATCGTCAATGAGATGATTACGCAGCACATTTGGAACCTTTTTCTTTAGCTGGTTAGTGACGGACAAATCCTTTAGAGCGTCGAAATCTTCCACGTTCATTCCTTCGATCCATTCGTTGAAAAACCCTCGCAATTCGAAAGCGAAGTCTCTCCAGGAACCCTCTTGAGATTTATCGTGCTTCTCGAATTTTTGTCTGAACTGTTCGGGGCTCAACTTGTACCGTTTTAGGAGCAACCTTTTCACGAATCTATAATCGCCGCTTTGCCCTTCTGTCTCCCGTGCGATTAATTGCGTCATTTCGTAAGGTAGTAATCCTAGAAGACTGAACGCCCATTGGTCTTCATCCAACCCTAGTCGCTTTGCCTGTCGTTCGAAAAGAATTAGATAGAAACTCAAATCACTGTCCTTCGATTCGTACTTGGGCATCAGTTTACGTATCTCGCAATGTGCGTTATTACTGGTACCGCGAGACGGATCGTTGTTTCCATGCATAGTCTGGATGCGCAGCTTCTCGAGCTCGAATTCCATTTGTTCTTTTCGTTCCCGTTCTGCTCGTTCTGCTTGCTCTGTTGGTGCTGTTTGTTCCATTCGCTCCCGTTCTGCTCGTTCTGTTTGTTCCATTCGCTCCCGTTCTGCTCGTTCTGTTTGTTCCCGTTCCTCGATCAGAGTCTCCAACAGTTGCTTTGCGAATTCTTCTTCGTAAGATTGACTATTCAGGATAAGGCGTTTTAAGTCGACGATCCTGCTCTCTGGCGTTACTACCTCGTCGAGTTCATACGCCAACTTGCTCAAATCGTATTTCTTTGCTCTGGCTAAATAAGTCATATTTTTCAAAAACAAGATAGAGTATAACAAAACAAAAATAATTAAATGAAACTAACTGTTCGTGTTCGTTTAAAAAAAAATAAATGGTGATCGACTGAAAGGAAAAACAATGGGGGAAATAAATGCACAGAAACACAGTATAACAAAAAGTTTTTATTTAAAAATTAAAACAAAAAGGCTAAAAACTATTACACTTATATATACAGTCTACTCTCGTTATAACGCCACCATCCGGATTTTGCAAAAAGGCGGCGTAAGGCGAGGGTGGCGTTGTATCGAACACACACGTTTAAAATGTGAAATTTAAAGATACAATAAATTATTTATAGCAATTACTAATAACAATATATACTCTAAGTCAATATATAGAATGCCGGCATTAAATACACACACACACACAAAGCCTTTATTAAGACGTTAGTCTTATACAGATTCTCCGTACAAGGTGCAATAACAGGAAAAGAGCCGCACAGGAAACCAGTAGTTCCGCAACTATATACAATTATTAGTAATAAGGAAAAGTAAGATTTAATATAAAAGGTCGACGCCATCGCCTCAAGTCTTAAATTCCATAAGCGCGGAGCAGAAACAGGGACTAAGTTATTTAGCTCGCCATAAATATAGCATCCAGACACAAAAAGGAGCCGGCATTAAATAATTAATATGATAAATAGAAAGCATTAATTTATTCATAAAAAAGTAATTACATTTTCTCAAAAGAAGTCTGTGATCACAACTTGTCTTTTCTCTCCCTCACTTATGGCATAGACACGGCGTAACAAACCCGCAGATAGATTGACATCGTCAGATGTTGCTCTCTTGGAGTGCTCAAGAAACAACAAAACTGTCTCAGCGGCTGTTCTGGCTTCCCTTAACGATGGTAGGCGCGGAGTCACTGTTGCATCATCATCCTCGCCAAGTTCTTCTTTCGCTGTAACATTGAGCACCAGCAAATTGTCATCTGTTAGCTTCATTTCCGCCTCCTGGGAATCATCAACCAGTTGAAACTCCCTTTCAGTCATCAAATTCTCTGGTGTAATAGCGAAGATGTCGCGAATGCGATCGAGCAGATTTCCAAATTTAAGAGGCTCAACTGCAGCAGTAGAAGTGAAGCGAATGCCTTTATGATTCCAGCAGTTGCTCAACAGAATCCCAAGCCATTTACAATAGCGCACAGCGTAATCCAGACGTAATTCTGTGGGTAGATGGGCATCCGCCAATTCCACCATTTTCTGGAGTTGAAGCTTGCGATATTGAGCCTTGAAACTTTTGATGATGCCACTATCCAGTGACTGGCAGTCATATTTGGTGGAAGGAATCTTTATGTTGCTGAGACCATCATTAGGGACGCAGTGAGACGTTATCTAACAACAGTAGGATACGACGTCCTTCGAGAGACAAGCTGCTTGTTGAACTGCAGTAGCCATTCTTAAAAGATGCTAGAGGTCATCCATACTTTGCTGTTAGATGTGTAAGTGCAGTAGAAGTGTGGACTAAAGTTCCTGAAGCATCGAGGCTTTGCAGATTTTCCAATAATCAGCAATCGCCGCTTGTCTGTTCCAGTAGAGTTGCAGCACAGTAGAACAGTGATTCGTTGCTTCATCCTTTTGACACTACGGCAGTTTTCATCTTTGTGAGCAAGTGTTCGGTCAGGAATGAGCTGAAAAAATAATCCTGTTTCGTCTGCATTGTATATGTTGGCTGGGTCATATCCGGAGTTTGCCAACATACTGTTCAAATTTGTAAGGTGTTCATCAATGATAGCTGGAGAAATCGATACGCCTTCCCCACAGAGCCGTCGTTGCGAAATATGGAATCTCCCTTTAAATCGCTGCAGCCACCCACTGCTGTACGTGAAATTTTCTGGTACGTCCAACTGCCCGCCAAGTTTTTTTGCCTTTTCTCTTAGGAGGTCATCAGTAATAATAATATTATTGGCACGCTTTTGGGTAAACCAGTTGAAGAGAGCGTCTTCCAAGTCACTAAATTTTCCGACACTTTGAAGAACCAACAGTATAATTTTCCCACTTCTCAGCCTGAGTGAGAATATCACGGACAGTTGTTCGTGGAAGTAAGAAACGCTCTCCAATCTCATTCTTCGACATCGTAGGGTTATTTCTTGCCAACTGGCATATCTCTTTCTTCTTTTCAATGGTGATCGATTCACGTTTACGCTTTTGGGAACTCATGATACGACAATATGGTTGTTGTGTTGACGTTAGCAAAGGATGAAGCGACTGTGTATGTCCCAGGCACAAGAAGGAAAAGGGTCTGCTGGCTGTTCACACAATCTGTTGTGTCAACAGCAGGCAAAGTCCGGTGCCGCTGGCGGAAAAAATGCAGACAGGAAAGGGGGGGGGGGGTGAGGGATGTTGTGAGCGGCGCTATAACGAATGGTTTTTGCTACTTGGGATACGAGAAATCAGCGGCGGAAGGCGAACAGCGAGGGAGTGGCGTTATATCGAGAAAAATGCATTGATGTCGATTGGGACAAAACGAAAAAGCGGCGTAAGGCGAGGGTGACGTTATATCGAGTGGCGTTATAACGAGAGTAGACTGTATGTGGTAATATATCCTGTCGACTTTTCAATATAGCTGTGATAATATGCTATGTCGGGAAACCTTACTCTTGAGTTGAAGATTGTTGAAGTGATGGCGCAGTCGTGATGGCTGAGTAAGAAAGGATTACACACAGGGGAAATAAGTCAGGACACTTGATGGGTTTTGAAAATAAAAGGCAACTGGTTTGGAGGAAAGAAAGCTTGAGAAGAGCGGAGCGATTTTGACTTATTAATTATCTGATCACATGGCGGTGATTGACTTAGCTATGGGATGAGCGGGGAGGTCTCGAGAGCAGATGTTACCTTGTTGGGAGCGAAATCACCACTACATAGGTGTTGTTCCTATGGGAGCGAAAGCCCTACTGACAATTCTTGCTTCTCGATTTAACACTAAGAGTTGTCTTCTTTCCCATTGGTCGAAAGATGTCACATGACCGTTTTCTATTGGTTGACCTATTTAGGTATTGTCTTCTAATTGGCCCTGCGGCTTTCTTTGGTGGAAGATACGTCCGGCCTGGTCAGGAAATATTGGGTGTTAGCTCGACTCTTATAACTTCCGCGGTTATCAAATACGTCCGGTCCTGCCCCGGAAATATTGGGCGTCTCTCAACTTTTATAACTTCTGCGGTCACCAGATACGTCCGGCCCTGTCAGGAAGTATTGACTGTACAAGTTATTAATAATTGTGCCCGCTTTAAGCCTACTTCCTATGTCTTGTTGCTACTTTCTTTCCTCCAGTTACCTTATTCTTTATTAAATCTTTGAAAATCATACATTGTACATGCATAGTGGGTCGGGGGTGCATACAATTATATACAAATTATGACATATATATATAATTATGGTTGTATTTAAAGATTAAAACAGAGCTAAAAAAACTAGATAAAAAAGGTTAAGCAAAAAAAGTAAAGTAAAATTAAAGTAGTCTTAGGGAAGGAAGACAAAAATAAATGGCGGGGGGGGGGTGTCGAGCGTTTGTTTACACAGTACCTCGTGGCAGCACCGTCGCAGGCTTGGCTTGGCTTGGCTTGTCTTGTGCGATGTCCAATTGTCGCGACTCGTTGGTTGTCTAAGTGTCTTTTCCGCTCTCAAGCTGCTGCTTGAGGGATACTCCAATGCGTCCTTTCCCGTCCACAAGTATCTGCTTGTGGGATTTTTGTTCGACGTCTTCCCGTCCACAAGTCGCCGCTTGTAGGATAATTTGACGTCTTTCCGTCCACAAGACGCTGCTTGCAGGATAGCTTTTAGACGTCTTTCCGTCTGGCAAGGGAACTCAACTTTCCCCTCCGCTTCTAACAAGGGAATCCTGCCATCTAACGCCACATCCCGGGGCTCTCAGAACAACCAATCACATCGCGGGTGTCCACGTGATTCTGCCACCCCGCTGCTGACCTTTGCCCCCTCGTCTCAGCGGGGGCTTCCCCCGACCATGTCGATATCTTGCTCGTTGTCTCCCTTCACCTAAGACCTTCTTTCTATGTTCAAAGTAAAAGAACGGTAAAATAGTTTTAACATTCTCCCACATAATTTTGCTCCGAAAGAAGCCAAAATTAAGTATAAGACAAAAGAGCATATATATACACAATACACACAAGAGTAGATATGCCTATTACATTACATAAAATACACATAAAAGAATACACATATTACACCTTTTTTTTTTTACAGGTACTTTCACTAGTCCTTCGAGTCATACCTTGCAGGCTTTCTGATTACCCTACCATATCTATTTCTAGAGTCCCTGGATTCAATATTGGGCCTATTTCCTAAAAATGCATCAGATTGGGGTTCGGTATTTGAATTGTCCATTTGAATCGTCTTAACATTCGAGGATATTTCCAGAGGGTGTAAGCGTTGTAGAGCCCTAATCAAGGTTCCTGTGGATGTTTTAACATGGGCCACTCTCACTATTCCATCTTTTCCTGGTATGAGATTTACTATTCGCCCTTTAGGCCAAAACATTCTTTTAAGATTTTCTTGCCCGATCAGTACAACGTCTCCTACTTTCAACTGTCTTCTATCAATATTTTCGGATTTCTGAATCAGCGCGCCTAAATATTCCTTTAAGAATCTCTGCTTCAATTCTCTCTTCAGTTGACCTAACTCTCTGTATCTAGTGTGCAACATTTCTGGCTTTAAATTTTCAAATTCAGGAAAGCTAGACTCTGGACCATTTTGTAAAAACTCATTTGGAGTTAACGGTTTTAGATCATTGTCGTCTTCAGAGACATAAGTGAGGGGTCGATTATTAATGATATATTCGATTTCACAAAGGGCAGTCTGCAGTTGTACATATTTCAGCTTCCTGTGACCTAGCATCTTTATCAACATTTCCTTTATGGTCCTAACCATTCTTTCCCAAAATCCTCCCCACCAAGGAGCGGAAGGAGGGATAAAAATCCATTGTATCCTTTTAATTGAGGTTTCCCTTTCAATTATAGTCCAATCCAATCTCTTGAATATTCTATTAAGTTTTGCGAAATTGGTGCCATTGTCGCTATATATTTTCTCAGGGCGCTCCTCTCCGACAAATAAACCTATGGAGGGCCATCATGAAGACTCCTGTCTCTAAACTCTTCACCAACTCCAGATGAATAGCGCGATAGACGGCGCAAGTAAAGGCGGCTACCCACACTTTCCCACCTTCTTTCAAATGAAGAGGGCCTAATAAATCAACTCCTGTAATTTGGAAGGGTTTGCCCAGTCCAATTCTGTTTTCTGGCAAAGCTGCCATTGGTCTTTGCAGAGACTTTTCTTTAAGTCTCTTGCAAGCAATGCACTTACTGATAATTTTCTTTATCGTTTTCCTTCCCCTGATTATCCAAAATTTCTCTCTCAGCTTTGATAAAATGAATTGCACCCCTACATGTCCATTCTTCAGGTGCACTTCCCATATAAGTTGCTCTACGAAGGGATGGTCGCCTGGTAGAATGATAGGAGTTTTAAATTCTTCTGGGACCTGTCCATGTAAAAGTTTGCTTTCTACACACCAAAGTCCGTCAGTGTTTTTTAATATTTTAAAACTCTTGGTTGCATTCGATTTCTCTATGGAGACTTTCTCCTGAATCATTCGGATAAGCTTTTTTTCTGCCAAGTCTAATTCTGAAACTTTCAAAGGTCCTGTTTCAGTTGACTGTTTTTTAAGTTTCCCTAAAAATCTTAAAACATAGGACATTACCCTGATGTTGAGAGAGTAATTGGACCTCCTTGTCAGTAACCAGTCTTTATAATCGATATTCAAATTAATGTTGGTTTTCATAATGTTTTCTTCAACCTTTATTTCTTTTGGATTTATCGAGAACTCTGAATTGGGCCAGAATTCTTTAGGTTTTTTCAACCATTCGGGGCCCTCCCACCATCTGCTTTGCACAAACTGGCTTGGAGGGCAACCTCGAGACAGAAGATCGGCCGGGTTCAACTGACTAGGAACGAACCTCCAATCGTTCAAATTGGTAGTGGCCTGTATTTCTCTGACTCGGTTTCTCACGAAAACTCTCCACTCAATTTCTCTCTTTATCCAACTTAGCGCGGTAGTAGAGTCAGACCAAAGAGTAGTTTCACATTTTCTCTTCAAGGCAGCTTGGATTGCATTGGCTAGTCTAGCTCCTAGTACCATGGCCATTAATTCCAAGCGAGGGATCGTAATACTCTTCATAGGAGCTAATCTGACTTTGCTCCAAATCAAAGTTAGAGTATTTTCTCGTCCCGTTTCGCTCCTTAAATAGGCTACAGCTCCATAGCCTATTTGACTAGCGTCACAAAAGATATGAACTTCTGTAGGGAAAATGAGATCATTCCACATATATCTCGGTATCTTTATTAACTCTATTAATTTTATTTGATCCAACCAGGTTCGAAATTCCTGGGCCATACTTTCGGGTAGAGGGGTATCCCAACCTAGTTTCAGCCCCCATGATCGCTGCAGTAACAACTTTGGTGGCAAGAATACTGGAGCGCAAAATCCAAGTGGATCAAATATCCGCTGAACCATGGACAGTACCAACCTTTTCGTTAATTTGGGTTGAAGACTCAAATTGTCAGGGAGTTCGCATTTTAATGAATCTTCCATTTTATTCCAAACAACACCCAATATTTTTGTACAAGTCCCCTTTTCAGGGTTTTCCTCCAGAGAATATTCCCACTCTCGTAAGTTCATTTTAGCCCTGTCCATAATTTCAATTGCGGCCTTTTGAAATTCCTGCACTTCCTGCTTTGTTTCCAGCGAGGTAATACAATTGTCCATGTAGAAGGATTGAGCTAAAATCTTTGCCCATTGAACAAGTGGGCCTCTTATTGATTGAAGATGGTATTCTATTACGGCGTTCAGCACAAAAGGACTGCAGTTTAAGCCAAATACGAGTCTCTTATGCCTGTAAGCTATTAGTTCTCTATCGCTCTCCTTTTCCCACCAAAGGAATCTAAGGTAGTTCCGTTCAGATTCTTCAATCGCCACCATCTGGAATGCTTTTCTTATATCTGCCGTGACTCCAAATTTATTTTCCCGAAATCTTATCATCATTTCAGGGATTCTTTCCAATAAATTCGGTCCCTTTTCTAAACATTGATTCAAAGATAGTCCATTATGGCCTAGACAAGAAGCATCGAAAACCGGACGTATGGGCGTCGTTTTAGATTCCATCTTGTACACAGGGCGGTGAGGTAAATAGTAGCCTCTTCTCTCGAGAGGATTTTCCTCGACTCTTTCAATGAGTCCTTCAGTCAGCCAGTCTCTAAAGATCTGACTATATTCGGTCAACTTATTCTGTGAGTTCATTTTCTTAGTGCTTATATCTAACCTTTTTATCGCTATGTCAAGATTGCTGGGGATTGACTCCTTTTCTACCTTCCAAGGTAGACCTACAGAATATCTCTGATCACTTTGTCTTTGAATTTTTGTTATAAACTTTTCTTTTATTTCCTGGTATCTGGTCTCTTTGGAGCAAGTTTCAACAGGATCCCTAATGCCTAGTACTTCTAGATCCCACAAATCCTTTAAATCGCATCGCGTTGTTAGCAGATTCAAAGTCTGCTGCACATTGTCATTGCTATCAATAATTGGCGAATTGCCCATTAGTGTCCAACCTAATTTCGTTTCCACCGCAGTTAAATCTGCTTCAACTTGAACTATTTTTCCTGTCAAAACCATACCTAGATAGTTAGCGCCAATCAATATGTCAATCTCTTGTCCTTTAAAATTGTCCTGAGACAATATTATGCCCTTAATCTTCAATTTTTCTAACCTATCTCCTTTTGGCAAAGGTGGTATGGCGTCGCAAATTTTACGTTGATCCAGCGCCTCAATATGGATCACATCTCTTTTATTACCTAAATTCTCCAATTCTAACATAAATTTACCGTGTTTTTCTTCACCAATCTTATTACCTCCAAAAAGACTTTTAGCTATAGTTATTTCGCCTTTTCTTTCTATTCCTACACTCCAGACTAACGACTGTTTGATATACGAAAACTGACTTCCACTGTCGAGGAGAATTCTAACCCTTCTAGAGGCATTTGGGCCTCTTAACAGTGCTACCGTGGTCATCAGCAAGACCTGACCGGTGCAGGCTTGACTAGAAAGCGATGCAATGGGTTCGGGTGCATTTTCCTTTAGATTTTCTCTTCCTGGTTTCGTTAACCGGTTAGAAGAATTTCCTTCACATAAAACTTCCAAGTGGTTTCTCCCACAGTTTTTGCACTCCAATTGTTCTCGGCACTGACTCTGTATGTGTCCCCTTCTTAAGCATTTGAAACATAGATGGGCACTACGTATTTTATCATTTCTCTCTCCCGGAGACATTTTCATTATGGAACGGCATTGATGACTCGCATGATTTGTTCTTTCACAAAAGAAGCATTTTATATTAGTTCGCCCTCCGAACAGACTAGACACAGTGGCGGGTCTGAAATTGCTCCTTGTTCTGGTCCCATCATTGTAAGACCTTTTATAGGGTTCCTCCTGCTTAAAGCCTTTTTCCACAAATTTCAGCCGTTGAGCACTCCTTACTTCGGCTTTTAGAAAGTCCAATAATAACCTTAGCCTTTCTTGAGCTCCTCCAACCCCTTTATCTGACTCTTCCCGTTTTGCTAACTCTAGACCATAACCCGAAGAAGGATGCCTGTGCCATATTTTCAAAATATCCGAAAGTAATGAAGACTCGACAAGAGGATATAAAAAAATACCCGACAACTGGGGATCAATGCCTAATGTCTCTAACGACCGGAGGTGACTGCTCAGTTCGTCGTACAGACTGCTTAAATTTCTATTTTCTTTCTTTACATTAGATATAACCGAATTCAATAGACGTCTGACATATAGTTCTGTCAGTATATTCGGGTCACCGAATCGCTCCTGTAGGGCTTGTACCGCCAAAGCATAGTTGGCGCCTGTAACGGGATAGCTTGCTACAACACGATAGGCTTCTGAATTTGGTACAATTGCTTGACGCAAATATAAAAACCGGTCGCTATCGGATAAATTCTTATTTTCGTGAATTTTCGAAAACTGCGCCCACCAAGGCAACCAACCTTCCAGAGAGCCATCATAGGTTTTTAGGGCTAACTCTGGTAATTTCACATTTATTACAGTGTCCTCGCTAGCAATCGGGACTGCTTCCTCTTTATCGGGATTCCGTAATACACTGACTTTCTGTTGAATATCAAACTTTTCCTCTTCATATTTATCGCATTCTTGCCATTCCCTATCAATACTTTCCTCTGTAATCCCTTCTTTCACTACCAATAAAGCCTGATATTTTTCGTTTAGATCTACAAGTTTCGTGTAATAAGACTCTAGTCTATTAAACTTAGAATAAATATCATTCTTATCAATTTGAGACTTTTCAAATTCCCCATTTATTTCATTAATAATTCTAGTGAAAGTACCTCTTATGGCTTTTCTGCGCTTTTTAATTGCATCCATTTCCTCCATATTTCCTTTAAATCGATCACGTCCGGCTCACCAAAATGTTCGTGTTCGTTAAAAAAAAAAATAAATGGTGATCGACTGAAAGGAAAAACAATGGGGGAAATAAATGCACAGAAACACAGTAAAACAAAAAGTTTTTATTTAAAAATTAAAACAAAAAGGCTAAAAACTATTACACTTATATATATATATAATTATGGTTGTATTTAGAGATTAAAACAGAGCTAAAAAAACTAGATAAAAAAGGTTAAGCAAAAAAAGTAAAGTAAAATTAAAGTAGTCTTAGGGAAGGAAGACAAAAATAAATGGCGGGGGGGGGGGGTGTCGAGCGTTTGTTTACACAGTACCTCGTGGCAGCACCGTCGCAGGCTTGGCTTGGCTTGTCTTGTGCGATGTCCAATTGTCGCGACTCGTTGGTTGTCTAAGTGTCTTTTCCGCTCTCAAGCTGCTGCTTGAGGGATACTCCAATGCGTCCTTTCCCGTCCACAAGTCTCTGCTTGTGGGATTTTTGTTCGACGTCTTCCCGTCCACAAGTCGCCGCTTTTAGGATAATTTGACGTCTTTCCGTCCACAAGACGCTGCTTGCAGGATAGCTTTTAGACGTCTTTCCGTCTGGCAAGGGAACTCAACTTTCCCCTCCGCTTCTAACAAGGGAATCCTGCCATCTGACGCCACATCCCGGGGCTCTCAGAACAACCAATCACATCGCGGGTGTCCACGTGATTCTGCCACCCCGCTGCTGACCTTTGCCCCCTCGTCTCAACGGGGGCTTCCCCCGACCATGTCGATATCTTGCTCGTTGTCTCCCTTCACCTAAGACCTTCTTTCTATGTTCAAAGTAAAAGAACGGTAAAATAGTTTTAACACTAACTAAACCGGATACGTACTGTTTTGATTATTTCTCTAAACAGAATCAACTTTTCTTTAGTACTTTTGGGACAACACTTATACCGCGATACTTTGCGATAATACTTCTATTTGTTTCTTCAATTTACTTTAAAATACTTTCTTTGGAATACTTTACTTTACTTCAAAATACTTTCTTTAAAATACTTTACTTTACTTTAAAATACTTTCTTTGGAATACTTTACTTAAAATACTTTCTTTAAAATACTTTACTTTACTTTAAAATACTTTCTTTAAAATACTTTAAAATGGTAATACTTTAAAATGCTTTCAAATAAATGGTAGTAAGATTACGTACATACCATTCGTGTGCTGCAGCTTCCTCTTTCGGTTAATCCAACATGGCGACGCGCGTCCTTTTTGCTGCTTGAACACTCCAGCAATTCTTCTTTCTTTAGGGTTATCCCGCTTCTGAAATTCTGTTGGCTTCTGTAGGCGTCCTTACTGGGATAAAGAAAGAGGGGATTCCATTTAGTTCTTTAATTATTATATATATTTATTAAGGAGCGACCCGCTCCAATACAAAAATTAGCAACAAACAAAAGCGAGTGTAATGGAACAAGGTAAACAAAGTCTCTGCCGCGTAGAGGTTGCGTCATCCCTCGCGAGCCAATCGGAGAGCGCCATTCAGGGCTCGCCAAGGCCAGGCCTACATGAGATACCAGCGACATTCCAAGGGGGCGACCACTGGGGCCCGTTAGTTAACACCTCGGGACTTTTAAGACAGTTGGGGATTATGTGCGACACGAACGGCCGCCTGGCTGTGCCGGTTCCGTCTCTCTCTCTCTCTCTGGTTGTCTGGATTTCTCTCCCAACTTGTGGAGTGATTATTTCTCTTCCCACCTTATTATACCACATACATGAATATCCCAAATATTGAAAAACCTGTTACACACATTTCTCTTCAGTGTCTACGAATGACATCAGAACAATTGGACAAAAAAGCTTGGATTTTGGACAATTTGGACAATTGGACAAAAGACAAGAAAGCAAAAAACCGAATATAAAAAGTATCAAGATATAAAACCGATACACACACATACAGCTTTATTAAGATCACCGATCTTATACAAATTCACCACAGGAAGAAATAATAGATGGAGCTCCTATACACCAGGCAGCGCAGCACCCAACAACAGCCTCCTGGTCCGACGCATGTTATAAAACCGATATAACCAAAACAATTATAAATACATTTTATAATTTTACTAAAGTTGGTAAAAATGTAGTAATCAATAATTGACATTATTGTTGAAAGAAAAACAAACTATGGCTTTTGTGTTTGTATTTCAACAAAGTTTAAACTGCTTTTCACATGTAGAGACATGTGGTGCACTTACAGTAAAAGCAATCGCTAACTACACACCATGATTATCATGGCCTGTACCACGTGTACTAGAGATAAGAAAAAAAAAACAAAGTTTAAATGTGGTTTACAATATTTTCAACAGTTATTTTACGTGGTTTTGGTCAAGTGGTGAATCATATGGTGTTTCCATAGGTATTTTTAAATAATTTTTCACATACGTTTTTAATAATGTGTTTTCCAAAATTAAAAAGGGTTTATAGTCTCCCAAAGATCATTTAGGGGGTTTCTGCGACCAGTTAACTTCTTATTATTATCCTTATTGCACGTGATACAGGCCATGATAATCATGGTGGGTATTTAGCGACAGATTTTACTGTAAGTACACCACATCTACTTATATATTTGCCTTATTCTGTCTGTCTGAAGCTCACGGATGGGATTTTTCATAACCATCGGTGTTTCAGTGGTAGAATGCTCGCCTGCCACGCGGGCGGCCGGGGTTCGATTCCCGGCCGATGCATTTTTTTTTTTTTTTTTTTACAATTTTTAAAACTCATTTATATATTATACAAGAATGACATCCACGGCGCCAATTTATAATTGTAACGAATAGTATTTGAATAAAAGCATTTAATCGGGTAAAACCCGGGCGTTGCCCGGGTCATTTGTATCTACTTGTATATTTGCCTTATTCTGTCTGTTTGTTTGTCTGAAGCTCACGGATGGGAATTTTCATTACCATCGGTTGTTCAGTGGTAGAATGCTCGCCTGCCACGCGGGCGGCCCGGGTTCGATTCCCGGCCGATGCATTTTTTTTTTTTTTTTTTACAATTTTTAAAACTCATTTATATATTATACAAGAATGACATCCACGGCGCCAATTTATAATTGTAACGAATAGTATTTGAATAAAAGCATTTAATCGGGTAAAACCCGGGCGTTGCCCGGGTCATTCGTATATAATAATTGTATAAACGAATGCAAGACAAAATCACCGCGAATGTTTCTTTTTTTTTTAGGGCAATTTCTTTTTAAGGCAATTATCGTTATTTATCGTTAATTTTTGTTTCGATTTTATTGAAAAAAAAAACGATATGGTGCCTTTAAAAAATGATCTTTATTACTATGCAGTTTTCTATTTAGTCAATATACCTAAGTTCATGTTGCAAATGTAATTATCTCTATCGATTTAGTAGGTGAAATGCAAAAAAAAAAATCGACATGATGAAATCTTTATGAAAATTCACATTTTTATTTTTATATTTTCAAGACACACACAGTTTGGGGCGGGACGTTTCACAAGAGAGACATCCACGGCGCCAATTTATAATTGTAACGAATAGTATTTTAATTAAAACATTTTAAAAACACACAGTTTGGAACGGGACGTTTCACAAGAGTGACATCCATGGCGCCAATTTATAATTGTAACGAATAGTATTTGAATTAAAACGTTTTTAAAATATATAATCGTATTAATAATTTTTTAAAATATTCGTCTAGTGTCTATACATGTGAAAAGCAGTTCGACTTTGCACTTACAAATGTGCAAGAGTCCCGTTTGGTTACTTGCACTAGCTGGTGGGGTTGACTTTTTCAAGATTCGGGGGCCATTGGAGCATTTTTTTATTATAAAAAAAGTGCCCAATGCGGGATTCGACCCCGGGTTGTAGCAATCGACAACCAATGTTTTAGACTTCCACCCTTCCACCGACCCCCTCCAGTTAACCCATCACGAAAGGGGGATCTCTACAACCAGTAATTATTGTAAGTATAAAATTTCCAGTAAAATTTCGCAGGTGTTCAATAGTTTGAAGATTGGGTTAACCAGCTAAAGTAAGAAACAAGGAGAAATAAATGACTTTCTGAGAAATCAAGGCACTACTGTGATAAATTATCTGGTATATCCAACTCCTTGTCGAGTATTGTCAGAAGCTTCAACTACACCATCATCCTTTATTCTAGAGAAAGAGTTGTGAAAAAGAGAGACGCGAAGTAATGGCTAAACCAAAACCTAATTACGTCACCCCCATCCTTTCAGTTGAAGGTCGCCGCTGATCTGGCGCGGTCTGGTGTTTTTCTATTTTGGCTGTTTAAGACTTTATGTTATTTTTAAATCATCTACACTCTCAATATATCTTCATTTTATGGCTGTTCTCACATCATTTTATGATACGATGCATTAGCGCGTCATCTGTTATTAGTAATTCAAGCTAGTTTGCTAACCATAGCATACTATATGTGGGGCTGGGTGGTGGAATTGAGGACCCCCTCATCTCCTGGAAGAGAACACTTGTACAGTGGGGAAGACTCCCAGGTTGAAAATTTAAATTTATAAATTATAATATATTTTTTAAATTATCATATAACAAGGCAAAATAGCCTAGCAACGAAAGCTTTAGAACCTGATGTCCCTGGTTCTAAAACGCTTTTCGCTATCTTTTTATTTTCTCTAATTATTTTTGTGATCTCTTCCTCATTTTGTAAATATTGACTGAGTTGTCAATAAATTTGTTTTAATTGTCATAGCATACCATATTTTGCTTAAATACCATTTCTAATATTCCATATTTCAGTTTAATATATAAAAGCAGAATGATCCAATACAGTATTAGAGCTCTAAAGAAGCGGTCTAGTAGATTAAATTGGCGAAACCACTGTGAGGGTTCACCACTGATGAGCCAAACCCTCTCAATTTATTTTTTTCATCGCAGTAAGGACAGTAGAAGTTTGATTTATTTGTGAAAAGAAACATTCACGTCTTAATGTATTCATTCGTTATATATAGATGGCGCGTTATTGATTTGTATTAATTCTTTTCAAAATAAATCAATTTTCTACTGTCCTTACTGCAATGATAAAATAATGGGAGGATTTACCACTGATGAGCTAGATCCTCCCGTTATTTTATCATTGCAGTAAGGGCGGTAGAAAATTGATTTATTTTAAAAAGAACCAATCATACGCGTCAAAAATAGTTTAAATTTCTTATGAAGGCATATTGTCTGTGAAAAAAAGGGATGCCAATAAAAGTAATCATGAAATTAGATTGATTTTATGTTTTTAGTACAATAATAGGCTATTTTTTTTTTGTTTTTATAATAACCCTTTGTATTTAGATACATACAGTTAAACCTGTCTATAGCGTTCCCCTCTAAATAGCGCCTCTCTTTCTATGACACCCGATTTTAAATACGTAGTACGATGCGATTTACATTAAATGTGACCTGTCTATAGCACCCTATTTTGGTGAGTCCCGAGAGGGGGCGCTATAGACAGGTTTAACTGTATATAAACATTTGTGTATTCAATCTTTTTTTAGTTTACAATATTGTATAGCTTATAAAAGTATTAGAAGAATTGATAAATATATTTTATATCGAATTACTGTAAATCTTAAATCACACAACATTCTCGAGTGAAAGATGATATAAATGTGAGAAATTGTACTGTGTGGAAGATCAATTGAATAAATTAGAAAAAAAAAGGCATATTGCCCCACGCTGTTGAGGACCAACAGCCCGAAATGTGTACATGACTAGCTTTTCTTGATTAATCAAGAAATTCCATTATATGGAATTATTTATTGGTTTTTAATTTGAATTTGCTTTGAAAAGCCTATTAATATTTTAAACTAATAAATTTCACTTGAATAGATTTAAATCTCCTGGGGACATTAATTAAACAATTAAAAAGGTTTCCGGAGATGTGTTTGTTTTTATTTCAAAAACCATCTCAAGCTTTCAGGAATCTCTGCCCTTCCACAGGAGAACATGTACAAAGAATAAAACGCCGCCTGATGCTAAACTATTACAAATCTATATAACTTATATATACATACATATATGTATACAGATTTATAATACAGGGTGATCCAAAAGTCCCGCACAACTTTAAAAATTAATAACTCCGCGAATATTTGCGCTAGAGAAATGCGGTAAACACCATTGTGTTCAGGATGCAATGGGATTTTTTATGGCAAATAATGAAAAATTCGAAATTGATTTTAGTTACAACTTTATTCACTAGATGGCGCTCTACCAGAATCAGAGATTCAGCGGCCAATTGTTTGATAAATTGAAAAATATAACTGAACGACACGTATTTTTCCTTTTTGAATACCAGGAAAGAACCCTAATAATATCAAATGATAAATTAATAAAACACCATTTCGCCAAAAGTTAGAAGAATTGGTTGACGATTTTTAAATAAAATCTGAGATATGTAAAATAGGTATATGCAAATTAAAACATGTAGCAAAAAATATTTATATTTTAGATGGAGTTTTGTGAAATAAATTGAATGTTTGAAAATAACTACTGATATCAATACACGATTTTTGAAATGTTAATATAGTACCAATAATTATGATGGCACTACAAATAGGATTTCGTGCTATAAGGAATGTTTAGTTTCTTGACTAATTGTCGACACTTGACTATTTAATTGGATATTTGTCATGATCCAAAAATGAAATATAGAGGGGAGTGGCAAAATATATTTGTCGTACTTTATTCCAAATATCCTATGGGTTTGTCAAATGTTATCGTTGTTTATTATACTGTACATAATTTTGAAAATGTATCCCCTCAAAAAAAAATCTTTTTTAAATCGACCTTTTACGTTGAAAAACGTGGTAGTAAAATCATTTTGTATTATTTTTTGCGCAAAACATCTAAAGTTGGGGGGTACAGAGATTATTCCTTATGCTATTTCTTCTAATGAGCGAAACGCGATAAACTAAACATAAGGGGTAAAATTGTGTATACCAGTGTTATTCGAGAAGTTATAACACTTTGGCCTGCACGACATAATATAAAATGTGGGCAAATGACAAACAAAAAAATTACTGTTCACAGAAAAAAATGAGTCAAGATGTGAGGACAGCATTTATTATTCCCATAACCCAAAACAAAGAGCTGCAAAATATAAAACATGAGGTAACTACCTTCTCTCTTGTATTAGGTCACAATCCTTGCTCAATGTGGCGCCCTTCATTCTCAAACACCGCCTGCAGACGATAGATGACAGAATGGTCACAATTAAATAGTTGAAATTTATAAAACGTGCCATCTGATAGAAGCATTCAACATGGCCAATGTGGTAGGCCGGCATCGATAAAAACGCGACTTAATGTACCCCCATAACCGAAATTGTAAGGCGTCAAGTCTGGTGATATTGGGGGCCACTGGTATATAAAGTGGCGACTAATCAACGAATTCCACCGAACGTATCCTTCAGCAATTGTTTGGCACCGCGGGAGATATGAGGAGGTCTACCATCTTGCAAGAATGTTATTTCGCTTAGTACTTGTCTGTCCTGCAATATGGGAATAACCTTTTCTCTCAAAAGTTGAACATAACGTTCACCAGTTACAAAAACGGTTTTAAAAGTTCTTCCATTGATTTTTTCAAAGAAAAATGGCCCAATAATAAAAGAAGAAGTAACCCACACAAAACTGTAACTCTGTGCTGATGAAGTGGTATTTCTGTAAAAATCCTAGGGTTTTCTGTTGCCAAAATGAGGCAGTTTTGAATGTTAAATTCTCCCTTTAGATAAAAGTGAGCATCATCTGTTCTTAGAACATTTGACAGCCAGTTTTCATCAATATCAATTTGCCGGAAAACCCATGCAGCGAATTCTTGACGCTTCTCAAAATCGCTGACTTTCAACTCGTGGAAACTTTGAATTTTGTTAGGATATTTTTATAGAGAAATTCTAAATGTGTGTTCTCTCCAAACTTTTCCATACGAAATTCCCGTTTGTCGAGAAACTTGTCTAGCACTTACTTCTCCATACGTGGATAACGTTTCAATAGCTTCAGCATTCTGCAAAACCATAACAGCCACTGACTTGCATGTCCATGGTCTTCCACTCCGAGGTTTTGTTTCCAGAGATCCAGTTTCCTCAAAACTTCAATCAATCGCTTTAGAGAGTAGCAACTCATTGGTCCTTTACCGCTTCGAATATCTTTAAAGGAACGAAACGCTCGTAAAGCTTCAGTGGCAGATTTTGAATCACAATTAAAACAATTCACCAAGAGTGCTTTATCCTGTAGTGACGGCATTCCAGGGGGAAGGAGAGAAGTTCGACCACACCTCCTTGCGGTCCCCCCTGGACCCTTGGAATATTTGACCAAATTCTGGTTCGTTTCCAAGATGACTAACGTTGCAACGGCACCCATTTTCAAATGAAGAGCAAAACTGATATCTCCAGTAATGCTACCGCGTCCGGGGTAACCGCCGCGTCAGGAGCTGCAGCTCGAGCTCATGATGAGAAATCTACTACGAGGACACAATTCAATCTACTACAACTCAATATAAATGGTACCAAGAGGAAAATAAAGAGCTGACTTGTCTTCTCTGTGACAACAATGTACATATTAATTGTCCTCAGGAGACAAAAATTTAAATTTAATCAAATTTAAGGAAATCGCCTATAACACTGGTCAACAAGATTTTTGCACAAGAGAACCTGATTATGTTTCTAGTGTAACTTTTCATGCTGAACTCAAAAATCTAATCAGAAATTTCCCATCACCTATGGTTTTTGCGTGACGGTCTTTTTTTTAGTATTGGGATAAATACACTAAAAATTGCAAACAATGTCACGTAACTGGTTTATCAAAAAATATTTTTCTTTGTCCACAAAGAAATAGCAATTTATCTACATGTCCTGAATCCAAATATACCATTAGTTTTTTTCTATTACACAATATTTCTGAAATACACCTACTTGAATTTGGAAATATTGTTAATATATAGGCATATATGAACGAAAGATATTTATTATTGAAAAGCAGTGACAGTAGATTTTCTTCTATACTTTGCTTGTGGTAGATCCCTCTTGAGTGCCCAGCAGTCGTCGGCAAGCACAGCGGGACTCCATTTACCTTGGTACTGCTTCTCCATGCTTGATATATCTTGACGAAACCTCTCACCATGCTCATCGCTAACTGCGCCAAGATTGTCTGGAAAGAAATCTAGATGTGAATGCAGGAAATGGATCTTGAGGGACATGTTACATCCCAGTGCCTTGTAGGAAAGCAACAGATCATTAACTATGTCTCGGTAATTTTCAACCTTGACACTTCCTAAGAAGTTTTTGCAAACGTTTCTAAAGGAATTCCATGCTGCTGCTTCAACTTCATTCAAACTATTTTGAAAATTTCCATCCTGCTGCAATTCTCGAATCTGAGGTCCAACGAAAATGCCTTCTTTAATCTTCGCTTCACTTATACTAGAAAATTTTTGTTTTAGGTAGGCAAATCCACTGGCATTTCGATCCATTGCCTTGACAAAGTTCTTCATTAATCCCAGTTTAATATGTAATGGTGGTAAGTAAATATTTTCTGAATCGATCAGGGGTAGATTTGCAATATTTTTATATCCTGGAGTAAAGATTTTACGGTTTGGCCAGATTTTTTTAATGTAATGCCTTTCCCTATCTCTGCTATCCTACTCACACAGAAAACAACAAAATTTTGTATATCCAAGCTGTAATCCACGCAAGAGAGCAATGACTTTCAAATCGCTGCATATTTTCCAACCGTATCTTTCATATTCTATCTTTTTCAAAAGCAGTTTCATGTTTTCGTAAGTCTCTTTCATGTTGGATGCATGTATTTATCCCAATACTAAAAAAAGATCGTCAGGCAAAAACCATGGGTGAAGGGAAATTTCTGATTAGATTTTTGAGTTCAGCATGAAAAGTTACACTAGAAACACCATCAGGTTCTCTTGTGCAAAAAAAAAAGTTTTTTTGTAGACCTGTGTAATCAGAGTAAGCCTAGAGAAAGCACGACAGAAGCTCAGGCAATAGAAATCTATCTTACAGATAAAACAATTCCAATCATAAATGTTTATCACCACGATAATACTAGCATCAATACAGGCCTGATAGAGACATTAAGTGAAGCGTCTTCGGATATCGCAATCATACTTGGTGATTTTAACGCCGAAAGACCAACTTGGGAATCACCTGTCCAGGATAACAAAGGTCAGCAGGTTGAGGACATGCTAACCGACCTCGACCTTACGCCGTTAAATAACGAAAATAACACCTATCTATCCAAGTCCACAGGCACAGAATCCGCAATAGACATCACAGCGATAAATTACAACATCGCACCCACAACACAATGTAAAATTCTGAAAAGTGCAATCAGTGACCACAGACCAATTTTAACAACCCTAAAATTCAAAATTGAGAAGTTTCAACAGAATAAAAGAACACTGGAAAAAAATTTACAGAAAAGCTTGGAGAACTGTGCAACGAAGAATTAAATCACAGAACGATTGACAAAAACTTGGAAAAATTCTCTTTGAACATATCCAAAGCTGCAAAAGTATCGATACCTAGAGGTAGACGTAAAGACCTGTGAATACTTTACTGGAAGGACACAATATCGAGGCAATGATTGCAGAGAGAGACAATAAAAATGAACTTCTTAAAACAAATAAAACAGAAGAAATCATAAAGGAACTCATTGAAATTAGTCACAAAATAAGAACAAGAAATTTGGATATTCAAACAAGAAAAATGGGCAGAATTCTGCAAAGAAAATGGATCCAAAAAAGGAAAGCCATCACTGGAATATAATTAGTGTTATAAAACTCAAAACCAACACTAATCATCCAATACTCTAACCGATATGAACAGCGAATTTCTGAATATCTTCCAAGCACTTCCAGACTCAGCTATACGAATGAAGGCAGGACTCTAAAAATAATATAAACAAGTTAGTTAAACACAAGCAAGAAATTACCATCAACAAGATATTTACTCGAGAGACTTCACACTGAATGAGCTAAATTCATCAATAGGAAAGTTAAATCCAAGATGTCACCTGGAGATGCTCTAATCTTTGGTTAAATGATTAAACACTTTGGAGACGAAGCTAAAAATCAACTCCTACGAATACTGAACATTTTATGGCAAACTGGTAAACTACCAAAGAATTGGAAGATATCAATTATAGTGCCAATACTGAAACCAAACAAAGATGCTAAGGAATGCAAGAACTATCGGCCAATTGCTCTTACAAGCATACTTTGTAAAATAACAGAATGAATTATCCACTCTAGGCTCATAGTCTGGCTCACTAACAATAATAAAATAAACTTCTACCAAACTGCCTAAAGATCCAGACACTGTACAACTGATAAACTGTTCTACTTCTGTCAATCAATAATAGATTTCTAGGAAAAACCGCCAAAGAAGACAACGGCCGTATTCCTGGATATGACCTCAGCTTTTGTTCGAGTGTAGAAATTATTTGAAAGGCCTCACAACATCGGAGTAAGAGGAAAAACTCAATCTGAATTGCAGACTTCTTAAGGGGAAGAAGGATAAAGGTTCGGGTCAATGGAACATTTTCCAAGGACCGAAGAACATGGGCTGGTGTACCTCAGGGATCTGTGCTCAGTCCTCTACTCTTCTCGCTATATATTAACTGTTGTTTATGTAAATAGATGAATATTATTTGTATTATTTAAAGCCTCATTATGTAAAAATATATGTATATATAAATTGGACATTTGTTGTTGGCCATGGTCAAGTTTGAGCTCTTGTACGTCTAATTACGACACAACAAAAGTGGCGACGAGGATGCGCGATCTACAGAGCCAGTAAAAAGCTGAGGAAAACGGCGTCTATGCAAGTATAACAACTACAACTTTTAAACAAATCTGACTCTCGGATTATGGAGAAGAAAAATAAGAAAATGGGTTAAGATTACATCTTTTAAACTATCTGAATCAATAAAACAAAGGAGTAGAAAAGATCAGCATGACAAGTTCAAAATTAATAATACCTTTTAGATGATATAGCCCAGTGGAGGACACTTCGATCTTTTTGTACAAAAATTTGAGGCTTTCTTTTTGGCATCTGAAGAAGGAGATTAAAGTGCTGATTTTTACCTCGCTACCAGATTCTGAAACTTTGAAGCAGGGAAACAACATTTTCTTCCTGGTCTAATGAAAGATCAACCCTATGATACTATCATTCAAATAATTAAGCTGCATTTGGATCCAAAGAAGAAAGTGATACCACAGCTATGCAGATTTTTAAAGAGAATTCAACAGGAAGGAGAATCAATTTCGGAATATCTTAGAGAATTGAAACATTTGGCAATAAATTGTAATTTCGTCGATATATTGGGAACCATGATGCGAGACCGTTTTGTGGCTGGAATCAAGTCGGAAATCCTGCAAAAGAAGCTACTACAAGAGGACGACGATGTCACCCTGGATAAAGTTTTTGCAGTGGTGATCTCTTTCGAATTGGCGGAGATAAATACAAGAGAATTACAAGATAAATTAGTGGTCAAGATATCCCCTGTGAATTGAAAGGATAAAAAGGGCGACTACAATAATAGTACGGCGCAGTATAGGCCTTTCAGGCAAAGTGGCAAAGGCAAAATAGTGTGTTATAGATGTGGTGAAAGACATTCACACGTGGCATCTGTTTTATCTCATAGAACAAAGACTTGTTTTAAAATGTAATAAACTGGGTCATTTAGGTAGGGTCTACAAAGCTAGTAAAAGAATGTGGGGATGTAAATTTGTACAAGAGGACTCTATATATTCTGTACAGGGCGAAACTGATGCCACAATAAATTTAACAGTAGATGATTATTCTTTGTGCTTTACAATAGATACAGGAAGTCCAGTTACGTTAATATCTAAAGATATTTATAAGAATTATTGGCAAGGTAAAATAATATTTCCAACAAATTTAAGATTAAAATCCTTTTGTGGTAAATCAATAGAGATTATAGATCAAAGAAATGTTTTTGTAAAAGAAGCCAACCAATATTTACGATTAATAGTTGTAAATGAAAAAATCCAGGTAATTTTATTAGGAAGAGAATGGCTTAAACAGTTGAAACTTGATTATTCTATATTGTTTAGCATTAAAATTTTAAATAATGAATATAATAGAAATATATTTAAATATATAAAAATTTGATGGATAGGTATGCAGATTTGTTTAACAAAGATTTGGGCTGTCTAAAGGACGTCAGAATAAATTTTAATTTAAAAAAGGATGTGACTCCTGTGTTTTGTAAGGCCAGAAGTTTACCTTTCTCTCCAAAAAACAAAGTAGAGAATGAAATTGATCGTTTAGTGAATTCTTGCATTTTATAACCTATAGTTCATGCATATTGGACCGCTCCAATAGTACCGGCATCAAAAAAAGGATGGTAGTGTAAGGATATGTGGTGATTTTAGATGTACAGCTAATAAAGCAATAGAATTAGATAGGTATCCCATTCCATCGATCGATGAGATCTTTTCAAAATTATCTACAAGCACCGTACTTTCGACTCTAGACCTATCACAGGCTTACTTACAAGTAATGTTAGCGGAAGAAGCCAAAGCTGTTGTTGATATAAACACAACAAAGAGGTTGTTTTCTTATAAAAGACTACCATATGACGTAGCGGTAGCACCAAATAAATTTCAGAGGATTATGGAAGGCCTATTTTCTGATTTGCCAGGTGTGGCCTGCTTCATAGATGATATTTTGGTTGCAGGAAAAGACTTTCAAGATCATGAACAAAAGTTGGATCTAGTGTTTAGATGATTGCTAGAAAAAGGTTTAAAGTTAAACAGATATAAATGTAAATTTAAAAAGAAATCGGTGGAATTTTTAGGGTTTAAAATGGATAAATATGGACTGCATCCCTTAGAAAATAAAATTAAAGCAGTGATAGAGGCGCCTGAACCTAAAGAATGTTTCGCAATTGAGATCTTTCATAGGACTCTTAATTTATTATTATAGATTCATAAAGAATATAGCAAACATTTTAGCGCTATTCTATCAACTTTTAAATAAAAATTGTAGATGGAATTGAACGAAAAATATCGAATGTTATTTAAAAAATGTAAAGCATTATTAATGGACTATGGACTAGGCGTAATTCTGAGTCATAGAAATGATAGAAAGGAAGAATGCCCTATAGCTTTTGCTTCTAGAACATTAACTGAAGCGGAAAAAACGGTACTTTCAACTAGAAAAGGAAGCGTTGAGCATAACTTATGGCGATGAGAAATCAAGACAATACTTACTGGGACGAAAATTCGTATTAGTCACAGACAACCGACCCCTTAATTCATATATTTTCACCTCAGAAACCAATTCCTATATGTGCAGCATCCAGAATTAAAAGATGGTCCTTAAAATTAGCTGCATTTAATTATACTGAGGAGTTTCGAAAAAGTAGTGATAATTCCAATGTTGATGCATTGTCACGTATTCCTTTAGAATCGAGTGTCAGGGAGTTTCTTGATGAAGACCAGCTACTTCTTCTCAGGAAGTTGAATGAGGTACCGTTCTCTTTTAGGGAGGTGGCATATGAGACGTCCCGAGATAAAATACTGTCTATAGTATTAAGGAATGTTAGAGAAGGCAACTGCGTGGAAATTCACAAGGGTACTGAGGGAAAACCCACTAGCTCCTTATTATAAGATCAATGAGGAATTAAGTTTGGAGTTTGATTGTTTTTAATGGCGTGAAAGAGTGGTAATTCCCTAAAAATTAATATCTTTAATTTTAAATGACTTGCATGAAATACACATGGGGATTGTTAAAATGAAGATGATTGCCAGACGGTATATTCTGGTGGCCAGGCATAGACAGTAACATCAAAGAGTTAACTAGAGAATGTAGAGTATGCCAAGAATCGGCAAGCATGCCCCCGGCTACCATCTCGGAATGGACTTGGCCCGAAAAACCGTAGCATCGACTTCATCTTGATCTAGCGGGTCCGTTCATGGGAAGAATGTTTTTGGTTCTCGTGGACGCATACTCAAAGTGGATAGAAATTTTTATCATCAAAGATATTACCAGAAAAACGATTATAAGTCATCTTAGAGAAATTCTCGCCAGAATTGGATTGCCCTAATATTTTGTTACAGATAACGGAAGACAGTTTGTCTCCGGTTTATTTCCGCAACTATGCAACTGGACCTAAACGGTAAAAAGGTACCATTTTGGAATTATTGAGCTACCGTCACTACCTTATAAGTTGCGAGGGCGTCGTGTATAAGAGGCATATCAATCAATTGCGACCTGTGAGAAAGAAACAAGTGGAGACAAGAAATTTGATACTTCCTCGAACATCAGGAGAGAAGCCTGTAGGTGGAAGTCAGAAATAAAGTGAAGAGGAGGTTCCAGAGGTTACATCAGGAAACAAGGAGGAGTCTGCTTCTGTGCACGTACCCTCTTGCACTCCTAGACCAGGGCCTGCTGCTGTGCACGTGCCCTCTTGCACTCCTAAACCGGAGGCTGCCGCTGTGCAAGTGCCCGTCCGCAGTCCTAGACCTCAGAGAGCCAGGAAACCCCTAGACCGACTGGAGTATTATTGAGGGGGGAAATGTGTTGTGTATGTAAATAGATGAAGATTATTTGCATTCTTTAAAGTCTCATTATGTAAGAATATATGTGTATATAAATTGGACATTTTTTGTTGGCCAAACGAAAATAATCTGAGGCTCTTTATTGGACTCGACAAAAACAACAACGGCATTCCAGAGTAAAATAAATCATCAGAGATAGATAAATATTTTTCAAATGAATTAAAATAAATATAATCGATACTGAGAGAGGGTTGAATTTTAAAAAATAGAAAATTATTATTTTCGAAATATAAATAGCTGAGAGGATTCCAGCAAACCGCATCTAAAATATCAGGTTTTTTTTTTGCTACATGTTTTAATTTGCATATACCTATTTTACATATCTCAGATTGTATTTAAAAATCGTCAACCATTTCTTCAAACTTTTGGCCGAAATGGTGTTTTATTAATTTATCATTTGATATTATTAGGGTTCTTTCCTGGTATTCAAAAAGTAAAAATACGTGTCGTTCAGTTATATTTTTCAATTTATCAAACAATTTGGCCGCTGAATCGCTGATTCTGGTAGGGCGCCATCTAGTGAATAAAGTTGTAACTAAAATAAATTTCGAATTTTTCATTATTTGCCATAAAAAATCCCATTGCATCCTGAACACAATGGTGTTTACCGCATTGCTCTAGCGCAAATATTCGCGGAGTTATTAATTTTTAAAGTTGTGCGGGACTTTTGGATCACCCTGTAGTTTAGCATCAGGCGGCGTTTTATTCTTTGTTTATTATAAAATAAATAAAGCTTCCAGGGTTAAGTTTCTTGTGCAACTTTTTATTTTCAAGCTTTCGGACTTTTCAGTCCTTCAACAGGATTATCACGTTAAGAACTTAATAATAAATACAATCTTTATATACAAATGGTAATTTAAACCAACAACCCCATATTGTATAATACTTATAACAAGATTTTCATGTTGTATAATAGAAACACATCTGTAAATGATTATACGCATGATTGACATGTGTCATTACAAAATCATATGTAATGTACTTTGTACAAACTGAGAATAAATAAATAAAACTCTGTAATAGATTAAGAGTTGAGCTGAAGCAAGAGATAGAAGTCAAAAACGTCTAAAATCGAGATAGATGGAAGTCCCACAACAACATCTAAAGATAGGAAGGAAACTGTCAGGACGGCGCCAGTGTACAATTTCGCCAGCCGATCCACGCTCTTGTTGCATCTGCTGAAATGCAATACTTCCTCTCTCGGCAAAGATATATAAGGCCTCCGCCCTATCCAAAAATATAGTCACTTCACCATCAGCGGAAGCCCTCGTCGGTTGTCACCAAGGTCCTCCTCATCCATCATGTAGACCAGTAAGAACTCTTCTATCTCCATCTTTCGCTGCTAGCTCGACTCCTATCTGTTCACGGAACTTTCCTACTACAACTGTGTCTCTTCGTTTTTTGTGATGGACATTGCCAAGCTTTCCACTCTGCCTCGACCACGACTGCCTGTACTCTGTGAGAACTGTTAAAGGTCTCCCAAGGTGCAGAGAGGTACTGGAAAATTCTCCACGCCCTGACTGTCCCTCTCGGTTACTACAGGTTTGCCCCTTTTGGTTACCATACCACAGCAAGAGACCCTCGGTTACCACATACACATTATTATATACATATTTTAAATACTTATTATATATTGAGAGAAAAATATATTACATTATTTCAGTTTGAAAACAATTTTTTTTTTTTGAAAATAAACGTGCGTGGTGGCGTGGTGGATGATACGTGCTGATTGAATGAAATCTCGAGACTTCAAATTAAATTTAATAAATTCATGAACTATTGTGTTTAATATAGAAGAGTGGCTATATCTATGGGATAGTATTTTTCCATATTGTTTCGTATGTTCCTGATATTTCAATATATCTGTTTATGTTTTTTTTTGTTCATTGTTTATAACAACATTTAACAAGTTTAACCGCAAATGTTTCTTTTTACAGAACGAAAAGGAGAAATTTAAGGAAAATTACGACTTTTCCCATCCCTTGACACTTTTATTTTTCCGTTCATCATTACTTTTCAAAATTCATCCTTTCATACTTCATCTCTAAAGATAGGAATAGTCGTTATTTCTCCTTAAATAATTAAAATTACGATGTTTCGTTCTGAAAAAAGAAACATTTGCGGTAAAACTTGTTAAATGTCGTTCAATAATCATAGCCGCATTATATTGGATTATCCATTATATATTTTCTCCTGTAGAAGGGCAGAGATTCCTGAAAGCTTGAGATGGTTTTTGAATTAAAAAGAAACTCATCTCCGGAAACATTTTTTAATTGTTTAATATTTTAAACTGTAACTTCACATCTACATATACTTTTGTTGAATTTATTTTTGTATTTGAACTTTGTTGGAAAACAGTGAAGGTGCCCTTTAAGATCCTCCCTTATTTGCATATACTGCTTGAGTGAATGTTTCGCCGAAAGAATCTTATTTCTGTCCATCAAACATGATACATCAATATTATTATCATCATTTTCTGATTAAAATTAAATATTTGGCTCGAAGGTTTGCGAAATCAAAATTAAAAGAAACTCTTTACCTTAATTTTATTTATTCTTTCTTTTTCAAATAATTTCTAGGTAACTATTTCTCATATAAAATTAAATAAATTAGCCTAATACTTGTGAATTTTAATTTTGCTTGGTTGAAAATATGACTAAAATCTCATTTAGGCTTAATTATAGTCTTAAAATTTCAGCCAGATTGGTTAAGTATTGTGGAAATATATAAGGAACAAATAAATAAACATACATACGTTGATTTTTATATATAGAGATTTTAATTTATATATTTCAAATATAAAGTTGTCCCAAAAGTTCGTGTTTTTCTTAAAACGTTGTTTTTCTTATTACTTGGTGAATAATATTATTTCGGCGAATACATAATAATACATAATACAATTACTTTATACATAATACAAGGACATTATACATAACGGCGAGTAATATTGATATTTGAATTTTTTTTGCGAGTTTTTACGAACTTTTGGGATAACCTTGTATAGTCGTCTTTTAAATTATTAATCTAAATATTTAAAAAAATCATAATTTTATCTTTTTGTCGGAATATATATTCAATAAAGCGAAGTGTGTTTTCGTGTAATCTATCATAATAGAGGGATTTTACTGATGAAGAAGAATAGTTTGATTGAAAATTACTGTGGACGACAGAATGAATGGAAAGAGAATGGTAGGAAAAAAAAAAAGATAATAGACCTGATTGAATTGATGGGGGATGTTAGGAGGATATAAAGAGAAGAGTTCAAGTTAGAGATACATGACTTAACAGAGATCAATACCTGTTCAAACGCGATGAAACTGAAAAAAAAAAAGGAGCTTTAGTAGAATATTGTAGCAAAGTATATATTATTTTATTAACAGAGTATCTTTGTTATGTTTATATTTTGATACTCTGTGAACTTCTCTCGTTGTTTATCTTTTGTTTATCCTTCATATAGTTTGTTCTTGACTTAAATAAATTGCCGTGTCATCTTGAAGTTTGTCTTTCCTACTAATTTTCCAGGTGGCAATATTGTAGCGTAGAAATCAAGTCTTTGTATATCTGAAGGTGTGAAAGTATTTATTGATGGCGTCACGGCGACTAGTCGACAATTATCTACGACTCAACCAAACTATCTACAGCTAGAGAATATCGAGCAAGCAAGCTAGGCAACTAAATGATGATTTAGAAAATGTCAAATTTTAAATCTGTTTCCAAATATTTTCATTGAATAATTAAATTAAATCTATTTCCAAATATTTTCATTGAATAATTAAATTAAACAATAAATTATTTCTTCGCCACAATATCAAAGAAACATCCAACACATTATATTTACATACAGATGGCTATGTTAAGGAAAAAGTGTATAAATCTTTATTCATTTCATTATTTCAGATAACACCATCTGTTTATTTTGTTTATTCATAACCTGGTGGGTTGAGTATAAAAATCTTCTGCGTTTTGATTCTATCAGCTACAGTCATGTTTCTTGTACTGCTCTTTGGCGTCTTGTTCCAAGGTGAGTTCTGGTGCGTCTTTACACAGTGATCAGTCCTACTGTAAATCAGGGATTACTAGATTTATTAGACTACTAGACATTACAGCTATTGTACTAGAGATAGATACAACGATTTTATTCTAAATGTTGTACAACAGGCCTAATTTTGTGCTTTTTTTTTAGAAAGTGTATTGTTTGATGAATTTACATATGTATAGCGTGTATGTCATAAAAAATATTACTTGAAAGTGCTAATTGTTCTGCTTTTATTAAATCACTGCAAATGTCCGTTAAATTTGTGAGATTAATCAACTCATTCGAACAGCATCGATATAGCAGGAATTCAGTAGACGCATTCACGATGACAATGCAATGTTATATGCACATATAAAGGAAATTTCGTATATTATTCTCTGAGAAAATTAGGAAATTTTTTAAATGATGTTATCACTCTTTAACATTTTATTTTTTTTTTAATTTGTAGAAAGTGAGATTAAAACTACTAAAATGAACATTAGTATTATATATATATGTGATATCTTGGGACCTCTGGGACCAGTGTTACCTGATGCTAGACGAACCTCGATGTCAACTCTACCGTGCAGTCGTGGTGGAAGGCGACACAGCTGGGCCAAAGGTGAAATAAACAAACAGAGATTCCACTAAGAAGCGTCTGACGTCAAGAAGGAATGGGATGAGGAGAGAGAGAGATCTTTAGAGCAAGTGTTACCGTTGGGATCCAAGCGCAGACTGCCTAACCTAGGTTCTCGATTTAACACCAAGACCTTTCTTCTTTCTAATTGGTAGGAAGCTGTCACATGACCGTTTTCTATTGGTTGACCTATTTAGGTGATTCTTTCCTAATTGGTAGGAATATGTCACATGGCCGTTGGCTATTGGTTGACCTACTTAGGTATGGTTTCCTAATTGGTAGGAATATGTCTTTTGTCGGAAGATATATCCGGCCTTGCCCAGGAAATACGGCCGTTAAACTTAGCTTTTATGGTTTCCGCGATCGTAAAATTGACTGTAGATTTATTACTAGTGGTGCTGGCTTTAAGCCTCTTTTGCTAGGCCTTACTTCTACTCTCACCTAAGCCTGATTAGTTTTAACCTTAATTTTCTCCTGTTAGTCTCCATTCCTTCTATCTGTACAGTTGCTATACTTTATTAGATTCTTACGCGGTACAGATTGATGTTAGTTGAGGCTTTCTATTTGCAGTACATAAGAAGTTATATACAGTCATGGGGTGGAACATGTGGTAGTAGATATCTAGACTATTTACAACAATTCCATGGTCTTAAATCATCACAGATGGCCCCGGATGTGAGAGGGTTCATATGGAGGGATTTAAGAGAGCGGAATAGGAAGACTGTTATTAAGGAAGTAATTTTTTAAAAATTAATTGAAATGAGTTGGTATATAACATGGGGTTGATTTCTGTATATCCATAAGAGATAATAAAGCATAAACAACTAATATTAAACATACAAGTAAAAATAAAAATATGAATAAAATATTTAATAGAGAACATATAATGATTATAGGTGAAAATAAAAACGATTGGATGGGAAAATCATGATCTCTTCGTGATGGGCGTTAGAAAGGGTTGAGGGGTTAGTTATTACTTGGTTGAGGCAATGTCACTTTGACTCAAGTCCCAAACCATTTAATGTGCACGGCGCGGAAAACCTAGGCCATGTTTCACATGTAAATTTAAGGACCGAATAAAGTTACAGTACCACAATCGAAAAGTAAGATAAGGGGGATTGTTATGGGTTTTAGTAATTAGTCGTTAAGACGTACGCATGCAGGATAAATGAGGGCGAAGATCAGTGACCAGAAATCAAAGTTTTAATTGGAGTCGTCAGGGGCTTAGCGAGAAAAAGAGTAAAATAAAAAAAAAAGATGTGCCAGCGTGTGGCATGAGAGTGCCCTGGAATATATAAAAAAAATACAATTTGCACGTATCCAAGCCAGAAGTAGGGATAGGTAAGTCTGGGGGACGGTGTGTCAAGATTGTTAATTACGAAATCAAAGTAGGTCAAGTCTAGCCAGCGAAGGAGTTAAAAGTTCCTGCGGAAAAGGGTTAGTAATTATTAAGAAGTAACCTTTAAAGTGGTTGTTTAAGAGGTTATTGAAGATTGCCCTGTTTTTAGATCATGATTTTTAGTTTGATTATAAAAGAATATATCATTGAGATATAAAATTGCGAGATTAAGGCTTTGCATATAGCGTTAATGGATTTGAAAAATCGAAAATAGAATTGCGAAGTTAAATGCAAAGTAATATTTAAAAAAAAAAAGTACAAATAGTGATGACATAATACAAAGATTACACACTATAGCAGTATATAAGGGGTAATAGAAAGTGAAAATATTAAGTGAAAATTAATAATGAGCAATAATATACTCGATAGCATTGACATGGTAGCGGAAGATGAAACAATGTAAATAACATCTAATTTATAAAGTGAGAGAAATATAAAATGACAAAATGCAAATTAGTGATATAAACATGAAATATAAACTTGAGATTATTAGATATGAAATATAAAATATAAAGTTGATTATAGAATAGAGTCATAAAGCAAAAGTAAATAAGTTTTGGTAAAGAAAAATAAAATAAAATGACACTCATCTAAACTGATTGGTTGACGTAAATAAAAAAAAACAATTATAAGAGCTAGATAATGATTATATAAAGAATAGTAAAATGAAAAATTTTAAAAAATGTTCATCGAGAAAGAAGAGCAAGTAAGATTATACATAGAAATTATATATCGTGAAAGAATGGAAAGTTGTAGGCCAAACGTAATGTTCCTGTTTTTTTTTTTTTTTTTTAGGATGGGTAGAGGGAGCTTTAAATTGTCCTCGATCGCGATATCTTTGGTCTTGTTGGCATGAGTTGATCTAACTTATCGAATTTGTTTTATGTTTGACGCGACTCGTGGATCACATTGTTTCTAACTGTGAAACTCACTGAGTCCTAATGTTGTCGATTTTTTGTTCCCTGCGCCACGTTTAGGTGAAAACGTGATTCTTCCTAAAGCGGCATTTATTCTGTGTGTGCAGGAGAAACACGGCGATCTATTCTAACCGATAAAGGGTTGTTGTTGTTGTTGTTGTTTTTTTTTTTAAATGTGTGGGTGTGTGTGATTTTTAGGTAAAATGTAGTCCTTGGTTCTAAGTGTCGATGTTAAGTTGACAAGTTAATCGAGGGCGAGAGAATGTTAGTGAACAGATTTGTTAGTAAATGTAAAATAACGTGTTAAGCAAGTTATTAGTAGCTAAACGGGATATCGGCGTAGAAATTGGTTAGGGATTAGAACGATGTATAGTAAAAGGTACGCACTAATATTTAATTTAATAGGTAGCGAAAATCCATTAGAGTGACATCGGGGTGGCGACGGGCTGTAACAAGATGTCGGCTGTTTGTCCATCTCCAGCGGAAGAGGGGAGCGAAGCTATTTTTAATGCGATTCCGGATTTAGGTCAGGGGCCCTTTGCGAGGTTGCTTGCTTTCTTTCAACTTATTGGAAGATCTCTGCATTAAGGTGCAGAAAAGGCGCTGAGCAAGTCGGGGGTATAAGACGGGATTTCTGCGCGTCAAATATTGTGGGACATAAATGGCCGAATTCTATCAAGTGTACATCAGGTGTTACGCGAGGTGTTGGAATTGGAGGCTGGGGCGCGAGGAATAAGATATCTTCTGTATAGTATTTAAGTTTGTTCACATGAACTGTATCATCTTCTTTATTTAGGGGTCGATTGGGTCTGTTAATTCGGACTACGTTCGGGGATATTATTTCTATAATTGTAAACGGACCTGTGAAGTATGGTGCCAGTTTTCCCGTATCGGGATGTTTATAATTTTTTACGAGGACTAGGTCACCAATCTCGAAATGCGGGGCTTGATGACCTTTATCATATCTTTGTTTGTCCCTTTCATGCTTAAGCTGTGTTCTGCTGGAGGCGAGTTGCCTAGCCTTCTGTACGTCGGGGAACGGGTTGTAATGATTTTTTAGTTCTGGTGGGATGCTATTAAACATCAAGAAGATCGGTGGGAAACCTGTGACGGTGTGCGGGGATTGGTTATAGATTTGGACAACTTGTTTAATTAGTTTGGTCCAAGATGTCTTCGGGTTTTCGAGATAAAGTAACCTTAGTTTTCCAGTGATGGTGGCGTTCAATCGTTCTATTAATCCGTTAGCTTGCGGATTGTTACTGGTGGTAAGTAGTGGTTGTATACCACGAGATAGCAGAAATTTGCGGAATTTTTCGGAGGTGAATGCGGGGCGCTCTATCCGAAAGTAGACGTTTTGGAGACCCTTGTTGTAGTACCTTTTTTAGGGTTTGGATGTACGTTAAGGTACTTGTAGGTTTCGATGGGAATGCCCAAGCGTATCTGGTCAAGTGATCCACTATAACATGGAGATACGTCTTGGAGTGTCCGTATTTCGAAAATCCGGCTATTGTATCTATTGATATTAAATCGAACGGCTGTTGTGGTGGGGGAATTTGTCCTAAGGTGCCATAAGGCTTACCTTTGGGTCGTTTGATGATTTGGCAGGTATGACAGGAATTTACAAATTTTTTGTATGGATTTGGCCATACCTTTCCAGTAATACTGAGTAGAGATTAGGCGAGCCATTTGGGAGATACCGGGATGGTTGTATTCGCTGTGAACCTGGTTCATAAGCGAGTGTTGAAGAGCTTCGGGTATTATTATTCGATTTACACCTTTACGTCGTATGGTGTGTAGACCGTTGACGTCTACAGCGACACTGGTATCTGTGATATTCGGTTGGTGTTTCTTAATAGTACGAGCACTGATAAATCCACAAAATGGATTGCGAGAAAGCAAATCGGCCTCGTGTTGCTGGGTTCCCTTGAGGTACTGTATTTCATAGTCGTAAGTGGATAGTCTTAAACTCCACCTAAAAAGTCGTCCTGACGGGTTTTTAATAGTTTTAAGCCATTGTAGGGCTTGGTGGTCGGAGTAGACAGTGAATTTGGTACCGGATAGATAGATGCGGAATTTTTCGATGCTTTCTACGATCGCTAAGCATTCTAACTCTGAAATGGTATAGTTGCGTTCGTGAGGGCGTAGTGCTCTACTGTAATACTGTGTGGGATGAATTTTTCCATCCGGATGTACTTGTTTGAGAATTCCTGCGATTCCCTGGGTGGAGGCGTCACAGTACAAGCGGCAGGGTAAGCCATCCTGATACAGATGTAATACGGGCTTACGTGTTAAGCTCTCCTTGAGAGCCGTGAATGCCTGTTGACATTTGTCGTCCCATTGCCATTTAGTGTCTTTTTTAAGTAAATTGTTGAGGGGTGCTCTGAGACGGGCATAATCTGGTATAAACTTGTTATACACGTTGACGGCTCCTAAAAAGGACTGTAGCGTTTTTTGGTTGAAGGGAGGTTTAATAGCGTTAATAATATCGAGGTTACGGGTCTGCGGTGTGTAAGTTCCGTTCTTAATAGTGTATCCTAGAAATTCTATTGATGTCTTCAAAAATTCACATTTTTTATAGTTTAGTTTAATATTTTCCTGTTGGCAGATCTCCAGGAATTTTTCTAAGTGTTGAATATGCTCTTCTAAGGTATCCGAAAAGATAATAAAATCATCGAAATAGTGGGCTATGAAGTTTAACTTATATTTTTGGAATATTTGGTTTATTGCACGTTCAAAAATCTGTGGTGAGTTGCGCATCCCAAAAGGAAGCCTACAAAATTCGTATTGCCCGTCTAATGTCACGAAAGCTAAAAGATGACGGGAACTGGGATCTATTTCGACCTGCCAGTAGGCAGAAGATATGTCGGCTGAGGAGAAATATTTGGCGCGTGAGAGTTTGTCGAGTATATTCTCTATCAAGGGGAGAGGATGGACGTCTGGTGCAATGATTTCATTAATCCTACGATAGTCAACACAAAAGCGTTTTGATTTGTCACGTTTGGTGACAAGCGTAATAGGACTGGCATAGGGAGATACTGAGGTTGTAATTATACCGTGTTCAAGCATGTGTTCGATTTGTGTTTGTATTTCAAGTTGGTCATTTAGGGGTACGCGATAAGGACGTAAGGCAATTATCTTGTCCGAAGTAGTATTGATTTTTACGGGAGGTATTTTAAGCTTAGGGACGTCGTATTTATTGGCGGCGAAAACGGGTGTAAATTGATGCAGTACCTTGTGTAAATTATAGGGACAGTGACCTAGGTTACTTGTGTCCAAAGATATGCAAGAGGAGGACATAGAGGCGTTGAAAATAGGATCAGGAACATTACATTGAGGCCAAATAAGAGTGTTGGAGTTCACCACGTGTGAGCAACCCGTTCCAGGAGGGGAAGATTTAGTAAATGGGACAGTTGTATTAACCTGTCCATGGGACACGTGTTGCTTGCACGAGGTGAATTTGTATAAGGTAGTTGGTAGAGGTACATTATCTTGATACAGGAGTAGCTGAGGACAGTTTATAATTAGTAGAAATCGTTTTATGGAATTAAGGAATAAAATGCCAAAAGGCAAGGGTGTATCGATGATATGGAATTTTAGATTCCGCGTTATGGTACTTATTTTTAAGATCAAAAAGATATAATCTATGATGAAAATATTGTTAGCTATGGCATTAATAGTTAAGTTAAATGGGTGGACAGGTATTTTTCTTTTACAAACTGATTTCTATTATTTTAAAAGTATTCTGCATAATTATAGCGATAGATGCTCCTGTATCAAGTAGTAGAGGTAGATTTACATTATTGGACAGTTCAGCTCGAACGAGCAATTGTTCAACAAAAATTATGTATGGAGGAACCTACTGTTGTGCTGCCTTGTATGTCGGGACAGGCCTGGTTGGTTGCCGTGGTTGGAGGATTCTTGGGACAGTCAGAGTTCATTGTTTGCGCTGGGCTCGTGGTTTAGAGATGGTCGGGGGAGCAGGTAACATACGCTCGCGTGTTGGTAACTCGGAGAGGTGCTTGCAGGAGGTTTGCTGGCTTTCTCAGTCTTGTAGAGTATTGTAGTTGGGCCCGATCTGCTTGGGCGTCGTAGTTGGTGAAGAAGCTCTGCGCCTCGTACGAACCATCGTAGCGATTCCACCTCTCGCGATGTCCGGTCACGGCAGAAAGCTGATGTAGCGTCGTCGTCAACCTCTCCAGGACATCTGACACCGGCGGTGGGGGCGTGACGTCCTCGTGGTTGGGAGGAACTTCCTGCGTCCTACCGAGGGTGGTTTCTTTCTTTGGAAAAGTGGTGTTTTCGCCACTTTCGGAGTCGGGATCGGACTCCATTGGTTCCTTTGGATCCTCCTCTCTTCCCTGATCCATCTTTCTGTACAGACAGTGGTCTATTTGCTTACTTGTACCTTGGCGTCCACTATCCTGTCGACTCTTCGGACGGGGGAGTCTGTGATATCTTGGGACCTCTGGGGTCAGTGTTACCTGATGCTAGACGAACCTCGATGTCAACTCTACCGTGCAGTCGTGGTGGAAGGCGACACAGCTGGGCCAAAGGTGAAATAAACAAACAGAGATTCCACTAAGAAGCGTCTGACGTCAAGAAGGAATGGGATGAGGAGAGAGAGAGATCTTTAGAGCAAGTGTTACCGTTGGGATCCAAGCGCAGACTGCCTAACCTAGGTTCTCGATTTAACACCAAGACCTTTCTTCTTTCTAATTGGTAGGAAGCTGTCACATGACCGTTTTCTATTGGTTGACCTATTTAGGTGATTCTTTCCTAATTGGTAGGAATATGTCACATGGCCGTTGGCTATTGGTTGACCTACTTAGGTATGGTTTCCTAATTGGTAGGAATATGTCTTTTGTCGGAAGATATATCCGGCCTTGCCCAGGAAATACGGCCGTTAAACTTAGCTTTTATGGTTTCCGCGATCGTAAAATTGACTGTAGATTTATTACTAGTGGTGCTGGCTTTAAGCCTCTTTTGCTAGGCCTTACTTCTACTCTCACCTAAGCCTGATTAGTTTTAACCTTAATTTTCTCCTGTTAGTCTCCATTCCTTCTATCTGTACAGTTGCTATACTTTATTAGATTCTTACGCGGTACAGATTGATGTTAGTTGAGGCTTTCTATTTGCAGTACATAAGAAGTTATATACAGTCATGGGGTGGAACATGTGGTAGTAGATATCTAGACTATTTACAACAATTCCATGGTCTTAAAACATCACATATATATATATTTTAAGAAACTCTCTTTTTACCGATATAAAATTTATACTTTAATATAAAAAGTTTTGATTTTATTAGAAATATGTTTAAAATAATCGCGAAATATTTTTGGATTCTATATTAATTGATTAAATAGATTAAAATTTGAGCCAAAGATGATATAAAGTATTTTTATAATCCTCTTAAACATTTATTTGAATAAATATATTTCACTTATGATATCAATTCGTTCATTTATGATCTTGAAAATTTTCTAACAACGACACTGGCAGGCTAATAATGAGATTTTTTATTTTTCAGAAAAGCATATATTCTACTGGATTGAGCATAAAGAAATAGGGATAGAGAAAACAAACCTATTGTTAGACAATTTATACATATATGTGATGAGGTTCCTAGTCGACTTAATCTATGGTGTGCGATCCTGTTGACTCTTGTAGAATCCTGTCGACTCTCGCTATACTGTGGTAACCGAGGGTCTCTCGCTGTGGTATGGTAACCGAAAGGGACAAACCTGTAGTAACCGAGAGGGACAGTCAGGGCGTGGATGATTTTCCAGTACCTCTCTGCACCTTGGGAGACCTTTAACAGTTCTCAAAGAGTACAGGCAGTCGTGGTCGAGGCAGAGTGGAAAGCTAGGAAATGTCCACACAAAAAACGAAGACACAGTTGCACTAAGAAAGTTCCGTGAACAGATAAAAGTTGAGCTAGGAGCGAAAGATGGAGATAGAAGAGTTCTTACTGGTCTACATGGTCGATGAGGAGGACCTTGGTGACAACCGACGAGAGCTCACGCTGATGGTGAAGTCACTATCAAGTGACTATATTTTTGGCTAGGACGGAGGCCTTTCATATCTTTTCCGAGAAAGGGAGTATTGCATTTCAGCAGATGCGAAGAGCGTGGATCGTCTGGCGAAATTATAAACTGGCGCCATCCTGACAGTTTCCAATCAATCTTTAGATGTTGTTGAACTTCTAAATCTATCTCGATTTTAGACGTTTTTGACCTTTTGCTTTAGCTCAACTCTTAATCTTTTACAGAGTTTTATTTATTTATCCTCAGTTTGTACAAAGTACATTACAAATGATGATGTAATGACACATGTCAATCATGCGTATAATTATTTACAGATATGTTTCTATTATACAACATGAAAATCTTGTTATAAGTTATATAAAATATGGGGTTGTTGGTTTAAATTACCATAGATGGGCCCCGGGAGTGAAAGAGTTTATCCGGGTTTAAGCGGATAAAGCCTCTCTAACACAGGTAAGTAATTAAAATTTCTTTTAATTAATTTAAACTGTGAGGGTTAAAAAGGGCTATAACAAGATGATTTGTTTGTATATATCTGAAAATGATAAAAATAAAACTTGTTCAATTAAAAAGTTATATTATTGGTTATATAAAAAGATATTTTTTAGATAAAACCGTTGTTAAATTAAATACATAATGATATGATTATGTGAAAGAGAATTAAAAATTCTAAGTTATAATTGGCGGGCGTTAAAAAGGATTAGGGGTTAAAGAATATGCAATTGTAAGTATTACACATGCAACCTAATAATCAGATCCAGGTGCAAAGCGAGGATATAGACTTGAGCGTCTTCCTAGGCAATGTTTCACTTGCGATCCTATATAAGGGTTACAGTGCTTTGTCACAATTTTGGGGTTATTGGGTTAAAAAGTTGATGAAGAAAAAGTTGTTTATTAATATGACTGTGAAAGGGGTGATATCAGCCATGCGATAAGTAGAATTGTTGTAGCGACAGTAGGTGGTCTTACTTGACTTGAAATCAAAGGTTGATTGTGGTCCGCTAGAGCTGAAAAAAAAAAAAGTTGAAAGTTGAAAAAAGTGAACGCTTGGTGCATTCGTTGGTGATTGTGCTCTGCGGATTATTGAAATTAACTCTTGAAGCGTGTTCAGGCCAGAAGTTGGGATTTTTAAATCTGGGGAACTGTGTTCAAAGAGTTTGTTGAAATACGAAATTAAAAAAAAAATTGTCAAGCAGTACTGTCGTTTTTCTACGTTGATGTGAGCAATGGCTGAAAAAGATAGTAATAATAAAGTATAGGGAATTGGTTAAAGAATATGATTGTTGTAAGCGGTTGTTGCATGCCTGATAGTTGATGATATAAATTGTCATATTATAAAGGTATGAACAAGTATAAAATGAATAAAAAGATAGACATATGATTGTGGGTAAAAAAAGTGTAAGTGGACAATATCAAACATGTAATATATAAAAGATATAATAATTAAGAAAATAAAAAGATTTTTGAAACAATTAAATGTTTTCCATACTAAAATAATATCATGAAAAATAAAAGTAAATTTGATTAAAGTTTTTATTTTTCAAATATTGATAGATTAAAAATTTGATTATATAATTGAAAGGTAAAACTAAAAATAATTATTCAAATTTTTAACAAAAATTAGAATATAATTAAAGATTATTATAATGATTAGATAAATGTTAAGTAGTGGAAATTTGAACAATATCCTCGTTTATCCAAAAGGTGATATGTAAATAATTATATCTCTTTTCCATTATAAAGTCTATATCAGACTTAACCAAGTTATTTTAATTGGTGATATCAATTAACATGTAAAATGTTTAATATATGTTGTGTGTTGCGATTAAGGCGTTGGTGAGATTTGTGAGAAAACCTAAATGGTTAGTGTGAAACATGTGTTTAAAAAAAATGGCGATCATGAAGATAGCGGTCAAGATGATAGCTTTGTGAGGGGAGAAGAACGTTGGACGGGGGATATGTAACTGAAATAGATTCGGGGATCCTATTACTGGGGGGTCACTCGTGCGGGGTGTTTGTTATTTTTGTCATTTACTTGAAACTGACTTTCTTCTTTTGTTTTATTGAGGTTGGAAATTCCCTGTAATAATTGAAAGATAAGATTTTCTCGGTGCTCGTAGTTGTTGTGTTTCGAAGTTAGTTTAGACTTAGTAAAAATGTTATTCAGTGATGTCAGGTTTAGATGTGTGGTGAAAGTTCGACTTTCGACGTGGACACGCTTTGGGGTGAGATGTGTCACAGGCATGAAGGCGTCTTTGGCCTGAAAAGTGAAAATTTTTGTAGTGTGGTGCTGTGACACGAAGTGAAAAATTGTGAATGAAAAGGTGTCACGTGAAGTCGTTGTTTGGTATAAAGTCTAACCTGTTTCACCATGAATAACATTTTTACTAAAGTCATGGGTGGTAGTTGTACGAAACACATCGCGAATATGTATATTGTTAGTGGATATGGCACGTTTAATGTGAAATTTTTGAGTGTTTAGTGGGGCGACGTTATGGAGCTCGTGTGGCTCGAAATTGGATTTGTTTGTGAAGTCGCGGACTAATAATTGTTGCCAATTGGAGAGAGTGATGTGTGAGGGTGTTGTAGAGCTGGAAAAAATGTGTTCCAACTATGTTAATATATATTTAAAAATTATATTTTTCTTATCATTGAATATGATAACTAAAATGATCCTTGTTAAAAGGGCAATGGCGTGAGAGTGACAAATAATTTTAATTGAGGCGTTTACTTAAAATGGTGAATATGACAATTATTTTTGAAAATGTTTAAATATTTGATTGAGAAATTGGTATATTTTGGTATGAAAATGATATTAATAAAAACTAAAATAAGTTTTGAATAATAATATGAGTGTTTTTTTTTTTCAAGTTGTAGATTTGAATAATGCCATTTTAGGTAAATTTAAGAAAGACATGTAAATTGATAAAAATGTTTGATTGGCGATATTTTAAAAGTAAAATTGAAAGTAATGAATTGAAATTTATAATCTGATTAAAAATAAAGTAAATTTGATAAATGTGAGTGTGAAAGTTTTAAAATTTGAATAAAAAATGATATAAAAAAGTAAAAATTGATTTTAAAATGCTTAAAGTGAAAATATAAATATAAAATTTATGGGGAATCAAATTGTGAACTTGATGATAAAGTTAAGGTAGGTTTTTAAAAACTTACAATTGTGTGATGATTGTTCAGTCAGGAAACTTGGTCTCTGGTTGTTTTCCTGCTGACGTGGAAAGCGCTCCATGTAGGGCTTGTAGAAGCTTGTAGCTTCTGTAAAGTTGATGGCGGCTTGTCGCCTTGAGCATTGTATCGGCGATGTCAGGTCGAAGGTGGAGAACTTATCACCGGGTTTGCGTCATTCTGCTCCTCGATTTCCATGACTTGCGGGAATTTCGACTGTGTCTTTGGGGTGGTCAGACAGCTTGCTCCCGGCGTTGGCGATCTATTAGCGAGTCTGCGGAGGTCCCTTGGGACAGCGTGTCTTCCGTAAATATCTCTTGTTGGGGAGAGATTGCTTGGTCGTTTCGTTGGAATGGCCGGTTTGTTCCTCCATCTTCGCTCTTTCTCGCTTCTATCTGGACAGTCTTCTTACCTTCTTCGTTGTGTCATTCTTCGTTTTGGTCATTCTGTCGACTATAAATGTGATGAGGTCCTGTTGACTCTTGTAGAATCCTGTCGACTCTCGCTATACTGTGGTAACCGAGGGTCTCTCGCTGTGGTATGGTAACCGAAAGGGACAAACCTATAGTAACCGAGAGGTACAGTCAGGGCGTGGAGAATTTTCCAGTACCTCTCTGCACCTTGGGAGACCTTTAACAGTTCTCACAGAGTACAGGCAGTCGTGGTCGAGGCAGCGTGGAAAGCTTGGGAATGTCCACACAAAAAACGAAGACACAGTTGCACTAAGAAAGTTCCGTGAACAGATAAAAGTTGAGCTAGGAGCGAAAGATGGAGATAGAAGAGTTCTTACTGGTCTACATGGTCGATGAGGAGGACCTTGGTGACAACCGACGAGAGCTCACGCTGATGGTGAAGTCACTATCAAGTGACTATATTTTTGGCTAGTACGGAGGCCTTTCATATCTTTTCCGAGAGAGGGAGTATTGCATTTCAGCAGATGCGAAGAGCGTGGATCGTTTGGCGAAATTATACACTGGCGCCATCCTGACAGTTTCCAATCAATCTTTAGATGTTGTTGAACTTCTAAATCTATCTCGATTTTTTAGACGTTTATGACCTTTTGCTTTAGCTCAACTCTTAATCTATTACAGAGTTTTATTTATTTAGCCTCAGTTTGTACAAAGTACATTACATATGATAATGTAATGACACATGTCAATCATGCGTATAATTATTTACAGATGTGTTTCTATTATACAACATGAAAATCTTGTTATAAGTTATATACAATATGGGGTTGTTGGTTTAAATTATATATATATACCATATATATATGTAGAATTATATCTATAATATATGAAATATAATTGGTTTAAGAGAAGGAGTATAGATAGTTAAAAAGAAATTAGATAACTATTATTTTTAAGTTATTAAAAAGGTTTTGTATTTTATATGTAACAAAATAGGGCTATAAATATAGCTCGCACACAAAAAGATTGGACAGACTTTTTGCTTCTTTACTTTCAACCATGAATATAATGATATTTGTTGCCACTCCCAAGACCACAGCTCTCCATGCTGCAAGCAACAAGTATGATCCACCTTTAAAATGTTTGACTGCACTATTCCATCCAGGCTGATTATTCTAAACAATTAAACCACTCTTATTCAAATGCCCTGCCTTCCAATACCCAAGATTCCAGATGTCTATCAGCTTAGGAATCACCTTTATTCCTGGATCGTTCCAAATGTCGCCACGGCTGTTCTTAAGAACTCTTTGTTATATTTAGAAGGTAGCGCTAAGTGGTGTTTTATTTCTTAAAATATTTTCCAACAATTCCATACTTTGAGTGGCAGTTTCTCCAACAAGTCCAACAAAAGGTTCTATGCAGGTAAGTAGTGTAGGAGTTGGGTCATCCATTTGGATCAGAAAGACGCGGTAGTACGATTAGGCATTTTTAGATTTTAGTATTGTATGACGCTTTCGCAGAAGCTTGATGAAAGTATAATTATGTTTAAACGACGGATTTCGACTCGGCTTCTAATGGAGGCGACCTAGAATCAAAGAAGGTGTTGGAGTGAGCAGGTTAGCTTTGTCCATAATTCCGGGTGTACTTCAATCTAATTGAATGCCAAATCCTTTGGTGACTTTTCGGAGGTGTTCAAATCACTGAGGATCCGTGCAGTTTCTTCACACGTTGCAGTTGGTGATGTCGCTCTCCATGAGCATGAGAGATGTGTGCGTTGACGTAATTCATGGAGACTCCTCGAGCGGTTAGGTCGACGGCAACAAGCTTGTCAGGTCATAGGATTTGCTTCCAGGGGATTAGATCTCGCCTGCGTCTTCGCACCCTGGGGTTAAATGTGCGGTGCATCCTGAATCTATACACCATATTTGCCTATCATTTCTCCTATCTGGTGAATCTTCAAATTCTTTTACACATGTTTCAAATGCTTGCTTATTATATATACTAATGATTGCTGGTTTCGAGATAAACACAAACAAGGATATCAAAAGAAATGGACTTCTGATTATAGAAATCACAAATACAGTAGGAAACATTCAAATAACCTAATGGATACTATGAAAAGTGGAATTAATAAGCAAACATTTGAAACATGTGTAAAATAATTTGAAGATTCACCAGATAGGAGAAATGATAGGCAAATATGGTGTATAGATTCAGGATGCACCGCACATTTAACCCCAAACATAACTTTGATGGAAAATGTGATAGATTATGAAAGTGAAATCAATCTAGCTGAGAAGGGCAAAACTACCCAAGCCATAGCCAAAGGAGATATGAGACTTACTACATGCACAAGTGAAGGTCAAGAAAATATTCGCATCAAAGATATCTTACATGTACCAAATTTAAGGAATAATTTCTTGTCAGTATACGAATTAGTCAACAAAGAAAATTCAGTTATTTTCAATAAGAATGGAGCAAAAATTTATAATGAAGGGAATGATTTAGTTGCTGAAGCATATATTAAAGATAGAATGTTTATGATGGAAACAAAATTAAGAAATGTACCAATAGCAAAAAAATGAAAATGTCATGGTTATAAATACACATTTATGAAATAAAAATAGCAATATATGTTTATGGCATAAAAGATTAAACCATATAAATGAAGAATACATGAAAAAAATGATTCAAGGACATATTGTAAGAGGATTGGATCTAAAATTTGAAAGGTTACCAGAGTGCGAAGCATGCATAATGGGAAAACTGGGTCAGAAGCCATATAATATTACAGAAAATTATACAGTTAAGCCCCTGCAGTTGATTCATATGGATTTATGTGGACCAATGCCATGTCAATCTTTAGGAGGATCTAAGTATTTTCTTGTTATAGTAGATGATTACAGTAGAAGAATCTTTGTATATTTCCTGATATCAAGAGATGAGACCTTTGAAAGATTTGAAGAATTTAAAGCAAGAGCAGAAAACGAATAAAGTCTTAGAGTAAAAGATGTAAGAACCGACAATGGAACTGAATTTTGTAACTCTAGATTTGAAGGACTTTTCAAGAGAAATGGGATCCATCACCAACTTACCACAACATACTCACCACAAAGTAATGGAGTCGCAGAGAGAGTGAATAGGACTCTTATAGATACAGCGAGAACCTTACTAATTGACTCATAATTACCCATGAAGTTTTGAGCAGAAGCAATTGCTACAGCTGCATACATTAAGAATTGTACCCCCCACAGGTCTATAAAGCACCATACAACTATACAGAGATGGAATAGGAGGAAACCATCAGTCAAACACATTCGAATATTTGGATGTTTGACACATTGGCTTGAGAGCAAACGCAAACCAAGAAGAAACAAGTTTTCACCAAAGGGTAGAAAGGGAATATTTATTTGTTATTCCATTAAAAGAAAAGCCTACAGTATATATGATATAATGTCAAAAAGAATCCATGAAGTCAGATCAGTAAAATTTAGTGAAGATAAGAGAGGAATTGATTATGCAAATGATATTCAGGAAGATACTAATTGTGATAATTTGACCTATAAAGGACATTGTGAAGAAATAATTGAAGACTTACTTATCTTGAAAGAAGACAATCCTGTCACAGAGAGTAAAATGAAGTCTCAGGAGGATACTTCAGTAAAACCAGGTGGTGACACTGAAAATGACTCAACACTAACTGAACCAATAGAGGAAAGATGCGCAAAAGGAGGAAGAAAGAAAGGAGAAACAAAGAGCATCTTAGAAGAACGGCACAAAGCAAGACTTGAAGAACAAGAAAGGAAATTGATTTAAGAAGGAGTTCGACGCTCACAAAGAATAAAGGATAGGAATGATGCAAACTCAATTATGGAAATAGATCATTATATTCCGGAGAATTTTAAAGAAGCAATGGATAGTGGAGAAAGAAATGAATGGCACAAAGCAATGGAAGAAGAGCTCAGTGAGATAGAGAAACATAAAGTATGGACACTAGTACCAAGGGAATATGGTATGAAAGTCATCAATAGTAAATGGGTCTACAGTACAAAGAAAACATCAAATGACGGCATTTATAAAAGAAAGGCCAGACTGGTTGCTGTTGGATGGAATCAAAGATAAGGTGTGGAATATAAGGACAAACTACGGAAATGTGCAGATAGTGCAAATTGCTGATTAGGGCTTACACACAGGGGGAGCGTATGTTGTATATATATTAACTAGCGGATGTACCCGGCTTCGCCCGGGTTTTACCCGAATAAAGGTTTGTCTAACGAACATTTGTTAAAACAATTCTCTATAAACTTATAAAAAAAAAGATATATTTTGATAATTTGAACTCGTAAATTTGAATCTCTCGATAAAGTGAACATTTTGTCCCGGTCCCTGTGTGCCGTGTCATCCTGAATTTTGTCTTTCCTAATTTTCTACATTACAAAATCATCGTTTTTATCTAGTGAAAATTTTTTCCCGGTCCCTTGAAAAATACTCGATAAGTTGAATAAAATCAATATTAATTGGTTCCCTCGGTAATTGGAAGTTAAAGGAATAGTATCTTTGCCTTGGAATTGTATCATTATTCTTGTCTCAAATAAATTGCCTTGTCATCCTGAGATAATCTTACTTTTGATAAATAATCTTTAAAATAATAAACTTAGTGATAATAAAACTTATAAATAAAAAAAACTTGTTTTCATCATCGCAATGGTGGCGCTGCTTGCGAGTTAAATCTACAAATCTGCAAATAACTCTAAGGATATTCAAGATATTCAAAAGATTATTTTTCAGAAACCTTCCCAGTACTATACTAAATAACTTCCCAAAGTTTCATGGCGTTCCAATGAGTGGTTTGGTCAGACATAAAGGAAAGACACACACACACATTCATTTTTATATATATACTAGCGGATGTGCCCGGCTTCGCCCGGGTTTTACCCGAGTAAATGTTTGTCTAACGAACATTTGTTAAAACAATTCTCTATAAACTTATAAAACGTACTCGGCTTCGCCCGGGGTTTTACCCGAGTAAAGGTTTGTCTAGCGAACATTTGTTAAAACAATTCTCTAAAAACTTATTTAAAAAAAAAAGATATATTTTGATAATTTGAAACTCATAAATTTGAATCTCTCGATAAAGTGAACATTTTTTCCCTGTCCCTGTGTGCCGTGTCATCCTGAATTTTGTCTTTCCTAATTTTCTACATTAGAAAATCATAGTTTTATCTAGTGAACATTTTTTCCCGTGTCACATTGCCGTGTCATCCTGAGATAATCTTACTTTTGATTAATAATATTTAAGATAACAAACTTAGTGATAAGAAAACTTGTTAACATCGTCACAATGGGGGCGCTGCTTGCGAGTTAAATCTACAAATCTGCAAATAACTCTAAGGATATTCAAGATATTCAGGAAATTATTTTTCAAAAACCTTCCCGGTGATATCTACTTATATAATTGCCTTATTCTGTCTGCATGTCTGAAGCTCACGGATAGAATGCGCGCCCATTGGCTGCCAGCGAACACGTGGCCTCCCTGCCCCCCCTCTAGACAACCCTGTTATCAGCTGTGCGATACATACACCTGTCTATAGCGGCCACTCTAGACAACCCTGTTATCAGCTGTGTGATACATCCACCTGTCTATACAGACCACCCTGTCTATAGCGGCCACTCTGGACACCCCTGTTATCAGCAGTGTGCTACATCCACCTGTCTATACAGACCACTCTGTCTATAGCGGCCACTCTAGACAACCCTGTTATCAGCTGTGTGATACATCCACCTGTCTATACAGACCACCCTGTCTATGGCGGTCACTTTAGGCAACCCTGTTATCAGCTGTGTGATACATCCACCTGTCTATACAGACCACCCTGTATATAGCGGCCATTCTAGACAACCCTGTTATCAGCTGTGTGATACATACACCTGTCTATAGCGGCCACTCTAGACAACCCTGTAATCATCAGTGTGTTACATTCACCTGTCTATACAGACCACCCTGTCTATAGCGGTCACTTTAGGCAACCCTGTTATCAGCTGTGTGATACATCCACCTGTCTATACAGACCACCCTGTATATAGCGGCCATTCTAGACAACCCTGTTATCAGCTGTGTGATACATACACCTGTCTATAGCAGCCACTCTAGACAACCCTGTTATCATCAGTGTGTTACATTCACCTGTCTATACAGACCACCCTGACTATAGCGACCACTCTAGACAACCCTGTTATCAGCTGCCTGTCTATACAGACCACCCTGTCTATAGCGGTCACTTTAGGCAACCCTGTTATCATCAGTGTGTTACATTCACCTGTCTATACAGACCACCCTGTCTATAGCGGTCACCTTAGGCAACCCTGTTATCAGCAGTGTGATACATCCACCTGTCTATACAGACCACCCTGTCTATAACGACCACTCTAGACAACCCTGTTATCAGCTGTGTGATACATCCACCTGTCTATACAGACCACCCTGTCAATAGCGACCACCCAAGACAACGTTTTTAAAATATATTCGCACTCGGGTAAACCCCGGGCGTTGCCCGGGCCATTCGTCTAGTACCTAATAATATCCCAAAATTTCACGGCGATTGGATGTATGGTTTTTGAATCTATAGAGTACAGACAAACAAACAGACAGACAGACATTCAATTTTATATATATAGATTCACTCTTCATTGTTGGCTTTTTATCTTACATTCACTCTGTTGGCTTTTTATATTACATTTACTCTTCATTGTTGGCTTTTTATCTTACATTCACTCTTCATTGTTGGCTTTTTATATTATATTTACTCTTCATTGTTGGCTTTTATCTTACATTCATTCTTCATTTTTGGCTTTTTATATTACATTTACTCTTCATTGTTGGCTTTTTATCTTACATTCACTCTTCATTGTTGGCTTTTTATCTTACATTCATTCTTCATTGTTGGCTTTTTATATTACATTCACTCTTCATTGTTGGCTTTTTATCTTACATTCATTCTTCATTGTTGGCTTTTTATATTATATTTACTCTTCATTGTTGGCTTTTTATCTTACATTCATTCTTCATTGTTGGCTTTTTATATTACATTTACTATTCATTGTTGGCTTTTTATCTTACATTCACTCTTCATTGTTGGCTTTTTATCTTACATTCATTCTTCATTGTTGGCTTTTTATATTACATTCACTCTTCATTGTTGGCTTTTTATCTTACATTCATTCTTCATTGTTGGCTTTTTATATTACATTCACTCTTCATTGTTGGCTTTTTATATCATATAGAAAATCATAGTTTTATCTAGTGAACATTTTTTCCCGTGTCACATTGCCGTGTCATCCTGAGATAATCTTACTTTTGATAAATAATATTTAAGATAACAAACTTAGTGATAAGAAAACTTGTTAACATCGTCACAATGGGGGCGCTGCTTGCGAGTTAAATCTACAAATCTGCAAGTAACTCTAAGGATATTCAAGATATTCATGAAATTATTTTTCAAAAACCTTCCCGGTGATATACCTAATAATATCCCAAAATTTCACGGCGATTGGATGTATGGTTTTTGAATCTATAGAGTACAAACAAACAAACAGACAGACAGACATTCAATTTTATATATATATATATAGATTAATTAGTTCCACAGAGTGTGTGTAAGCTCAAAGGTAAATAGGCGCTAACCGAAAAAGAAAAAAGTTCCTTTGTTGAATATTGGTTTACCTTTTATATTTTGTTCTCTCTCTTGTAAATCAATAAATATAATGTTTAATTAGTAATTATTGGAATCGGTTTCATTAAAAATTCTAAGCAAAGTCAACAAGACTCATGCATCGTCCAGGGCCATGAATCTAATATCCTACTGGACACAGATGACGAATTCTTACTCGTTTTCTGATTAGCTTCGGTAGAGGTGGGCGACGAAAAGTCTTCGTTATTTTATATGGATCTGTCACAGCAGTAAGCTGAACATAGGAAGACAAAGGCTTACTCGGAACACTCGGGAAGTCAAAAGGCCGTTTCTCAATTATAAACACCTTGTCCTTCTGCATTTAAATCCCATGAGGGAAGTTGGTTCGTTTGTGTCTTATTTTGTGGCGTAGGAAGCAAGGTATCCCGTATGACTACTTGATAGAAGAGATACTCCCCTGGAATTAATCTCCAGACAAGCGGAATGGGCGAATAGATTCACCCTATCGTCTATCCCTATCACCCAGACTTACGTTTGGTCATCTACGGACAATGACTTTCCAGAATGGTTTCAAGGTTTTCTCACTATCTACTAAGTGCAATTCTCAACCTGCAACCCCAAAACACATTATTGATTGCATTGACTCATTCATTGATGAGCTTTACCTCATTCCCAGCAGACCCCATCAAAAGTCTCAAGCTTTACAAGCTTGATACCCTAATATGATTGAGTGGAGATAAAAAAGAAGAAGAACCCTATCGTGCAGGTTTTTGAACACTTCACAGAGTGCATCGGTCAAACAAGGATAAGGATGATGGGGGTCCTCCATTTCCCAGAAATTGGTGTTTGAGACCAACTGTCTGTAGGATCTGAAGACGGATCATCGTTTGTTAAAAATAACAAAAATTTTCCGAGCAGGATGCGTAATGCTCTCTTCCTCAAAGGGAATGCTCGGAGAATGTCATCTTCAATATCTATTCCTTCTATAATTATATTTCTTTGGATAGGCCAACAAGGATTCGACCATCTATATCCGTCAGATAGCTTCCTTTATTCTGCCCATTTTGACCATGGCTGAAATTAGTTGAAAATTCAAGCTAGACACTGTGAATTACCTTACACCAGTCGCCAACTTGGCTCGAAAGTACGCATGTTTTGCCTTGTGCATTCTTCTGAGGCCACTGAGTTTACCACCTAGAAGTCGCTGTTGGAACATCACGTTCTTGGCATAGGGTATTACATAGATCAAAAACCAAATTTCTCCGCATTTGAACAATTTTTAGACATTTTGAATTATATATTTAATATATTTTTAAACCCCAGAAGAAGCAAATTATAGCCAATTTCCATATTTTACTATAATTTCATCTGTGTTTAACACTATTTCCATTTGTGTATAGAAAAACAAAGTTTTCATTTATAGTAACCGAGAATGTTGATTTCAAGCGAAAGGTCCCTCCACTATCTAAAAAATAATGTCAATATTTTGGCAGTAAGGACAAATCAGAAACCACATAATTCTCAATTCTCATATTCCAGATAAAGGTCGGGGTGTGAGTTGTTACTGTTAAACTCCCGAAGGTAATCGTCCTTTACCTCAGTAATACTTTATCGATCAAATTTGATTTTAAAATAACATCTAAAGCCAGTTTTCTTTAAGTGATTACTTGGTTTGTGTAGAGGTATGGACATAGCACTCTGGTGCTGCGAAAATGTGCGGGTGCGCGATCCTTCACAAACAGATAGGTATTTGCATTTTTTTTTGTGATATGTGTAGTGATATAAAAAATATAAAACTGTTTACATTGGGGATTCCCTACCCCCCATTAGCTTTCAATGCCTTTGAATGAGAGCCAATGGTAATCTGCAAACATGCTAATAGGATCAGCACCTCTACCGTAACTGAAGAGGATATCAAAATGCCCATGCCTGGAAGAGAAAGGCCTTCAAAAAACTGGATCGAGCTCGCTGACAAGGAAGAGACAACCCCCAATGACTGAAGACATATCCGGATACACAAAGGTCTGTACAGTACTGAAAAATCTTCCGACTCTCTGAGGCTGTGAACCGGAAGAACAAGAAGAGCTATGTCCAGACAGTGGTCGCAAAACAAGAGTAATCTAACCAATCTTCAACCGGGTGGCCTCAGAAGCTTTGTCGTTCTTCAAAAGATTGTCCATTTGTTTCTGGGTCAAAGTTCGCCTCTCTTGTGATAGAGGAAGCTCTTAGGTGTTATTTTATGGGCTGGAATCCACCTTAGCTTGATCATTTTCATCGCTAGGAGAAGGGGCTGCGACGGCTGTGGCAGTGGGGAAAGGAGGGATTTCAGCTGCTGGTGTTGGCGCAGCTACTGGTGAGGCTTGGGAGGGAGAGTCAAGCGTCTTGCTCCAGACATTTGGGCGCGCAACAGGCGGCTGCTCGCGGAAAAGCAACTTGTCTTCAGTCATTTTAGTCTTTTGTGGACAGTTGGCTCGCTTGTGTCCTTGCCTATTGCAAAAGGAACTGCGGATCCCGTAGCTTACATAGACTGGCGTGGTGACTCCCTTGGCCTTGATTTCTAGCCGGGCAGGAATCTGGGAGAGTCTAACTCCATATCTCGTGCAGAGTAATAAAGGCTTCCCGTCGAGCGTCAGCCCAGCAGGAATTGTCCAGCTCCATCATTTGCTGGATGATGGTTGTCACTCGGTCGTAGGGCTTGAGCGCCGCGATCGTGTCAGCGTCTGTCACAAAGAAAAGCACGTTGTCCAAGGCGATGCGCTCTGCCTTCTTCCTCAAGGGAAAAGCTCGAAGATTGGCGCTTCCAATGTCCAGGCCCTCCTCGATGAGCTTCTTGGCGAGCTGCACGCTGGAGAGGCCGACTAGGATGTGCCCCTCCATCTTGCTCAGCTGGTAGACGCAGGCCTTTCCCAGCTTCGCCTCCAGCCCCATTAAATACTGCGTCTGGCTGAATTCTGGGGAGAATTCCAGGTAGACACATTGGTCTACCTGACCGGCCGCCTACTTGACTCTGAACTCCGCCTGCTTGTGCAGAGTCTTGGTGCACCTCTGTACTCGCGCTTGTTCAAAGAGAGGGCAACAGTTGGCTTGGTGGCAGCAGATTGTATATGACCCCTTTTGCTGTGCCTATCTGCCGCCTCTTCGGAGAGCCTTTTTCGCTCAGGGACAACAGTGTGAAGCTATTATCGTCTTCCTCCATTGGGAGTTGTTTGCCTTGCTCGAAGAGGTCCGCCCAGCTCGTCGAGGGCTTGCCTGTACCAGGCTCTGGTTCCTTGGTGGGCCCCTCAGTTACCACTGGGGTCTGAGGGGTGCTGATGGCATTAGCAGAATTTGATGACAAATGGCTTTCAGCCAAGGTCATTGAAACTTGTAGGGGTGGGAATCCCCCATAAAAAATAAATAAATGAGAGAAAGAGATAATATGGTTTTACGGGCTATATATATATATATATATATAAACTAACCAAAGTGTACAAGGCCAAAGGAAAACAACAACAATGGGTTAATATAAGGAAAATCGCAACATATGGCGGTCGACTTTACAGAGGAATTTGATCTAGGATATATAATTTGAACCTAAATATAATTTATAAATATTTTTATATATATATAACATTTATATAATAAATATGTAGTTAAAAATTAACTAGCTCTGACTTTATTCATTATTCCTAATTTGCCATTATGTTTCAAGTTTTCTTTCTATATAAATCAATACAAACATTATATAACATTAGTTTAGTTAAATTCATTAGTGTTCAATCAAACACCCCCCCCCCCGTTCCCATTAAAATGTATACGTATATTGCCCCTTTCTGCTATCACCCCGAAAGATATGGTTTGATGTGAAAGATTATACTATGGAGGATTGAATGAATGGAAAGAGAATGGTGGAAAAAATAAGCGAATTAGACCTGATGGACTAGTTAGGATGTTAGGTAGAAATAAAGAGAAGAGTTCAAGTTAGAGATACATGACTTAACAGAGACCAATACCTGCTCAAACGCGATGACTGAATAAAAAGAGGCTTAAGAAGAATATTAAAGAAACATCCAACACCTCAGATTTACATACAGATGGCTATGTTAAGGAAAAAGTGTATAAATTTTTATTCATTCCCTTATTTCAGATAGCACCATCTGTTTATTTTGCATATTCACAACGTGGGGGGTTAGGTATAAAAATCCTCTGCGTTTTTATTCTACAGCTGCAGCTATGTTTCTTGTACTGCTCTTTGGCGTCTTGTTCCAAGGTGAGTTCTGCTGCGTCTTTACATAGTGATCAGTCCTACTGTAAATCAGGGATTACTAGATTTATTAGACTATTAGACATTACAGCTATTGTACTAGAGATATATACAACGATTTTATTCTAAATGTTGTATAACAGGCCTATTTTTGTGCTTTTTTTTTTAGAAAGCGTATTGTTTGGTGAATTTACATATGTATTGCGTGTATGTCATAAAATTATTACTTGAAAGTGCTAATTGTTCTGCTTTTATTAAATCACTGCAAATGTCCGTTAAATTTGTGAGATTAATCAACTCATTCGAACAGCATCGATATAACAGGAATTCAGTAGACGCATTCACGATGACAATGCAATGTTATATGCACATATAAAGGAAATTTCGTATATTATTCTCTGAGAAAATTAGGAATGTTTAAAAATTATATCATCACGCTTAAGCCTTTTAAAAATATTTGTTGAAAGTTAGGTTAAAACTACTAAAATAAACGTTAGTATTTTATAGTTTTTTTTAAGAAACTCTCTCCCTTTATTTTAACGAATATAAAATTTTACCTTTAATATTAAAATGTTTTAATTTTAATAGAAATGTGTTTAAAATCATCTCGAAATATTTTATTGGACTATATATTATTTGATTATATAGATTTTAAAATTTGAGCCAAAGCTGATAAAAAGTATTTTTATAATCCTCTTAAACATTTATTTGAAAAATTATATTTCACTTATGATATCAATTCCTTCATTTATGAAATTATTCTAACAACGACTTTGGAAAGCTATTAATTAGATATTTTCCTTTTTGGGAAAGCACATATTCTACTGGATTGAGCATAAAGAAATAGGGAGAGAGAAAACAAACCTATTTGATATATCCTGAGGGTCTCTCGCTTTACTATGGTAACCGAGAGGGACAGTCAGGGCGTGGAGAGTTTTCCAGTACCTCTCTGCACCTTAGAAGACCTTTAACAGTTCTCACAGAGTACAGGCAGTCGTGGTCAAGGCAGAGTGGAAGACTTGGGATTGTCGACACAAAAAACGATGGGACACAATTGTACTAGGAAAGTTCCGTGAACAGATAAAGGGTTGAGGTAGGAGCGAAAGATAGAGATGGTTAAGAACAAGTATCTTACTGTTCTACATGGTCGAGCATCAAAAGATGAAGTAACGAGGGCTCCCGCGTACTGTGAAGTGACTTTGTATTTTCGGCTAGGGCGGAGGTCTTATATATATTTGCCGAGAGGAAGTACTGGGTTTCAGCGGATGCAATAAGGGCGTGGATCGGAAGAGATCATTGTACACTCCTAACGAATTCTTGGCAATACCCTGGCATCTTTTATATCTTTAAAGACGTTTTTAGACGTTTTAGTTTTCTATCTCATTCTTTGCTTATTCAGCTCAACTCTTAATCTATTACATAGTTTTATTTATTTATCCTCAGTTTGTACAAAGTACATTACATATGATGATGTAATCACACATGTCAATCATGCGTATAATTATTTACAGAAGTGTTTATTATAAAACATGAAAATCTTGTTATATTATATACAATGTGAGTTTGTTGGTTTAAATTCCCATATTTCGTGGTATAGGAAGCAAGGTATCCCGTATGACTATTGGGGTAGAAGAGATACTCCCCTGGAATTAATCTCCTGACAAGCGGAATGGGCGAATTGTTTCGCTCTATCGTCTATCCCTATCACCCAGACTTAAGTCTGGTCATCTACAGACAATGACTTTCCAGAATGGTTTCAAGGTTTTCCAACTCTGTACTAAGTGCAATTCTCAACCTGCAACCCCAAAACACATTATTGACTGCATTGACTCATCCATTGATGAGCTTTACTCATTCCCAGCAGACCCCATCAAAATTCTCAAGATTTACAAGCCTGATACCCTAATATTATTGAGTGGAGATAAAAAAAAAGAAGAAGAACCCTATCGTGCAGGTTTATGAACACTTCACAGAGTGCATCGGTCAAACAAAATGAGGATAATGGGGGTCCTCCATTTCCCAGAAATTGGTGTTTGAGACCAACTGTATGTAGGATCTGAGGACGGATCATCGTTTGCTAAAAATAACAAAAAGTTTCCGAGCAGAATATGTTCTGCCCTCTTACTCAAAGGAAACGCTCGGAGAACGGTATCTTCAATTTCTAGCCCCTCTATAATTATATTTCTCTGGAGAGGCCAGCAAATATTTGACCATCCATATCCGTTAGATAGCTTACCTTTATTCTGCCTATTTTGACCATGGCTGAAATTATGTGAAAATTCAAGGTAGACATTGTGAACTACCTTACACCAGTCGCCAACTTGGCTCGAAAGTACGCATGTTTCTGCCTTGTGCATTCTTGTATACAGAACCCGGTTGAAGATTGGTTAGATTACTCTTGTTTTAGCGACCACTGTCTGGACATAGCTCTTCTTGTTCTTCCGGTTCACAGCCTCAGAGAGTCGGAAGATTTTTCAGTACTGTGCAGACCTTTGTGTATCCGGCGATGTCTTCAGTCATTGGGGTTTGTCTCTTCCTTGTCAGCGAGCTCGATCCAGTTTGTTGAAGGCTTCTTTGCTCCAAGAAAGAGCATTTTGATATCCCCATCAGTTACCGTAGAGATGCTGATCCAACAGTTTTCTATTTTTATATCATTACATAATCACATTAATCACTATACCTATTACCAAAAAAAATGTAAACACCAATCTGTTTTTATAGGATCACGCACCCGCACATTCTCGAGCACCAGAGTGCTATGTGCATACCTCTACACAAACCAAGTGATAATTTAAAGAAAACTGGCTTTAGATGGTATTTTAAAATCAAATTTGATCGATAAAGTATTACTGAGGTAGGACGATTATCTTTGGGAGTTTAACAGTAACAACTCACACCCCGACCTTTATCTGAAATATGAGAACTCAGAATTACGGGGTTTCTGATTTGTCCATACCGCCAGAATATTCACAATATATCTTGGATAAAGGAGGCCTTTCACTTGAAATCAATATTTTCGGTTACTATAAATGAAAGCTTTGTTTTGCTATACACAAAGGGAAATAGTATTTAACCCAGATGAAATTATAGTAAAATATAGAAATTGGCTCAAATTTGCTTCTTTTGTGGGAATATAAAAGTTATTAAATTTAAAATTCGAAGCGTCTAAAAATTATTCTAATGCGGGTCATTTTGTTTTTTTGGTCTATGTAATACCCTATGCCAAGATACGTGATATTCCAACAGTACCTTCTAGGTGGTAAAGTCAATTTCTATTAGAGATTAATTTCTCTAAAATTCGTTTTTAAACCTTTGTAAAGTTATAACGTCAATTTAAAGATTTCAACACGCAATGATTATTGTAGATTGTACCTAACTCTTCTTTATTCCTATCAAAATAGTTTTATTTGTTCAAAGATTTGATAAATTGTCTTATAAATAAAAAGGATCCTCCGTCACGTCGGGATTGGAGATATCCCCGCAGCAGATGGAGGAATACTTCGCCGCCTGCGACATGGAGCGACTGGGGAAAGACATCACGGTATGGGCCAACATCAACCCAGCTAATGGACAATGGATGAGCGACAAGACCCGAGAAGATTTGGATGAACATTGCAAGTAAGTATTCACATTATCTTATAGTATATTTTATTATATTTAATGTGTCCAGGATGAGGATCGATAATATCCAAGACGCCATTTCCCACATGGAGGAATGTCTGACAGATGAATTGAAGAACGGACTTCCAGAGTTCACTCAGCTGACACTGACCTTACTTCAAGATCTTTGCAACAACAGCACCGTTCTCGACCGTAAGTTGGAGAACTCTCTTCAGAAATGATACAAATCTTTATTTACAACAACAACAACAACAAAAATCTTTATTAAGACTTTTTAGTCTTATACAGATTCTCCAAACAGAAATGTAAGATACATGCAGGAAAAAAAGTAATAGTGCCTTAATGGTAATATGATATTTATATACAGAAAAAATTATATAAAGACAATCAAGCTAAAAAATAGATTAGTCTGGGTAAATTAGAGGAAAAGAAATTTATTATACATGGATTTACCGCGGATTCACTGCAAATGAAGGTAAAAAAAATCAAAAGCTAATTACAATCGATATTGGGATACTGAAATTTATACATTATAATTAAGACACAGATATTAATTTATTTACGGTTTAATCTAATAAAATCCGTTATCTATATTACAATAGGAACAGAATATAACGTTTAAAGTGAATATTTGATGGATAATGAAAGTAGAATAATTCTATCCGCGTGTTCCATCTTGCTATGAATGACTCGAGAATCTCTTCACTGTCCATCCTGGCAAATAACGTCTATTCAAGAAGACGACAGTACCACAATGTCTATCCATCGATACAATAAAAATAATTTACATAAGCACGTCAATATTAAGCCATGAGCCACAAAATTTTCCAACTCTGTACCACAGTAAAAGAATGGGTTCCATTAAAACCGATAAAGAATTCATCAAATATAATAATCTGTATCTATTGTTCTTTGCCCCTTGGTACCTTTTAGGTAAATACATTTTAATAAAAGATGTCAGGTGGATCTCAAAGAAATTATCAACATAAACCTGAGATTCCTAAAAATATTTTATATTTATATATTTATGTTATTTCACGCAAACTCTCCTGGCTTTAACTAGACCATAGCTCTTCATAGAATTTAGACAATCCTGGCGGCAATAGTAGACCTATGTATAAACACTTTGGATTGGAGAATGAAAGATTAGTTGATTCAGTTCAAAGTTGCGATTGGAACGAGTGTAGTTTGTTGAAAGAAGATTCCAGGAAAAACGAAGTTTTTCATCAAAGCCTTTCATCACTGTAGGTCAACTAGATATCACAAAATAAATTCAATTTTTAACTGGCTCTGTCATATATAATTTTTCACAAATGTTGGTGTTGCAGAAGCCGTTACAAATGAGAAATCCGCTATAGTCGATCAAGACATTTACATCAACTGTATGAAGGGGGTCAAGGTGGAGGACGAAAATTCGGAAATAGAGAACATCAACATGTGGAAGCCACGTTTCTGTTGGTAAGGTGTTGGCTACCATATTTGCATATGTTACAGGCCCTCCTATTAATTTTTCCATTGCAGTAAGGGCAGTAGAAATTGTTTAATTTTTAAAAGAATCATACGCGTCTATAATAGTTTCGAAATTTCATTTACATATGTCGTTAGGGTAAATATTTATAAAGTAAAAACCCTTAAGCGAAACTCAGAGAACAGACAGCCGGTTAGCACAGGTTGAATACTACAAGATTACCACATGTTCTGACAAAATTTACTATTATGGGATAACACGCAAAGTGCAATTTACTACATCCTAAAGTAAGAGTAACTTAACACACAGAAAAACGTACACTAAAGAGTCAAACAACAATGAAAGGGAGGTAAATAAAAACTCACATTTTGCTATATAAAAACAAAACAGTACTTATATTTTATTGTAGCGTTGATAGGGATCGGGGTCACACAGGTATGCGAGAAGATCACCAGACACGGATAAATCACGCAGAAAACACTTTAAGCGTATCCACACAATAATCAACCACACTAGTTTCTCGCATTCCCTTAGCCCCCTCTTATATATAAACACGGCCACATTCGTCCAATTAGAATGCGTGTTGAGAGATCGATTTATAACAAACAAAATTAAAATTCTTCCCGCTAAAAACTGAGATAAGATAAAACTGCTTATGTTTGTCAATATAATTTGACAGTTCAAGTACATTTATTGTGTTTCCAATAGGTTCTGCCATAGATAACACATTACATTTAAGACAGCTTTACTAAAGTGAAGTTTCTATATTTACAATCGATATTTGCCGAGTTTTTTACCACTTGTTCTAGGCTTTTTTAAGTTAGAGAAAATTTTGGCAATAACATTAATTTGCGAAGGAAGGGATTTGTTAAATTCTCCAAGAATATAACAACAATGGAAGAAAAAATTAATGCTTTGTGAAACGACATTTGAAAATTATACCGCAAATGTTTCCTTTGACCGAAAAATCAAAATTTATTTGAAGGAGAAATAACGATTATTTCTAACCTTAGGGATGAGGTATGGAAGGATGAAGCATTCTATTATATTGAATTAATGCTTTGTGAAAAAAATAGTACAAATGTGACATTGTACTGGGATAAAGTCCATAAATTAAGAAAAAGGCATCTCATTATCATGCAACTGAAAGTTGCTAATGGCTTTCGTCATCTATCGGAATAAATGTATGAAACATTCAGTTGCACGACAAGGAGATGCCTTTATCTTAATTAATGCTTTGCTGTAGAGAACGCAAAGAGTATAACACTAGACCAGTTTTACCTTTTTGTCTATTTTACTCTTTTTTTAGTATTCTCTAATTCTTTTAATCTAATAAAATATATTTTATAATATTTTGTTGACTCCTTAATGTTTAATAATTTATTTATATTATATTTTGATATGTATATATATCTCTCAATACATATGTAAAAATATTCTAATTGAATGACCTTGGCTTCGAGTGGATGTTTTCTCAAAATGAAATTTGTTTAAACAAATGTTATGTATCATCCTTGTTAGTAGTTGTAATAAAATTTCCTGAATTTTTTTTATTAACATCATAATTATTGACCACAAAATATCCTTTTTTTTAATTATTGAAAGCTTTTATTTAACTTGCCTCCATGTCTGTCCGTCCACAAATCTTGTAATCGATTTTAGTATACTTCTAGAGCACGTAGAAATGTGAAATTTTGTACACTTATTAGAACCTGATGACAATGAAAGTTGAAAAATCTTCAGACTTCTCAGTTGTCAGAATAGCCAAGAATGACAAATTTTCAAATTGCCTTTCAAAATTTTAAATTAAATTTAATATGCTTCCAGATCAAATAGAAGTTTGAAACTTTTAACACTCACTCAGTCCAATGAAGTCCTAGTGTACAAATTTTCAGACTTCTGGCTGGTCGGAGTGGCCAGGGGAATGAAAAATATATAATTATTTATTTTTAATTCTTATTGTTACGCCTCTTACAAGGAATTGACCAGTCCGCCGCGAGCAGGCTTCTGTCTATTTAAGGCATAATTCCCCAATGAACTTTTGATTCTAAGTTTTGTAAATTTATGACTAAAAATTACCTAAATAACTAATAAACAAAAATACATTTTTAAAAGGCTTTTATTTAAATGTAACAACAACAACAACAACAAAAAAGCCTTTATTTAGGGTCACTGACCCTATACAGGATTCACCAGAGGTATGCATAAGAACAAAGCAGTGAGACAAAGGAAATTATTTAAATGCAATAAAAAGGAAAAAAATAAATATTGTATCTCTTCTGTCATTGAGCAATTAGATGTATCTGAGTGAAAATAAAAGCGGCGGGGGACGACATATTTAGAGAAGAGGTAAAGATATAACAAACATTTATAGAAATCACTAATCAGCTGCTACATATTAAATCACATTAGGGTTGAAATTCATGATGATGGTCCTCCGCCGCTTTTATTTTCACTCAGATACATCTAATTGCTCAATGACAGAAGATAAAATAATTCTACCTTTTTAGAGTGCACATTTGGATAAAAGAATTTTTAAATGTATTTTTATTTAGTAATTATTAACGTTTGAAAGAATATATACAAATTAGTTTATTCCATACCACCATGGTCACCCAGAAGTCAAATATTTTGTACAATTGTGTTGATAGCAGGATTGAACGCGTGTAAAAAATTTCAGATTTAAGCAATTTCTAGAAGTATATTAAAGATCAATCTTAATACAGTTAAACCTGTCTATAGCGCCCCCTCTTAATAGCACCTTCCTCTCTAAAGCTCCCGATTTTAAATATTAAAATGTAAACATTTTACATTAAAAGTGAACTGTCTATAGCACCCCCTCTCTATATCACCCTATTTTGGTGAGTCCCAAGAGGGGGCGCTATAGACAGGTTTAACTGTATTTGAAAGAATGTAAAGACATTGTCTCCATTCCCAACAACCAGACCACGCAGAAGTCTGGAATTTTGGACACTTGAACTGTTAGCTGGACTGAGAAATTGTACAAAATTTCTATATGATCTGGAAGTATATCAAAAATTGATCACAAGGTTTTATGACAGAGAGATACAATGAAAGGTAAGGCACGAATATTTATTATGATGCATTAGCGCGCCATCTGTTACCAAAATACGAAACTATTATAGACGCGTATGATTCTTTTTAAAATAAAACAATTTCTACTGCCCTTACTGCAATAGAAAAATTACTGGGAGGGCCTGGCTCATCAGTGGTGAACCCTCCCAGCGGTTTCGCCAGTTTAATCTACCATACCGCTGTTATATTGCATTTTTGAAACTTCCTTTTATAGTGATACTGATGCTGGACTCTTTGAATGGATATTTAAGATGAAATATGGACATGAACTTTGAGGACAGAAGAATTACATATAATTATAAACCTATAATATTTAGGTTGCGATTTCTGTAAAATAATTCTAATTAAAATAAATTTTACGATTCAATTAATGGTTGTGCAGCACATGGGCTCATTCCTACCAGTGCTTAGACAAGATGCTGATGAACGTCGACGAAGAGTCCAGAAAGAAGTACTCACATCGCATGGACTTTTTCATTGATGTAATGAAAGTCCAGTTCTGTGGATCGGCACCTTTGGAGCAGCAGTGTGCCATGAAAGCCGAAGAGGAAACCAGCCTGGGGGCTATCATCCTTCTCAGACTGCTGTTTGCTCACCATTTCAAGTTCCAGTAGAGGTCGATAATATCACACAGAATTCTCAACTGATGGAATTCAATAAAATTTACACAAATATCAGCGTTGAATTTCAATTGTACAATTGTCAGATCGAGATAGTTAACTTTATTAACATCCTATAACGCGATATCCCAAACTCAGGGATATTTGCGTCAATACATTTCTTTACATCATAACAAATTGGCTATATACAAGGAGAAAGGAGAAAAAAGACAAATATACAAAAGCAATTCTCTCAAAATTTCCTTCGCTTTCTTTCCCAGTATGTTGCATCAGTCTTACACTGTATATATTATACAAATGATGTTAGATGATTCAGTTTTTTCTAACACCTCTTTTTGTCTCAAATTCTTGTACTGTTCCGTTTTTCGAATCTATTATATATTTCTGTCAATATAGTTTTTAATATATGGTTTTAATTTATACAAATGTATTGTTATTATAAGGCCCATTTTAATGTATAGGCGCTTCTTTGGGTTCACGGCGGTGATTGGTAGTGTCTTGTCTTTCGACTTACCAGGTTACTTCCGATACATGTTGAGTTTTCAAGTAAGACCCAAATTAATACTTTATCAGTGTTTCTGATAACCTTTTTTATGAACAGGTATAAATGCCCATGCTTTGTCTTCTGGTTGGTATCTTACGTCTCGATGTTTGGCAACAATATTGTTTGTACTTTTCTTGACCTTCATGGTATGTAGCCGGGCAAGTTGCCGCGTCTCCCCAACCCTTGCTACTATCTCCTGATTGCATTTCTCTGGTATTTCATCATATAGGAGGGAATTGAGGTACCTATAAGAGTTGCAGCTTCTCGGCCATGAAAGAAGTTGAACGGCGTTAAACCAGCTGTATTGAACGCAAAGGAACGCTCATATCTTTTTGTTCGACGTCCATATCGGCTAAAGTTCTATTTAGTGCCTCTGTAATGCCATTTTCTTGATTATGGACGTGAATAGCTGTACCGGAAAACAGAGTTCTACTAACTCAAATATCAGTCTTGATTGAAAATTCTTCTCTGGTCAGGGATGATCTCTCATTGAGGCCCCATGTTTGATCCTTCTGTCGCGCGCTTCCCCTCTGGTTCTTCGCGACGACGCAGCTTCCTTCACCGTGGATCACCTACCCTGGCTCCGTTGTTTCACTTCTGCAGACCTACCTTGTAGACAGCCCAAAGATCCTCCGAGAACCACTACTCCAGTGGATCTCCTTTCCCTCTGGCAATATCTCTCGTCCTTACCACTGGTGGGGGGACACGAGAGACTTACCAGAAGAACGGCCACTGCGGTGTTGGAGAGCGAGTCATAACAGCAACCGGCAACAAGTTTTTTTAACACTCCTCCTTTATTGTCATCTTTATAGCCTCTGCTGATAATAGGTAGGTTGTGATGGCCTACTTCGCGTTAGAAAGTCAGTACAGACCATTATCCACCTTTTTATAGAATGAGAGATAGCTTCCGAATTGGTCAATCTCGGGTCTTTGGAAAGGAATTGGTACAGGCGCTATCGGCTGTAAAAACCCGCATGGCCTAGCAGAGCAGGTTTTTAAGTGCTGAATCTCGGCGAGATTCGGTGCCTAGACTATATATTAACTTATTACTAAAAAGGACATGGACCCACGGGTCATGTATCCAAACTTGATGTTCATGACACCAATTCAAGCAGACTTTCTTTTTATAATTGGTATTAGATATACCTACCTTTGCTCATCTTACATAAAGACCGCCCAACTGAAAATTCCATTCAAGATATATGAGATCTCATTGGAAAGATGAGTAGCTGTAATCCATCTATAACACTTGGCAGTCAGAGTCAGGTAAGTGGGTCGAGGTGGATTATTCTGCCCCGGTATTCTGGTTTCGGTTTCATTGAATTATCACACACACACTCAAACCTTTATTAGGGATCAAGCCCCATACAGGATTCTCCCAGTATATCAATGGTTTTAATTGAATATAAATCAAGTACTATACACAATTCAGTATTAACATGAGCCCAAAAAATAAAACTATTTACACCTGTTTCTCATCCACGCCTTCTCACAAAATTTGTATAAATCTATTGTGTCTACTTTTCACCGTTTCTGACAGCAGGGCATAGAGTGATAAATGATTAGCGCTTGTATTATTAAAAATTAATTTCCTTTCTTCATCTAGATCAGCCCTGGCCAACCTAAATGACGCCACGCGCCGCATGGAATCGTAAACAAGGTCTAAAACTCGTATATCAAAATTTTAACTTTAAAATGTATTTTAAAAAAAAATACTTAATACTTCCTTGATGCCTAATGTTTTTATTTATTATTTTTCGGCTGCTTTTTTTAAATAAAAATAATAATAACAATTAAAAATTTAAAAAATATTTCTCTATTAATTACCATTATTCCTAACTTTTTTTCTTCCTTTTTATGGAATCAAATATGTATTTTAAAAATTGTGGGACACACACACACATATTTTAAATAAAAAATGATTTTTATTATTTCAATAAATTTTCTGTTTTTGAATATACAGACGAGAAATGAAAGTTACAAAAGAAATATAAATTTAAATGGCGAGCCGCAAAATTTTTTACGGCGGGCCGCGGGTTGGCCAGGCCTGATCTAGATGATTGCAGGTAAATATATAATAAGTTTGTCATTGAATTATCGCTAGAGCAGGTGGATATTTATGTCAACTAAAGCCATTTGGTAACTTCCACCTGGAATTAGCCTATTTTTATCCTCCTAATACATCTCCATTGTAAAGCATCAGTTAAACGATTATGTGAATTCATTATGTAATATTTCTTTTGAATATGCAAAGTTTTAAAAGACATACATTTAATAGAGACAGCGCTTTCAATAGTGATTAAAAAATTGTATGTTTCTGAATGCACTGAATCAAAATATTTCAACAGGCCTATTTATAAATTAATGTTATTCCATTTTGATGTCTCTCTCTCTCTCTTAAGATTAAATAAATATAGAGTTCTCTATTCTGAAAAGAGCTTGCTCAAATAAATTTGGACGCCAGTATATAATAAAAGTACAGAGATACATTTTATTTTCAATATTCTTCAATATATATCTCCAACCTTCTTCAAGAAAAAGGTTATATTTATAGGCTGATACGTCTTGTGTGAGGTCGGACGTTATCCTGTTGGTAAATGCTATTTGGTACCTCCTGAAAGAAGGGTAGCGTCACCGGCAGCATCACACCATCCACGTCATGGGCCGTCATAGTGCTCTCAATACGAAAATTCGAAATAATCTGCTAACATAGGTGATGGTTTCCCAAACCATAATGCCGCGTTGTCGTGAGGTGTGGTGTTCCACAAATGCGGCCGGATTGGACCTGTTACCAAGACGGCACCAAACTCTTACTTGGTGACTGTCATTGCTAAAACTGAAGCGATATTCATCTGAGAACACTACCCTGTGTCATTCCGCTGTCCATTTGGCTTTATTCCAACAAAATTTCAAACGAAGGCGTTGGGTCATTGGCAGTCCTCTTAACGGGCGCCACGAATGTAGACGCCGGCGACCAATCTGCGTATAACGGTTCTGATCGATATGGAGAGTCAAGTGTCCTGCATATCCTACAAAATGGCGACAGAAGTGGACTGTGAAAACACCAATGTCTTTCTTTATATTTTGATTACATTTGTTTATAAATGTCTTATACTTGATAATCAATGATTCCAAAATAAAAGTAATCTCTAAGTGAGAATTTCAATCCAGAAAAACGATTAAGATAATCTGGTCGGACTTCAGTTGATTAGTGTAAACTTTTTTTGTTGTTGTTTTTTTAATATCCCTAGTACACGTGGTACAGGCCTTGATAATCATGGTGGGTAAAAATTGGCGACTGCTTTTACTGTAAGTACACCATATGTCTACACATGTGAAAAGCTGTCGAATTTTGCATTTACTAATGTGCCAGAGCTCCATTTGGTTACTTTCTGGGGTTGGACGTTTACAAGAATCGGGGGCCATTGGAGTATTTTTTGTGTGTGTAAACGTACAAAATGAGCTAATGAATATTATAAAAGTATGTATAATGGAGGGGAAAGACAAAACTAGGCAGTTTACATTTCTTTAATCAAATTCATGAATACCTATCACCAAAGTGCACAAGGGGAAAGGGAGAGGAATTACTGTATTGTTTTGTTGTTGTATGGCGAATCCATACAGGGCAATGGGCCCTAATAAAAGCCTTTTTGTTGTTGTTGTTGAATACCTATCACAAAAACATTTACAAACATTACTCTGATTCTTTGGCCGATGTGATGACATTGTCTGCATGTACTATCAGCTCTACAGTTCAGTAGAGAAGTATAGACAATTGACAATTTAAATAATTTTATTGACATCTTGTCAATACATGCAAAGTGCACAGTCTGTACTATTTAAAAACAGATAATATGCAATATATACACTATGTACAATGAATATAGCGCCTCTGCCAGCGCTGCAGAGTTTGGTGGAGAATCATCAGCGGGTCTCCAGCGACACCACGCATTTCGCGATCCACGAAGAATACGTAGATCGCATGCTTCACCGCTGAGGAGATGGTGATGGCGTGGTCCTCGAGACCAACTAGAAAGATCCAAGACTGCAGGTCCGGCGGCCGGCCGATGATGGAGAACGCCTCTCGGATGACAGGGCGATAAAGAAGTATAGAGTATCGTTAAAAAATTTAAAAAGGGAGATATCTAGAAGACACTCAATGATTGTTATGTCTCAACACCATCATGTTGTATAGCCGATTTTACCTCTTTATTTATAACACTATTATAAAATATCAAAACCTTGCACAATAAGTTTATTTATTAAAACAGCGCGAGCTTTCGAAGTCTCGCTCTTCAACAGGCTAAGTTACAATCAAGTTGTACCGTTGAAAAGCAAGGATTCGAAAGCTCGCGCTGTTTTTAATAAAGAAACTTATTGCACAAGGTTTTTGATATTTATAAAAGTAAATCGCAATTTTATCCTATGTCTGAATTTATAATACTCTTAAACATAAGACTATAACACGCCAGCAATATAAATAATAAATAATACCATTATAAACACTTTTTTTTTTAATAAAGTAAACTTTGACTATGTGAAGCAATAGTTACTCAGAAATTATTTGAACTTTCACCTGATTTTTATTTTTCATCTTTCAAAAAAAAAAAAAAAAAACTTTTACTATCCTCACTGCAATGACAAAATATTGGGAGGGCTTGACTTATCAGTGGTGAACCCTTCCAGGGATGTCTCCAATTTAATCCACCAGACAGCATCTTTAGAGCTCTAATACTGTATTGGATGATTCTGTTTATAAATACAATACTGAAGGGTGGAGTCTTAGTAATGTATTTAAGAAAACTATGGATATAATCTAGTTGGACACACTGTAGAATTACATATAAATATATTTATGAACGTGTGGCCACTGGACATGCGTCGGACCTGGAGGCTGTTGTTGGGTGCTACGCTGCCTGGAGTACAGGAGCTCCATCTATGATTCCTTTCTTCCTGTGGTGAATCTGTATAAGACCGCTGGTCTTGATAAAGCTTTGTGTGTGTGTATAAAAATATATGTTTAAAAACAAAATTGCCATGTCCTGATCGCTTACATGACCATTTTATATTTGCACATTGAGCAAAGCATTTCCGAAAATAATAAAGACAAAGTCAGTTAGACATACATTAAACATCATGAAAAAACAATAGAAAAAATAAAAGATAAATGAGTCAGGTGTTGATATTAAAATTAAAGAAGGCATCTCCTGACCACGAGCACATGTGCTTTTTAGATGGAGCTCTGCCATCTAAAAAGCACATGTGCTCGTGGTCAGGAGATGCCTTCTTTATTATTAAACATTATATGTAATTCGTCTATCTTACATTCTTTTGTCCATCGCTTGTCCATACACCACATAAATAAGATTCCACCTTTCAGTAGGATCTCCCAATACAATATTAGAGCTCTAAAAAGCGGTCTGGTGAATTAAAATGGCGCCACCGTTGGAAAGGTTCACCACTGATACGCCAAGCCCTCCCATTTTTTAAATTTTTTTTTATCGCAGTAAGGATTGAAGAAATGTTGTTTTATTTGAATGAAAAAGGGAAATTCTTGCTCTAGGGCTTTATTTCTTCGTCTTATTGTTTTTCCTCTTTTTATTTTAGGACGAGCTAAGACGAGATGTCTCAATAAAAGGCTCTTGCTTTTGTTGTTGTATTCCGATATGACGGGTAAATACATAAGCAATAATTATTGCATATGCTGGAAATATCGTTGATCTCTTTTTTTTTTTGAAAACATTACTTAATGATTTCAATTTCTACATGCACCTCTGTGTGATATTCAAATCATAGATGTGTTGTGTGGCAAGAAATCTGGTAAGAAATTATAACTACCACATCCCGCTGACTAAATAAATTTTATATTTCTAAATGAACAAACTAGAGGCTAATATTTTATGATCTGAAAGGCAAACAGGAATTGATCCATTGATTTAGAGGATTGAAGCAGTGGAGGAGCTGGTCAGGGCAAGAAGGCTGGCACAGTACGGGTGATGGGGGCACGGCACATGGGGCAGTTGCTGCCGATCTGCTCGCCGCAGTCCAGACACATGCAGGCATGCCCGCACTCCAGTACCAGCAGCTCGACAGGATGGACCATGCAGATCACACACAGAGGCTGGTTGGAGGTCAACACACAGTCGCCTCTTTTCTTCGCCTCCTGCTCGGCCAACCTTCGCCGCCGCCTCGCCTCCGCCAGGCGTTCCTGCAGAGCCAGCTTGTCGTTCTCCCGTTTACGTTTCGCCTGCCACGACATGAAGAACCACGACGCCATGAATAAGCCAAGACAGCCAAAGATGGTAGCGTAGCTCTTGAGAGATTGGACTTCTTTCTCCATTTTATCAATTAACTCTTCTGGAGTGAGCAGAGTCAGAAAATATCCCAGGCTTCCTCCTGGGGCAACCAACTGAATTCCTTTCTTTCCTATTTCTAAACGGCCGATTCCTGTGACTCGAGTACCTTCCAACAACATACGCTCGATCTCCTGAAGCCCTCGAGGCTGCTCCCCGCTCAACCATCCAAAGAGAATGCCTCCAACAGAACTGTCAGTGGGGGTAAACCGATCATAGACTACAGAAAGAGGGAGTTTCTCAACTTGACCGATGTCTCGTACTTCCACAGTGGTCTTCCACCAGGAATCATCCGTTAGAAAGAATGGCACAGAATTCGTTGATTTCTTAATGTCGCTTTCAAGGTTACACCAGAAATGAAACATGGGCGACCACCAGGAGCGATGTTCCCGTAAGACATTCTCCTGGATAACACCGGAGAGCCCAGCGACGTGGCGGCTACGTAGGGAGGCCTCGGCAGCCAGTACTGTACCACGTACGATGGCATACGGCACCGAGCGTTCCTCCAAGCTACGTCCTGAGGTAGGATCCACAGAGAACACCGGCGCCCGCCGCAGCTCCTCCAGGTTGCTCTCTCTCTCCCGGTAGTACTTCAGCAGGAGGCCGAACACCACCAGGTCGATCCCAAGGTTTAAAAATTCCAAAAGCATTTTAAAGCCATCAATGAATAAAATATTGATTCCACCTCTTGATATGGATTGTGGAAATATTTACATTTTAAAAATTTGCATTAACCCTCATTGTTTTTTGGGTAGCGTTTTAACAATTATAAAGATTTTTATTTTTATTTGAAATAAAAGTTGATTTTTCAAATAACTAGATTTTTCTTACTTTCGAATAATAGATAAAGGTAATTTAATCTATCAATAGGCTTAATATTTCGTACTTTCAAATATTGTTTGATATCAAATAGCTCTAGATTTTTTTCTGAATGTAGAACTGGATTTCATCGCGATCTCAAATCGGAATAATCAAATGAAACTTCAAATTTCAAACTAAAGTTATGTTGAATTCCATTGCCGCTGAAACGATATTGCGATCACGTTGATCGTGGAAGCTTAAACGACATTGTGATGACGTTGATCGTGGAAGCTTAAACAACATTGTGATGACGTTGATCGTGGAAGCTTGAACGACATTGTGATGACGTTGATCGTGGAAGCTTAAACGACATTGTGATGACGTTGATCGTTGAAGCTTAAACGACATTGTGATGACGTTGATCGTGGAAGCTCAAACGACATTGTGATGACGTTGATCGTGGAGGCTCAAACGACATTGTGATGACGTTGATCGTGGAAGCTCAAACGACATTGTGATGACGTTGATCGTGGAGGCTCAAACGACATTGTGATAACGTTGATCGTGGCCGCTTAAACGACATTGTGATGACGTTGATCGTGGAAGCTCAAACGACATTGTGATGACGTTGATCGTGGAGGCTCAAACGACATTGTGATAACGTTGATCGTGGCCGCTTAAACGACATTGTGATGACGTTGATCGTGGAGGCTCAAACGACATTGTGATAACGTTGATCGTGGCCGCTTAAACGACATTGTGATGACGTTGATCGTGGAAGCTTGAACGACATTGTGATGACGTTGATCGTGGAAGCTTAAACGACATTGTGATAACGTTGATCGTGGAAGCTCACACGACATTATGATGACGTTGATCGTGGGAGCTTAAACGACATTAAGATAACGTTGATCGTGGAAGCTCAAACGTCATTATGATTTCGTTGATCGTGGAAGCTTAAACGAAATTGTGATGACATTGATCGTGGAAGTTTAAACGACATTATGATGACGTTGATCGTGGAAGCTTAAACGTCATTATGATGACGTTGATCGTGGAAGCTTAAACGACATTGTGATGTCATTGATCGTGGAAGCTTAAACGACATTATGATGACGTTGATCGTGGAAGCTTAAACGACATTGTGGTCACGTTGATCGTGGAAGCTTAAACGACATTATGATAACGTTGATCGTGGAAGCTTAAACGACATTGTGGTCACGTTGATCGTGGAAGCTTAAACGACATTGTGGTCACGTTGATCGTGGAAGCTTAAACGACATTGTGGTCACGTTGATCGTGGAAGCTTAAACGACATTGTGGTCACGTTGATCGTGGAAGCTTAAACGACATAGACGCGTATGATTCTTTTTAAAACAAAACAATTTATACTGCCTTTACTGCAATGGAAAAATTTAGCCAGGAGGGCCTGGCTCATCAGTGGTGAACCCTCCTAGCGGTTTCGCCCGTTTAATCTACCATACCGCTGTTATATTACATTTTTGGAACTTCCTTTTATAGTGATACTGATGCTAGACTCTTGGAATGGGTATTTTAGATTAACTATGGACATAAGCTTTGAGGTCAGTAGAATTACATACAATTATAAATATATAATATGCCTCGAGCAATCCCTCTTCCGCAAACATCAATTTTTGTATTTTATTATAACAATTATATTATGATGCATTAGCGTGCCATCTGTTATCAAAATTCGATACTGTTATAGACGCCTATGATTCTTTTTAAAATAAAATAATTTCTTTTTTTTTTTTTAAGAATCATACGCGTCTATAATAGTTTCGAATTTTGATAACAGATGGCGCGGTAATGCATCATAATTGTGATTACGTTGATTGTGGCACTTTAGACAACATTGTGATCACGTTGATTGTGGCAGCTTAAGTCCAATACTCAGGGCGGATAGAACTCCGAAGTCAAAACTAACAGCTCATCTAGAAGTAAATATCCGAACCAAGGGTATATAAGGCTTTATATGACCATAATAGACAACTCAGCTTATAGAGCCAAACATTGATGGCACACATGGTTCTATGGGTCGTTATGCCTCTATGTTACATCGTAGAATGTTGTCTTGTTTGAGGGTTAGATAAACTTACAAGATGGCCGATCTCCATATCGGCCATGGCCTTCATAATCATCATTGTTTATTCAAAGATATATATTTCTCTTTACCTGCCTCTAGTTCTTATCATTGTAAAACCAAATCTTACATTCATTTCTTAAGTAAACAACAAAATGATTCAGCCATAACATTTTACCTTTCAGAATTAAAGCTCTTTATTGATGTCCCCATTGTCAATCGTTTTGTCCTAGATTGAAATATTTACTCACTTCACTAGACAAAGACTTTCCACGTGACACTTTAAAATCTATAGAGAATTGAACACCATCCAAGAAGAATTGGTAGCAAATTAATACACAAAGGAATTCATTAATAAACATTGATTTAAAATCAACAGTATTTCCAGTAAAACAGATATAAAAAAATAAGTGTATATTGTCATATGGAGCAGGAACTAAGAAAATAGCTCATGTTTTAAAGAATTTCGAAATTAGCACCATTTTTAAAAATGCGCCATCTTTGAAAACACACACACATATACATATTTATTAAGACCATCGGTATTATACAGATTCATCACAGAAAGGAAGCATAGATGGAGCTCCCATACTCCAGGCAGCGCAGAACCCAACAACCTCCAGGTCCGACGCATGTCCAGTGGCCACACCGTGTATAGGTTAGCGTATCAGCGAAAGCAGATTACCAAACAGAAGGAGGAGATAGGGAACACAAAGGTTGTTGAATATAGAATCCCGTGTAAAGATTGCTAGGTATCCTAAATTGGAGAGACAGCTATCTTGGGACCAGACTCCAAGAACACAAACCTTCTTAGAAATATGTCAAAGATATATTTGCCATGGAGGAGCATGGTCTTCAATCAGGACATCAGCCAGATTGGGACATCCACTATCTACAGAGGTAACTCACACCAGAGGAAGTTCCTGGAGGCCACAGCATCAATGAAGGACCCAGCTAGTGTGAATAGATATGAAGAAATCCCCGAACCTCATGTGTCTCTCTTAACCTAATTTTTTTTTCTAATAATCACAGTCAACTCTCTCTTCATTTGTTTATATTTTTATATCAAAATTCGAGACTATTATATAATCATCTAAAATACCCATTCAAAGAGTCTAGCGTCAGTATAACTATAAAAGGAAGTTCGAAAAAATGCAATATAACAGCGGTATGGTAGATTAAACTGGCGAAACCGCTGGGAGGGTTCACCACTGATGAGCCAGGCATTCTCATTAATTTTTCCATTGCAGTAATTTCAGTATAAATTGTTTATTTTTAAAAAGAATCATACGCGTCTATAATAGTTTCGAATTTTGATAACAGATGGCGCGCTAATTCATTATAATATTTTTATATCCTTATGTTTTGTTGAAACTAATAATTTACTTATTAATCAATTTCTTTTTCCTCTTTTTAATATTCTGAGAGGATTATTATCATAATTTGTATTCTTCCATAATTCCAATAGCACTTTTTTACATTATATAACATACTGCATTACTATTTTTACACACACACGTACACAAGCCTTTAAATTTCATATCTCAATTTTAATACTTTTATTTTATCCTTTTAGGTTTTTTTATTTTTATTATCATTTATTATTTTTTTACCAATGTGACGAAGTTGTTTCCATGTGATCTACAAAAATTTGTAAATTAAGTTTACTGTGCAATAAATTGATAAAGAGGGAGCAATCCCTCGAAATATTTTGAGATTTTTTTTTTCTTTAACAGAACCAGACGAACATCCTTTTTATATAAACAATAAGCCATAAAAATATCAGTGGTGAATATTTGAAATATAAACTTGATAATCAAATATCAAGACTGTGATGAGCTCAAGTCCAGTCATGTGTGAGAGCTTGATAAATATAGTTGGAAGAGAGGTGCGCTGTGCTGGAGTATTTTATTTACATATCACATTTTAACTTATTGTCTACATCTTTTGTCATGGCTAACTTTATATATCTTACTAGCGGATGTGCCCGGCTTCGCCCGGGTTTTTACCCGAGTAAAGGTTTGTCTAACGAACATTTGTTAAAACAATTCTCTATAAACTTATTTAAAAAAGAAGATATATTTTGATAATTTGAAACTTATAAATTTGAATCTCTCGATAAAGTGAACATTTTTTCCCGGTCCCTGTGTGCCGTGTCATCCTGAATTTTGTCTTTCCTAATTTTCTACATTACAAAATCATCGTTTTATCTAGTGAACATTTTTTCCGGTCCCTTGAAAAATACTCGATAAGTTGAATAAAATCAATATTAATTGGTTCCCTCGGTAATTGGAAGTTAAAGGAATAGTATCTTCGCCTTGGAATTGTATCATTATTCTTGTCTCAAATAAATTGCCGTGTCATCCTGAGATAATCTTACTTTTGATAAATAATATTTAAGATTTTATTATATATATTATATTATATATATATTACACGTTATTTGTTTTCTTGGCCGACTGTTTTACATATGGTGTTATCTTAAAATTGCTTGTTTTGAATATTTTTTTAGATTGAGATTATTAGCTAGTATGTAAAAAAATGAACTCTGTTGAAATTTAATTTTGTATTTATATATAAATAAAATTAACTCTGTGGATTTTTTTGTATTTAATCGATAACAGCGAAGTTACGCATGTTAATGTTAGGGAAAAATATTTTGATGTTAAGCAAAACCTGCTCCATCTCGTTTTACATAAATGTTGAAAATTTGGTTGAAATTGATGCATTGTAACGAAAGTTTTTAGTGATGTACACTTATGAAATTTGCATTTTATTAATATAGATTTATTTATTGTTATTAACTTTCATGTATAGTGTGTTATTTTTACATAATTTTGTATAATTATTTTGTATACTTTTTTGTACTGTTGAATTTGCATACTTTTGTTTTCGGCGTTTATTTAAGGCAATAATATTTAGTTAGAAGTTTCTTCTTTTAACAATTTGTTTTTGAATTAACGTGAAAAAGGCTTCTCGGACGTTTTCTCCCAGTACATTAGGTCACCAACGCAATAATTTATATATGTTGTAATATATTTTAATATATACTTATATTTGGTACAGCCTACTCCACGCTGACGAGCGCCAACAGCGCGAAACGCGTTCGTGGATGGCTTTTCTTTATTTATCAAGAAATTGGGTTGGCTAAATATCAGGGAACAGGCTAAATCAATGATCAGTTGATTTCTGTTCCACCAGATGGCGCTCTGCCTTCTGAAAAACACATGTGCTCCTGGTCAGGATATGCATACTTTGTTTTCAATACTTTTATTTATATAATATGTAATATAGCTATAGTATAATAACCAAAACTGTAAAAACAATTAAAATCCCCAGTTCGACCATCATGTAATGCACGACAAAATAATGAAGCTAGATATAGTGACAGTCGGCGCCAGACAGGAGGAAGGTCTCATAAAAACATGTCGGGTTACCAGGTGTGCCCCCTTCTTGCCCAAACAGATCAGTCGGCTTTGAGACACGATGATTGACAGACATGCCTTGACCGGCGTCGCCTTCACTCTCTCGCCATTTTTGTGGTGACATCCAACATGTCTCGTTCTTTGGTGCAATACATTCTCGCCTGACACCACTCTGACCATTGTGGCCACTACGACTGCATCTAACATGCCACACTACAGTCATCTACAGGATAAAAACCACATTACAACATATATATATATATATATATTAAATGTTTATATTTAGAAGAAATGCTTGTGAAGAAGATGTTTTAATCCGAAAGCTTGTGAATAGTGAAGAAACTTCTCACGGAGTACGTGATTAATTATTTAACAGACACATAAGATATGGCATTCCAAATTTACCAGTTTGTAGGGATAAATCCATTGTAGCTATATTTGATTAACAGCTATTTGTTCCATTTTAGCGCAGTCTTATAGGATGAGGTTGTCCAATGCTAGACCCGTACAGTAGTCAGACGACGTAAGAAACTATCATTCATCACATCGATCATACATTACTCTCTAATATTTATCTGCTTGAGACATCAAAGCAGAAAGTGGTGGTGGTGTCTTGTCCACTGAGCAGATCAAATCGGTCCATGCATCCTGATCACAATACCGGCCAGTCGAGGTGCCTTGTCTGTATGGATGTCCTCTTAGATGTTTATATTATTTAAAAAGTAGAAATTCGTTAGGCGAGGAGTTTCTTAATTTTTTTTTCAATTTAACCGAACTTTCGAATATTTTCCCCCTTATATAGGAGTTTTATTATTATTATTATTGTTATTTTCCCTAGTACACGTGGTACAGGCCATGATAATCATAGTGGGTAGAAGTAGGCGACTGCTTATACTGTAAGTGCATCACATGTCTACACATGTGGAAAGCATGTTCGACTTTTGCACTTACAAATGTGCCAGAGCCCTGTTTGTTTATTTGCACTCGCTGGTGGCGTTGGACTTATGCAAGAATCGGGGGCCATTGGAGCATTTTTTTTTTTAATTAGAAAAAAGTGTCAAATGCGGGATTCGATCCCGGATCATAGCGGTCGAAAACCAATTTAGACCATCCTTCCACCGATCCCCAGGAGTAAAAATGATCATTTAAATTTATCCTCCTCTACGTTTTCATTTTTACTCCTGTAGACGGGCAGAAATTCTCGAAAGCTCGGTTAAATAGAAAACGTACAAGAAACTCTTCTCCTCATTATTTTCTACGTTTTATAATTTACTGATCCAGGTGATTTTCCAACTTATAATTTACTGATCCAGGTAATTTTCCAACTTATAATTTACTGATCCAGGTGATTTTCCAAGTTATAATTTACTGATCCAGGTGATTTTCCAACTTATGATTTACTGATCCAGGTGATTTCCCAACTTAGGATTTAGATTTTTTCTCCTTAATTTAATTCAGAATTATACATTACCTTCTGGGTAGTGATGGTGGTGTCTTGTCCATGGAGCAGATCAGATCGGTTCCTGCACCCTGATCACAATACCGGCCAACTGAGGTGTCTTGTCTGTATGGATGTCCTCTTCTGGATTGATGTCTGCCATATAGAGGGCTAAAAGGATGGCTAGGCAACTGTATATATTGGCCGGAATGAGTTGGGTGTTGTAACAGTTATTGCAGTTTCTGTAGGATCTAGTCATGTCTGGGTGTTGCTCCATGGAAAGAGGGGGTGCCATTGCCCCGTTAGTCAGCCATATTTCAGAGTTCCCTGTAGGCTTTCACAGTTACCGTAGCGGCTCGGGGCTCACGACACCGTACTTCACCCTACAGGGTAGTCCCTTACTTGTGCTGCTTCTCCCGCCCGCCACGTAGAGGAGGACTTCGGGACGGGAAAGCAGAAAGTTGATGGTGTATTAGAATGTATTCTAAGAAATTTCTTTTAATATGGATGACAAGTCCAAGATACCAGAGTAAAGTGGGGGAAAGAGGGGTGGACTCCAGCTGCCCCCGCTGCCATGTGGCAGGCGCCAAAAACACCATTCCTGTGTGGGGGAGGACAGAGTCTGGTGATATCTGCGGCAAGGAGAAGACGTGGCGACTTGCCTCCGGGCGTATGGATGATCCTGCACGGCGGTGCCAGGAGAGCCTGACATCGGAGCGGCCTACAAGGCGGTGTAAGTCCAGGCTGGACTTGTATAGTGTGGAGCGGGAAGCTTCACAAGAGTGACATCCACGGCGCCAAGGATACTTCTGACGGGGAGTTGAAAGCAAGTCCCACTGATTGTTCTCCTTCTGTTTAGAGCCATAATAAATCGCTAACTTTAGCTGCATCCCTTCGAACTAACGTGTGTATCTTTGTGGCATCCTGAATAGACAAAGTACACGAATAGTGTCTGGGTACCACGTAACAATATTCTTTTAGTCTGTACTTCCTAGTTTTCAATATTGGATTTTTAAAAATAAAATACACTAAATCTTGATATAGGCTTAGCAAAATACGGTTATTCTTTTTGAGGATTTGTGGTTGTTTTTATACTCACGTATGTTGTAGTTACGAGGACATCCCTTTAGATATAAACAAATATATATTTATTTAGGGAACGACTTGTTCCATTACATATTGTTAAAACGAGTTAGCGGTAAACATCAGCAAGGTTGAAGGTAGTAGTTGGAAGTTACGTCATCGTAGTGACGTCAGCATCTATGATGATTAAAGTCAAAGTCTGCGTAACAATTCCCTCCTTACTTTGGCTTTATTCCCACGATGCTGAGGCTCTCCAGGTGTTTCTTCATCTGGTCTCGGGATAGGTCCTTTGTGAAGATATCCGCCTCCAGGTCCTGAGATGGCTTGTACAGAAGGCAGATGTCTCTGGATTCAAAACAGTCTCTTAAAAGAAGTGGTACTTTCTGTTGATATGTCTACAGCGACTGCTTTGTTTAGGGCTGGAGATCCAGTTGATCAATGACTGACTGTCTGTATAGATCGCAGTTGGTTTTTCCATGAAATTCCATTCTTCCAGCTCTCGTAACAGGGTTATTATCCACTTGATTTGACAGCAGCTTTCACAAGCAGCTATCATTTCCGCTTCCATTGTGGAGAGGGCGACGAGTGGTTGTTTACTACTTTTCCAGTCTATAGTTGCTTCGCCGAGCTTCAATACATATCCGCCGTAGGATTTTCCATCATGAGTGGTCGACCAGCTGGCATCGGTATAGGACTTCAGGATTCCAGTCTTCCCTCTTTCAAATTTCACTCCTAGGTCAATTGTTCCTCGTAGGTATCTCATAACTCTTTTGATTGCTGTCCAGTGCATCTGTTTTGGTTGTTTGGAGTACTGTGAAAGTTTGCTAGTGATGTAAGCAATGTCGGGTCTGGTGTTAACAGCTAGAAACATTAGCATTCCAAGGGCTTCCTGGTAAGTGTGCTGTTCACAATTGTCATCTTCAATATGATTATCCAAATTGATTTCTTTGGAACCTGGTGTTGGAACTTCCTTACAATTTTCCATTCCATATTTCTGCAATATTTGTTGTACATAGTGGCTTTGCTGTAGCGAAATTCCCTCCTTGTCTTGTATGATCTTGATTCCCAAAAACATGCCTTTACATGTTACATCCTTTATTTCCAGGTGATGTCTCAATTTATTGATGAATCTGTTTGAGGTATCTTCAGAATCTGAGACAGTGATAAAGTCATCAACATATATCCCTACATAGAAGTATTTGTCTTCATTCTTCCATTTAAATAAGCAAGGATCAGATTTAAGTTTTTCCAGTCCACAGTCATGAAGTACTTGACTGAATTTCTCATACCACGATCTTCCGGATTGAGGTAGACCGTAAATACTTTTGTTGAGTTTGCAAACTTTGTTTCTGTCTTGGACAAATCCAGCAGGTTGTTCCATGAATATTGTATTTTCAATGTTTCCATTTAGATAGGCTGCTTTTACATCAAATAGTTTAATGACTGAATCTTTTGTTGCTGCCATTGACAAAATAGTCCTGAGGGTGGCATTTTTAATTACAGGGCTGAAACTTTCGTTGTAATCTCTTCCTGGGATTTGGTTGTATCCCATTGCAACAAGTCTAGCTTTGTAAGTTTTGTTTTCTTGGTCTTTAGATATTTTGAACACCCATTTACTTTTGACAACTTTAGCGTTTACAGGTCTAGGTACCAGTTCCCATACTTGATGCGAGTACATGTTCTGTATTTCCTCAAGCATTGCGTTCTCCCAATGTTTCTTGTCTTCGCATGCGATGGCTTCTTCATAGTCTTTCGGAATGGTTTCATTCGTAGTAGCCAGAACGTAGTCATCGAATCTTTTAGGTATTGTTCGAGTTCTTTGTGGTCTGTCTGATTCACTTGACTCTGTCTGTCTGTTGACCATGGTATCTGGTGCTGGCTCTTCAATATCAACATCTGATAGAACATGATTGTTCAGTTGTTCATCCTCCTGAATGAAGAAATATGTGTCAGTGTCCGTATTATTATCATTTTGTTTTTCTTCCGAGATGACATTATTGTTCTCTCTGAAGTGAATGTCTGCGGTTTCAAGAATGACTCTCGCTGTGATATCAAATACTCGATAAGCTCTTCTGCATCTTGAATAGCCTACAAATATTCCTCTCTTAGATTTAGCTTCTAGTTTGTGTCTTTGATGATTCTCGAGTTTATAGAAGACTTCACAACCAAATCTCATGATGTGAGAGACGGATGGCTTTTTACCTTTCCATTTTTCCATAGGGGTAGTGTCTGGGTCATTGGTTGTGGGAGTTAGATTGTACAGATATGCAGCTGTATTCACAGCTTCTGCCCAGAAGTGTAGGGGTAATTGGGAGTCTGCCAGAAGTGTTCGGCCTTTGTCTAATAGTGTTCTGTTAGCTCTTTCAACTTTCCCATTGCTTCTTGGGGTGTACGGTGTAGTTAGTTCATGTTTAATTCCTTTGGATTCTATGAAGGTTTCAAGGTTTTTATTGATAAATTCTGTTCCGTTATCTGTTCTAAGTCGTTTTAGTTTTGAGTTTAGCTCGTTTTCTCTCTTTACAATAAACTTCTTCAAAACTTCTGCTGCCGAGAGTTTATCTTTGAGAAATTCTACAAATATTCTCCTAGAAAATCCATCTACGATGGTCAAGAAATATTTGCTTCCGCCCAAGGAGTTTATTCTCATTGGACCACAGAGATCGACATAAATGGCTTCAAAGGGGTAGCTTTCCTGATTGCCATCTGTGTGAACATAGGGTACTTTGGTCATTTTTCCCAAGGAGCAAGCATCACATTGATCAAGGGTACCATTTATAGAGTTCAAGCCTTTTAGAAGATTGTTCTTCAAAATCAGGTCTAATTTGTTGTCACTAGGATGCCCTAACCTTCTGTGCCATGCAGTCCTAGAATTGTCCTTTGAAATCAAACAATGTTCATTTGGAACATGAGTTGCTTCAGGTAAACGTGATAGGTTCAATGTGTACATGTTACCATCAAAGTTTCCTGTTCCTATTAGCTTGTCATCAGAAGAGTATATGTATGCTCCTTCAGAATTCAAAAGAACAGAGTTCCCTCTTCTTACTACGCTTGGAATGGACATTAGATTTCCTTTCAGGTGTGGTACATGGAGGACATTATGCAGGGTTACAGCGTTGTTAAGTTTGTCCTTACCTTGTACAGTAGCTTGGATTAATCCCGATGAGGTAGATTCGATGTGCCTCCCTTCTTCTGCCACTTGTATGCTTCTTCTCTCCTCCGTCTTGTGCTCGATCCAATCACCATGGGAAGTCATGTGGCTTGTGCACGCAGAATCAATTATCCACACGTCCTGAGTTGTCGGGCGTTCCTCCCTTGTGCTTGCATGTAGTGCGTATTCTGAAGTGGAGTCTCTTCGTTGGGATGGTTCCTCCGTTCGTTCTTGGATTGCTGATCTGGCTGTGTCTTTGTCTTGTTTTGGTCCTTTATGGTAGTTCCTTGTACTGGCCATGTTATTTTTGTTTGTTGTATTCTTTTGATTTCCTTTGTTGTCAGGGTTGAACCAACAGTCTTTCTTGAAATGTCCTTTTCTTTTGCAAATGAAGCATGATTTTTCTTTGAATTGGTTGCCTGATGATCTGAAAGCATTTTCAGGATTTTTGCTTCTGTCCTGTCTTTTCTTCTCGAAATCCAGTAGAGTTTGTCTCAAGTCTGGTAAGGAGATTTCTCTGTTTATTGACAGTGCTGCTGTGATCGTGTCAAAGTTAGGTGTGAGTCCTTCAACAATGTATCGTACAAGTTCTCTTTCTGTTACAGTCTTTCCTAGCTGGGTGATCTCTTGTGCCAGTTTCTGTGCTCGTACAATATACATGTTGACATTTTCATTTGGGTTCAATTTTAGTCTGGCTAGATCCAACATTAGGTCTATCCTTTTATTTTCTAGAGATCCTTCAAACCTTTTCTTTATGTCGTACCAAATTCTTTTGGCTCTTTTATCGCCTCGAAAGATGATTGTTAAGTCATCCGAAAGTGACAATATTATAAGGCTGTATGCTTCCCGATTCTTTTTCTTCCAAATATCATATTCTAGTTTATTTTTTTGTAAAGTCTGGCTCGTCATTAACAATTACGTCCTCGAAGAGATCTTTTGAATCTAGAATTGCTTCCATTTTCATGGACCACGTGGTATAGTTGTTTTCTGTTAACTGTTCGATTTTTGCTAAGTTATGTGTATCCATTTTTATTCAACTTTTTCTTTCTAAATTGGCGGTTAGTCCAATTATTTAATTTCTTTATGATTTAAATGGATCAATTGGCGGTTAGTCCAATTCGCGCGCCCAAACAACGCACTGCTACCAAATTGATATAGGCTTAGCAAAATACGGTTATTATTTTTGAGGATTTGTGGTTGTTTTTATACTCACGTATGTTGTAGTTACGAGGACATCCCTTTAGATATAAACAAATATATATTTATTTAGGGAACGACTTGTTCCATTACATATTGTTAAAACGAGTTAGCGGTAAACATCAGCAAGGTTGAAGGTAGTAGTTGGAAGTTACGTCATCGTAGTGACGTCAGCATCTATGATGATTAAAGTCAAAGTTTGCGTAACAAATCTATATTACAGGAAATGTTACAGGAGGTATTCTCGGTTTTCTACAAGTAAATGCATACATGCATTCTAGTTTATATTTATATATTAAAAATAACGAAAGCATATCCAGACCAGGAGCACATGTGCTTTACAGAAGGCAGAGCGCAATCTGGTGGAACAGAAATCAACTAAACACTGATTTAGTCTGTTCCCTGATTAGCTGATATCTGTTCCACCAGGTGACGCTTTGCCTTCTGTTAAAGCACATGTGCTCCTGGTCAGGATATGCTTTCGTTATTTTTAATATCAACACCTGACCCACTTATTTTTTTCTATTATTTTCATATACAGGGTGATCCAAAAGTCCCGCACAACTTTAAAAATTAATAACTCCGCGAATATTCGCGCTAGAGCAATGCGGTAAACACCATTGTGTTCAGGATGCAATGGGATTTTTTATGGCAAATAATGTAAAATTCGAAATTGATTTTAGTTACAATTTTATTCGCCAGATGGCGCTCTACCAGAATCAGAGATTCAGCGGCCAAATTGTTTGATAAATTGAAAAATATAACTGATCGACACGTATTTTTCCTTTTTGAATACCAGGAAAGAACCCTAATAATATCAAATAACAAATTAATAAAACACCACTTCGCCAAAAGTATGAAGAATTGGTTAACGATTTTCAAATACAATCAGAGATATGTAAAATAGGTAAATGCAAATTAAAACATGTAGCAAAAATAAAATTGATATTTTAGATACGGTTTGTTTCCGAAGATAATAAATTTCTAATATTTTTAATTCAACTCTCACTCAGTATCGATTATATTTATTTTAATTCATTTGAAAAATATGTATCTATCTCTGATAATTTATTTTACTCTGGAATGCCGTTGTTGTTGTCGTGTCCAATAAAGAGCCTCAGATGTACCATGCATCTCCATCACATCAGCAGCAATGTCCACTATCTTGGGTGTGTAAAGCTGCTGCTCTGGGTCTATGTCAAATTTCTGCAAGGCTGCGGCCATTGCTGGACATGAGAATATGTGGGTAGGTGTTAGTTCCACACCAGGACAGTTGTTGCATGCCCTATAGGTTCTTGTGCCATCTGGATGTATTGTCATTCCTTTATAGTGTTTTGTTATGTCTTGTTATAGTTTTTGTCATTTTTCTCTCAGAGTTTATTTAGCATTTTGATCTTTTCTTATTTTTTTGTTTAATATTATCTTGTATTCTGACAAAGAATCAGCGTCAAATAATGACATTTGTTCTTTCCTTTGGCTCAACCTTCTGGCTTCCTTTGCCAATTCAAATGCCATTTCATTACTCCCGATCCCAGCATGGGCAGGGATCCAATGTAGAATGCAGTTATTCTCCAATGGTTCCAGTTGGGTAAGTAACGAGTGTATTTTCTGTGTGATTTTAGTATTGCCCTTCTGAATTGCTTCTAGAGCTAATATGGAGTCGCTGTATATTAAAATTCCTTCTGCTTGATGCAGGGATGGTTGGTTAAGGCATACATCAAGGGCTTTCCAGATAGCTGTCAGTTCACAAGTGAAGTTTGACGAAATCTGTCCTGCTCCTTCTTTGATTTTGATGCTTGTTCCATCTTGCAGTATTATCTTAATTCCGGCCCCTCCATTACTCAGGGTAAGGTCTGAAGATCCATCTGTATATGCTGTTAAAGGGCGTGGCCTAGCATTTTAAATCAATATTTGTACTATGAGGACATAGCCGTTAATATTCCAAACACATTAGACCTCGAAACCCAAGGTATCAAAGTCTACCTCAATCAAAACAAAGCCATCAACATATTCAATATGTATCACCCTCCAAACAATACATTTATTGACGATGGAACAATGGCTCAATTTCTTACAGACAACACTATTATTTTAGGTGACCTTAATGCCAAACATCAACTATGGGGATGTTCTACGCCAAACCCAAGAGGCAAAATACTATCAAACATATTTGACGACAATGCCTTCATGTGCTTAAATGATGGGAATTCTACCCATCATTCCTACAGCTATAATACTGCACAAGCCCTTGATATAAGTTTTTACTATCCTGACATTTTCCACAAATGCAAATAGCAAATATTAAAAGGTTTTGAAAGTGATCATTTGCCTAATTTGATAGAAATTAGCACCAAGACCAAAACTAGCTCAATTAAGAAAAATTATGGAACTTCAAAAAGGCTAATATGATATCTTTCGAAAACACCATTATTAAAGCAGCCAAAGTTTCAATACCAAGAGGTTATATTAAGAAATGGATCCCAAATTATACACACCAGGCAAAAAATATTCAAACACTTATAAAAAAGAAATTAACTACAAAAAAGTGCACCCAAAACCAAACAAATTGTAGAACTGAACTGAACATTGTGATTGCAAAAATAAAAAGATTATACGTAAATGTGAAAAGGGAAAAATGGAAACAAACTTGTGAAAACCTGAACCCAAGAAACCCAAATACAAAACTTTGGAATTTGGCAAAACAAATTGACAGAGTCCAGCCACAAACTGAAAACACAAATATGATTGAGAATACAGATGGTACACCAGCAACTAATGAAAAATTGCTGCCAATCTTTTAGGTAATTCATATCAAATAAGTAGTAAAATCAAGGTTGAAAAAAGGCCCGAAAGATTATTCATGACTGTAAAAATGTCACCAGCACTCATAATATTTTCCATGAAAAAAATCAATATGAAAGAGCTAGCTTATGCATTAGAAAACACTGACCTAAACAAGACTCCTGGGCCAGATGTAATCCATGGCCGAATGATATCAAACTTGGGCAAAATTTGCAAAGAAAGACTTCTTAATATTTTCAATAACTCCTGGAAAACTGGAAAATTGCCTCAAGACTGTAAAAATGCAACAATAATTCCCATTTAAAAACTTGACAAATCTGCTGATGACCCAAAAAACTACCGACCTATCTCCCTCACAAATATTTGCTGCAAATTAATGGAAAAAATTATATTCAGACGACTCACCTACCACGCCGACACAAGAAATCTCTTACCAGAAGAACAATATGGATTTAGGAGAGGACATGGGACAATAGTCCAACTCTTATTTTTCACACAAAAGGTAAAAGATGCACAAAACAAAAAGCCAACTAACCACACCATAGCTGCTTTTTAGACCTTACACAAGCTTTTGATAAGGTATGGAAAAACAAGTTAATTACAAAATTATACAAACATTTCTAAATTGATGGAAAAGCTATCACTTGGATAAATGATTCCCTTAAAAATATATACATCAGGGTAAAATTTAATGGCACTCTATCTAAAACCTTCAAATTGTACCAAGGATTACCACAAGGATCAGTCCTTAGCCCAACTCTCTTCACCCTATTTATTGCAGGCATAGAAGACAAATTTTCACATAAAACCAATATTGGACTTTTCGCTGATGACATTATTCTATGGAGAAGCAACACTAACTGGAAAAAAGCTGAAAGAGATTTGAACAAGACTATTCTCCACCTAGAAAAATTTGCTAATAAACATAAATTAGAATTTAACCCCCAAAAATCTGAAACCTGTCTTTTTACTACCGATAAGAAACTATACAAAATAAGACCAAATATTATTCTGAAAGAACAACAATTGCAATATAATAAACATCCTAAATATCTCGGCTACACCCTGGATCCAGAAATTAACTCCAGTAAACATATTGAAGGAGTTGTTAGAAAAGGAAGAGACCGACTAAAAATCTTGAAATATATTTCAGGAAGAGTGGAGAGCTGAAGCAACAACACTAAAATTAACTTACACATCTCTAATGAGACCTATCTTGGAATATGGATATCAAATCTATGGTACAGCATCTGAAACAAATCTAAAAACACTGGAAAGGATACAACTAAATGCACCTAGAATTATTACAGGTCTTCGAAATACCTGCCCTAATAATATTGTACTTTGCGAGGCAGACATTATGCCCTTAAAGGATAGAATAAGCTACAATCTGCCAAAATATATAAACAAAATCAAGAGTTATGAAAATAAACACAGAACTTTCAATTACATACTTATTTGGGAACCCAATATAAGACTCAAAAAAGAAGGCCCTCTCCACCTGGCCAAAAGAAATGGATTTTTAAAATATAAAGTGGAAAAATATTATTTAGCTGAAAAAATATCTACATGCGAACCTCTAACAAAATGTTATTTTTAATGCCACTTTAAACGAACCCACCAACAAACAATACCAAAATCCAGAATACTTAAAACAATTATCATTAGAAATAATTAATATAAAATTCCTAAAAATGCAATAACTATCTATACCGATGGTAGCAGAGACGAGTTGGGACACACTGGCAGTGGCTCTCTCATTAAAACCACAAATGGCAATGAGAAAATGAACAGAAGAAACCCAGATTTTTGCTCAATCTTCAGATCAGAACTTATAGCCATCTATGAAGTCTTAAAATCCATCAGAAATACTAAACATCACGATATATGGATTCTTACTCATAGTAGAAGTGCCATACAACACTTGAGTCACACAGGGGAACTTAGAGACAAAGTAAGCAGGAACATAATTGGTTATCTCCAAAAACTCTCAATACCTCAAAAATCCACCTTCAATGGATACCCTTACATGTTAGCATTGAAGGCAATGAAGCTGCTGATGCGCTAGCGAAAAAAGGCACAAAAGAACCCTTGCTACAGAAAAAAAAACTTACTTTTAAAGAAATAGAAACAGTAGCCAAAATAAACAAGAACTGGAGGATCCCACCTAAGCACAGTTGGTATACCCTAGAAGCAGATGGCCACCCAGACCTTTAGGTCCACAATCCGGCATGCGAAGCATGCCCTTCGCTGCTATTCTGTTCAACTCATAAGCCAAGTAACGGTATCCAAGCTAGTGCTTGGACATTGTACCTGGAAACACCACCTCCCAGACAACGTGTCTGGAAGGATTTCTATACCGGTGGCCTTTAATCACAGCAAAATAGGAAACTATCTACTGTGTCCAGCAGGGACCGCGGGGAGGCAGCCCCAGGTCGACTCTGTTCACTCACAGCTGAGAAAAAGCTCAGCTGCCACGTCGTGGGCTTTCTCAAGAAGCTTGCTGTGATTTCTCAGCAGCTTACTCTCGATCGCGCCCCTCGCCCTCCTTCTCTTTTCCTGCACACCCACTACCCTTGGACAATCCAAGACGTAGTGGCGTGCATTCACATCCCTTTCTCCATAGACGCAATCAGGGTTTCTCTTAATATTAAATCTGTGGAGACTTGGGGAAGAGCCCATGTCCCGAACTACCCTAATGAGTTTGTGGGACATTACCTTACAGAGGTACTTGGGTGTTGTTACCCCATTGAATACCTCTCTCCCCTTCACACTGTTCCTCCATCTGTCCAACCATAAGTCCTGGACGTGACCCCTGATCCTCCTATAAACTTCTTTCTTGGTCACTGGGGTCCTCAGTGATCTACCTCTAAAGCATCCTGCCTTAGCGATCCTGTCTGCGAACTCATTACCTTCGATGAGGCTGTGTTTCCTAAACGATGGGAGCTCCGGAGCCCGCGTCATCATCTCCAGCTCCTGGATTATTTGATGCGCGAGTTGCCCTTTCTCCAGATTGATAACGACGAGGGCCGACATACAATCTGAATAGAGGCGTTCTTCTCGGCACACACTCTGAGGGCTACCCTGATCGCAACCAGCTCGGCTGAAAAGACCAATTCGTCCACTCTGAGTGTTAAACTTTCTTGGAAGATCAGCTCTCCATTAGTGAATATCACTACCCCAGCTCCAGTATTGGTTCCAGACTTACTATCATCAGTGAAAACCTCCGTGCCAATCCCTGTCGGCCCTCTAGGACTCCAATTCCACTTTGGCAACCACTGCGGAGGCTTCCTTGTGTCCCTCTTCGATTCCAGGGCCCCCGCTTAGCTTAAAGTCCCAGGGCATCTTCCCTTTTCTCCCAGATCTTCTGTCTGATGGTCTCCTCCTCTAGTTTCAATCCCAGGGGAATAAGCCCAGCGAGGACCAAAAAGACCTCACTGCTGGTAGTGCGATATCCCCCTGTGATTCTGAGTGCCGCTGTCCTCTGCACTCTCTCTAGAGTTGTTGCCACCTTCTGATCCCTGTTTCGGCGCTACCAAGCCCCGGAAGCATATAGCAGGATTGTCCCGACACAGGAGAGGCAGAGGTTCCTGAAAATAGTACCCTCCTTCTCTCCCCCCCCCTGTTGAGGGCCAACCAGGACAGGCCTGCACAACGCCTCCCTACCTCTCGCCACCATCTCCTCCGCCTGGTATTGCCAACCCATCTTGTCATCAATGACCACCCCCAGGATGGTCATCCTATTGACCAACGCTACCCTCCGTCCTTCCATCCGGATAGCCGGCTTGTGTTCCCATTTGATCCCTTTCCTTTTAGTTCTTATGTCCCTAGGCTTAAAGCTGAGGGCTTTAGTTTTGGAGACATTGAACTTAAGGCCAGAGTCATGGGCCCAGATCTAGAAAATTTGGAGAGAAGTTTCAACACACTTCTCAGCCTTCGCTCTCGAAGCAGTCTCGATGATGAGGAACTGGTCGTCAGCATAGAGAACCAGCCTGTCTCCCTCATGGAGCTCCTCCTGGAAAACGGTGTTTACCAGGATATTCCACAGAATAGGTCCGCAGCAAGAGCCCTGGGGGCAACCCCTAGCACAGTTTCTTTCCAACTTCCGCCCACCAAAACTGAGGCTAATCCGTCTATCCCTCAGGAAGTCACGAATCAAGCTGCACAAATTATCAGGACAACCCATGTCCATCAAATTTCTCATCAACTTGTTCCAGCTCATGGAGTTGAACGCGCCATCAATGTCCAGGGCCACGAAAAGAACCCAAGCACCCTTATTTAAGCCCATCTCAACCCCCTCTAACACCTCGTTCAGAGCTGTGGTTGTGGACTTCCCTTCCCTAAAACCATGTTGGAAAGAGGAAAGGAGCTCATTACTCTCTAGCCAGTGCTTCAGTCGCTGAGCTAGTAGGCTATCCAGGACCTTACCTAGACACACTAGTAAAGAAAGCGGACGATAATCATTAGGAGAATTACTCTTTCTACCAGACTTTTCGAGAAGCACTACTCGGGCAACCTTCCATGCCTCAGAAAATGTACCAGTGTCCAGGCACTTATTGAATAACCTGGAAAGAAGCGATGGGTGCATCCTTACCAGGGCTTTCACGACCGTGTTATCGATCCCTTCAGGACCAGAAGATTTCCTTTTCCCGAACTTGAAAGCCGTCAGTTTCACCTCATTCTCAGAAAAGGGCGGATCCACCAAACCACAAGTGGTCAGAGAGATCTCGTCCTCTGGTTCCTCGTTTCCGAAGTGCCTATCCAAGTTGTTTTTATTTTGTTTTCTGATTTCGAGCGAGAAGGTCTAGAACACATTCTCTCTGAATTTTCTCATTGTTGGTGGATGAAACAGCACCAGTGATTATTTTGGCCGCTTTTGCTTGAACACTGTCTAGTCTTACTTTTAGTGATGAGCTTGAGGGAGCCCAGACCGGTGTTGAATATTCCATTATCGGTCTTATTAAGGTGGTATATGTTGTTCTGAGAATTCTGGGTTTTGCTCCCCAATTTGTTCCACATAGCCTTCTCAGAATGTTTTGTTTTCTGATAGCTCTATTTGAGGTGCTAATTATGTGCTATGAAAATTAAAATTCCTCATAAATAATAATTAAAATAATTTTGTTGACATCTTGTCAATAAATACTCAGTCTGCACTATTAAAAAAAGATAATATGCATTATATACACTATGTACAATGAATATGGCGCCTCTGCCAGCGCTGCAGCGTTTGGTGGAGAATCGCCAGTGGGTCTCCAGCGACACCACGCATTTTGCGATCTACGATGAATACGTAGATCGCGTACTTAGCCGCTTAGGAGATGGTGATGGCGTGGTCCTCGAGACCAACTGGAAAGATCCAGGACTGCAGTATCACACCTAGGTATTATGGATTTCTAATTTTATCAATTATTTGTTTGTTTATGCTTATTTTGTGGTTATATTTATGCATTTTTCCCTGGGAGTGGAGAAGACGCATAGGTTTGGTTTTATTGGGTTTATGGTCATTTGGAGTTCCATTGCCCACTTCTCCAGTCCTCTCATTGATGTCTTCAGTATCTTTTACGATTTTTCTATGCTGCTACTTGTTAGCCATATGGATTTATCATCTGCATAACAGGCAACCTTTGTGTCTTCAGTGAGGTAAGGATGTATGTCGTTAATATATAGCAGATAGAGTAGAGGACTGAGCACAGATCCCTGAGGTACACCAGCCCATGTTCTTCCTTCCTTGGAAAATTCTCCATTAACCCGAACCTTTAACCTTCTTCCCCTTAAGAAGTCTGCAATCCAGATTAAGGTTTTTTCTCTTACTCCGATGTTGTGCAGCTTTTCACGTAATTTCTCCCTCCACACTCGATCAAAAGCTGAGGTCATATCAAGGAATATAGCCGTGGTCTTCTTTGGCGGTTTTTCCCGGAAAGAATCTATTATTGATTGACAGAAGTAGAACAGTTGATCAGTTGTACAGTGCTGGGATCTATAGGCCGTTTGGTAGAGGTTTATTTTATTATTTTTTGTGAGCCAGACTATGAGCCTAGAGTGGATAATTCGTTCTGGTATTTTACAAAGTATGCTGGCGAGAGCAATTGGCCGATAGTTCTTGTATTCCTTGGCATCTTTGTTTGGCTTCAGTATTGGTACTATAATTGATATCTTCCAATTCTTTGGTAGTTTACCAGTTTGCCATGAAATGTTCAGTATTCGTAGGAGTTGATTATTAGCTTTGACTTCAAAGTGTTTAATCATTTGACCAAAGATTAGATTATCTCTTGGTGACCTCTTGGATTTTTTTATTGATGAGTTTAGCTCATTCAGTGTGAAGTCTCTTGAGAAAATATCTTGTTGATGGAAGTTTCTTGCTTGTTTAACTAACTGGTTTATATTATTTTTAGAGTCCTTTCTTCATTCGTATAGTTGAGAATGGAAGTGCTTGAAAGATATTCAGCAATTATGTCAGCCATCTGTTTTTTCTCGTTCTCGCTGTTCTATTCATATCGGTTAGAGTATTGGAGGATTGGTGTTGGTTTTGATTGTTCTCTAACACTAATTATATTCCAGTGTTGGCTGTCCTTTCTTGGATCCATTTTTTTCGCAGAATTCTGCCATTTTTCTTGTTTGAATATCCAAATTTCTTGTTATATTTTGTGAATAATTTCAATGAGTTCCTTTCTGTTTTATTTGTTTTAAGAAGTCCATTGATATTGTCTCTCTCTCTGAAATCATTGCCTCGATGTTGTGGTCCTTCCAGTAAGGTATCCACAGGTCTTTACGTCTACCTCTAGTTATCGATGCTCTTTTGCAGCTTTTTAAATGTTCGAAGAGAATTTTTCCAAGCTTTTGTCAAGCGTTCTCTAATTCAATTTTTCGTTGCACAGTTCTTCAAGCTTTTCTGTGAATTTTTTTCAAGTCGGCTTTCCTAAAGTTCCATGTTCTTTTATTCTAATGGACATTCTCAATTTTGAAGTTTAGGGTTGTTAAAATTGGTCTGTGGTCACTGATTGCACCTCTCAGGATTTTCCATTGTGTTGTGGGTGCGATGTTGTAATTTATCGCTGTGATGTCTATTGCGGATTCTGTGCCTGTGGACTTAGATAGATAGGTGTTCTCTCCGTTATTTAACGGTGTAAGGTCGAGGTCGGTTAGCAACCTACTGACTTTTGTTATCCTGGACAGGTGATCCCCGAATTGAACTTTTGGCGTTAAATTCGCCGAAGTATTATTGTGATATCCGAAGACGCTTCACTTAATGTCTCTATTGTGTGTCCATACAAAATGCAAAGATTTCACGAGCTGAAAGTTGGCGATTTTGAGATGCGTCAAGAATTCGCTGCATGGGTTTTCCGGCAAATTGATATTGATGAAAACTGGCTGTCGAATGTTCTGTGGACAGATGATGCTCACTTTTCTCTAAACGGAGAATTTAACATTCAAAACAGCCGCATTTGGGCAACAGAAAACCCTAGGATTTTCACAGAAATGCCACTTTACCAGCCTAGAGTTACAGTTTTGTTTGGGTTCACTTCTTTTATTATTGGGTCATTTTTCTTTGAAAAATCAATGGAAGAACTTTTAAAACCGTTTTTGTAACTGGTGAACGTTATGAGAAAAGGGTATTCCCATATTGCAGGGTAAAAGCACTAAGCGAAATAACATTCATGAAAGATGGAGGACCTCCTCATATCTCCCGAGGTGCCAAACAATTGCTGAAGGATACGTTCGGTGAAAATCGTGTGATAGGTCGCCACTTTATATACCAGTGGCCTCCAAGATCAACAGACTTGACGCCTTGCGATTTTTGTTTATGGGGATACATTAAATCGTGTGTTTATCGATGCTGGCCTACCACATTGGCCATGTTGAAGGCTTCTAGCAGATGGCACGCTTTATCAATTTAACAGATATGTTATTTAATGCTGTCCATTCTGTCATTTATCGTCTGCAGGCGGTGATTGAGAATGAAGGGTGCCACATTGAGCAAGGATTGTGACCTAATACAAGAGAGAAGGCAGTTACCTCATGTGTTGTATAAGCCGCCATGTATTATATTATCTATCAATATTTTGCAGCTCTTTGTGTTGGGATATGGGGATAATAAATGCTGTCCTCACATCTTGACTCTTTTTTTTGTGAACAGTAATATTTTGTTTGTCATTTGCTCACATATTATGTCGTGCAAACCAGAGTGTTATAACTTCTCGAATAACACTGGTACACACAATTTTACCCCTTATGTTTAGTTTTTCGCTTTTCGCTCATTAGAAGAAATACATAGATAATAGATAACATAGAAATACATACATAAGAAATACATGTAGCATAAGGAATATTTTCTGTACACCAATAACTTTAGAAATTTTGTGAAAAAAATAATACAAAATGATTTTACTACCACGTTTTTCAACGCAAAAGGTCGATTTAAAATTTATTTTTATTTGAGGGGACACATTTTTAAAATTGTGTACAGTATAATAAACAATGATAACATTTGACAAGCCCATAGGATATTTGGAATAAAGTACGACAAATATATTTTGTCACTCCCCTCTATATTTCATTTGTTGGATCATGACAAATATCCAGTTAAATAGTCAAGGGTCGCCAATCAGTCAAGAAACTACACATTTCTTATAGCAAGAAATCCTATTAATAGTGCCATCATAATTTTTGGTACTATATTAACATTTCAAAAATTCGTGTATTGATATCAGCAGTGTTTTTCAAACATTCAATCTATTTCACAAAACCTCATATAAAAGTAAATATTTTGCTACATGTTTTAATTTGCATTTACCTATTTTACATATCTCTGAATGTATTTGAAAATCGTTAACCAATTCTTCATACTTTTGGCGAAGTGGTGTTTTATTAATTTGTTATTTGATATTATTAGGGTTCTTTCCTGGTATTCAAAAAAGTAAAAATACGTGTCGATCAGTTATATTTTTCAATTTATCAAACAATTTGGCCGCTGAATCTCTGATTCTGGTAGAGCGCCATCTGGCGAATAAAATTGTAACTAAAATCAATTTCGAATTTTTCATTATTTGCCATAAAAAATCCCATTGCATCCTGAATACAATGGTGTTTACCGCATTGCTCTAGCGCAAATATTCGCGGAGTTATTAATTTTTAAAATAGTGCGGGACTTTTGGATCACCCTGTATATATATACAAGATTGTAGATTCGATATTAAGTATATTTTACGTTGTGAAATTGAATTTATTTTAACATTTAACCCGTTCTTGAATTTATTGTACACACCTTGTAGTATAAATAGGATATGCAGAGAAAGATACCAGTTTTTTAGAGAAACGGTTCAGTAAATAAATGACAAGGCAAGCATGTGCTTCCATCTAGCGTCATATTTTTTAATTATCATAACTTCTTTGTTGTAATTTACCTATATCGAGAGAGAATATGAATAAGGTTAAGAAATTTTAAGTCACCTTTGAGAATAAAATCAAATTTTAAGTATTTTTACCAGAAAATATTATATTTTTAAGATAACAAATTGAAAACCAAATCTTTAAAATTACCATATCTTCTACTTTTCATAAAATTATGCTTAAAAACTTTTCTGCAACCTTGTATTCTTTTATTGATTTATATATTTTAAAAGTATAAAAAAACTGCTTGAATTTATTTATTAACATTGGAAAAAGACGGTAAATCCGATGTGAATTCATCAACCCATTGATTATTGTCCAGCCATCAGTAAGTAATTCTGTCTTCCCCTATCTGTTGATACATTCACTACATTCATCGAAACTTTAGAGACAAAAATGAAAGCTCATGTAAAACAATGAAAATTTATCTATTGAAATTTTCTTCAACAGTGAAACTTTTACCCACAACAATGAAGTTTTCCCTACAATCCCCTACAATTCCCTATTGGTAACAATGAATACTATATTCGCAAATATTATATTCATCCATAACAATGACTAACTCGACAAAAATGAAATATTATCCTCAACAATAAATATTTATTCACAACAATGGAGTTTTCCAACAACAATGGGTATTTTATTGGTAATAATGATTACTTTATTCACAACAATGAAATTGATTCGTAACAATTATATATTATCCATAAAAATGACTATCTCGACAACAATAAAATTTTATCCTTAACAATAAATATTTATCTACAACAATGGAGTTTTCCTACAACAATGAATATTTTATTTGTAGCAATGAATACTTTATTCACAACAATGAAATTAGTCCGCAACAATTATATTTATCCATAACAATGACTACTTTATGTAAAACAATGAAATTTATTCTTAATAATGATTTTTGTCCCCAATAAAATCTCTGCACCATGAAAGTTATCTTCAACAATTAAAATTTAACCCCAACAATGAAATGTGTCCAAAAGAAAAACCACGAAGACAATGAAAAATTTTAGACAACAATTAAATTTATCCTCACACACAATGTATACAAAATGCATCTTCAACATAGAAATAGTATTAGCTCTAATGAAATACATCAACCACAATGAAGTCAGAAAACCATTAATAACAGCTTCACCTCTACACCTCGGGTATTAAAACATCTTTCTTTAAAAAATATGGCATACTGCTAGTCAAATACATTGTTCTATATTTACTACGCACTATTATTTAAAAATATAATTTTAAAATAAATTCATTCAAAAATTGAGTATAACTTATTTCAAATTAATGTAAATTCTTTCTATTATCTATGACATAACTCATTGTGAATAGGTCTTCGATTTTGAGGTTAACTTTTTAACTGTACTATTTCCAGTGAGATCTATAACTCTACTTCAACTTTCATCCTTAGGGCGTTCTCCATCTTGTAAAGTTAAGAATTTTTTTTTTTACAACAAAAATCTTTATTAAGACCTTTTAGTCTTATACAGATTCTCTGAGCAGAAATGTAAGGGTCATACAGGAATAACAGCTATAATATCAGTAATAATACCAGTAATAAGCATTGTTATTATTATAATTTTTAAAGATATCACATATGATGGAAAACTTAATCCACTCAATCCTTTCATTGCTGAGAAGACAGCTTGAATAAGTTCTTATTGTTCCTCCATAATTTCCTTCACTAACAAAGAATCCCACTTCTAACACCAATTGTTACGTCGCTGGTATGTCAAGGATGGTCAAATGAACACACGGGATTGGTACCATTCGATTCTTCTTTATTTACGTCGTGCATTATGGAGATCAAAACAAGTCACAGACAGGGAGCATCAGCCAACAACCAATCGTCAACAAGGAGCGAGAAGACTTAACTCGGCCAGTTGAGCTTCTTCCTTCCTGATTGGTCCGCCGCCCCCAGTCCACAGGTGGTGGACGGTATAAGCATTCGTTGGACGTCGTTGTAGCTCGATAATTATGTTTTCAACTTTGTATAAGAGACCTATCAAAAAAATTCAATTTATATAAGGCAATAACGCGCCATCTATATACAACAAATGAAAACATTTAAGACCCCAATGTTTCTCTTACTCATCAATCAAACTTCTACTGTCCTTACTGCGATTAAAAAATATATTGGAAAAGCTTGGCTTATCAGTGGTGAACCCTCCCATCGGTTTCGCTATTTTTTTTTTTTTAATCTACCAGACCGCTTCTTTAGAGATCTAATACGAGGACAGTGACGTTTGATTGATAAGCAAAAGAAATATTTGCGTCTAAATTTTTGATTTTCAATTCAGGTAGCTTCTCTTTCACTGTGTATGAACTATTGTAAATAGCTTCAATTTTTAAAACCACCACTCAGTGTGACTATTGTAAACAGCCTAAATTTCGTAATTAAATTTTGATTTAATGATGCTATATTTGTATTTATACTGAGTTAATTATACACATCCGTCTTTTACAACTGTTTTGATAAATAAATTCATCTTTTTAATATTTAAAATATAAATAAATCAGAAGAATATAAGGTTTCAGAAAAAGTTTTGAGTCACTCTTTAGCCTTTTTTTTTTTGCACACAAATACGGAATATGATGAACTTTATTTCAAAGATTAGGTTTTTAATGTTAGCTTAATAACTTTTATTGTTTTCATGTCAAAAACACTTTTAAAATACTTTTTATTTTTGAAGATAATTCAAAACTTTCTTACTAAAACTTATTTATATTCTATCGATATGTACGGGCATAATTACAACCAAAAAAAAACTTTAAATAGTTTTAAAACATGACGCTAGATGGAGGCACATACTTAGTTAAGCCATTTATTTACTGTTTACAAACTACAAATATTAAAAACATCGAGTATTTCTTACAAGTGTTTATAAATATATGTTGCCTTATTATATCTCTCCTGGCCTAGCTTCTGGACACTGGCTATGGCTGCAGACACTTTCTCGTTCTTCAAGAGAACGTCCATCAATGAAATCACTGAATCCATCTGTTTTTCAATGTTCGCCGATCCTGGGTTGGTGGAAGCTCTTGAGAACCGCATTGCTGTTCGGGCGGAGAATGAGCCGAGTTGACCACCTTTTCTGTCATAGTTAAGTCGCTGGAAGGAAGTTCTGCGACGACAGCAGCTACAGCCGGTGGTGGGGCCGCAGCCGGAGGGGCGCTTAAAGTGAAGGATGGCTTGGTCCAGGGTTCTGCGTGCAACGGAAGCATCCACAGGAAGCACCAGCAGTTGTATCCCTGCATATAGCAAAAGTAACACTTGATGTCATAGGTCACATAGACAATTGACAATCGGCCAGGCCGTAGTGCTGCGCGGGACGACTACGCCGTTCTTGCGAGTCATCACCCGAACTGCCCGCCGCATGTTAGAGCGCCCACGCCTGACTGCCCTGCCCATCGTCTAGTTTGCTAGAAGGTGGGAGGAACTTATAAACCTACCTATCAACATCGGCTGGTCGTCGCTCCGGCCCTGCGCCTTCTCCGGGCACAACGCGGACGTGGCAGTGAGGCTAGCTTTGCACGCCCTGCCCCATCCAGCATCGGCACAACCGTCTTGCATCGCCTGTGGGTCCGGCGACCTGTCACTGGTTCACCGGTACTGGTCCTGCCGCTACATCAGGCCTCTCATCCGGGAGGCATTTACCATAATCGGGCGGTCCCCTGACCTGCAGGGCTGGGTCTTCGGGCATGGCCTAGACGATGACGCCCTGGCCATCCTGGCGTCTACCAAGACACGCATCTATAGGTACTTCCTCGGCCTGGAACTGAGAAGTGTTCAAGAAGACCTTGTCTGGAGGAGGACTCTCTCAAGGTGGGGAAACCCTCCTTGCTGAAGAAATTTGTACACATACACAACTATATATATATTATATATATATCCCCTACCCTTTATATATCCTTTATTTACTATTTTATTATATATTGTTTCCACCTTTGTAAAAATTGATTATAGAAGAATCAATAAAATTGTTTAAATAGTCATAGGTCACATAACCATGTGTGACCACTCTCTTGGACTTGACATCCAGCCGGATAGGGATCTGGGAGATCTTACCGTCTCGCAGAGTGATAAAAGCTTCCCGACGAGCATCAGCCCAGCAGGTATCTTCGAGCTACATCATCTATGGCCGTGGCCTGTCCATATGGCTGCAATGCAGCGACGAAGTGGGCGTCCTCCACGAAGAAGAGCACATTGCCCAGTATAATTCACTAGGCCCTTTTCCTCAGGGGGGGAGGCTCACAAGATCGCATCCTGGATGTCGAGATTCTCCTCAATCAGATTTTCGGCGAGCTGCATGCTGAAGAAGCCGATAAGGATATGCCCCTCCATTTTCATCATATGGTAAACGCAGCCTTTGCCCAGCTTCACCTCCAGCGCCAGAAAGTACTGGGTCTGGCTGAAATCTGAGCAGAATTCTAAGTAGACATTATTTGATTAATTACATCTTTAGAATTTTTTAAATTTTATATGGTCTTCGAGAGATATTTTGTATGAAAAAAAAAGACTATTTATTTATAATTGAAAAGACAGAAACACGTTTATTAAATAGTTTCTCGTTTGAGCGTTTAGTTATAAATATTTTTTATAATATTAACTTTGGAAATACAAGGGAAGATATGAATAGGCTCTGGCGAAGGCATTGGTAAAAATTGATTGAACGTTAATTTACTAATCCTAAATCAAAATTCTGCTTTTGTTCTTGTTACTATTGTTGTTATTATCGTAAAGATAGAGGCTGCCTGGCCGGCATTCATATTTCTTGAAAATAAAGATACTTCGGCCAGTAAATCTTTTTATTACCTCGACGTTTTTATTGTTGTCATTGTTGATTTCTCGCATAAACTTAATCATCTGTGGGTTTAAATCTCCCTTTGAAAAAAAGATGTAAATATAGTCGAGGTGTTCATACGCCTTCTCAAATATCTGGGGATCAGGTTCTTCGGCGTCATCTTACTTCTTGTAGAAGTTGAATGCTCTGGTGACACAGAGAAACTTCCTCAATAAATTGGTGTTTGGGAATCTTTTGTGTGCGTTCCTTGTGCTTGCATTTACCAGTCCCAAGGCTGGAGTGTATCTTCAACTAGTCTCCTCCAAGACCATCGATCTATAGCCATAGTCCGGTGGCCTCGGTTCAGTTGGTCTACTCATTGAGGATTTTCGTGATAAAATAATGATACCCCTTACCTTCCTTCCACATCTATATGCCGTTGATCTGATTACCGTTTTTTTTTTTTTTTTTTTTTGCTTATCCCTAGTACACGTGGTACAAGCCATGATAATCATGGTGGGTAGAAGTTAGGGACTGCTTTTACTGTAAGTGCACCACATGCCTACACATGTGAAAAGCAGTTCGAATTTGCACTTACAAATGTATCAGAGCCCTGTTTGGTTACTTGCACTTGCTGGTGGGGTTGGACTTTTGCAAGAATTGGGGGGCATTGGAGCATTTTTTTTTAAACAGAAAAAAGTACCCAATGCGGGAATCGAATCCGGGTCGTAGTGGTCGAAAACCAACGGTTTAGACTACCCTTCCACCGACCACCTTAGTTTAATCTATCTTTATTATAAACCATTTCCAACTTAAATGGAAAGTGAATTCACTCTTTCATATTAAGGTAGAGATTTGTTTCAATCGGCCCCTCAATAGTGCGGATTGTGAACTTTAACCTTGTATTAACACACACAGAAAAGGCTTTATTAAGACCACCGGTCTTATACAGATTCACCACAGGAAGAAAGGAAGCATTGATGGAGATCCTGTACTTCAGAAGCGCAGCATCCAACAAAAGCCTCCAGGTCCGACGCATGTCCAGTGGCCACACGTTCCTTCGTGCATACGTCAAGGTTAGCGTATCACTGAACAGACGAGTGTGGAATCAGCCGCGTTCTAGTCTTCGTTTTCCTCGTCCAAATGGACTACGGCATTCGGCGATTCTATTAATCTCCTCCGAACAGTGACTGCGGCCTTGTGGAATTTATATAAACCAAAAAGACCTTTAGCAAACGTAATTGCATTCATCCAGTTATATATTTGTTGACTATCAGATTGATACAAGGATAAATCACCCAAGAGTTCCGCGTTCTAGTCTTCGCTTTCCTCGTCCAAATGGACCACGGCATTCGCCGATTCTATTGCCTTGTGTTATCTCACTCACTCACAAATCCTTTATTAAGTCATCAGTCTTATACTATATATCTAATTGTTGGCTTGCAATGATATCCCCATGATGATCAATCACCATCATGTAGTGGAGGAGAACACAATGACTCTAAGTTCTTCTTGCTTACTGCTTTGTAAAAGTTATATAGGGACAGAGCAACCATTCGACTTGATATGGCGTTGGTTAAAATACTTTGTACTGAGGTAAGTTGGCTGTAATTTACTTTTGAGAAGAACCTCTCTTGTTTTTCGTTGATATAACCTTGTATATACAAGATGTCGATAAAAGTGTGTTAATTGTTTTTATAAATGGTAAAGATGTTCTCCAAATTTGTCCTTAGACATGTTACACTCGAACAGAAATAGGAACGCCGAGAAACATGTGAGACCATACTTGAAATTGTCACACAGAGGATAATTAATGATTCAATAAAGTGATAACGGGGGGATGAGACGTGGATTTAAGGTTGAATCCCGGGAAAAAACAGATGTCGATTAAAAGAACGGAGCGGTAAAGAAGAACCAAAACCAAAGAAAACTCGCTTCTCAAAATCCAAACTCAAGAGGTTCTGTTGGTAACAATTTTTAAATCAAAAGGACTGGTCTACCATTATATTGTTCCGGGCGGACAAACCATACACCAGAATGCCTATATCAATGTTTTGAGACGGCTACAGGAATCCATAAGGAGGAAACGACCGGAAAAATGTGATTCTCAGGATTGGGTTCTACACCACGACAATGCCAGACCTCACAAGGCTGTTGCAGTTTTGAAATTTCTTGGCTAAGCACAAAATTTCTATACTTTCTCTTGTTTTAAAATTGCAAAATATTTTCTCACAATGAGTTTCTTTTTATTACAAAACGCTAGCTTTCAAGCGATATTCGCTCTTCGACGGGCTTAATAAAACATCCACTATATCCTACAAGAAATATTTACAAAAAATTTCAGTTATAAATATTCACGCTGCGCGCGTATGTTTTGGAAATATTTCTTGTAGTATATAGTCCATATTTTATTAAGTCCGTTGAAGAGCGATTATCACTTGAAAGCTAGCGTTTTGTAATAAAAAGAAATTCATTGTGAGAAAATATTTTGTAATTTTAAAGCTTTTTTCACAACTTTCTCATGTCCTATTCTCACATGATCTTGCCCTAAATGACATTTTCCTATAAAGTAAGATGAAAATGTCTCTTAAAAGCGGTCATGATAGAAAAATGGTTCCTCAGAGACTTGAGAGAGGAGATAAGATGGATAAGAATGGAGAAGATAAGAAAGAAGAAGAGAGGCTTGAAAAAGTCGACTTTAGATGTGGAAGGGGATTATTTTGAAGATTACAAAAAAACATTTTATTTTGATCTCGTATTATCTTTATGCTCAAAATTCAATAATGGAAGGTCCTTGTGTATACTCTTAGAGATAATCTCCCTACATTTATTTGCAAGAAACCCACGAAAACCTGTAGCTTTATTAAATATTGACCTGAAAATTGAATCAAATTTTCAACTTTTGCGTCTAAGATATTTCCTTTTTCTTTTTTTTGCGAAAGAATTATAAGTAAAAAATACATAATATTTTTAAAATAATGAAAGCATATCTTGACCAAAAGCACATGTGCTTGTTCCGTGATATTTGGCCAACCCAATTTCTTGATAAATCAAGAAAAGCCATCAACAAACGCGTTTCGCGCTGTTGGCGCTCGTCAGCGTGGAGCAGGCTGTACCACTGAGACCAAAAATATTTTTGGTCCCAGAGGCTTCTTGAAAAACCAAGAAATGGGTATTTAAGGCCAAACTTGCGTAAATACGCTTAACACATGAGAAAACAATATAAAAAATAAAAAGGTCAGGTGTTGATATTAAAAATAATGAAGGCATATCCTGACCAAAAGCACAAGTGCTTTTTGTACTAAATGTGGCACCTCTCCCTTTAAATATGTATTAGAAAATGCATGATATCCCAGTTAAAAAACATATGGATGGTAATAAAGAATGGAGCGCAGTGATAAACATAAAATGCATTGTTCTAACGCATATTTAAAAAGAGAGATGCTACTTTTGGAATCCTCCCGCAACTCTAGGTTATATATGTATAGATATATCCATTTAAAAATACTTAAAACAATGCATTCTCTTCATTATTGCTGCGTGAAAATCACAAATATACACTCATGGTGTCAAAAACTTAAGCAAGTTGTACCTTACAGCATGTATATCGGGATTCAGACAATAAATCTGAAAGATATTTGATACACAGTCATTGAAGACAATATGATATAACCAAGTGTGAACAAAATTGCCTCTGTCTCCTTCAAAAAAAAAAAAAAAAAACGACAACTGGCGATAGTAAAAACTTTCCACTTCCTTAAGTTTTGTCCATGAGTGCATATTAATAATAAATAACGTCAGTTTTTGAAAACTCGTAAAATCCTATTTGCATAGGATGTGCAATGTGGTTGTTTGAGAATATGCATACGTAGATTTGACAGAAAGAGCTGAAATCGAAAGTTTAATTCTCACGCCCTGGAAGGTACAGGATCGGATATCGGACGCGAGCACATTTCCATATTGAGTTCCCATGTCTACATCTACCTTTACTTCAAGAAATGTTTCACACTTTCTGAGAGGTGTCGCTGCTGGCTTTACAACGTAGTCTTAGCACTGAAACAACGTCTACGACGAGACAAATGTCAACTGACATGGTCAACTCAAGCATCAAATTGATCTGCCAACTGCACTAGCGCGCTGTACACACAAATTCTGAATGGAAATTTTACCGTGATGATATTGTTGGTGCGCTGCTGGAGTCTTTTATTTACATGTCACATTTTAACTTTTTACAACTTATTTACTTTTAATAACTTTCATGTATAATTATTTTTACATAATTTTGTTTTCTATAATTATTTTACATACTTTTATATCGTTGAATTTGCATACTTTTGTTTTTAGATTATTTTAGACAATAATCTTTAGTTTGAAAAGTTATTTTCCTCCAAACCTTTAGTTTGTGAAAAAACGTTAAAAAGGCTTCCCGGATGTTTTCTCTCAGTACATCAGGTCACCAGCGCAACAATATTGTTCAATGATACATTATCGCGCGATCTGTTACCAAATTCGAAACTATTATAGACCCGTATGATTCTTTTAAAAAATAAACAATTTCCTTCTACTTCCCTTACTGCAATGGAAAAATTAATGGGAGAGCCTGTCTCATCAGTGGTGAACCCTCCCAGGGGTTTTGTTATATTAAATTGGCGAAACCGTTGGGAGGGTTCTTTTAAAAAATAAACAATTTCCTTCTACTTCCCTTACTGCAATGGAAAAATTAATGGGAGGGCCTGTCTCATCAAAGGTGAACCCTCCCAGCGGTTTCGCCAGTTTAATATACCATAATGCTGTTATATTGCCTTTTTCGATCAGCGGTATGGTAGATTAAACTGGCGAAACCGCTGGGAGGGTTCACCACTGATGAGCCAGGCCCTCCCATTAATTTTTCCATTGCAGTAAGGGCAGTAGAAATTGTTTAATTTTTAAAAGAATCATACTTGTCTATAACAGTTTCGAATATTGATCTACGTATATTATTGTAGCAGAATGTTTATTGTATCCACAAAATATTCATCCTGATATTTTATTACTCAGTAAATTTCTCTCCTTACTCTTCTTTTACAAGGTTGTTCCAAAAGTTCGTAAACACTTGCAAAAAATTGAAATACCTGAAATACCAGTATTATTCGCCGTTATGTATAATGTCTTTGTATTATGTATAAAGTATTTGTATTATGTATTATTATGTATTCGACGTAATAATATTTTTCTTCAGGTAATAAGAAAAACAACGTTTTAAGAAAAACACGAACTTTTAGAAAAACCTTATCCATATATATGTCATAATTTGTACATAGCTAGATGCAAACCCGACCCAATATGTATGAAATGTATGTTTTACAAGATTTAATAAAGAACAAGGCTTAACAATCTGGAGAGAGAAGGCCTAAGAGGGAACAATCATTAGCAGGGTTTTATTATCCCGGAACTCGTAAAAGTTGAGTTCAACAAACTAGCACTTCCTGGTCAGGTTAAAACAAGTCCAAAAGACAAAGAAGTAGCAAAGACCATTCAGAGAGTATCTCATTAGTCAAGGACCTATAGCGAGCTTACACGTCACGAATGTTCAGCCAATGAGCAACCAGAAGAGCTTTCTTCTTAAATCGAGAACACAGAATAGGCAGTTAGGAGCTCGACACCATCGAGTTAGCACCTGTAGTTGAGAGCTGGACCGCACCGAGTTAGCACCTGGATCTTGGAGCCAATCCCATCTCCCCAAATCTCAGATAAGTCAAATGCTCAATCATGTAATTGAATAGTCGCTAGTCAATTTCCTTCAACCCCTCGACTCCTTCTCTCCCTCGATTAATTGCCTTTATTCAACCCAATCAATTTTTTGCCCTCGTTATTTTCCCCTGTTGTGAACACCTGTCCACTCAGCACCAACGACTGCGCCAACACCTCAACAATTATCAATCACATCAAAACATTATTTCACCCGTTTTACCACACATATATATGAAAAAACAATAGAAAAAGATAAGTGGGTCAGGTGTTGATATTAAAAATAAAGAAGGCATTTCCTGACCACGAGCACATGTGCTTTTAAGATGGCAGAGCGCCATCTAGTGGAGCAAGAATAAACTTGTATAATTATTCTCAATGTATAATTTTCTTACAACATAAACCTTAGATTATTAAAACATTGGATCAGTAAACATGAGGGCAACCATTTCGTTCAATTACATTACTTTATTTTTCATATAACATTTTTGTAAACAAAAAAGGTGGTGATGATAAATTCAATGAATATTTACACAATCATAGAAAAATTATATTTTAAACCTTTATATAAACTTAAATATTCTAACTAAATTAAACATTCTCCCGCCACCAACTTGATGGGGGACCATCAAAAAACATTATATAGGTAACAAACATAATTTTACAATAGGTCTTCTGTAAGTCCCATTAGCAGTCTTGACTTCTACCACTCTGATTCTAGCGTCATCTCCTGGAAACACCTTTGAAATTCTTCCAATCTTCCATGCTAGTGGAGGTTGTTGTTCATTCTTTATCAACACCAGGGATCCTTCCTTAATGTTGGGTTGGGGCTTACACCATTTGGATCTTTGTTGAAGTTGTGACACATATTCTTGGGACCATCTTGTCCAAAAATGATTCATTGATTTTTGAATTAATTGCCATCTATTTGGCAAACTCATTGCTATGATGTCATCTTCATCGAGAAGCGCTGTTAAAGAACCACCTATTAAGAAGTGACCAGGAGTCAATGCCTGTAGATCTTCAGGGTCCTCAGAAAGAGGACAAAGAGGTCGCGAATTCAGGCAAGCTTCAATTTGTGCAAACAATGTTGTTAGTTTTTCAAAATTTAGCAAAGCACTGCCCATTGTTCTTCTAAGATGATATTTCATGGACTTAACTCCGGCTTCCCAAAGTCCAACAAAATGTGGAGCTGATGGTGGAATAAATTTCCACTGAATTCCCTCTGAATTCGTAAGAACTTTACTGGCATTGTGACATAGTTTCCCAATAATCTTATGCGCACCAACAAAATTAGTGGCATTGTCACTATGAATTGTTGCTGGTTTACCTCTTCGAGCAATGAACCTTCTTATTGTGGATATGAGAGCATCTGTGGTCAGACTACTGATTAATTCTAGATGAATGGCCCGAGTGCTGAAACATATGAACAAGGCAACGTAAGCATTCATGGTTGAAGTTGTACGTCCCATGTTCCGTTTAATCAGAAAAGGTCCTGCAAAATCTATTCCAGTTACCAAAAACGGCCTTTTGATCTGTTGATCCTTGCAAAAGGTAGATTCCCATTAATTGAAAAGGAGCTTCTTTACGAAATCTAGCGCATTTCATGCATGTTCTTTAAATTTTCCGTACAACATTTCTTCCAGAAGGTATCCAGAATATATTTCTTATTGCTGCAAGCGTAGCATGAGTTGATGAGTGAAGATTATGGACATGAACATTGTTTACAATAAGAGTGGTAAGATGATGTGATCTTGGAAGTAAAACTTGATTAATCCGATCACCATAAACATTTACATTTTTTAATCGTCCGCCAACTCTAATGATTCCCCTTGAATCCAAAAAGGGACATAGATTGTATATTCTACTCTTATTCGGGATTGGCTTGTTGCTTAACAGGCAATGCTTTTCCTTGGAAAATTCAATAGATTGAACACACTTAACAACTGTCAACAGGGCATAATTCAACTCTCTTAATGTTAAGGGCTCCCTGTTCCTTGAATGTGAAGGCATTCGACTGTTACTGACAAATCTTAAGCACCAAGCTATGATACATTTCAGTTTGGTTAATGATGAGCAGTTTATCACAATGGATGGAATTTCACATTCAATTGTACCAAAATACGTCTTGATTTTTTCTTCTTATTTAAATTCTTCCTTGGAGCTATTAATGAATTTCTTATTTTCAAGGGCAGGTTCAATTAGCCATGGTGGCCCATTCCACCATAGTGGATGTTCTACTAAGTCGGATGGAAATATTCCTCGTGATGCACAGTCTGCTGGATTCTGCCTTCCATCAACATGGCACCAAACCCCGGAGACAAGCCGGTGTATCTCAGCAACTCGATTTGCCACAAATGTCTTCCATCGGCACGGCTCGGAATTGATCCAGCATAAGGCTATAGTAGAATCAGACCATAAATAAATTTCATTGATGGTAAGAGGAAGGTTATCATATACAGTTTTCACTAATCTTGCCAAAAGTAGAGCCGAACATAATTCTAACTTTGGAAGTGAAACCACCTTCATAGGTGCGACTCTTGTTTTTGCCACTAAGGGAAATGTCTTAGCGCTTGTGTTTGAGAGGATCACCTTTAGATACAGAGATGCAGCATATGCCTTCTGTGATGCATCACAAAATCCATGAAATTCTACCTTCATAAAATTACCTGGTACCACGCATCTTGGGATCTGAATGTGCTCTAGCGATGGATGATCCTGGGGTTTATCAAAGTCAGCTTCCTTCTTAGTTCCTCTGGAATTGGGTCATCCCATTCCAAACCAGTCTTCCAAAGTTCTTGCAAAATCAATTTAATAGTGGTCGCAAATGGTGAGATCCAACCCAGTGGATCAAATATTTTAGCAACCTGTGATAGTATTCCTCGTTTTGTCATAGAGTTCAGTGGCAGAGCTATTCCCTTAAATGTGAAACCATCAGTTCTTGGTTGCCATTGAAGGCCTAAAACGTTGACAAATTCCTTGGATTCCTCAAACCCAATATTTGTGTTGGTGGATCTTAAATGATTTGGTAAAAGTGACAGAACATCAGGAACATTGGAGGTCCACTTACGAAGTTCGAAGCCTCCTGCACTTAGTAAACCATAGAGTTCTTGCATCAAATTCTTGCCTTCATCTACTGAAAAAGTTCCAGTTACTAGATCATCAACATAAAAATCTGTCAATGCTATTTTGCTAGCTTTTGGAAACTTACTCTGCTCATCCAAAGCCAACTGTTTGATGATACGAGTGGCCAAAAATGGTGCACAACTAGTTCCATAAGTGACAGTTTCTAGCCGATAGTCCTTTATTTTATCATGAGGATCATTCCGCCATAAAATTATTTGGAATTCCGAGTCTTCTTGTGATATTCTAATTTGCCTATACATCTTGGCGATATCAGCATTTATAGCTGTTTTAATGCTTGGTATTTAAGATTTATAACAAACTTATAATTTAAATATTTTTATTCAATTAAGATTATAATTACACAAGCATAACATTTAAATATATATATATCCTGCCTAACAACTCTCTATATTATCCTAACTATATAACATTAAGCGATCTATTTACAGTTTGTTTTGGTCACTGGTCCAATATTTTTATTTTCATAGACCAAATTATAAGATTAATTCACAGATGAAAAATATGCAAAATAACTAAACAAATATATACATCAATTTGATATTTATTTAAAACAAATGAACAACTATATACATCAATTTAATATTTATTTAAAACAAATGAACAACTATATACATCAATAGCAACAGGATGCATTCTGAATCTCAGAATGATGTGAAACAAATCCTGTTGAATTTTGGGCCCTGGAATTAAAGCATCATTCAAGGACAAACCTGAATCAGTCTTTGCTGATGCGTCAAATACTATTCGCAATTTGGTGGTGCAACTTTTTTCCTTTATTACAGGATGATGAGGCAGATAGTACCTTCCCTTAATGATATCTTCCTTTGGTACTAAGCTCATATGTCCCAATTCAAGATATTCCTTAATGAAGCTTCTATATTGGTCATAAACTTCAGGTCGTGGAATCAAAGATCTTTCCAAAGAACAAAGTCTTTTGATCGCATTGGATCTTGAATCTCCTAAATGGCAGTCATTCCGAAATGGAAGTTGTACAACATATCTGCCTGTGGAATCCCTTCCATGTGTTTCCACAAAATGGATTTCACTTTCATTTTCATCCTTAGATATAGAAGTCACATCAGGAATGGATTCCAATTTCCAAATTTTTCTACTATATTTTGGGTTTCCAGGCATGCATGATGTGACTGAATGATATTCCTAATACTTCTCCTACTACCTTTAGAGGAAACTCTTCCAGAAAGGAGCCATCCTAATTTAGAAGAAGTAGCAGTTAGTTGTTCTTCATCGCCGATAACGGACTCGCCAGTGAACAGGGTCATAGCTAACTCAGCACCAATTAATATGTCGATGGGAGCAGAAATATTATAATCTGGATCAGCCAGAGGCATGGTTTTGAGATGCGCCAAGTTTGACCTTGGACATGTAAGAGTTGGCAAATTATTTGTCAACTTATCCAACACCAAGGCGTTCACCTTGAAAAGTTCATCGGATTTGAAATGTGGCGTAAATTCAAACTCCACAAGTCCATAAGAGTGACTCGCAAAATGTCCCGAAATTCCCGATATTTGCGAGTGTACGGTAACATATTCAAGTCCTAGTCTTTTTCTACATTGTCCTGATATAAAGTTCGCCTGAGACCCTGAGTCTATCAAGGCTCTACATGTCTGAGGCTCACCATTGTTATCCTTGATTTTAATCCTAGCGGTTGTAAGCCTGACATTTGAAAAATATTTCTCATTACTTAAAAGACAAGTTGTATTTTTGATGTCTTTTCCACACTCAAATTTCCCTTCATCAACTTCTTGAACCTTGGTTTCTTGGTGAATCAAAGTGTGGTGTCTTTTCTTGCAAATTTGACAAATGTTTTTGCAATAACAATTCTTTGCTAAATGGTTTGGCTTTAAACATCTGAAACACAATTTAGCCGAACTAACAAAATTCACTCTCTCTGACTCAGGTAATTTAGAAAATAAATTACAGCTTGAAAGAGCATGTGCACCTTCACATTTAAGACATTTTATCATATATGAATTATAAACATTCACCTTTTGTAATTCCTTTTTCATTGAATGTTTCTCCACATTTGAATCTTTATTTGGTAAATTCTGCAAGCTTTTTGCGTGAATTTCCAAAAATTCCATTAAATCCTTAATTGAAGGCACAACTCTTGGGTTGTTCTGCAATTCCCATTGTTTTCTTGTGGTTTTATCAAGCTTATCTTGTATGATCTTAACGAAAAATACCTCAGATAAACTATCGATTTGGTAACCCAATACCTTCACTGTTCTTACTATTTCGTTGCAGCTATCTAGAAGTTTAAACATTGAATTATGGTTGTCATCGGCTAATTTTGGTAATCTTAATGCATTATCTATTTGGGTGAAAATTAGATCCTTTGGGTTATCATATATTGTTAATAAAGTTTTCCAAACCTCAACATAATTATCGGCTGTAATTGGAAATGCGTTGACCAGTCTTAGGGCTTCGCCTCTCAGTTGGCCTTTCAAATATTGTAACTTTTCAATATCAGGTATTTGAGAGTTAGAACCAATTGCAGAAAAAAATAGATCTTTAAATGAAAGCCATGATTCTAATCTGCCATTGAAAGTTGGCAACTCAATTTTAGGCATTTTAACATGTAAATTAACATTTTTTTTTTTTCAGATGGTTCTTGCCCATTATGCTTTAAATCTAATTCACACTTTAATCTTATACACTTATCTATACAAATTTCCACTTCGTCATTCAAATCATCATCCTCAAGTTGCTGCAAGAAAACATCTCTCATTTTCATCAAATCATTATTTGCATAATCTAGTTTGCATTTCGTTGCATTAATATCTACCATAGACACAATGGATTCGATATTTTCCTCTATGCCTTTTATAGTTTTTTTTATCCTTTTTAATTTTTCAATTAAAGTTTCTACATCCATAATTGCTATTAAATTCTCTTCCCAAATACTTTTAGTTGAAATATATGGTTACAAAATACTTATAAGTTGCCCTTTTTTTTTTTAAATAAATTTTAACTTGACTTTTACTTACGTTCAATCCGGCTCGAGGGACCAATGTATAATACTTCTCAATGTATAATTTTCTTACAACATAAACCTTAGATTATTAAAACATTGGATCAGTAAACATGAGGGCAACCATTTCGTTCAATTACATTACTTTATTTTTCATATAACATTTTTGTAAACAAAAAAGGTGATGATGATAAATTCAATGAATATTTACACAATCATAGAAAAATTATATTTTAAACCTTTATATAAACATAAATATTCTAACTAAATTAAACAAAACTAAACGTTTATTTAGCTTGCCCCGTGATATTTGGCCAACCCAATTTCTTGATAAATCAAGAAAAGCCATCCACGAACGCGTTTCGCGCTGTTGGCGCTCGTCAGCGTGGAGTAGGCTGTAACCACTGCGACCAAAAATATTTTTTGGTCCCAATGGCTTCCCGAGAAATCAAGAAATGGGTATTTAAGGCCAAATTTGCGTAAAGACGCTTAACACATGAAAAAACAATAGAAAAAAATAAAAGATAAGTGGGTCAGGTGTTGATATTAAAAATAAAGAAGGCATCTCCTGACCACGAGCACATGTGCCATCTAAAAAGCATATGTGCTCGTGGTCAGGAGATGCCTTCTTTATTTTTAATATATATATGTGATGAGTGATGAGTTGCTGTCGACTTATCTGTGATGAGATCCTGTCGACTCATGTAATGAGATGAGAATTCCAGTAGCTTTTGTAGAGATCCTGTCGACTACTGAAATAAGATGTTGAATGTTTGGTTGTTGTCGACTTGTAGAATCCTGTCGACTACTGAAATAATGTTGAAGTCCTGGTAGCTCTTGTTGTACTGTGTTGACCGAGAGGAACAGTCAGGATGTAGAGTTTTCCAGTACCTCTCTGCACCTTGGAAGACCTTTAAAAGTTCTCACAAAATACAGGCAGTCGTGGTCGAGGCAGAGTGGAAAGCTGGGGATATCCACACAAAAAACGAAGACACAGTTACACTAAGAAAGTTCCGTTAACAGATAAAAGCTGAGCTAGAAGCGAAAGATGGAGAAATAGAAGTTTCTTACTCGTCTACATGATAGTTGAGATCGACATAAGGTACGACCGACGTGAGCTGACGCTAAGGGTGAACTAAACTCAACTGACTGAACTGTCTGAACTGTCAAGCCACTGTAAGGTGATGATTTATAGGTTAAAGACGGGGTGACCTTATGTGACAGGGGCGTTTGAGAAAGGGCGCCTTTACCTGTCCAGGTGTGAGAGGGGTCTCTGCATTCCACCACATGTGACAGTGTGGGTGGCCTGTCGTGGGAACTGTGAATCTACCTGATTTATGACTCCCATCTTTAGACTCTGTTGTTTTGGCAATTCTATGCTCGATCTCTGCTTTAGCTCAACTATTAAATCTATTACAGATTTTATTTATTTATCCACTTTGTACAAATTACATTACATAGGGTGATGTAAAGACACAGATTAATCATGCGCATAATTATTTATAGATGTGTTTCTATATACAACATGGCAATCTTGTTATAAGTTATCTACACAAATGAGGTTGTTGTTTTAAATTACCATAGATGGGCCCCGGGAGTGAAAGGGTTTATCCGGGTTTAGGCGGGTAAAGCCTCTCTAACACAGGTAAGTAATTAAAATTTCTTTTAATTAATTTAAACTGTGAGGGTTAAAAAGGGCTATAACAAGATGATATTTGTTGGATATATAAAAGTGAAATAAAAATGACATTGTGTTTGATTAACAAAAAAGATGATTAAAATAAAATGATGACATAAAAATTCACATTCTAAGAGAATATTGGTGGGCGTTGGACAGGGTTAGTAGTTAAAGAATAAGCAATTGTGAGATTTACACATGCAATCAAATACTTAGGTCCAGGTGCAAAGCGAGGATATGGACTTGAGCGTCTTCCTAGGCAATGTTTCACCTGTGATCCTGTATAGGGTAACAGTGCTTTGTCACAATTGTAGTGTTATTGGGTTGAAAAGTTGTTGAAGAAAAGTTGCTTATGAATATGATTGAGAAAGGAGTGAAATAGAGCCATGCGATAAGTAGAATTGTAGCGACAGTAGGTGATCTGACTTGACTCGAAATCAAAGGTTGAATGTGGTCCGCTAGAGCTGAAAAAAAAGTTGAAAGTTGAAAAAAGTGAACGCTTTGTGTATGCGTTGGTGATTTGCTCTGCGGATGAAATGAAATAAACTCTTGAAGCTTGTTCAGACCAGAAGTTTGGATTGGTAAGTCTGGGGAACGGTGTTCAAGGAGTTTGTTGAGTTACGAAATCAAAAATAAATTGTCAAGCAGTGCTGTCGTTTTTCTACTTTGATGTGACGCAATGACTGAAAAGATAGTGATGAAAAATATAGGGGATTGGTTAAAGAATATGATTGTTGAAAACGATTGTTGTAGATGCCCGATAGTGGATGATAAACTTTGTCAGATAAAAAAGGTATTTAAACAAATAAAATATAGTGAATAGAAATATAGAAATATGATTGCGGGTACAAAAAGTGTAAGTGGACAAAATTAAACCTGTAATATATAAAATATATAATAAATAATAAAATAAAAATAATTTTTGAAACAATTAGATGTTTTACAATACTAGAATAATATCATGAAAAATAAAAGTAAATTTGATTAAAGGTTTTTTTTTTTTTTAAATGTTGGATTAAAATATTTGTTTATATAATTGAAAGGTAAGAATAAGAATAATTATTCAAGATTTTATACAAAATTTATAATATAATTGAAGGTTATTAATGATTGGATAAATTTTAAGTAGTGTAAAATTGAACAAAAATTGTCTCTTTTGACGAAAAGTTACAGTTGTGGTGTGTGACTAGATTATATCCCTTTGGTAACATCGGTGTTTCTATGACTCTGAAACTGGGAATATGTGAAATGATCTTTTCGTTTGTCCTCAATGCTGGTATGTAGAGAATGATTTCTCTTTCGCGTTAAAAAGTCTATATAAGACTTAACCAAATTGTTTTAATTGGTGTTATCAATTAACATGTAAAATGTTTAAAGTATGTTGTGTTGTGATATCTCGTTGGTGAGATTTGTGAGATTCTCGAGGAAATCTAAATGAGTAGTGTGACACATGTGTTCAAAATGGCGTCATGAAGCTAGCGGTCAAGAAGATCTGCCTTGAGGGGGAAGAGAGGGCATGTCCAAAGATATTCTCAAAAGATAGTAGTGACCAAGGGAGTGGCGTCAAAAAGGGCGTCCACTTCCCTTTTTTCACGGAAATTCTATTTTTGGGGTGGTCACACGTGCGGGGTGTTTATTTTCTGTCTTACTTGAAACTGCTTTTCTCTCTCTTCTTTTGTTGAAGTTTGGCAATTTTCTTGCCTGTTTGAAAATATAGTTTTCTCGATGTTCGTAAGTGTTGTGTCTCGAAATCAGTTTAGGACTTAGTAAAATTGTTATACGATGATTTCAGGCTAGAAGTGAGAGAAAGATATGACTTTCGACGTAGACACGCTTTGGGGTGAATTGTGGTGTCACAGGCGTGAAGGGCGTCTTTGGCCTGAAAAGTGAAAAAGTTTTGTGGTGTGGCACTGTGACACGAAGTGAGAAATGTGAATAAAAAGGTGTCACGTGGAGTCTTAGTTTGGCACAAAATCTAACCTGTTTCACCATGAATAACAAATTTAATAAAGTCATGGGTGGTTGTTGTATGAAACACATCGAGAGAATATTTGACTGTTACTGGATGTGGCACGCTTAATGTGAAATTATTTTATTGTGGCGACGATATAGAGCTAAGTGGCTCGAAATTGGATTTGTGTGTTAAGTCGCGCACTAAAAATTAATGCCAATTTGAGATAGTGATGCGAGGGTGTTGTAAGGTTTGTTGAAAGAAATTTGTGGATTATTAAATATGCAGGTAAAAGGAAAGATGAGGGAGTGTATTTATCCTCGAATATTAACGATTGTAATCGTTTTGGAAGGCTGTGACTTAAATTAGCTACTGGCGGTGAAGTGGAGTGAATCTTTATTCCTAACTTGTTTTGGGAAAGATAGTTGTTTTCCCTAGTGGTGTTTTCCCTAGTGGTGTTTTCCCTAGTGGTGTTTTTGAAGATATTGTATCTTCCGATTTTTGCAATTAAAAAAAAATGCGTTTCACCTATGTTAATTTATATTTAAAATTTGAATATACTTTTTAAATTGTTGATTATGATAATTAAAATGATTCTTATAAAAGGGCAATGTCGTGAGAGTTACACACAATTTGAATTGGACGCTTACTTAAAATGGTGAACATTACCAAATTTTAAGAATTGATAAAGATATTGGTCTTTTGGTATAAAGATAACTAATAAGTAAAACAAAAATAAGTTGAGAATTATGATGAACGAGATTTTTTTAAAATTAATAATAATGATTTTTTTTTTTTCAAGTCGTAGCTTTGGATAATGCCATTTTAGGTAAATTTAGGAAAGGCATGTAAGATTAGTAAATTAGTAAAAATGCGTGATGGGCGAATTTTTTTTTTTTTAAGTAAAATTGAGAGTAATAACTTGAAATTTATAATCTGATTAAAAATTAAAGTAAATTTGATCAATGAAAATGTGAAAGTTTTAAAAATTGAATTAAAAAATGGTATAAAAAAGGTAAAAATTGATTTTAAAATGCTTAAAGTGAAAATATAAATACAAAATTTATAGGGAATCAAGTTTTGAACTTGAGGATAAAGTTAAGGTAGGTTTTTTTAAAAAACTTACAGTTGTGTGAAAGTTCAGTCAGGAAACTTGGTCTTGGCTTGTATTCCTGCTGACGTTGAAGACGCTCCATGTAGAGCTTGTAGACGCTTGTAGCTTCTGTGAAGTTGATTGTGGCTTGTTGCCTTGAGCATTGTCTCGACGATGTCAGGTCGACGGTGAAGAACTTCTCACAGGGTTTGGGCCACATCGCTGCTCGGTTTCCATGACTTGCGGGAATTTCGGGGCTGTCGTTGGCGCGGTCAGCTTGTTCCCGGCGTTGGCGATCGGTTAGCGGGTATGCGGAAGTCCGTTGGGGCGGCGTTTTTTTCCGTAAATATCGTCTCTTGTTGGGAGGAGAGATTGCTTGGTTGTTTCGTTGGAATGGTCGGGCTTGTTCCTCCATCTTTGCTCTTTTTCGCTTCCTATCTGAACAGTCTTCTTACCTCTTCGTTGTGTCATCCTTCGTTTTGGTCATCCTGTCGGCTTAAATGTGATGATGTGTTGCTGTCGACTTAAATGTGATGATGAGATGCTGTCGACTCATGTAATGAGATGAGAATTCCAGTAGCTTTTGTAGAGATCCTGTCGACTACTGAAATAAGATGTTGAATGTTTGGTTGTTGTCGACTTGTAGAATCCTGTCGACTACTGAAATAATGTTGAAGTCCTGGTAGCTCTTGTTGTACTGTGTTGACCGAGAGGAACAGTCAGGATGTAGAGTTTTCCAGTACCTCTCTGCACCTTGGAAGACCTTTAAAAGTTCTCACAAAATACAGGCAGTCGTGGTCGAGGCAGAGTGGAAAGCTGGGGATATCCACACAAAAAACGAAGACACAGTTACACTAAGAAAGTTCCGTTAACAGATAAAAGCTGAGCTAGAAGCGAAAGATGGAGACATAGAAGTTTCTTACTCGTCTACATGATAGTTGAGATCGACATAAGGTACGACCGACGTGAGCTGACGCTAAGGGTGAACTAAACTCAACTGACTGAACTGTCTGAACTGTCAAGCCACTGTAAGGTGATGATTTATAGGTTAAAGACGGGGTGACCTTATGTGACAGGGGCGTTTGAGAAAGGGCGCCTTTACCTGTCCAGGTGTGAGAGGGGTCTCTGCATTCCACCACATGTGACAGTGTGGGTGGCCTGTCGTGGGAACTGTGAATCTACCTGATTTATGACTCCCATCTTTAGACTGTTGTTTTGGCAATTCTATGCTCGATCTCTGCTTTAGCTCAACTATTAAATCTATTACAGATTTTATTTATTTATCCACTTTGTACAAATTACATTACATAGGGTGATGTAAAGACACAGATTAATCATGCGCATAATTATTTATAGATGTGTTTCTATATACAACATGGCAATCTTGTTATAAGTTATCTACACAATATGAGGTTGTTGTTTTAAATTACCATATATATATATATATAAGTCAGTATATGTATGTATGTTTGTCGGCTATACACGTCAACAATACGTAACTAATCTGACTGAAATTTTAACAGTATATAGAGTAGAATCTGGAAAAACCTTTTAGTGAATATTTCAGGTCTCTATCCCGAATATTCGTCGAGTAATTTCGCTCGCGAGCTGCGCCTCTAGCGGTGAAGATGGGAGGTAATATCAGCTGACCTAATGTACATGTAAAGTTTGGAGCAGGACGTTTCACAAGAGTGACATCCACGGCGCCAATTTATAATTGTAACGAATAGTATTTGAATAAAATAATTTAATCGGGTAAAACCTGGTCATTCGGCTAGTAGTATATGAAGTTGTTGAATTGTTTTGCTAAAAGAAAATTGCCTAAGATTCCTCAATTGTTTTTCTTCCCTTATTTTTCTACGTGACATTCTGGTGGAGATTCTGGATAGGTTAGGGAAGACAAACTGAAGATCACCGAACAGACCTTGAGACTATGGGTCCTTTGGATTATATTTTCAACGACTGTTGGTCTTTGACATAACAGACTCCATAAAATTATAAAATGTATTTATTTATTGCGTTTGGTTCAGAATTAATTTATTATCATCAAATCAGACGCGATATCCCCACAAGGGATGCTTGCATCAAGAAACAACACTGAACTTAGATACTATATTACTTAAACAATTGGTGAATTACAAAGTTTGAGTAGAGTTTAAACAAGAAAAGAAAGGAAAGTACATTAAAATCATGCTTGATTTTACAACCAACCAATAAAATAAATACAAATATATTAATAGTTTGAAAAAATAGTACAAATGTAACATTGTACTGGGATAAGGTGCATAAATTATGAAAAAGAAAAAGGCATCTCCTTATCGTGCAACTGAAAGTTGCTGATGGCTGGCGCCATCTATCGGAATAAATATCAACTATTCTCGTTGATTTTTAATTATTCCAGAATTGGCCAAATACCCATTCTTGATTAATCAAGAAAAGCTAACCACGGACGCGTTTCGGGCTGTTGGCCCTCATCAGCGTGGTGCAAGCTGTACCACAAAGACCAAAAAAATTGGTCATTAAGGCATCCTGAAAAATCATGAAACGGGTAGTTAAGGCCAGAATTGCGTGAGGACGCTACACAATGTGAAAAAATAGTACAAATGTAACATTGTACTGGGATAAGGTGCATAAATTATGAAAAAGAAAAAGGCATCTCCTTATCGTGCAACTGAAAGTTGCTGATGGCTGGCGCCATCTATCGGAATAATTATCAACTATTCTCGTTGATTTTTAATTATTCCAGATAAGGAGATGCCTTTTTCTTTTTCATAATTTATGCACCTTATCCCAGTACAATGTTACATTTGTACTATTTTTTCACATTGTGTAGCGTCCTCACGCAATTCTGGCCTTAACTACCCGTTTCATGATTTTTCAGGATGCCTTAATGACCAATTTTTTTTTGTCTTTGTGGTACAGCTTGCACCACGCTGATGAGGGCCAACAGCCCGAAACGCGTCCGTGGTTAGCTTTTCTTGATTAATCAAGAATGGGTATTTGGCCAATTCTGGAATAATTAAAAATCAACGAGAATAGTTGATATTTATTCCGATAGATGGCGCCAGCCATCAGCAACTTTCAGTTGCACGATAAGGAGATGCCTTTTTCTTTTTCATAATTTATGCACCTTATCCCAGTACAATGTTACATTTGTACTATTTTTTCACATTGTGTAGCGTCCTCACGCAATTCTGGCCTTAACTACCCGTTTCATGATTTTTCAGGATGCCTTAATGACCAATTTTTTTTTGTCTTTGTGGTACAGCTTGCACCACGCTGATGAGGGCCAACAGCCCGAAACGCGTCCGTGGTTAGCTTTTCTTGATTAATCAAGAATGGGTATTTGGCCAATTCTGGAATAATTAAAAATCAACGAGAATAGTTGATATTTATTCCGATAGATGGCGCCAGCCATCAGCAACTTTCAGTTGCACGATAAGGAGATGCCTTTTTCTTTTTCATAATTTATGCACCTTATCCCAGTACAATGTTACATTTGTACTATTTTTTCACATTGTGTAGCGTCCTCACGCAATTCTGGCCTTAACTACCCGTTTCATGATTTTTCAGGATGCCTTAATGACCAATTTTTTTTGGTCTTTGTGGTACAGCTTGCACCACGCTGATGAGGGCCAACAGCCCGAAACGCGTCCGTGGTTAGCTTTTCTTGATTAATCAAGAATGGGTATTTGGCCAATTCTGGAATAATTAAAAATCAACGAGAATAGTTGATATTTATTCCGATAGATGGCGCCAGCCATCAGCAACTTTCAGTTGCACGATAAGGAGATGCCTTTTTCTTTTTCATATTAATAGTTTATAATGCAAAATAAAAACGTAAACAAGGGTTACATCAGTTCTACATATGTTCTGTTTATTTACACATACGCCGTGATGATGATCACAATTTTTTTTTTCATAGAATTGTGGCGACCACAATTTGCTTCAGCGAGCTCGGACAAAGCTTCAATACACAAACGGGCAGTAGTGTGGCGACCTCACTACGCCTCGGCAAGCGCGAGCTGGGAGAACACACTACGCATGCGCGCGGGCGACATCCGGGACTCTCTGGCCACTCGCGTCGTCAACAACAAGGCTTGCTTCCAACGGCCGTTACTTCTTTTCTCTTTATAAATTTCTGGCTTTAAATAAATAAATTTATTTTATAAAAATAATTTTAATTTTATCAGCGGCCTTTCCACAAGCCACATCAACACGCACGCAACCATCCCACAGAATAATTATTTTCTATAAAATTAAATATTCTAACACTTCTAAGACTCCAGGATTCCACCGCTGTGTCGAAGTCATTATTTTCCACCGAGACTCAAACTCAAGTCACCTTTTTCTCTTTTTCTGGTGCCCAGGCTGGACGGGGACACACACCCACCCTAAAGAGGCTCCACCCGGACAACGGAGGTCTCCAGTCCCCCACCTAGCGACCTCCCAACACTCCAAGGAGGTCACACCCCCTCCACGCTCCAAGAGGAGTGCGATGCTCTAGGCACCGCAAAAAAAAACTCAAATCAAAACTCCTCTATAAACCTTACAGCGACAAATTCACTTTTCACACCTCAAGAAAGATGACTCTAAGCTACTATGAACCCACACTTTCAAAACTCAGAGAGAGAAACCGCGAGCAAATTACGCAAGATCCATGACCGTAGCAACAAAGTTGTAACTCACATAGCTCCCATAGGAAAGGAGCTTTGTAACAGAATATTTATTATTTCATCTACTGAATATTGATATTTTGTTATTCAGAAAATTTCTCTCTGCACCTCTATTTTATTTTATGTAAATAAAATGTTGGATTGTCTTCATCATAATAAATTGTCATCCTTATGTTTGTCCTTCATTTATCCACGTGACAATATGAAAAGGTCGCCATTTATCTCGTGAAAGTAGATCTTATTCTTGTTCCAAAATCACTTTATTAGATACCACTCAAAAATAACAACCTAGTTTATGATATTTGCAACAATGAATAATAAGTGAAGGTTATTCACATATTAAACAAAATGTTAACGCGGGATTCGATCCCGGTTCATGACTGTCAGGAATCGAGGGTGTTACCCACTCATCCACCGACTCTTGTGAAAGTAGAAGTTAAAAGCTCTGTGCCATCTATCAACAGTCTCTGGACCGACAAGAACCCAGGTGGATGTTTCGAAATTGCTCTTGTGACTTTATCACCGACCTTAGTTTACAAAGATGGGTTGATAGACGACACATAGTGTTTGTGGCTAGTTTGACGGGAGAGTGGTAACCTTACTTATTACACAGGTCTACAAAAAAAACTTTTTTTTTTTTGCACAAGAGATCCTGATGGTGTTTCTAGTGTAACTTTTCATGCTGAACTCAAAAATCTAATCAGAAATTTCCCATCACCCATGGTTTTTGCCTGACGGTCTTTTTTTAGTATTGGGATAAATACATGCATCCAACATGAAAGAGACTTACGAAAACATGAAACTGCTTTTGAAAAAGATAGAATATGAAAGATACGGTTGGAAAATATGCAGCGATTTGAAAGTCGTTGCTCTCTTGCGTGGATTACAGCTTGGATATACAAAATTTTGTTGTTTTCTGTGTGAGTGGGATAGCAGAGATAGGGAAAGGCATTACATTAAAAAAATCTGGCCAAACCGTAAAATCTTTACTCCAGGATATAAAAATATTGCAAATCTACCCCTGATCGATTCAGAAAATATTTACTTACCACCATTACATATTAAACTGGAATTAATGAAGAACTTTGTCAAGACAATGGATCGAAATGCCAGTGGATCTGCCTACCTAAAACAAAAAATTTCTAGTATAAGTGAAGCGAAGATTAAAGAAGGCATTTTCGTTGGACCTCAGATTCGAGAATTGCAGCAGGATGGAAATTTTCAAAATAGTTTGAATGAAGTTGAAGCAGCAGCATGGAATTCCTTTAGAAACGTTTGCACAAACTTCTTAGGAAGTGTCAAGTTTGAAAATTACCGAGACATAGTTAATGATCTGTTGCTTTCCTACAAGGCACTGGGATGTAACATGTCCCTCAAGATCCATTTCCTGCATTCACATCTAGATTTCTTTCCAGACAATCTTGGCGCAGTTAGCGATGAGCATGGTGAGAGGTTTCATCAAGATATATCAAGCATGGAGAAGCGGTACCAAGGTAAATGGAGTCCCGCTATGCTTTCCGACTACTGCTGGACACTCAAGAGGGATCTACCACAAGCAAAGTATAGAAGAAAATTCACTGTCACTGCTTTTCAATAAATAAATATGTTTCGTTCATATATGCCTATATATTAACAATATTTCCAAATTCCAAGTAGGTGTATCTCAGAAATATTGCGTAATAGAAAAAACTAATGGTATATTTGGATTCAGGACATGTAGATAAGATGCTATTTCTTTGTGGACAAAGAAAAATATTTTTTGATAAACCAGTTACGTGACATTGTTTGCATTTTTTACTGTATTTATCCCAATACTAAAAAAAGACCGTCACGCAAAAACCATAGGTGATGGGAAATTTCTGATTAGATTTTTGAGTTCAGCATGAAAAGTTACACTAGAAACATAATCAGGTTCTCTTGTGCAAAAATGTTGACCAGTGTTATCAAATAATTGTGCTGATTGAATGCTTTTCGGGACTAAATTAGTTTCAACGCCATGATACCCTTTCTATCGTGAAGATAGTACACTGGTGGTTAAGTATTTTTGCAGTAGAAACCTTTTTTTTAATAATTATTATAAAGTGTCATCAAACACGAATTCTATCAATTTCTCTTCAACTCACAGGTTGGACGGCAGTATTCTTGTACATCCAGAGCAACATCCTCAGGGCCAGACATTTGACGGCATTCTAGGATCCTCTCTCGTTGATGAATTCAGGTCCAACTCTTTGCATAGTTATTTTAAATGGTTAGAGAAAATGTATAACAAAACTATCGGCCATCGTAGAATCGTACACGAAGAGTTCTCGCTAAGATCGTCCAATACGTATCACTTCAAGAGAAGCAGCACCGAAGATAGCGGATGACATTTTCAAAACCAAACACTTCAGATTCACCTGACTCCTCGAGTTGACCAAAGTCGGAATGATATTGTCCTTACAAACAACTTCTACCATTCCCAAGAGAGTATTTGGCATGCGTAAAAATGACAAACACTCTACATACAAAACCAATCACCCATTTTTACATAAAATTGGGGTCAAACCACTAATGTAAAGCATCATCAAACAGATCAACCTAAATGGCAGTCCTTGCGTTCATGACAAGAGCTATAGACAATCAAACTGAATGGTCAGGAAACAATCGCTGTTTGTCTTCGCTTAATTTGCCTGGCCTCGAAACACCCATTGTTGGGTGGCCAAACAAGTCCCGTGGTTTCCTCGTTCACCAAAGTGGTGGAGCACAACTCGAGGTCTTAGCAATGTCGTCGTATAAATACAGAGAAGCTTCGTTTGTTGGATTGTTTATTTACCTCGTATTTCTTCATTTGCGGTGAATCCGCGGTAAATCCATGTATAATAAATTTATTTTCCTCCAATTTACCCAGACTAATATATTAGCTTGATTGTCTTTATATAATGTTGTTGTTGTCGTGTCCAATGAAGAGCCTCAGATGTCTCCATGCATCTCTATCACAGCAATCACAATGTTTACTATCTTGGGTGTGTAAAGCTGTTGCTCTGGGTACATGTCAATTTTCTGCAAGGCTGCGGCCATTGCTGGGTATGAGAATATGTGAGTAGATGTTAGTTACACACCAGGACAGTTGTTGCATGCCCTATAGGTTCTTGTGCCATCTGGATGTATTGTCATTCCTTTATAGTCTTTATATATTTTTTTCTGTATATAAATACCATATTACCATTAAGGAACTATTACTTTTACCTGCATGTATCCTACATTTCTGCTTGGAGAATCTGTATAAGACTAAAAGGTCTTAAAAAAAAGCTTTTTGTTGTTGTTGTTATTCGCTCGTATTTTGCTTAACGGTTGTGACTTCGCTGGTAAATTGATTCCATTTTGCTATGTATCAACCAGTTTTCTGTTTCTTTCAAAGTTATCCTGAGTCAGTTCATATTATTTTTGATCTTCATTACTCACTTTACCTTCAACGTGTAGATAGACATTGTATGAAGTACATTGATCAGGTGAAAGTTGATACCACTTATGTCATCGAATATTTAAAAGGATACTAAAAAATAAATTAATAATGACTCAAGATGGAATTCATTGTTCACAAGTTATTCCTCCAAATTTTCAAATGGATATAGGGTAGCCAGTTAAAGCATCTTGTTCTGGTAGGATTTCACTTTGCTTCAAGATCTAATGATTTTATAAAAGAAGTAGTTTCAACTTAAAAAAAAAAAAAGGAGTTATCTCTTTCTAAATTTTAAAAATCTAGTTTTCCTAGAAGAGATTTATTGACATCATACACAAGTCAAAGGTAGCATAGATAAAATAAAATATAGATAATTAAAAAGTATATCAAAAGATAAAATAAAAGAGTAAACTATTTACTTCCTAGAACGAGCCTAGCATTGTGAAATAAATAAATAAAATTGATACTATCCTGTGTGGATCAGGACGATAGACAGAATCCGTGATTGATATGTGACCATTCTAAAAGAAATTTAGACTTCAAGGTAATTTTCTTCTTATCAAGATCTTGTTACCTCTCAAGGAATGGAGATAGTTCTGACTTTAACGGGAGTATTGATAACTATATAGAGGAGAATGTTTATTTTTATTCTCTTTCATATTTACATAAATTACATTAATGTTACAAATATGTTATTTAAAATATTTCTCTCATTATAGATTTCTGTTATTTTACACTGGTCCGCAAAAATTAAAGGAAAAACATATTTTTTTCATTTATCTCAAATTTTATTGAACATTTATCAATGAAATTTTCTACACAAATTTATTATTCCATTATTGATTAGGATACCCGAAATCAAAGAATTCTAACACGTATTTTATTCAAATTAGCCGGTCAAGCAATGATCTTCTTGCAGTCAGTGCATAAATATCTTGGATATTGTTGTTAATATGGGGTGTGATCGCCTTTAACTGATAGACAGGCTCTACATCGGTGACCCATACTAAGAATTAGGGAGTTTATCAGCTCCTGTGGAATCAACGCCCACTCTTGTGTTAAGGCTGTTTCTAGCTCATGAGTGTTTCTAGGAGGGGTTGGAGGGATGAGATCCGCCGTCCTAGGTTGTCCCATACATGCTCAATGGGATTTAGGTCTGGGGATCGAGCTGGCCAATTCATCCGAGCAATTGCATGGTTTTGGAGAAAAGTGTCGACCACGTGAGAACGCGGGTATCACTCTCGTTCTACAAGACCAATGAAATATTACAGTTAAATATTGCATTTTTACTATATATACAGCTAATATTCTGGATAAAGAGAGGCGAGTTGCTCCTCGAAATATCGGAATAATAAAAATATTTATAAATCCTATATATGCATATTTTCTGAATATAATTTTAATTATGGATTGCTCAATCTCTCTTCAAAATAATTTTATATGTACAATTAAAAAAAGTATATTCAATCTCAAATTTCTCTCTAGTTTCAGCTTTGTGTAAAAATTATACATTTATAAACACATCCGTGATATATCGAGAGTCCTGAAACTCCGACTATGGAGCCATCACAGTCCAGCGTTCGTGAAGTGTGGCAGGAACCACTTCCTCCGACCTACCGGGAAGTGCCAACTGATTGCGACCATCAGAGCTGAAGGTTAATTCCACGCTGGACGTCCGCTCGAATCTAGGCTAGTCACCTAGGTGGGCCTTCTTTGGATTGTACAACAATGTAAAATGTTATATTAAAATATTATTTTATTTAAAATTATATTTCATAGATCTCAAAACTGGGCAACTCTGTGCTTCACTTCCATCAATAATTGACAATATGACCCAGAATAAGTATATTGCTACGGCGCTTTATGGTTTCCACAAGCCCATATCTCAGAAGAAGGCCAAGTGACACTCACTCCTCACTTTCTTACTGCTACTCTTTTTGTGTTGTTTTTCTTGCTTCCCTCTCTTTCTTTTTTTTTCTTTTTCTTCTGTATATATCGTTATTTCCTTTGTCTCACTGCTTTGTTCTTATGCATACCTCTGGTGAATCCTGTATAGGGTCAGTGACCCTAAATAAAGGCTTTTTGTTGTTGTTGTTGTGTTGTATATTTCATAGATTCAAATACTCTGTTAAATCGACCGCCAGAGGTCACACTTCATTGTTGTTGTTTCCCGATGGCCTTTTTTGGTTAGCAGCCCCGTAAATAAAGATATTTCCTTCCTTTCCCGATGGCCGGCTCAAACCTTTTGTACATTATGTAAATAAGTTTTCCATTTTTTGATTCTTACGCCTTAAGCCAGGCAGTACTTTTATCAAGCTATGTTTTTCATACATTCCTTCAGTTTAATTAATTACTGATCAAAACTATTTTTATTATTATACTTTCAATATTTTAACCACGACTGCATTACCATAGCATAATCCTCAAGATAATTGATATCAACAGAAATCTCATTTGTTTTTATAACAGTAGAACCTCCATTTAGCGGACACCTCACCACAAAGGACAGTTTTAATCGCCAAAAATACCATTTTTACTACAGTAAGAGGACACCTCTCCCTAAAGGACACGTGTACGTGGTTAGTTTTTTTATTATTATTATTAATCAAGAAACGGTATTTGGCCAATTCTGGAATAATTAAAAATAAACGATTAGTTGATAGTTATTCTGATAGATGGCGCAAACCATCAGCAACTTTTAGTTGCACGATCAGTAAATGCCCCTTTTTCTCAATATATGTATGTAGAAGAAACACAGGTCGGAGAGAAGAGCTTCTTTATATAAGAAAACAATTTACAAGTTTTAGTGCAAGACGTCCTTCTACGGTACCTTGTGTTTCTTCTTCTCTAGTGAATAGGGAGATTATCGTTGTCTTAATATACATCTTATATATATATGTGTGTGTGTGTGGCAATATAGTAATAATAATGTGGGGAAAGTGAAATAATCACACGACGAGTTGGTAGAGGAATAACCCAGGCAATCAGCGAGAGAGAGATAGCGCGAGCGGACTGTCACCGCTGAACGACCGTTTTTGTGTCTTCACGCCACCCCACAACTGTGTAAAAATAGGTCCTGAGGGTTCCAAGAAAAGCCCTGCGGTCGCCCCCCGGAATGTGGTCGTTTGGTGTCCCAAATGACCGTACTTTAGCTGCGTTCTCTCTCTCGTTGACTGTAGGTTTACTTTATTATTCCTGGAAGAGCATATATTATGACATATATCCTTTCCTTTATATATATAAAAATGAAATGCGAAATCGATGTTTGTTATCGCATCACGCAAAATCTACTGACTCAATCATTATGGAATTTCGCATGTAGGTAGCTGAAGATTTCGTTTAACATATAGGCTATTCAAAAAACTAAAAAAGTTAATGTGCTTTTTTTAAAAAATAAAAAACCAAAAAGCGTTAGTTCCAGTCTTTTACCGCTAGGACGCAGCACTGGTCGCGACGATAAATGAATTTGATTTTTTAAAGCATCGGTGGTTCAGTGGTAGAATGCTCGCCTGCCACGCGGGCGGCCAGGGTTCGATTCCCGGCCGATGCATTTTTTTTTAACAATTTTTAAAACTCATTTATATTATATCTATATTAATAAAATGCAATCTTCTATATAAATGGAAATTTCATAAGTGGTGTTCGCTAAAAACTTTCGTTACAATGCATCAATTCGACCAAATTTTCAGATGGAGCAGGTTTTGCTTAACATCAAAATATTTTTCCTAACTTTAAAATACATAACTTTGCTGTTATCGATAAAATACAAAAAAAATCAACAGAGTTAATATTATTTATATATAAATACAAAAAAAAAAATTCAGCAATTCATTCAACTCAATCTAAAAAAATATTCAAAACAAGCAATTTTAAGATAACACCATATGTAAAACAGTCGGCCAAGAAAACAACAACGATATTACATCTTTCTCACATATTCACACACAATCTTGATTAATAATTAAAACTAATCTTTAGCATTGTTTATTATACTTCATAATATACAGTGTTGGGCATTAAAAATTATTTTTCAATTAAATTGAAGTGCAATTAACAATTAATTAATTGTTAATTAGAAAAGTACAATTAACAATTGATTAAATGTTAATTATGAAAATTACAATTAACAATTAATCAATTGTTAATCTTTAATAAATCATTTTAATTAATATTTGCCCAACACTGCCTGAGATGAAAGTGTTTTTATTAAATACAACACACCTTTACCATCGTCAGCTGCAGTTGAACGCCTTTTTTCTTTTGCGACAATGACAAATCTGCCAAAGAGTCACAAATTGTCGGACAGCATGTTCGAGAAGAGAGTGGTACTGAAATGCAGTGTTGGGCATTAAAAAATTATTTTTCAATTAAATTGAAGTGCAATTAATAATTAATTAATTGTTAATTTGAAAAGTGCAATTAACAATTAATCAATTGTTAATCTTTAATAAATCATTTTAATTAATATTTGCCCAACACTGATAATCTATATATATAAAATTGAATGTCTGTCTGTCTGTTTGTCTGTCTGTTTGTTTGTACTCTATAGATTCAAAAACCATACATCCAATCGCCGTGAAATTTTTGGATATTATTAGGTATATCACCGGGAAGGTTTTTGAAAAATAATTTCATGAATATCTTGAATAACCTTAGAGTTACTTCCAGATTTGTATATTTAACTCGCAAGCAGCACCCCCATTGTGACGATGATAACAAGTTTTCTTATCACTAAGTTTGTTATCTTAAATATTATTTATCAAAAGTAAGATTATCTCAGGATGACACGGCAATGTGACACGAGAAAAAATGTTCACTAGATAAAACTATGATTTTCTATATGATATAAAAAGCCAACAATGAAGAGTGAATGCAATATAAAAAGCCAACAATGAAGAATGAATGTAAGATAAAAAGCCAACAATGAAGAGTGAATGTAATATAAAAAGCCAACAATGAAGAATGAATGTAAGATAAAAAGCCAACAATGAAGAGTGAATGTAAGATAAAAAGCCAACAATGAATAGAAAATGTAATATAAAAAGCCAACAATGAAGAATGAATGTAAGATAAAAAGCCAACAATGAAGAGTAAATATAATATAAAAAGCCAACAATGAAGAATGAATGTAAGATAAAAAACCAACATTGAAGAATGAATGTAAGTTAAAAAGCCAACAATGAAGAGTGAATGTAAGATAAAAAGCCAACAATGAAGAGTAAATGTAATATAAAAAGCCAACAATGAAGAATGAATGTAAGATAAAAAAACAACAATGAAGAGTAAATATAATATAAAAAGCCAACAATGAAGAGTGAATGTAAGATAAAAAGCCAACAATGAAGAGTAAATGTAATATAAAAAGCCAACAGAGTGAATGTAAGATAAAAAGCCAACAATGAAGAGTGAATGTAATATAAAAAGCCAACAATGAAGAATGAATGTAAGTTAAAAAGCCAACAATGGAGAGTAAATCTCTATATTATATATATAAAAGTCAATTTCTGTCTGTCTGTCTGTTTCGCGATAAACTCAAAAACTACTGAACCAATTGGTACCATATTTTGCATTTCGCTTTTTATAAACCTGAGGAAAATTTTCGGCTGCATTCGATTAGTATTTTTGGCTATATCTTTTTTTTTTCATTTGAAGAACTTTTTTTTACGCGGACTAATCCGGAATGGAATGAATACCTAAATATGGCCATTTTTTTAAGCATCGGTGGTTCAGTGGTAGAATGCTCGCCTGCCACGCGGGCGGCCCGGGTTCGATTCCCGGCCGATGTATTTTTTTTTTTTTACAATTTTTAAAACTCTTTTATATTATCTTATATATATAAAATGAATGTCTGTCTGTCTGTACTCTATAGATTCAAAAACCATACATCCAATCGCCGTGAAATTTTGGGATATTATTAGGTATATCACCGGGAAGGTTTTTGAAAAATAATTTCATGAATATCTTGAATATCCTTAGAGTTATTTGCATATTTGTAGATTTAACTCGCAAGCAGCGCCCCCATTGTGACGATGATAACAAGTTTTCTTATCACTAAGTTTGTTATCTTAAATATTATTTATCAAAAGTAAGATTATCTCAGGATGACACGGCAATTTATTTGCGACAAGAATAATGATACAATTCCAAGGCGAAGATACTATTCCTTTAACTTCCAATTACCGAGGGAACCAATTAATATTGATTTTATTCAACTTATCGAGTATTTCTCAAGGGACCGGGAAAAATGTTCACTAGATAAAACTATGATTTTCTAATGTAGAAAATTAGGAAAGACAAAGTTCAGGATGACAAGGCACACAGGGACCGGGAAAAAATGTTCACTTTATCGAGAGATTCAAATTTACGAGTTTCAAATTATCAAAATATATCTTTTTTATTTTTTAATAAGTTTTTAGAGAATTGTTTCAACAAATGTTCGCTAGACAAACCTTTACTCAGGTAAAACCCCGGGCGAAGCCGAGTTCGTTTTATAAGTTTAAAGAGAATTGTTTTAACAAATGTTCGTTAGACAAACATTCACTCGGGTAAAACCCGGGCGAAGCCGGGCGGGTCCGCTAGTATATAATATTCGTTAGGCAAACTTTCACTCGGATAAAACCCGGGCGAAGCCGGGTACACATCCGCTAGTATATATATATATATATTGTTGCATCATGATTAATGCGCGTATTTTTAAAATTATTTATAATATTATTTTTAATATATTTAAAATTTAAATTATACATTTATTTATTTTTATAAAACAGATTATTAATATAAAATATTATGTACTATAAAACATTTGTATTTTGATACACTAAATACCCCACATGCTTTAAACTTTGATGTGATAAATAAAGAGATATTCTAGGTGCTACCTAAATTTATAGTTGTCTTATTATTGACTGGTTTAACCTTGTAAGATGGTTGAGACACGTTCTGGAAAGATGCAAGACACGTCTGAGGAGAGACTCAAGACTGAAGAATCTGCCAAACCGCAGCCCAGTGCAACAATATATATAAAAAAGATATTTTCTGCTTGTATTTAGATTATGTTGAGGTTTATGCCATGGAGTTATTTGCTGGTTCTTTTTAGTACTAAATGGTATTGATGATGCAGTCGTGGCTAAAATCTTGAAAGTATAATAATAAAAATGGTTTTGATCAGAGATTGTTTTATTTGAGCTAAAGTAATATATAAGAACATAATTTGATTAAAGTACTGCCTGGCTTAAGGCGTAAGAATAAAAAATGAAAAGCTTATATACATAATGTACAAAGATTTTGAGCCGACCAACGGGGAGAAGAGAGAGAAAATATCTTTATTTTACGGGGCTGCTAACCAAAAGCAACGGGGAACAACAACAATGAGTATTTATAGAGAAAGCGTGACCTCTGGCGGTCGATTTAACAGAGTATTTGAATCGATGAAATATAATTTTAAAATAATACCTTTATATAACATACATACATATATATATATATATTAAAAATAAAGTAGGCATATCCTGACCAGGAGCACATGTGCTTTACAGACGGCAGAACGCCATCTGGTGGAACAGAAATCAATTAAACATTGATTTAGCCTGTTCCCTGATATTTGGCCAACCCAATTTCTTGATAAATCAAGAAAAGTCATCCACGAACGCGTTTCGCGCTTTTGGCGCTTGTCAGCGTTGATTTCTGTTCCACCAGATGGCGCTTTGCCTTCTGTAAAGCACATGTGCTCCTGGTCAGGATATGCCATTTTTATTTTTAATATCAACACCCGACCTTTTTATCTTTTTTTTTTTTTCTTTCATTTTTACATACATGTGTCTTGTTAACTGCCTCTGCCTCATCGTGGCGGGGAGGTGACCCTGAGCATAACAGGTGAAGTATGTCTGGAGTTTTGTGCTACTGGTAGAGCCACCCTAGACATGGATAGACTGTCTACTAAACCCAGCTAAATGTTACCAGGCAAAGTCCAACCTTTGTATGCCTCAGATCTTCCCATCAACAAAACCTAATTATTCCATAAAGAAGATAAGCACCACCACTATAGATTTGTTCATAGAAATCCCCAATATTTGACCTATCCGTGGAAATTTAAACCAGCTATAGAGTTGGGGTCTGGATGGAAACATAACTTCAACATCGGAATATGCAAATTAGTCAATTAACAGAATACATTCCCTATTTTGGGAGGGAAATGATAACGAAGATTATAATATATTGATGAAAATTTCACACACAATCAACACACATCATTAGAACTATTACTATTAATAAAATAATAAACTTTTGTTGAAACAATATTTGTTAGAAAACCTGGGCGAAACCATTCATTAGGCTAAGTCTTGTATAAATAATTCCTCATTTTCGCTCGAAAATTTAATTTTAAAATACGAGATGTAATAAGTAGTATAAAAGAGACCTAGCGCTGATAGTAACAGTTAAAGAGAATTCCAACTCAACAACAACAACAAAAGGCTTTATTAAGGCCTTTTAGTCTTATACAGATTCTCCAAGCAGAAATGTAGGATACATGCAGGAAAAAAGTAATAGTATCTTAATGGTAATATGATATTTATATACAGGATAAATTATATAAAGACAATCAAGCTAATAGATTAGTATGGGTAAATTGGAGGAAAATAAATTTATTGTAATTCCAATTCAAAGAATTTAAAGCAATAAGTTTAATCATTCTATTAATCAACCAGGCGCGAAATTGAAATAAGTTTAATGACAATTGAATAATTCTATCCATATTATTTTAAAAGAAGTTAAATCATCTGAGCCGATGTTATAACTATTGCGCTAACAATTCCAAGTTAACGAGGTCTCACGACATCTTTCTTCACCTTTCACTCCACAAACAAATCTTCGGTCGTAGATTAATTAGGGAGATGTTAATACGTGTATTTGCAAGTCGTTTTGTCACCACAGCTGTTCAGTGGACAAATTACTGGTCACAACGAGTGGACACACGCACCTCTTGAATATTCAATCAAGTCTTTTTTAAAAACATATTTAAATAAGATTTCAACATAATAGATGGCTGCAATTTCTTGCTTGAGTAAATAGCCATCATACAAAAAAAGATCAATTGGCTGATGAAATTCCCTTCACAATTTTAATCTCTGAATAATCATTTATAAATAAATAATGCAAGGCTGCTTCATTGCTTAAACAAAGTCTGACATTACCTACCTGGTGTGTGGTCAAATATAGATAAAATAGTCATACACAGTGTCTACGAAAACAAAATTAATAATTAAAATAGTAAAATATAGGATATAGAAATCATAGAGAGATCATTTGTGAGTTCAAATTAAAGTATTTAGCCATATTTTAAAAGTGAGAAAGAAATGAAAGGTGCTGTATATGTCCTGATTTTAATTTTAAAATAAATAATTAATTCTACACTCTTGTGTGATGAATTTTTATTCCAGTAATCGATAGACTGGTAGAGTTTAAGCTATTATTGATGTTATAATTAATAGATTACCCCAACAAAACCACATAGACTATCCGACAAATCCACATGGACTACCGACAAATCCACATGAACTACCGACAAAGCCACATGGACTACTCGAAAAAGCCGCATGAACTCCCAACAAAGCCACAACACGGTCTCCCGACAAAGCCAAACGGACTCCCGACAAAGCCACACGGACTCCCAACAAAGCCACACGGACTCCTAACAAAGCCACACGGTCTCCCGACAAAGCCACATGTCTCTCGACAAAGCCACATGGACTACCTACAAAGCCACATGGACTACTCGAAAAAGCCGCATGAACTCTCAACAAAGCCACAACACGGTCTCCCGACAAAGCCAAACGGGCTCCCGACAAAGCCACACGGACTCCCAACAATGCCACACGGTCTCTCGACAAAGCCACATGGACTACCGACAAAGCCACATGGACTACTCGAAAAAGCCGCATAAACTCCCAACAAAGCCACAACACGGTCTCCCGACAAAGCCACACGGACTCCCGACAAAGCCACATGGACTTCCAATAAAGCCACACGGACTCCCAACAAAGTCACACGGACTCCCGACAAAGCCACACGGACTTCCAATAAAGCCACACGGACTCCCAACAAAGCCACACGGTCTCTCGACAAAGCCACACGGTCTCTCGACAAAGCCACATGGACTACCGACAAAGCCACATGGACTCCCAACAAAGCCACACGGACTACCCAACAAAGCCACACGGACTCCCGACAATGGCCCACAGGTATCCGGCGGCGAGCAACCACCACTTGTTATAAATATAGCCGCCGGGGCAGTTGTCGTGTGTGTGACACCAGAACACACAGGCGTGAATTATGTCGCGCTAAGTATAGCTCGGAGACAAGGTCCCAAACTACCCCGTGCCTGAGTTGTTTGGAGCATTGAAGACTGAGCTTAATGGGACTCGAATGCTGATCAAATATTGGGGAGATATAAACTGGTAAACAAAAGATACTTTAAAAATATGTTATAAAATAAAAAGAAGATTTTCAGGTTATTTGGCCATCTTAATTGGTGATTGTATTTTCTTTTGGACAATACTCGATGCAAATATCTATATGTAATTCTACTGTCCTATAATCTCATGTCCATAGTTTTCTTGAAAACCATTTCTGAGATTCCACCCTTCAGTGCTGCGTATAAAAGAAGAATCGTCCAATACAGTATTATAGCTCAAAGAAGCGGTCTGGTGGATTAAATTGGAAAAACCGCTGGGAGGGTTCACCACTAATGAGTCAAGCCCTTCCAATATATTTTTTAATAGCAGGAAACACAGTAGAAGTTTGTATTGAATATAAAAGAAACAGTCGTGCTTAAATCCTTTCATTTTATATATAAAGATGGAGCGTTATTGCTTTGTGTTAATTTAATACCTTTATCGTTGCAGTGGATCAACCAAGAAAACCCTGTAGAAATCAGAATGTTGACTAAATTTTTCGCAAGTTTGTTTTTTCTTGAATCTTCAGAGAATTAAGCATACATGGGGGAGACGACTGTGGTCCATTTCCAATATCCTTAGTCAGAACCTGCGAGTTAATTTCAACGCAATAACCCCCGACGACATGTCCACCTCCAATGTACAAAAAATAGCTGAAAGTACGAGGGGTGTCCCATAAGTCGGTGGCCCGACATATAAAGAAAATTACTAATAAAATGATTATGAAATATTTTTCGTCATAATCCCCTTTAAGGTCTATACACTTTTTCCAGCGATGTTCTAATGCTTTTATGCCCTCCAAAAAGAACGATGTTTCAAGTGACTCAAAAAATGAGGTTACAGCATCAATGACCTCTTCATCTGACCTAAAACGAATGCCAGAAAGTGTTTTTTTTTTCAAATGAGGAAATAGGTGGAAGTCAGACGGAGTTATATCTGGTGAATAGGGTGCATGTGGTAAAAGTTAAAAGCCAGAATCATAAATAGCAGCCATGGCTTACAGCGACCGATGACTCGGAGCATTGTCTTGATGGTAAACAATCTTCCTGGACAACTTTCCTCTTCTCTTTTCTTTAATAGCTTCTCGTAGTTGCTTCACAAGATTTGCATAATAATTGCCAGTGATGGTTTGACCCTTATTCAGAAAGTTTAGTTGTTCCGAAAATTCTATCTACCTTTTCTTTTTGTTTGATTTTCTCTTTATTTTCCTAAATCAGGTTAGCATAGAGCAATGTTAATGCCTTTTGTAGATATATTTTGAATTATATAGCAACAAATATCTTTTAAGAAACTGATAATTTATATTATGTTGATTGTACATATTGCCAGACACTTCTTTCTTTTGTACACAGTTCTTTTATTCTAGTTTTTTCTCTCTTTCTCCTTGCTAATATCGTTAGACTATTCTCTTTACGGCCTAAAATTATTATATACCAGTGTATATACTGTATATATATTATAAATAAAAAATGAGATTTTCTGTTGATTTTTGATTTCTTGTGGATTATGCTATGGTAATGCAGTCGTGGTTAAAATCTTGAAAATAAAAATAGTTAAAATAATGAAGATTAGAAATAGCTTTAATTGAGCTTATGGGATATATAAAAAC
>CP092872.1:63461776-63597666 GCA_030710605.1 Cordylochernes scorpioides
AGGAAAAGAAAATAGCCAACTCCAGGGCTTTATATAGACGACTCCTGTCAACAGGTTTTTAGCAGGGGGTCAGCGGCGGTATGTTCGACAGTGTGTCCATTGTCAGACCGCTTCTGTCTCTCTCTGTCGCTCTCTCCGTGTCTCGTTGTTATAAATCCAGGTTTGAGTCATGGCCTCTACCTCTGTCCCGTGGGCTCTCTCCGAACACTCTCGGTGCTAACATCTAGCCCTGCCTCTGCTTCTTGTTGTCCGCGTGTGAGAAAAACCTCAACACTCGCCTCACGACTGCCAGTTTATCCATACGTCGGCAGGATCATTAGCAACAATATTACATATATATTTATTATTTTTCACACATATATGTATATTAGTTGAATTTATTATAAAATGCTTACAAAATGGGGAATATTTTTCATATTTTTAATGATTTCTTGAAAATAGACACTTCGGCCAGTTATAATACTTTATTTTTATTTCCCCTGACGAAGACAAAATATTTTTGTTGGAACGTTGAGAAAATAAAACAACAACTGGCCGAAGTGTCTCTTATTTAAAGAAATATGAATGCCGACCAGACAACTTCTATCTTGAAGAGGTATCTGAGTGATGTTGAGAATTGACGGTATTGATTTCTGTGCAGGTTGATTTAGTCACCGCTGTAGGTGCTGTTTCAAGTTACGTAATAAAGTGTATGGCCGCTAGGTGTCGTGTACATCCTATGTTGGTGACGGCCTTATTGTCACATCTCTGAGCCCTCTCTACACCCATCAGGTCAGTTGCTGAAATGTCTATAAAGGACCAACTGTCAGATTCGGCATCCAAACCTATTGCGGATACATACTGCCATACTGTAGACAAGATGTACCGCTCTTCTTTTATGTGGACTATCGAAAATTTCACAAAACTTCGAGCAAAATATAATAAGGAATTAATAAGTAGCTTTTGTTTTGAGAGTATTGGAAATGCGAAATTTCATATTATTGTTTTTCCTAAAAACAAAATTTCCGATTCACATTATTTAAGTGTATTTATAAAACCCGAAGTCCCAAAAGTTTTAACTCGTTTTTTTAAAGGAGTGGCTGAAGTTTCCATATTAAATTGGAGGAATAAAAAAACAAACAAAAAGCGCGTTGAACTTTCAACAGACGCTCAATTTCATAAATTTATCTCAAGTGAATATCTGAATGAGAATGCTGCAGATCTCTTGCCTGAAGACAAACTAACTTTGTACTTTAAAATAAGTCTTTATGAAATGGTAACTTCAACAATTCCCTTAGATCCCATCAAAGTAACTGAGTGTAGAATATCAAATGATTTTCTCTTTCTTCTGGAAAGCAAAGAATTATCTGATGTTGTTTTGAGAGCAGATAATAACCAAGAAATAAATGCTCACAAGGCCATACTTTCAGCAAGATCCTCTGTGTTTGCTGCCATGTTTAGAAATGATATGAAAGAAAACAAAGAGAATTCTGTAGATCTTTCACATATTAAGTATGAAGTATTGGTTGAAGTAGTCAAATATATCTACACGGGGACATCTACCAATCTCCCACAGATGGCAGAACAAATTCTTCCTCTTGCGGCAATGTATGAATTAGAAAGATTGAAACATCTGTGTGAGAAAGAACTAAGTGATAAAGTCACTATAGATACTGCAACAAAGTTATTGATATTGGCGGACAATCATTCAGCCCAACAGCTGAAGGAATACATCATCAAATACATCAAAGCAGAACCTGCAAAAATCTTGAACAGTAATGATTGGAACATGATGTTATCTCATCCTGTACTTCTCACAGAGGTATTTACCGCCCTTACCAAGCATCACCTAACGTCCAGTATCAGCAAGTGAAGTTCTATAAATATATTTCTCGAAAAAATGGTACATTCTGTATAAAATAGCTATATATAGTTCAGATACAAAATTCTAGCGTCTGATTGGCTAAAGTGAGATATGTAAACAAACAAGTGATTGGGTATTTTTATCAGGCCTACTCGCTGTAAACCAAAAATAGCTTCATTTAAAAAAACAACCTAAATTAACCTATTTTACCTATATGAACCTAATCTAACCTAGCATAATGGTACACTATACGCCATGTGTTGGGTATCCTTTCTAATAATGTTTTATTATCTCTCGTTTGTATCTCATCTATATTCAGAGTTTTTTAAAATCTATTTCACATTTATGTAATTTGATATAAATATATTGTTAAGCCCGTCAAAAAAACTTTTTTTTTTGCTTGAAAGCTTGTCTTATTTTATGACAAAATAAAAGAAACCAATTGCTTATTATTGAAATATTTTTGATCCAAACATATATTCTTTTGGCTTTCATTTTTATATATAATCAGACAATACCCATTAATTTTACATATGTTTATAAGATTCTACCCACCTTATATAGGTTTATCATTCTCTATTTGTTTTTGAAGATCATATATAAATGCTCTAACACAAGTTAACATGCACTTATAATTATGCACTAATCCTAAATATATATATATGTATGTCATATGTATGTCATCTAAATGCTTAATGTGTTCTTCATAAGTTTTAGAGTGTATAATAATATCATCAAAATAATTTAAGGCATAGTGTATATTATGCTTAGTGAAAACTGACTTCATAATCCTTTCAAATTGTGAAGGTGCATTTTTTAGACCATATGGAAGTCTGTTCCATTCATAACATCCTAATTGTGTTACAAAGGAGGTTTTATGTCTATCTTTTTCATCTATGGGTATATGCCAGTATGCATTTTTAACATCTAGAATAGTGTATATTTTTGACTGTGATAACCTATCTATAATTTGTTCTATAAGTGGAATTGGGGTATGTTCTGGAACTGTTTTTTGATTAAGTTTCCTATAATCTATACAGAGTCTTGTGGGGTGATTTGGGGCATCAGATTTTTTATTCACTAATAATGCAGGAGAACTATAGGGGCTAGATGAGGGTCTAATAATATCATATTTTAATAATTCAGTTATTTGTTTTTGTATTTCAGCATTATTGTAAAAAGATGTCCTATATGGCTTTTGTGCTATGGGAATATTATCTAAAAGAGATATGCAAATTGGGTTAGTCTTTATGTGTCCTATATCAAAATTGTGTTTAGAGAAAACATTCTTATATTTATGCAATATATCTGAAATTGTTTGATTAGAGAAATTTGGATTAATATCTACTTTACTAAAGTCTAAATATGAATTATAATTTGTTATAGAGTCCGGTTGTCGCATACTGTGAAATGAGTTAGAATCAATAATGGGATTTGAAGTAGGATCTATAAGTTTAACATTTGTATTTGGTATATCAAAAGAATTGAAATTACACAATGGGTTAATATTTAAAAGAGATGAATTTTTAACATAGTATGGGTCTGGAATACATAAGGTGGTAGCATATGACTTCTGATTATCAGTTTTTGGATTAAAAGAATACAAGAATTTATAATTTTGGAAAAGAAGGTTTTTTGAAAAATCTATTTGTAACTTAAATATATAAAATGTTGGTAAACCTAAAATAAGATATTCTATTGGACTATCACAAACAAACATTTCTTGATACTTTGTAATTTTACCTAAGCTAAGCCTAACTAATATTTTGTATAATGGGTAACTAAATCCTTCTACCTGACCTATTCTTTCTTTTGGTGAATTGTCTAATATTTTATAATAAATATGTTTTAAGTATTTTAAAGGGATAATTGATATAGATGATGCAGTATCAAGTACACAGGGTAGAGATATTTGGTTTATAAATACAGAAAAAAGTAATAATGTTCTACCTGGGTTGATGCGCTTCGGATGATTATTGTTCTTAAGTGGGCAGTCTCTATGGAAATGGATCTGGTTGGGTAGCTGGTGAGATGCACATATCTTGCAAGGGTATGGAGGCTGGTTTATGGATTTGTAGGGTTCTTGCTGGTGGTGAGTTGCTGCTGCTGTCCTGGGAAAAGGCTGATATTGATGAGCTTTGGAGGAGTTGGAGTTGAATCTTTTTACTGGAGTGCTTGTACTGGTAGAGGGTTGTTGGGGTTCTTCTTTATTTGTTGATAATTTTAATTGGGTTGTGATTTTATACCATTCTGAAGGTTCTTGTACTCTTGCAGCTATTAGATATTTTTTAGGTGATCTGGCATTCCATCTGTAAGTGCTTCTAGTAAAAGTGTTTTCAAGATTAAGTTTATTGGCTAAGGCAGATTTTTCTTTAAAATATTGTTCAAGATCATTATTATCATTATATTTTAAATTTAGAAACCTACTAAATAAATTTGAATCATTTATTGTGAAGTATGATGTTAATTTTTGTTCTATTTCCCCCCCAATTATTTATATCTTGTAATTCTTCTATGTAATAACTGAAAGCTTCACCCTCGAGATAATTTGATATATTATTTAGTTTAAAATATTCATCAAGATGCTTCTGTAAACATTTTTTGTTAAAGAATTTGAGCCAAGATATTATGTTTAAATTTTGACCATTAAATTTCGGTATTTCTATAGTATTTGGATATGGCGTCATGGCGTGTTCTACATTCCTTTGTTTGCGAGACATTTTGTAAAAATAGTTTTATAAAATTTGAATAATTTATAGAGCAATTAGGTTGAGAATTCAGGTAATCCTGTCGACTTATTGTTATGAATATTTTGTGTTGTTGTTAGATTAGGCTTGATAAGACAAAGGATCGATAAGATAAAGGGTTGAGGTGCAGTCGTGATAAAAAAAGATAAATATTTACCGTCAAGTAGCTTTTATTTTCAATTACTTGAGGAAAGATTACACATTTGTTAGTTTCACATTATATAGAATTTATAATTTAATCCTATATTAGTGATTTAAAAGGATTGATTGGTTATCTACGCATATTTACAACAAAATTATACAACTAAAACTGAAAGTCTTTTTAAAAAACGATGATAACAAAAATAAAATATCAATGAATAAAATAAAATATATATTTTTTAAAATATAAAAATATTTTAGGTTTTTAGATTATATAATATTTTTAGATTATATAATATTTTTAGATTATATAATATATATATATAGCAACACGGCTTTATTAAGACCACCGGTCTTATACACACACAAAGCTTTATTAAGACCACCGGTCTTATTCAGATTCACCACAGGAAGAAAGGAATCATAGATGGAGCTCCTGTACTCCAGGCAGCGCAGCACCCAACAACAGTATTCAGGTCCGACGAATGTTCAGTAGCCACACGTTCCTTCGTGCATACGTCAAGGTTAGCATATCACTGAAAGGCTAGTGTGGAATCAGCCGCGTTTTAGTCTTCGCTTTCCTCATCCGAATGGACCACGACATTCGGCGATTCCATTAATCTCCTCCGAACGGTGTCTGAGGACTTGTAAAATTAATCCTAAATCTTAAGACAACGATAATATCTCTATCCACTATAGAAAAAGAAACATAAGATAGGAGAAGAGCTTCTTTTATAAGATGATCGTACAAGCTTTCTGGCAAGACGTTCTCCTACCGTAGAAGCTTGTAGGATCGTCCTCTTATAAAAGAAGCTTCCCCCAAGACTTGTGTTTCTTCTTCACCCTAAATACGTATTCATCATTATATTCACAAATATGCATAAATAAACAATCTACCAAATTACCAAATTATATTGATCCCATTAGAAAGCTCAGTATACACAGGTCTATTCTATTAATAATAATTTAATTGGAAATTTTCTAGATAAATGTAAAAACTCTATTGATATACATCTACCTTTGAGTTCCTGTCTTTTATAGGTATGGTTGAAAGCTGAAATTACGAATTTTTGTAGAAGTTAATATCCTTTCATATATGTAAGATGAAGCTATGTTTCCTACATGTATCCTACATTTCTGCTTGGAGAATCTGTTTAAGAATAAAAGGTCTGAATTAAAAAAATATATATTGATATTTAATTAAAAAGGCATATATTGGATCAAAATACCATTTATTTTACCAATATTTCAGTTGGCCGATAAAATAAATGATATTTTGATCCAATATATGCCTTTTTAATTAAAGATCTATTTATGGATTGCTCTATTTTCAAAATATATTGATATACAATAGAGATTAGCATATTTTTTTATAGATTTCTTTTCTCCAATTTACTACTATTAATATATTTGTCATTACCAATATGTATGAACATTTAATCTATATTTTTTTATAATTTTGAATAGTATATTCTTATAAATTATATTCTTCTAGTGAAATTTGAGTGGTTATATGCAAATAATGGACTTTTTTTTACTTTACAATATATAATATAATTTTATTCACCTATATTATATATATATATCTTTGTAATTAAAAATTTTTAAGAAAAAGTACGAATGTTGAATGACAACGAAATATAATATAGTGTCTTATTTGAGTCAAAATATACCTATATATAATTTACAGTTTATATCCAATTGTATTTTGATGAATATATGTAGATTTTTGAATAAACTTTGCTTTATACTTTCATCTTTGTTTTTATTTTAGTTTTACCCTCACACAAACACAAAGAGGCTACTTAGAATACAAATTGTTTGTGAGAAAATGATCTAGAAGGTGAAATGTTGACAAAAATAATTCTTATTATCTGAATCAACTGAAATTGGCTACACTCATCAAACAGAATTAATATCAATTACACTTTGTTGTTGTGTCCAATGAAGAGTTTCAGATGTTTCCATATATCTCTATCACAGCAGTTGCAATGTACACTATCTTCGGTGTGTAAAGCTGTTGCTCTGGGTCCATGTCAATTTTCTGCAAGGCTGCGGCCATTGCTGGACATGAGAATATGTGGGTAGGTGTTGTTCCACACCAGGACTATTGTTGCATGTCCTGTAGGTTATTCTGCCACTGGATTTATTGTCATTCCTTTGTAGTGTTTTATTCCGAGTCTTGTTATTGTTATTCTTCTCTCAGCACATTTATGTCTCATATTTGACCTATACTTGTTTTTTTTTTTTTATCTTTTTTTTTTTGACAAATCATCAGCGTCAAATACTGACATTTGTTCTTTCCTTTGGCTCAACTTTCTGGCTTCCTTTGCTAATTCATCTGTCATCTCATTACCCCCGATCCTAAGATGAGCAGGAATCCATTGTAGAATGCAGTTCTTCTCCAATGGTTCCAGTTGGTTTACTAACGAGAATTACACTTTATTGTTCTTATATTTATAAAAATTATGTATTTATACCAGATTATTTTCTTTCTTTGATTGATAAATAAATTTCAACTATAATATACCTATTGGGAAGTTGAACCTCACAAACAATTAAAATCAGTGTTTGAAAGCATCTAAAGTAAAAAAAAAAAGAATGATAAAAATATAAAGTCTACCGTATTGTGGCAGAATTAATTGTATTAGTTCACTTGTGTGGCAGAAAATTCAAGCACCAAAGAAGGCCTGTGAGTGAAACAAAAAGTTATATTTAATTACATAAGCCAAAACAAGTGTTGGGTTATGTAAATATGGAATATTTTCACCTACATCGAGTAGGCATAGTGCGGAATAATATAATCCTCAATATATTACTATAATGAGTATTCCACCTGGATTCTTCCCATATATATATTAGATAAAAAGGCATATATTGAATTGAATAAAAGATTTATTTGCCAATATTTCGGTTGGCTGAACGCCAACCTTTATCAAGGCATTACAGTTTGTATAAACAAATTCAAATACAAAAATGTAATGCCTTGATAAAGGTTCGCGTTCAGCTAACCGAAATATTGGCAAATAAATATTTTATTTAATCCAATATATGCCTTTTTATTATCGAATGATTTAAATATGGATTGCTCTATTTTCAAAACAATATATATATAAAATGTTATATTCAATACAAGTAAGTATACCATGTAATGCCCTAATAAAACAACACCAAACACGGCAAAACAGTGTTATCAAGTTTAAACAAAGAGAATAAATACCTCAGGCGTCGGCTGCTGGGATTTAGGAAAGGCGAGACAGAGCTATGGCGCACGCAGAGTTCATGTGACAACTCTTTCGTCACTTCCGCCATTTTACGACCAATTTAGCTGACGGGAGGCTGCCGTGGAAAGTTTTGGTTTCAGTTTCCCTGCAATTGGAGCTCTTAGAAAAATATTTATTACACTCATGGACAAAACTTTAAGAAATTTGTCTTACCTTTTAGCATGTATATCAGTATTCAGACAATAACTCTGAAATATATTAGATATCACAGTGACTTTTATTGAAGACATACAAAATAGCTGTAGTGTATTTGCATGCTTTGGATATTTGTAGAAATGCAAATATCTTCTTTGCATACTCAAATATTGTTTTAGGAATATGTAGATATATAACGGTACTAGCAGTCAGTCAGTAAGATATTGTAGGGTATTTCTATTATTTCCTAAGTCCGTGGTGGCCTAATATTGTTGCGCTGGTGAACTGATGTACTGGGAGAAAACATCCGAGAAGTCTTTTTAACGTTTATTCACAAACTAAAGGTTTGGAGGAAAAATAACTTTCTAACTAAAAATTATTGTCTTAAATAATCTAAAAAACAAAAGTATGCAAATTCAACGATACAAAAGTATGCAAAATAATTATGCAAACAAAATTAGGTAAAAATAATTATACATGAAAGTTATTAAAAATAAATAAGTTTTAAAAAGTGACAATTAAATCCATGACAAAAGATGTAGACAGTAAGTTAAAATGTGACATGTAAAGAGAAGACTCCAACAGCGCACCAACAATTTTGGGTTGTAAATAAAGTTCGTTTGGTTTTTGTATCCCTTTGTTTCATAACGGTTTTTGTTGTTATATGGTAAAGTGTTTATATTCTTTAAATAGTACTTGTTCTGCTCTACCAACCTGTATTATTTGTTTTTTGAAAAACGTAATTTTTTTGGTTCTTTTTCCAGGCTTGAAAATGGAATATCCAGGAGGCAAAAATAAACATTTTCTACCAGACCGGACGATTTTTGGCGGAACAGCATCAACAAACTAGTCGAACGTTGGGAGGAGGTCGTAAATAATAACGGAGAATACATAATTGATTAATTAATTGTTATAATTAATGCTTTTTGTCTGAATATAATTGTTGAATAAAACCGAACGAACTTTCTTTACAACCTAATAAAAGCAACACCTAATCTTGTCAACATCCTGGCTACATCTCTATCTAGCGATAAAACAGTAACCAAGTGAGAACAAATTTTCCTCTGTCTCCTTTGAAAAACAGATGACCGGCGATATCAGACTTTCCTCTTCTTTAAGTTTTATCCATGAATGTACTCTCTAGGCAATTTGACAATTAAAATAATTTTATTGACATCTTGTCAATACATACAAAGTTCACAGTCTGCAATATTTAAAAAAAGATAATATGCATTATATATACTATGTACAATGAACATGGCGCTTCTGCCAGCGCTGCAGAGTTTGGTGGAGAATCACCAGTGGGTCTCCAGCGACACCACGCATTTCGCGATCTACGAAGAATACGTAGATCGCGTACTTCGCCGCTGAGGAGATGGTGATGGCGTGGTCCTCGAGGCCAACTGGAAAGAACTGTACTCTCTAGAAGCATCACATATAATAAAGCGTCTGTTCGTTGAAGCCGAATAGGATTGGTCCATTCTGTGTCACGTGTTCAAGTTACGTAGTTAAGTGACGTGGCCGGCTGTAGGGTGTTTGGTTTTTGTTTTCATCCTTTATTTTATTCTATTCTGACCTTATTAGTCATTTTTTGCTTTCGGCAATTTATTCGGTGAATATTTGAGGAATAATATTTTTTAAATAATTTTATTTTTTTAATTTAGCTTGATTATTTTATTTTTATAAACAATGTCTCCTAAAAGAGCCTTTTCTATTGTTGAGGCCATCGAAGCAAAGCAACGTCGTATTGAACAGCAGCGACAAAGACGTTTAAATTCACCCGTAAGAGAACGGCATAATGAACAACAAAGGCAATACCGAATGAATATGAGCGAAAATCAAAGAGCCCTTCAAAGGGAAAACAGTAGGCTGAGGATGCAAAGAATTCGACAGGGAGATAATCTACCTTTGCCAACAGGGACATGTTTCGAGGAAGATCAAATTTCCCTGCACCTTTGTGGCCAACTTGATCAAGTTTGCCCAAAATGTAGAGCAAAGTATTTCGAATTGGAACAAACGACATACAGTAAAACTTTTCATAAATGCTGTTCCAAAGGAAAAGTCGAACTTGAACCGATTCAAACCTCTGAACTACTTGAAAGTTTAATGACTGGAAAGCATCAACTTTCAAAGAACTTCATGGAAAACATCCGTTCCGTCAACAGTGCCCTAGCATTCGCTTCAATGGGAGCAAACCTTGCACCTCCTCCTGGATATGGGCCCTATTGTTTCCGAATCAACGGACAGATTTATCACCGCTCAGGTGCCTTGCATCCTGAAAATGATGATCATGTTGCAATGATAATCATGCAAATGTCATTATTTATGATGAAGCTACCATGGCACCAAAAGATGCTCGTAGATGCATCAATAATATCTTGAAAGAAATCATGCAAAATGAAAAACCACTTGGTGGTAAAACCATTGTCTTTGGAGGGGACTTCCGACAGACTTTGCCTGTTGTTCCACATGGAACTCAAGCTGCAATTGTAGATTCAAGTATTAAATTTCATCCTCTATGGAAAAAAATTAATATTTTGAAATTAGACAATAATATTAGGTCAATTGACCCAGAGTTTAGTGCCTGGCTTTTAAAGCTTGGAAATGGCGAGCTAACAAATGATCTTGGCTTAAACTCCGATACATTTGAAATACCATCTGAAATGGTTTGTAATGGAGATTTAGTCAAAGAAATTTATGGAGATAAATTGCTTCCTTCTGACTTTGAACAGTATACCGATAAGGCTATACTTTGTCCCAGAAATGTGGATGTTGATGATATCAACAACCGAGTTTTAGATATCCTTGAAGGTGACTCCATAACATATTTCAGCTCAGACTCAATAGATGATGCGACACCTGAAGATAATGAGAGCTATCCACCGGTATTTCTCAACAGCCTTAACCCTTCGGGAATGCCACTTCATAAGCTGAAGCTATAAGTTGGAGCAATCATAATGCTTCTTCGAAACTTAAACACAAAGCGAGGTCTTTGTAACGGGACGAGATTAGTAGTAACTAAATTGTTACCTAATTTAATTATTGCAAAAGTTCGGACTGGCACTGCAGTAGATCAATCTGTATTTATTCCGAGAGTTTACTTGGCCCCAATACATTCTGAGATTCCTTTCATTCTCAGAAGGGGACAGTTCCCTGTAAAATTAGCCTTCGCTATGACAATAAATAAATCACAGGCCAAACCCTTGAAATGGTTGGCATCTATTTACCTGAACCAGTTTTTAGCCATGGTCAGTTATATGTTGCTTTTTCTAGGGTGAAAAGCTCTAAGTGTGTTAAAATAAAAATAATCCACGGAAGCAAGCAAGAAAGGCTTCTTGAAAATAGTTCAGCTTGCTTCACCAAAAATGTTGTTTACAAAGAAATTTATTCATTGTAAGTTCACCTCTTTTAAAGTAAAAATGTTAATTAAAAAAATATCAATAAAATGACCCGAAAGGTAAAATGTTGCAACGCTCGGAAGGGGATCGATCCCTGACGGACCATGAACGTTATTTTACCTCGAACGCTTCCGATTACATATTATTAAGTATCAAAAAGGAATGTGAGAAATAAGATTAGGAATCCACCTGCTCTAGCCGATCCCGTCCTTGGACGGGCTTTTCTACTAGTGATTATATAATATACAGTTACGAGCGTCATTCTTCATCAGTCATCTCTGTCACCGTTTTTTTTTTTTTTTTTTTTTTGGAATGGCGCCCTCCTATTGGTCGGCTACGATCACGCCACCTTTGCCCCCCCCCCCCCCCACTCGCTTTATCGTTTTTGTAACCATTGTGTTGGAGCGGGTCGCTCCTTAAATAAATGCGTATATTAGTTAATAACCAAATGGAATCCTCTCTTTCTTTTTCCCAGTAAGAGACGCCTACGGAAGCCAACAGTACATAGACAGATAAAGCAAATAGGCTATAGTTATTAACTAACATATGCATTTATATAAGGCGCCAATTTATAATTGTAACAAATAGTATTTGAATCAAAACATTCAATCGGGTAAAACACGGGCGTTGCCCGGGTCATTCGGCTAGTATCTTATAAATATGAATTTGTGAATAAAAGTGTGTGAGCACACAGTCCAGTTCTACTTTATAACATAAAAGCTTTATAATAAAGATTCTTTCCTGCGTTTATATTTTAACTAATTCAAAAAGGAATCAAGGGTTCTGTATCTTTTCGTAATTCTTTTATTACTCAAACTTTCGGGCTAACATGTCCTTCAACACGGAGCTATCAGAAGTACTACTTCTTTAACACACACACACGACGTGTTATAATTAGATAGAAGTGGTACGTCTTATGTCACCGTGTTGAAGGGCATGTTAGCCCGAAAGCTTGAAAAATAAAAGAATTACGAAAAGAAACCGCTCCCTAGATTCCTTTTTGATTTAGTTAAAGCATATACTTTATTATATACATGTCATAATATATACTCTTCCAGGAATAATCAAGCCAACCTACAGACAACCCAGAGAGAGACGGGATGTAAAGTCCGGTCACTTGAGACACCAGCGACATTCCAAGGGGGCGACCACTGGGGCCCGTTGGTTAACACGTCGGGACTTTTAATACAGTTGGGGATTATGTGCGACACGAACGGCCGCCCGGCTGTGCCGGTCCCGTCTCTCTCTCTCTCTGGTTGTCTGGGTTTCTCTTCCAAATTGTGGTGTGATTATTTCTCTTCCCACCGTATTATACCACATGTATATCCCAAATATCGGAAAACCTGTTACACACATTTCTCTTCTGTATCTACGAATGACATCAGAACAATTGGACAAAAAAAGCTTGGATTTTGGACAATTTGGACAATTGGACAAAAGACAAAAAAGCAAAAAAAACGAATACAAAAAGTATCAAGATATAAAACCGATACACACACACATACAGCTTTATTAAGACCACCGATCTTATACAGATTCACCACAGGAAGAAATAATAGATGGAACTCCTATACTCCAGGCAGCGCAGCACCCAACAACAGCCTCCTGGTCCGACGCATGTTATAAAACCGATATAACCAAAATAATTAAAAATACATTTAATAATTTTACTAAAGTTAGTAAAAATGTAGTAATCAAGAATTGACATAATTGTTGAAAGAAAAACAAACTATGACTTTTGTGTTTGTATTTCAACAATGTTAAAACTGCTTTTCACATGTGTAGACATGTGGTGCACTTACAGTAAATGCAGTTGCTAACTACATACCATGATTATCATGGCCTGTACCATGTGTACTAGGGATAATTAAAACACCAATGTTTAAATGTGGTTTGCAATATTTTCAACAGTTATTTTACGTGGTTTTGGTCAAGTGGTCAATTAGATAGTGTTTCCATAGGTATTTTTAAATAAATATTTTCCCATACGTTTTTAATAATGTGTTTTCAAATGTTAAAAAGGGTTTGAAGTCTCCCAAAGATCATTTAGGGGGTTTCTGCGACCAGTTAACTTTTTATTATTATCCCTAATGTCGTTCCGCCAAGAGATCAACACCACAGAGGTCCGTACGTCTCTTGACATCACGGACAATACAGCAGCTACATTATACTTTAATGACCGATATGCCCTCACTTCTTTTTCTAGATTTAAATTCATTTTGTCTCCTCTCTAATTGTAAATACGCTGCTGTATCACCTCATAAGCATAAATAAATAATACACGTGGAACAGATCATGATAATCATGGTGGGTATTTAGCGACTACTTTTACTGTATATACACCACATGTCTACACATGTGAAAAGCAGTTCGACTTTGCACTTACAAATGTGCCAGAACCCCGTTTGGTTACTTGCACTAGCTGGTGGGGTTGACTTTTTCAAGATTCGGGGGCCATTGGAGCATTTTTTAATTAGAAAAAAAGTGCCCAATGAGGGATTCGATCCCGGGTTGTAGCAATCGAAAAACCAATGTTTTAGACTTCCACCCTTCCACCGACCCCCTCCAGTTAACCCATCACGAAAGGGATCTCTACAACCAGTAATTATTGTAGGAATAAAATTTCGCAGGTGTTCAATAGTTTGAAGATTGGGTTAACCCACTAAAGTAAGAGACAAGGAGAAATAAATGACTTTCTGAGAGATCAAGGCACTGCTGTGATAAATTATCTGGTATATCCAACTCCTTGTCGAGTATTGTCAGAAGCTTCAACTACACCATCATCCTTTATTCTAGAGAAAGAGTTGTGAAAAGAGAGACGCGGAGTAATGGCTAAACCAAAACCTAATTACGTCACCTCCATCCTTTCAGTTGAAGGTCGCCGCTGATCTGGAGCGGTCTGGTGTTTTTCTATTTTGGCTGTTTAAAACTTTATGTTCTTTTTAAATCACTCTACACTCTCGATATATCTTCATTTTATGGCTGTTCTCACATCATTTTATGATACGATGCATTAGCGCGTCATTTGTTATAAGAAATTCAAGCTAGTTTGCCAACCATAGCATACTATATGTGGGGCTGGGTGGTGGAATTGAGGACCCCCTCATCGCATGGAAGAGGACACTTGTATGGTGGGCATAGACTCCCCGGCTGAAAATTTAAATTTGTAAATATTAATTCTTCTTTAAATTATTATATAGATGGAAATTTTGCCGGGAGGATATTGATTTAAAGAGACAAAGGTCGTCTCTCCCGTTAAAAAATAGACGTCAAAACTAGACGCCATCCATTGACCGTCACCGCAAACTAGCGGCCTCAGATCGGTGACAAAGCCACAACACCAGCTTTGGCAAACTGAAAAGCGTCCACCTAGAGACCATGGTTTCGGGCTAATGGCCCTCTTCAGTCTAGGGCGGACTTTATTCCATGAGATCCACACGGGATCTAATGGAATCTTGACAATCTGCCATATTTTAGCCATAGATTTGGCCCAGCCACTTTGCCAGCTAAACACCTCTTTGGCAGATTGTCAAGATTCGATTAGATCCCGTGTGGATCTCATGGAATAAAGTCCGCCCTAGACTGACGAGGGCCATTAGCCCGAAACCATGGTCTCTAGGTGGACGCTTTTCAGTTTGCCAAAGCTGGTGTTGTGGCTTTGTCACCGACCCGAGACCGCTAGTTTGCGGTGACGGTCAATGGATGGCGTCTAGTTTTGACGTCTATTTTGACGGGAGAGGCGACCTTTGTCTCTTTAAATTATTATATAATAAGGCAAAATAGCCTAGCTGCGAAAGCTTTAGACTTTTAGAACCTGATGTCCCTGGTTCGAACACGCTTTTCGCTATCTTTTTATTTTCTCTAATTGTTTCTGTGATCTCTTCTTCATTTTGTAAATATTGACTGAGTTGTCAATAAATTTGTTTTAATTGTCATAGCATACCATAGTTTGCTTAAGTACCATTTCAATTATTCCACCTCTCAGTGCAGCATATAAAAGCAGAATGATCCAATACAGTATTAGAGCTCTAAAGAAGCGGTCTGATAGATTAAATTAGCGAAACCACTGGGAGGGTTCACCACTGATGAGTCAAGCCCTCTCGATATATATTTTTTCATCGCAGTAAGGACAGTAGAAGTTTGATTTTTTTGTGAAAAGAAACATTCACGTCTTAATGTCTTCATTCGCTATATATAGATGGCGCGTTATTGCTTTGTATTATTTTCAATATAAATCAATTTTCTACTATCCTTACTGCAATGATGAAATAAAGGGAGGATTTACCACTGATGAGCTAGATCCTCCCATTATTTTAACATTGCAGTAAGGGAAGTAGAAAATTGATTTATTTTAAAAAGAATCAATCATACGCGTCAAAATAGTTTAAATTTCTTATGTAGGCATATTGTCTGTAAAAAAAAGGGATACCAATAAAAGTAATCATGAAATTAGATTGATTTTATGTTTTTAGTACAATAATAGGCTTTTTTTGTTTTATAATAACCCTTTGTATTTAGATATACAGTTAAACCTGTCTATAGCGTTCCCCTCTAAATAGCGCCTCCCTTTCTATAGCGCCCGATTTTAAATACGTAGTACGATGCGATTTACATTAAAAGTGACCTATAGTGACCTATAGAATAAAAGGATTTAAAAGCGCGAATGTTTCTTTTATACATAAAACGAACTTCTACTGTCCTTACTGCGATGAAAAAATATATTGGGAGGGCTTGGCTCATCAGTGGTGAACCCTCCCAGCGGTTTCGCCAATTTAATCCACCAGACCGCTTCTCAGAGCTCTTATACTGTATTGGATCATTCTGCTTTTATATGCTACACTGAAGGATGGAATCTTAGAAATGGGTTTCAAGTAAACTATGGACATAAGCTTATAGGACAGTAGAATTACATTCAAATATTTGCTTCGAGCAATGCTCTTCAGCAAACTATAAATACAAGGCCATTAGGAATAAATCGCAGTAAGGACAGTAGAAATTCGTTTTATGTATAAAAGAAACATTCGCGCTTTTAAATCCTTTTATTCTATATGTATAGATGGCGCGTTATTGCTTTGTGTTAATTTATTCCTAATGGCCTTGTATTTATAGTTTGCTGAAGAGCATTGCTCGAAGCAAATATTTGAATGTAATTCTACTGTCCTATAAGCTTATGTCCATAGTTTACTTGAAACCCATTTCTAAGATTCCATCCTTCAGTGTAGCATATAAAAGCAGAATGATCCAATACAGTATAAGAGCTCTGAGAAGCGGTCTGGTGGATTAAATTGGCGAAACCGCTGGGAGGGTTCACCACTGATGAGCCAAGCCCTCCCAATATATTTTTTCATCGCAGTAAGGACAGTAGAAGTTCTTTTTATGTATAAAAGAAACATTCGCGCTTTTAAATCCTTTTATTCTATATGTATAGAAGGCGCGTTGTTGCTTTGTGTTAATTTATTCCTAATGGCCTTGTATTTATAGTTTGCTGAAGAGCATTGCTCGAAGCAAATATTTGAATATAATTCTACTGTCCTATAAGCTTATGTCCATAGTATACTTGAAAACCATTTCTAAGATTCCATCCTTCAGTGTAGCATATAAAAGCAGAATGGTCCAATACAATATTAGAGCTCTGAGAAGCGGTCTGGTGGATTAAATTGGCGAAACCGCTGGGAGGGTTCACCACTGATGAGCCAAGCCCTCCCAATATATTTTTTCATCGCAGTAAGGACAGTAGAAGTTCGTTTTATGTATAAAAGAAACATTCGCGCTTTTAAATCCTTTTATTTTATATGTATAGATGGCGCGTCATTGCTTTGTGTTAATTTATTCTTAATGACCTTGTCTTTGTGATTTGCTGAAGAGCATTGCTCGAAGCAAATATTTGAATATAATTCTACTGTCCTATAAGCTTATGCCCATAGTATACTTGAAAACCATTTTTAAGATTCCATCCTTCAGTGTAGCATATAAAAGCAGAATGGTCCAATACAATATTAGAGCTCTGAGAAGCGGTCTGGTGGATTAAATTGGCGAAACCGCTGGGAGGGTTCACCACTGATGAGCCAAGCCCTCCCAATATATTTTTTCATCGCAGTAAGGACAGTAGAAGTTCGTTTTATGTATAAAAGAAACATTCGCGCTTTTAAATCCTTTTATTTTATATGTATAGATGGCGCGTTATTGCTTTGTGTTAATCATCATATGTAATGTACTTTGTACAAACTGAGGATAAATAAATAAAACTCTGTAATAGATTAAGAGTTGAGCTGAAGCAAGAGATAGAAGTCAAAAACGTCTAAAATCGAGATAGATGGAAGTCCCACAACAACATCTAAAGATAGATAGGAAACTGTCAGGGCGACGCCAGTGTACAATTTCGCCAGCCGATCCACGCTCTTGTTGCATCTGCTGAAATGCAATACTTCCTCTCTCGGCAAAGAAATATAAGGCCTCCGCCCTAGCCAAAAATATAGTCACTTCACCATCAGCGGAAGCCCTCGTCGGTTGTCACCAAGGTCCTCCTCATCCACCATGTAGACCAGTAAGAACTCTTCTATCTCTATCTTTCGCTCCTATCTCGACTCCTATCTGTTCACGGAACTTTCCTACTACAACTGTGTCTCTTCGTTTTTTGTGATGGACATTCCCAAGCTTTCCACTCTGCCTCGACCACGACTGCCTCTACTCTGTGAGAACTGTTAAAGGTCTCCCAAGGTGCAGAGAGGTACTGAAAAACTCTCCACGCCCTGACTGTTCCTCTCGGTTACTACAGGTTTGCCCTTTTCGGTTACCATACCACAGCGAGAGAACCTCGGTTACCGCATACACATTATTATATACATATTTTAAATACTTATTATATATTGAGAGAAAAATATATTACATTATTTCAGTTTGAAAAACATTTTTTTTTTTTTAAATAAACGTGAGTGGTGGCGTGGTGGATGATACGTGCTGGTTGAATGATATCTCGAGACTTCAAATTAAATTTAATAAATTCATGAACTATTGTGTTTAATATAGAAGAGTGCCTACATCTATGGGATAGTATTTTTCCATATTATTTCGTATGTTTCTGATATTTCAATGCATCTGTTTATGTTTTTTTTTTTTGTTCATTGTTTATAACAACATTTAACAAGTTTAACCGCAAATGTTTCTTTTTACAGAACGAAAAGGAGAAATATAAGGAAAATTACGACTTTTCCCATCCCTTGACACTTTTATTTTTCCGTTCATCATTACTCTTCAAAATTCATCCTTTCATACTTCATCTCTAAGGATAGGAATAGTCGTTATTTCTCCTTAAATAATTAAAATTACGATGTTTCGTTCTGTAAAAAGAAACATTTGCGGTAAAACTTGTTAAATGTCGTTCAATAATCATAGCCGCATTATATTGGATTATCCATTATATATTTTCTCCTGTAGAAGGGCAGAGATTCCTGAAAGCTTGAGATGGTTTTTGAATTAAAAAGAAACTCATCTCCGGAAACATTTTTTAATTGTTTAATATTTTAAACTGTAACTTCACATCTACATATACTTTTGTTGAATTTATTTTTGTATTTGAACTTTGTTGGAAAACAGTGAAGGTGCCCTTTAAGATCCTCCCTTATTTGCATATACTGCTTGAGTGAATGTTTCGCCGAAAGAATCTTATTTCTGTCCATCAAACATGATACATCAATATTATTATCATCATTTTCTGATTAAAATTAAATATTTGGCTCGAAAGTTTGCGAAATCAAAATTAAAAGAAACTCTTTACCTTAATTTTATTTATTCTTTCTTTTTCAAATAATTTCTAGGTAACTATTTCTCATATAAAATTAAATAAATTAGCCTAATACTTGTGAATTTTAATTTTGCTTGGTTGAAAATATGACTAAAATCTCATTTAGGCTTAATTATAGTCTTAAAATTTCAGCCAGATTGGTTAAGTATTGTGGAAATATATAAGGAACAAATAAATAAACATACATACGTTGATTTTTATATATAGAGATTTTTAATTTATATATTTCAAATATAAAGTTGTCCCAAAAGTTCGTGTTTTTCTTAAAACGTTGTTTTTCTTATTACTTGGTGAATAATATTATTTCGGCGAATACATAATAATACATAATACAATTACTTTATACATAATACAAGGACATTATACATAACGGCGAGTAATATTGATATTTGAAATTTTTTGCGAGTTTTTACGAACTTTTGGGATAACCTTGTATAGTCGTCTTTTAAATTATTAATCGAAATATTTTTAAAAATCATAATTTTAACTTTTTTGTCGGAATATATATTCAATAAAGCGAAGTGTGTTTTCGTGTAATCTATCATAATAGAGGGATTTTACTGATGAAGAAGAATAGTTTGATTGAAAATTACTGTGGACGACAGAATGAATGGAAAGAGAATGGTAGGAAAAAAAAAAAAGATAATAGACCTGATTGAATTGATGGGGGATGTTAGGAGGATATAAAGAGAAGAGTTCAAGTTAGAGATACATGGCTTAACAGAGATCAATACCTGTTCAAACGCGATGAAACTGAAAAAAAAGGAGCTTTAGTAGAATATTGTAGCAAAGTATTTATTATTTTATTAACAGAGTATCTTTGTTATGTTTATATTTTGATACTCTGTGAACTTCTCTCGTTGTTTATCTTTTGTTTATCCTTCATATAGTTTGTTCTTGACTTAAATAAATTGCCGTGTCATCTTGAAGTTTGTCTTTCCTACTAATTTTCCAGGTGGCAATATTGTAGCGTAGAAATCAAGTCTTTGTATATCTGAAGGTGTAAAAGTATTTATTGATGACGTCACGGCGACTAGTCGACAATTATCAACAAACCAACCCAACTATCTACAGCTAGAGAATATCAAGCAAGCAAGCTAGGCAACTAAATGATGATTTAGAAAATGTAAAATTTTAAATCTGTTCCCAAATATTTTCATTGAATAATTAAATTAAACAATAAATTATTTCTTCGCCACAATATCAAAGAAACATCCAACACATTATATTTACATACAGATGGCTATGTTAAGGAAAAAGTGTAAAAATCTTTATTCATTTTATTATTTCAGATAATACCATCTGTTTATTTTGTTTATTCATAACCTGGTGGGTTGAGTATAAAATTCTTCTGCGTTTTGATTCTATCAGCTACAGTCATGTTTCTTGTACTGCTCTTTGGCGTCTTGTTCCAAGGTGAGTTCTGGTGCGTCTTTACATAGTGATCAGTCCTACTGTAAATCAGGGATTACTAGATTTATTAGACTACTAGACATTACAGCTATTGTACTAGAGATAGATAAAACGATTTTATTCTAAATGTTGTACAACAGGCCTATTTTTGTGCTTTTTGTTATAAAGCGTATTGTTTGATGAATTTACATATGTATTGCGTTTATGTCATAAAAATATTACTTGAAAGTGCTAATTGTTCTGCTTTTAATAAATCACTGCAAATGTCCGTTAAATTTGTGAGATTAATCAACTCATGAACAGCATCGATATAGCAGGAATTCAGTAGACGCATTCACGATGACAATGCAATGTTATATGCACATATAAAGGAAATTTCGTATATTATTCTCCGAGAAAATTAGGAATTTTTTTTAAATGATTTTATCACGCTTTAACATTTTATTTTTTTAATTTGTAGAAATTGAGATTAAAACTACTAAAATGAACGTTAGTATTTTATAGTTTTTTTTAAAGAAACTCTCTCTCTCTCTCTCTTTTTACCGATATAAAATTTTACCTTTAATATAAAAAGTTTTAATTTTATTAGAAATGTGTTAAAAATAATCGCGAAATATTTTTGGATTCTATATTAATTGATTAAATAGATTAAAATTTGAGTCAAAGCTGATATAAAGTATTTTTATAATTCTCTTTAACATTTATTTGAAGAATTATATTTCACTTATGATATCAATTCGTTTATTTATGATCTTGAAAATTTTCTAGCAATGACACTGGCAGGCTATAAATTAGATATTTTATTTTTCAGAAAAGCATATATTCTACTAGATTGAGCATAAAGAAATAGGGATAGAGAAAACAAACCTATTGTTAGACAATTTATACATATATGTGATGAGGTTCCTAGTCGACTTAATCTATGGTGTGCGATCCTGTTGACTCTTGTAGAATCCTGTCGACTCTCGCTATACTGTGGTAACCGAGGGTCTCTCGCTGTGGTATGGTAACCGAAAGGGACAAACCTGTAGTAACCGAGAGGGACAGTAAGGGCGTGGAGAATTTTCCAGTACCTCTCTGCACCTTGGGAGACCTTCAACAGTTCTCACAGAGTAAAGGCAGTCGTGGTCGAGGCAGCGTGGAAAGCTTGGGAATGTCCACACAAAAATCGAAGACACAGTTGCACTAAGAAAGTTCCGTGAACAGATAAAAGTTGAGCTAGGAGCGAAAGATGGAGATAGAAGAGTTCTTACTGGTCTACATGGTCGATGAGGAGGACCTTGGTGACAACCGACGAGGGCTCACGCTGATAGTGAAGTGACTATCAAGTGACTATATTTAGTGTTATTTCAATCTAATAAAACTAGGACGGAGGCTTTTCATATCTTTTCCGAGAAAGGGAGTGTTGCATTTCAGCAGATGCGAAGAGCGTGGATCGTCTGGCGAAATTATACACTGGCGCCATCCTGACAGTTTCCAATCTATCTTTAGATATTGTTGAACTTCTAAATCTATCTCGATTTTAGACGTTTTTGACCCATTGCTTTAGCTCAACTCTTAATCTATTACAGAGTTTTATTTATTTATCCTCAGTTTGTACAAAGTACATTACATATGATGATGTAATGACACATGTCAATCATGCGTATAATTATTTACAGATGTGTTTCTATTATACAACATGAAAATCTTGTTATAAGTTATATACAATATGGGGTTGTTGGTTTAAATTACCATAGATGGGCCCCGGGAGTGAAAGGGTTTATCTGGGTTCAAGCGGATAAAGCCTCTCTAACACAGGTAAGTAATTAAAATTTATTTTAATTAATTTGAACTGTGAGGGTTAAAAAGGGCTATAGCAAGATGATTTGTTTGTATATATCTGAAAATAATAAAAATAAAACTTGTTCAATCAAAAAGTTATATTATTGGTTATATAAAAAAATATTTTTTTAGATAAAACCGTTGTTTAAATTAAATACATAATGTTATGATTATGTGAAAGAGAATTAAAATATCTAAGGTATAATTGGCGGGCGTTGGAAAGGGTTAGGGGTTAAAAAATATGCAATTGTAAGTATGACACATGCAACCAAATAATCAGATCCAGGTGCAAAGCGAGGATATAGACTTGAGCGTCTTCCTAGGCGATATTTCACTTGCGATCCTATATAAGGGTTACAGTGCTTTGTCACAATTTTAGGGTTATTGGGTTAAAAAGTTGAAGAAATAGTGGTTCATTAATATGAGTGGGAAAGGAGTGAGATAGAGCCATGCGATAAGTAGATTTGTAGCGACAGTAGGTGGTCTGACTTGACTCGAAATCAAAGGTTGATTGTGGTCCGCTAGAGCTGAAAAAAAAAGTTGTGAACGCTTTGTGAATGCGTTGGTGACTGTGCTCTGCGGATGATTGAAATAAACTCTTGAAGCGTGTTCAGGCCAGAAGTTGGGATTTTTAAATCTGGGGAATTGTGTTCAAAGAGTTTGTTGAAATACGAAATAAAAAAAAATTGTCAAGCAGTACTGTCGTTTTTCTACGTTGATGTGAAGCAATGGCTGAAAAAGATAGTAATAATAAAGTATAGGGAATTGGTTAAAGAATATGATTGTTGTAAGCGGTTGTTGCATGCCCAATAGTTGATGATATAAATTGTCATATTATAAAGGTATGAACAAGTATAAAATGAATAAAAAGATAGACATATGATTGTGGGTAAAAAAAAGTGTAAGTGAACAATATCAAACATGTAATATATAAAAGATATAATAATTAAGAAAATAAAAATGATTTTTGAAACAATTAAATGTTTTGCAATACTAAAATAATATGAAAAATAAAAGTAAATTTGATTAAAGTTTTTTTTTTAAATAATGTTGGATTAAATATTTGATTATATAATTGAAAGGTAAAAATAAAAATAATTATTCAAGATTTCATACAAATTAGAATATAATTAAAGATTATTATAATGATTAGATAAATGTTAAGTAGTGGAAAATTGAATAATATCCTCGTTTATCCAAAAGGTGATATGTAGATAATTATATCTCTTTTCCATTATTAAGTCTATATCAGACTCAACCAAGTTGTTTTAATTGGTGATATCAATTAACATGTAAAATGTTTAATATATGTTGTGTTGTGTGTTGTGATTAAGGCGTTGGTGAGATTTGTGAGAAAACCTAAATAGTTAGTGTGAAACATGTGTTTAAAAAAATGGCGATCATGAAGATAGCGGTCAAGATGATAGCTTTGTGAGGGGAGAAGGACGTTGGACGGGGGATATGTAACTGAAATAGATTCGGGGATCCTATTACTGGGGGGTCACTCGTTAGGGGTGTTTGTTATTTTTGTCATTTACTTGAAACTGACTTTCTTCTTTTGTTTTATTGAGGTTGGAAATTTCCTGTAATAATTGAAAGATATGGTTTCCTCGGTGTTCGTAGTTGTGGTGTTTCGAAGTTAGTTTAGACTAGGTAAAAATTTTATTCAGTGATGTCAGGTTTAGATGTGTGGTGACAGTTCGACTTTCGAAGTGGACACGCTTTGGGGTGAGATGTGTCACAGGCATGAAGGCGTCTTTGACCTGAAAAGTGAAAAGTTTTGTGGTGTGGCGCTGTGACACGAAGTGAAAAATTGTGAATGAAAAGGTGTCACGTGAAGTCGTTGTTTGGTACAAAGTCTAACCTGTTTCACCATGAATAACAAATTTACTAAAGTCATGGGTGGTAGTTGTAGGAAACACATCGCGAATATTTATATTGTTAGTGGATATGGCACGTTTAATGTGAAATTTTTTAGTGTTTAGTGGGGCGACGTTATGGAGCTCGTGTGGCTCGAAATTGGATTTGTTTGTGAAGTCGCGGACTAATAATTGTTGCCAATTGGAGAGAGTGATGTGTGAGGGTGTTGTAGAGCTGGAAAAAATGTGTTCCAACTATGTTAATATATAATAATGAATAGATTCAAAAAGGATGAGTTTCTTTATTTGGAAAATTAATTCGAGCTTTCGGGCGCAAGCTGCCCTTCTACAGGAATAATAGTTACAATTTCAATTAAGCATGTATTTACAGTTCTATATATTTTATTTAAATGGTTTCTCGCTTTGGTCTTGCATAGCGTGAGTGGATCACATGCCCGCGCGATTTAGTTCAAATCAAAGAAAAGCCCTGATAAAGAGATGCGCGTTGCCCCTAGAAATTATGTTAATATATATTTAAAAATTATATTTTTTCTTATCATTGAATATGATAACTAAAATGATCCTTGTTAAAAGGGCAATGGCGTGAGAGTGACAAATAGTTTTAATTGAGGCGTTTACCTAAAATGGTGAATATGACAATTATTTTTGAAAATGTATAAATATTTGATTGAGAAATTGGTATATTTTGGTATGAAAATGATATTAAGAAAAACTAAAATAAGTTTTGAATTATGATATGAGTGTTTTTTTTAAATAATAATAATGATTTTTTTTTTCAAATTGTAGATTTGGATAATGCCATTTTAGAGAGAGAGAGAGGTAAATTTAAGAAAGACATGTAAATTGATAAAAATGTTTGATTGGCGATTTTTTAAAGTAAAATTGAAAGTAATGAATTGAAATTTATAACCTGATTAAAAATAAAGTAAATTTGATAATAAGTATATATATAGATAATAATATAAAAAGTAAAAATTGATTTCAAAATGCTTAAAGTGAAAATATAAATATAAAATTTATATGGGGAATCAAGTTGTGAAGTTGAGGATAAAGTTAAGGTAGGTTTTTAAAAACTTACAATTGTGTGATGATTGTTCAGTCAGGAAACTTGGTCTCTGGTTGTTTTCCTGCTGACGTGGAAAGCGCTCCATGTAGGGCTTGTTGAAGCTTGTAGCTTCTGTAAAGTTGATGGCGGCTTGTCGCCTTGAGCATTGTCTCGACGATGTGAGGTCGAAGGTGGAGAACTTATCACCGGGTTTGCTTCATTCTGCTCCTCGATTTCCATGACTTGCGGGAATTTCGACTGTGTCTTTGGGATGGTCAGACATCTTGCTCCCGGCGTTGGCGATCTATTGGTGGGTCTGCGGAGGTCCCTTGGGACAGCGTGTCTTCCGTAAATATCTCTTGTTGGGGAGAGATTGCTTTGTCGTTTCGTTGGAATGGCCGGTTTGTTCCTCCATCTTCGCTCTTTCTCGCTTCTATCTGGACAGTCTTCTTACCTTCTTCGTTGTGTCATTCTTCGTTTTGGTCATCCTGTCGACTATAAATGTGATGAGGTCCTGTTGACTCTTGTAGAATCCTGTCGACTCTCGCTATACTGTGGTAACCGAGGGTCTCTCGCTGTGGTATGGTAACCGAAAGGGAAAAACCTATAGTAACCGAGAGGTACAGTCAGAGCGTGGAGAATTTTCCAGTACCTCTCTGCACCTTGGGAGACCTTTAACAGTTCTCACAGAGTACAGGCAGTCGTGGTCGAGGCAGCGTGGAAAGCTTTGAAATGTCCACACAAAAAACGAAGACACAGTTGCACTAAGAAAGTTCCGTGAACAGATAAAAGTTGAGCTAGGAGCGAAAGATGGAGATAGAAGAGTTCTTACTGGTCTACATGGTCGATGAGGAGGACCTTGGTGACAACCGACGAGGGCTCACGCTGATGGTGAAGTCACTATCAAGTGACTATATTTTTGGCTAGGACGGAGGCCTTTCATATCTTTTCCGATAAAGGAAGTATTGCATTTCAGCAGATGCGAAGAGCGTGGATCGTTTGGCGAAATTATACACTGGCGCCATCCTGACAGTTTCCAATCAATCTTTAGATGTTGTTGAACTTCTAAATCTATCTCGATTTTAGACGTTTTTGACCTTTTGCTTTAGCTCAACTCTTAATCTATTACAGAGTGTTATTTATTTATCCTCAGTTTGTACAAAGTACATTACATATGATGATGTAATCACACATGTCAATCATGCGTATAATTATTTACAGATGTGTTTCTATTATACAACATGAAAATCTTGTTATAAGTTATATACAATATGGGGTTGTTGGTTTAAATTATACCATATATATATGTAGAATTATATCTATAATATATTAAATATAATTGGTATAAGAGAAGGAGTATAGATAGTTAAAAAGAAATTAGATAACTATTATTTTTAAGGTATCAAAAAGGTTTTGTATTTAATGTAACAAAATAGGGCTATAAATATAGCTCGCACACAAAAAGATTGGACAGATATTCTGCTTCTTTACTTTGAACCATGAATATAATGATATTTGCTGCCACTCCCAAGACCACAGCTCTCCATGCTGCAAGCAACAAGTATGATTCACCTTTAAAATGTTTGACTGTACACTATTCCATCCAGGCTTATTATTCTAAACAATTAAACCACTTTTATTCCAAATATGCCCAGCCTTCCAATACCCAAGATTCCAGATGTCTATCAGCTTAGGAATCACCTTTATCCCTGGATCGTTCCAAATGTCGCCACGGCTGTTCTTAAGAACTCTTTGTTATATTTAGAAGGTAGCGCTAAGTGGTGTTTTATTTCTTCGAATATTTTCCAACAATTTCATACTTTGAGTGGTAGTTTCTCCATCAAGTCCAACAAAAGGTTCTATGCAGGTAAGTAGTGTAGGAGTTGGGTCATCCATTTGGATCAGAAAGACGCGGTAGTACGATTAGGTATTTTTAGATTTTAGTATTAGATGACGCTTTCGCAGAAGCTTGATGAAAGTATAATTATGCTTAAACGACGGATTTCGACTCGGCTTCTAATGGAGGCGACCTAGCATCAAAGAAGGTGTTGGAGTGAGCAGGTTAGCTTTGTCCAGAATTCCGGGTGCACTTCAATCTAATTGAATGCCAAATCCTTTGGTGACTCTTCGGAGGTGTTCAAATCACCGAGGATCCGTGCAGTTTCTTCACTCGTTGCATTTGATGATGTCGCTCTTCATGAGCCTGAGAGATGTGTGCGTTGACGCAAATCATGGAGACTCCTCGAGCGGTTAGGTCGACGGCAACAAGCTTGTCAGGTCATAGGATTTGCTTCCAGCGTACAACAACTCAGGGTGCGAAGACGCAGGCGAGGTCTAATCCCATGATGGTCGTTGCAGACACAACGAGGACTCTTTTGTCGTAGCAGAAGACTCATGCATCGTCCACGGCCATGAATCTAATCTCCTACTGGACGCAGATTACGAATTCTTACTCGTTTTCTGATTAGCTTCGTTAGAAGTGGGCGACGAAAAGTCTTAGTTATTTTATATGGATCTGTCACAGCAGTAAGCTGAACATAGGAAGACATGGGCTTACTCGGAGCACTCGGGAAGTCAAAAGGCCGTTTCTCTATAATAAACACCTTGTCCTTCTACATTTAAATCCATTGAGGGAAGTTGGTTCGTTTGTGTCCTATTTCGTGGCGTAGGAAGCAAAGTATCCCGTATGACTATTTGGTAGAAGAGATACTCCCCTGGAATTAATCTCCAGAAAAGCGGAATGGGCGAATAGATTCACCCTATCGTCTATCCCTATCACCCAGACTTAAGTCTGGTCATCTACGGACAATGACCTTCCAGAATGGTTTCAAGGTTTTTTCACTATCTACTAAGTGCAATTCTCAACCTCAACCCCAAAACACATTATTGACTGCATTGACTCATTCATTGTTGAGCTTTACTCATTCCCAGCAGACCCCATCAAAAGTCTCAAGCTTTACAAGCTTGATACCCTAATATGATTGAGTGGAGATAAAAAAGAAGTGGATTAGTTAGGATGTTAGGTAGAAATAAAGAGAAGAGTTCAAGTTAGAGATACATGACTTAACAGAGACCAATACCTGCTCAAACGCGATGACTGAATAAAAAGAGGCTTTAGAAGAATATTAAAGAAACATCCAACACCTCAGATTTACATACAGATGGCTATGTTAAGGAAAAAGTGTATAAATTTTTATTCATTCCCTTATTTCAGATAACACCATCTGTTTATTTTGCATATTCACAACGTGGGGGGTTAGGTATAAAAATCCTCTGCGTTTTTATTCTACAGCTGCAGCCATGTTTCTTGTACTGCTCTTTGGCGTCTTGTTCCAAGGTGAGTTCTGGTGCGTCTTTACATAGTGATCAGTCCTACTGTAAATCAGGGATTACTAGATTTATTAGACTATTAGACATTACAGCTATTGTACTAGAGATATATACAACGATTTTATTCTAAATGTTGTACAACAGGCCTATTTTTGTGCTTTTTTTTAGAAAGCGTATTGTTTGGTGAATTTACATATGTATTGCGTGTATGTCATAAAATTATTACTTGAAAGTGCTAATTGTTCTGCTTTTATTAAATCACTGCAAATGTCCGTTAAATTTGTGAGATTAATCAACTCATTCGAACAGCATCGATATAGCAGGAATTCAGTAGACGCCTTCACGATGACAATGCAATGTTATATGCACATATAAAGGAAATTTCGTATATTATTCTCTGAGAAAATTAGGAATGTTTAAAAATTATATCATCACGCTTAAGCCTTTTAAAAATATTTGTTGAAAGTTAGGTTAAAACTACTAAAATAAACGTTAGTATTTTATAGTTTTTTTTTAAGAAACTCTCTCCCTTTATTTTAACGAATATAAAATTTTACCTTTAATATTAAAATGTTTTAATTTTAATAGAAATGTGTTTAAAATCATCTCGAAATATTTTATTGGACTATATATTATTTGAATATATAGATTTTAAAATTTGAGCCAAAGCTGATAAAAAGTATTTTTATAATCCTCTTAAACATTTATTTGAAAAATTATATTTCACTTATGATATCAATTCCTTCATTTATGAAATTATTCTAACAACGACTTTGGAAAGCTATTAATTAGATATTTTCCTTTTTGGGAAAGCACATATTCTACTGGATTGAGCATAAAGAAATAGGGAGAGAGAAAACAAACCTATTTGATATTTCCTGAGGGTCTCTCGCTTTACTATGGTAACCGAGAGGGACAGTCAGGGCGTGGAGAGTTTTCCAGTACCTCTCTGCACCTTAGAAGACCTTTAACAGTTCTCACAGAGTACAGGCAGTCGTAGTCAAGGCAGAGTGGAAGACTTGGGATTGTCGACACAAAAAACGATGGGACACAATTGTACTAGGAAAGTTCCGTGAACAGATAAAGGGTTGAGGTAGGAGCGAAAGATAGAGATGGTTAAGAACAAGTATCTTACTGTTCTACATGGTCGAGCATCAAAAGATGAAGTGACGAGGGCTCCCGCGTACTGTGAAGTGACATTGTATTTTCGGCTAGGGCGGAGGTCTTATATATATTTGCCGAGAGGAAGTACTGGGTTTCAGCGGATGCAATAAGGGCGTGGATCGGAAGAGATCATTGTACACTCCTAACGACTTCTTGGCAATGCCCTGGCATCTTTTAAATCTTTTAAGACGTTTTTAGACCATTTAGTACTTCTATCTCAATCTTTGCTTATTTTGCTCAACTCTTAATCTATTACATAGTTTTATTTATTTATCCTCAGTTTGTACAAAGTACATTACATATGATGATGTAATGACACATGTCAATCATGCGTATAATTATTTACAGAAGTGTTTATTATACAATATGAAAATCTTGTTATATTATATACAATGTGAGTTTGTTGGTTTAAATTACCATATTTCGTGGTATAGGAAGCAAGGTATATTGTATGACTATTGGGTAGAAGAGATACTCCCCTGGAATTAATCTCCTGACAAGCGGAATGGGCGAATTGTTTCGCTCTATCGTCTATCCCTATCACCCGGACTTAAGTCTGGTCATCTACAGACAATGACTTTTCAGAATGGTTTCAAGGTTTACCAACTCTGTACTAAGTGCAATTCTCAACCTGCAACCCCAAAACACATTATTGACTGCATTGACTCATCCATTGATGAGCTTTACTCATTCCCAGCAGACCCCATCAAAAGTCTCAAGCTTTACAAGCTTTATACCCTAATATGATTGAGTGGAGATAAAAAAAGAAGAAGAAGAACCCTATCGTGCAGGTTTATGAACACTTCACAGAGTGCATCGGTCCAACAGAGATGAGGATAATGGGCTCCTCCATTTCCCAAAAATTGGTGTTTGAGACCAACTGTATGTAGGATCTGAGGACGGATCATCGTTTGCTAAAAATAACAAAAGGTTTCCGAGAAGAATATGTTCTGCCCTCTTACTCAAAGGAAACGCTCGGAGAACGGTATCTTCAATTTCTATCCCCTCTATAATTATATTTCTCTGGAGAGGCCAGCAAATATTTGACCATCCATATCCGTCAGATAGCTTACCTTTATTCTGCCTATTTTGACCATGGCTGAAATTATGTGAAAATTCCAGGTAGACATTGTGAACTACCTTACACCAGTCGCCAACTTGGCTCGAAAGTACGCATGTTTCTGCCTTGTGCATTCTTGTACACAGAACCCGGTTGAAGATTGGTTAGATTACTCTTGTTTTAGCGACCACTGTCTGGACATAGCTCTTCTTGTTCTTCCGGTTCACAGCCTCAGAGAGTTGGAAGATTTTTCAGTACTGTACAGACCTTTGTGTATCCGGAGATGTCTTCAGTCATTGGGGGTTGTCTCTTCCTTGTCAGCGAGCTCGATCCAGTTTGTTGAAGGCTTCTTTGCTCCAAGAATGAGCATTTTGATATCCCCATCAGTTACCGTAGAGATGCTGATCATATGTTTGCAGATTATGGGGAAGAATCCTCAGTGTAAACAGTTTTATATTTCTATATCACTACAAAATCACACTAATCACTATACATATCACCAAAAAAAATTGTAAACACCAATCTGTTTTTATAGGATCACGCACCCGCACATTCTCGAGCACCAGAGTGCTATGTGCATACCTCTACACAAACCAAGTGATAATTTAAATAAAACTGGCTTTAGATGGTATTTTAAATCAAATTTGATCGATAAAGTATTACTGAGGTAGGACGATTATCTTTGGGAGTTTAACAGTAACAACTCACACCCCGACCTTTATCTGAAATATGAGAACTCAGAATTACGGGGTTTCTGATTTGTCCATACCGCCAGAATATTCACAATATATCTTGGATAAAGGAGGCCTTTCACTTGAAATCAATATTCTTGGTTACTATAAATGAAAACTTTGTTTTGCTATACACAAAGGGAAATAGTATTAAACCCAGATGAAATTATAGTAAAATATAGTAATTAGCTCAAATTTGCTTCTTTTGTGGGAATATAAAAGTTATTAAATTTAAAATTCGAAGCGTCTAAAAATTATTCTAATGCGGGTCTTTTTTTTTTTTTGTCTATGTAATACCCTATGCCAAGATACGTGATATTCCAAAAATACCTTCTAGGTGGTAAAGTAAATTTCTATTAGATATTAATTTCTCTAAAATTCGTTTTTAAACCTTTGTAAAGTTATAACGTCAATTTAAAGATTTCAACACGCGCAATAATTATTGTAGATTGTACCTAACTCTTCTTTATTCCTATCAAAATAGTTTTATTTGTTCAAAGATTTAATAAATTGTCTTATAAATAAAAAGGATCCTCCATCACGTCGGGATTGGAGATATCCCCGCAGCAGATGGAGGAATACTTCGCCGCCTGCGACATGGAGCGACTGGGGAAAGACATCACGGTATGGGCTAACATCAACCCAGCTAATGGACAATGGATGAGCGACAAGACTCGAGAAGATTTGGATGAACATTGCAAGTAAGTACTTACATTATGTTCTAGTATATTTTATTATGTTTATTGTGTCCAGGATGAGGATCGATAATATCCAAGACGCCATTTCCCACATGGAGGAATGTCTGACAGATGAACTGAAGAATGGACTTCCAGAGTTCACTCAGCTGACACTGACCTTACTTCAAGATCTTTGCAACAACAGCACCGTTCTCGACCGTAAGTTGGAGAACTCTCTTCAGAAGTGATACAAATATTTATTTACAACAACAACAACAAAAATCTTTATTAAGACCTTTTAGTCTTATACAGATTCTCCAAACAGATATTTAGGAAACACACAGGAAAAAAGTAATAGTACCTTAATGGTAATATGATATTTATATACAGGAAAAATTATATAAAGACAATAAAGCTAATAGATTAGTCTGGGTAAATTAGAGGAAAGGAAATTTATTATACATGGATTTACCACGGATTCACCGCATATGAAGGTAAAAAAAAGCAAAAGCTAATTACAATCAATATTGAGATAATGAAATTTATACATTATAATTAAGACACAAATATATTTTACACAAATAAGTTTACTGGCAATGCGCTTTTTTTAAATATCTTCAAATATTATTCCTACAGACCTTACTGCAATGATATGAGTTATTGAATGAGAGGGCTTGGCTCATCAGTAGTGAACCCTCTCAGCGGTTTCGCCAAATTAATCTCTAGACCGCTCTACTATTGTATTGGATTGGTTTGGAATATACCCTGTATTTTCTATGGAAGGCAGCTTAGGGGTGTTTAGTGAACTATGGACATAAGCTTATAGGTCTGTAGAGGAACATATATATAATTTCAAGGTATTGCATCGAGCAAAGCTCTTCCGCAAAATATTTGTTATGAAAACATATTTTGCGGAAGAGCTTTGCTCGATGCAATACCTTGAAATTATATATATGTTCCTCTACAGACCTATAAGCTTATGTCCATAGTTCACTAAACACCCCTAAGCTGCCTTCCATAGAAAATACAGGGTATATTCCAAACCAATCCAATACAATAGTAGAGCGGTCTAGAGATCAATTTGGCGAAACCGCTGAGAGGGTTCACTACTGATGAGCCAAGCCCTCTCATTCAATAACTCATATCATTGCAGTAAGGTCTGTAGGAATAATATTTGAAGATATTTAAAAGAAGCGCATTGCCAGTAAACTTATTTGTGTAAAATTTTAACGATAGATGGCAATTAAATTTAATTTACACAAATATTTATTTACTTATATATATATACGGCTCAATCTAATAAAATCCGTTATCTATATTATAAAAGGAACAGAATATAACGTTTAAAGTGAATATTTGATGGATAATGAAAGTAGAATAATTCCATCCGCGTTCTATCTTGCTATGAATGACTCGAGAATCTCTTCACTGTTCGTCCTGACAAATGACATCTATTCAAAAAGACGACAGTACCACAATGTCTATCCATCGATACAATAAAAATCCATTACATAAGCACGTCAATATTAAGCCATGAGCCACAAAATTTTCCAACTTTGAACCACAGTAAAAGAATGGTTTCCATTAAAACCGTTGAAGAATTCATCAAATATAATATTCTAAAAAAAAGCTTTTTATATTTTATTTTTTCATATAATTGTCTGTAGCATTCCATTGTTCTTTGCCCCTTGGTACCTTTTAGCTAAATACATTTTAATAAAAGATGCCAGGTGGATCTCAAAGAAATTATCAACATAAACCTGAGATTCCTAAAAATATCTTCTATTTATATATTTATGTTACTTCACGCAAGCTCTCCTGGATTTAACTAGACCATAGCTCTTTATAGAATTTAGACAATCCTGGCGGCAATAGTAGACCTATGCATAAGCACACTGGATTGACACTTTAATAAAGTGGGAGATTGGAGAGTGAAAGATTAGTTGATTCTGTTCAAAGGTGTGATTGGAACGAGTTTAGTTTGTTGGAAATAAGATGCCAAGAAAAACGAAGTTTTTCTTTAAAGCCTTTCATCACTCTATGTCAACTAGAGATCACAAAATAAATTCAATTTTTAACTGGCTCTGTCATATATAATTTTTCACAAATGTTGGTGTTGCAGAAGCCGTTACAAATGAGAAATCCGCTATAGTCGATCAAGACATTTACATCAACTGTATGAAGGGGGTCAAGGTGGAGGACGAAAATTCGGAAATAGAGAACATCAACATGTGGAAGCCACGCTTCTGTTGGTAAGGTGTTGGCTACCATATTTACATATGTTACAGGCCCTCCCATTAATTTTTCCATTGCAGTAAGGGCAGTAGAAATTGTTTAATTTTTAAAAGAATCATACGCGTCTATAATGTTTTCGAAATTTCATTTACATATGTCGTTAGGGTAAACATTTATAGAGTAAAAACCCTTAAGCGAAACTCAGAGAACAAACAGCCAGCTAGCACAGGTTGAATACTACCAGATTACCACATGTTCTCACAAAATTTACTATTATGGGATAACACGCAAAGTGGAATTTACTACATCCTAAAGTAAGAGTAACTTAACACACAGAAAAGCGTACACTCAAGAGTGCAATAACAATAAAAGGGAGTTAAATAAAAACTCACGTTTTGAAATATAAAAACAAAACAGCACCTATCTTTTATTGTAGCGTTGGTAGGGATCGGACCGGGGTCACACAGGTATGCGAGGGAATCCCCAGACACGGATAAATCACGCAGAGAACACTTTAAGCGTCTACACACGATAATCAACCACACTAGTTTCTCGCATTCCCTTAGCCACCTCTTATATATAAACACGGCCACATTCGTTCAATTAGAATGCGTGTTGAGAGATCGGTTCACTTAACAAACGAAAACAAACATTCTTCCCGCTAAAAACTGAGATAAGATAAAACTGCTTATGTTTGTCAATATAATTTGACAGTTCAAGTACATGTATTGTGTTTCCAATAGGTTCTTCCAATTGCCCGGGTAGTTGGCGATTACCTCTATTTTCTCTCTTCTGCCATAGATAACACATTATATTTAAGACAGCTTTACAAAAGTGAAGTTTCTATATTTACAATCGATATTTGCCGAGTTTTTTAACACTAGTTCTAGGCTTTTTATAAAGTTAGAGAAATTTTGGCAATAACATTAATTTGCGAAGGAAGGGATTATTTTAATTATCCAAGAATAAAACAACAATGGAAGCAACAATTAAAGATTTGTGAAAAATAGTAAAAATGTGACATTGTACTGGGATAAGTTTCATAAATTAAGAAAAAGGCATCTCATTATCATGCAACTGAAAGTTGCTGAAGGCTTTCGTCATCTATCGGAATAAATATATGAAACTTTCAGTTGCACGACAAGGAGATGCCTTTATCTTAATTAATGCTTCGCTGTAGAGAACGCAAAGAGTATAACAAAAGACCAGTTTTACTTTTTTGTCTATTTTACTCTTTTTCAAAGTATTCTCTAATTCTTTTAATCTAACAAAAGATATTTTATAATATTTTGTTGACTCCTTAATGTTTAATAATTTATTTATATTATATTTTGATATGTATATCTCTCTCTCTCAATACATATGTAAATATATTCTAATTGAATGACCTTGGCTTCGAGTGGATGTTTTCTCAAAATGAAATTTGTTTAAACAAATGTTGTGTATCATCCTTATTAGTAGTTGTAATGAAAAATTCCAGAATTTTTGTTATTAACATCATAATTATTGACCACAAAATATCCTTTTTTTATTATTGAAAGCTTTTATTTAACTTGCCTCCATGTCTGTCCGTCTGTCCACAAATCTTGCAATCAATTTTTAGTATACTTCTAGAGCACGTAGAAATCTCAAATTTTGTACACTTATTAGAACCTGATGACAATGCAAGTTGACAAATTTTCAGGCTTCGCGGTTGTTAGAATTGCCAGGAACGGATAGATTTTCAAATTGTCTTTCAAAATTTTAAATTTAATTTTAATATGCTTCCAGATCACATAGCAGTATCAAACTTTTAACACTCACTCAGTTCAATGAAAATGCAAGTGTACAAATTTTCAGACTTCTGGGTGATCGGAGTGGTCAGGAATGAACAAATTTCTTTATTTCTTTTTAAGTCTTATGTTACGCTTCTTACAAGGAATTGACCAATCCGCCGCGAGCAGGCTTCCGTCTATTTAAGGCCTAATCCCCAGTGAACTTTTGATTCTATGTTTTGTAAATTTATGACTAAAAATGAAAACTAAATAAATCTATATTAATAAAATGGAAATTTCATAAGTGGACATCACTAAAAACTTTCATTACAATGCATCAATTTCAACCAAATTTTCAACATATATGTAAAACGAGATGGAGCAGGTTTTGCTTAACATCAAAATATATTTCCTAACATTAACATGCGTAACTTCGCTGTTATCGATTAAATACAAAAAAAATCAACAGAGTTAATTTTATTTATATAAATACAAAAATAAAAATCAACAGAGTTAATTTTTTTACATACTAGCCAATAATCTCAATCTAAAAAACAACAACGATATTACATCTTTCCCACATATTCACACATAATCTTAATTAATAATTAACTAATCTTTAACATTGTTTATTATATTTCAACTTTTATTTCTACATTTGTTTTTAAATACCCAATTGTTTTATCATGTTTCTAATTTCGCCTAACAAATATACAAATTTATAGTGACCAACATATGCAAATTTTACCTTTGTTTTTATTTAACTTGATATCGTAAACATATACATCCATTGTAAGCATTTTCTGTTCACCTTCCGTGGTTTCTCTTTTCTCTGATAGTGTTTAGGTGTACGTATATTTTCTTATTACCAGACTACAAACATTCCCTCGAGAAAAACCTGGGCGAAGCCGGGTACATCCGCTAGTAATAAATAAAAATACATTTTAAAAAAGCTTTTATTCAAATGCACTAAAAGAGGAAAAAAATCAAACAGTTTATCTTCTTTTTATATAAAAAATAGACACTTCGGCCAGTTGGAGTTTTTTATTTTCTCAACGTTTCGACAAAAATCTTTTGGGATGGGTGTCACGAGAATTTGGGAAAAGAACTATAAATACTTTTGAAGATATTCCGCAACAATATGCTTCATTTTTAAATTTAAAAAGTAGTTAATAAGCTAGATAAAAAAAAAATTGGACATAATAGTTATAAATCTATATAATAATATTTGTGATTATTATTATTATATTACTTTATTTATTTATTTTTACTTAATTTGTTATAATTTTATTACTGGCAATGCGTTTCTTTTTTTTTTTTTTAAATCTCTACAGACTTTACTGCAATGATATGATTTAATGAATGAGAGGGCTTGGCTCATCAGTAGTGAACCCTCTCAGCGGTTTCGCCAAATTAATCTCTAGACCGCTCTACTATTGTATTGGACTGGTTTTGTTATATACCCTGCATTTTCTATGGAAGGCAGCTAAATGGTGTTTAGTGAACTATGGACATAAGCTTATAGGTCTGTAGAGGTACATACATATAAAAAAAAAAAAAAAAAAAGAAACGCATTGCCAGTAAATTTATTTGTGTAAAATTTTAACGATAGAGGGCAATAAAATTTAATTTACTAATATAATTTTATTATTATATATTTTTATTTCCAAGATCATAGTCTTTGACGAGTTTAATATTTTTTTTTTCTCGCGCTTTAGATGTACTAAATTCGAAGAATCACGTGAGAACGCCCTTGCAAACCTCAGAACAATTTTTAACGCCTTGCCAAATGCTTTATTTTTATTTACTTCTCCTGACGAAGACAAAAGATTTTTGTCGAAACGTTGAGAAAATAAAAAACTCCAACTGGCCGAAGGGTCTATTTTTTATATAAATATGAATGCCGGCCAGGCAGCCTCTATCTTTTCGATAGTTTATCTTCTGTCATTGAGCAATTAGAGGTATCTGAGTGAAAATAAAAGAGCGGCGGGGGACAATCATATTTAGAGAAGAGGTAAAACCCATATAAAAATCGCTAATCAGTTGCTACATATTAAATGACATTAGGTTCGAAATTCATGATGATCGTCCCCCGCCGCTTTTATTTTCACTCAGATATATTTAATTGCTCAATGACAGAAGATGAAATATTTTTACCTTTTTAGAGTGCACATTTGAATAAAAGATTTTTTAAAAGTGTATTTTTATTTAGTAATTATTAAGGTTTGAAATAATATATACAAATTAGTTTATTCCATACCACCACGGTCACCCAGAAATCAAAATTTTTGTACAGTTGTGTTGATAGCAGGATTGAACGCGTGTAAAAAATTTCAGATTCAAACAATTTCTAGAAGTATATTAAAGATCAATCTTAATACAGTTAAACCTGTCTATAGCGCCCCCTCTTAATAGCACCTTCCTCTCTAAAGCTCCCGATTTTAAATATTAAAATGTAAACATTTTACATTAAAAGTGACCTGTCTATAGCACCCCCTCTCTATATCACCTTATTTTGGTGAGTCTCAAGAGGGGGCGCTATAGACAGGTTTAACTGTATTTGAAAGGATGTAAAGACATTGTCTCCATTCCCAACAACCAGACCACGCAGAAATCTGGAATTTTGGACACTTGAACTGTTAGCTGGACTGAGAAATTGTACAAAATTTCTATTTGATCTGGAAGTATATCAAAAATTGATCACAAGGTTTTATGACAGAGAGATACAATGAAAGGTAAGGCACGAATATTTATTATGATGCCTTAGCGCGCCATCTGTTATCAAAATATGAAACTATTATAGACGCGTATGATTCTTTTTAAAATAAAACAATTTCTACTGCCCTTACTGCAATAGAAAAATTACTGGGAGGGCCTGGCTCATCAGTGGTGAACCCTCCCAGCGGTTTCGCCAGTTTAATCTATCATACCCGCTGTTATATTGCATTTTTGGAACTTCCTTTTATAGTGATACTGATGCTGGACTCTTTGAATGGGTATTTAAGATGAAATATAGACATGAGCTTTGACGACAGAAGAATTACATATAATTATAAACATATAATATTTATGTTGGGATTTCTGTAAAATAATTATAATTAAAATAAATTTGGCGATTCAATTAATGGTTGTGATGTGCAGCACATGGGCTCATTCCTACCAGTGCTTAGACAAGATGCTGATGAACGTCGACGAAGAGTCCAGAAAGAAGTACTCACATCGCATGGACTTTTTCATTGATGTAATGAAAGTCCAGTTCTGTGGATCGGCACCGTTGGAGCAGCAGTGTGCCATGAAAGCCGAAGAGGAAACCAGCCTGGGGGCTATCATCCTTCTCAGACTGCTGTTTGCTCACCATTTCAAGTTCCAGTAGAGGTCGATAATATCACACAGAATGCTCAACTGATGGTATTCAATAAAATTGCACAAATATCAGCGTTGATTTTCAATTATACAATTGTCAGATCTATATATGTTAACTTTATTAACATCCTATAACACGATATCCCAAACTCAGGGATATTTGCGTCAATACATTTCTAACATCATAACAAATTGGTTATATACAAGGAGAAAGGAGAAAAAAGACAAACATACAAAAGCAATTCTCTCAAAATTTCCTTCCCTCTCTTTCCCAGTATGTCGCATCAGTCTTACACTGTATATATTATACAAATGATGTTAGATGATGCAGCTTTTTCTAACACCTCTTTTCGCCTCAAATTCTTGTACTGTTCTGTTTTTCGAATCTATTATATATATATTTCTGTCACAATATAGTTTAATATATTGTAATGTAGAAATTAGGGAAGACAAACTTTTAGGATGACACGGCAATTTATTTAATGTAAGCACAAATTAAAACTAATAAAAAAGCAGAGAGGCAATGAGAAAATTTTATAGTGTATCGAAATACAAATATCAAAATAAAAAAATATTTTCCTAGAATGATCTGCTATAATATGGTTTTATTCTAAACAAATATATTGATATTATAAGGCCCATTTTAATGTATAGGTGCTTCTTTGGGTTTACGGCGGTGATTGGTAGTGTCTTGTCTTTCGACTTAGTAAGTTACTTCCGGCACATGCTGAGTTTTCAGGAAAGACCCAAAGTAATGCTTTAAAATTTCAAAATCTGTGTTTCTGATAGCCCTTTTTTTATGAAGAAGTATAAATACCCATGCCTTGTCTCCTGGCTGGTATCTCATGTCTCGATGTTTGAAACAAAATATTGTTTGTACTTTTCTTGAGGTATCAAGGTATGTAGCCGAGCAAGTTGTCACGTCTCTCCAACCCTTGCTACTATCTCCTGATTGAATCCCACTGGTATTTCATCATATAGGAGGGGATTGAGGTACCTATAAGAGTTGCAGCGTCTCGGCCATGAAAGAAGTTGAACGGCGTTAAACCAGCTGTATTGAACGCAAAGGAACGCTCATATCTTTTTGTTCGACGTCCATATCGGCTAAAGTTCTATTTAGTCCCTCTGTAAGGCCATTTTCTTGAGCATGGACGTGAATAGCTGTACCGAAAAACAAAGTTCTACTAACTCAAATATCAGTCTTGATTGAAAATTCTTCTCCGGTCAGGGATGATCTCTCATTGGGGCCCCATGTTTGATCCTTCTGTCGCCCGCTTCCCCTCTGGTTCTTCGCGACGACGCAGCTTCCTCCACCGTGGATCACCTACCCTGGCTCCGTTGTTTCACCTCTGCAGCCCTACCCTGCAGACAGCCCAAATATCCTCCGAGAACCACTACTCCAGTGGATCTCCTTTCCCTCTGGCAGTATCTCTCGGCCTTAACACTAGTGGGGAACACGAGAGACTTACCAGAAGAGCAGCCACTGCGATGTTGGAGAGCGAGTCATAACAGCAATCGGCAACAAGTCTTCCAACATTCCTCCTTTATTGTCATATTTATAGCTTCTGCGGATAATAGGTAGTTTGCAATGGCCTACCTTACGTTAGATAGTCAGTACAGACCATTATCCACCTTTTTATAGAATGAGTGATAGCTTCTGAACTGGTCAATCTCAACTCTTTGGAAAGGAATTGGTACAGGCGCTATCGGCTGTAAAAACCCGGATGGCCTAGCAGAGCAGGTTTTTAGGTGCTGAATCTCGGCGAGATTCGGTGCCTAGACTAAATATTAACTTATCACTAAAAAGAACATGGACCCACTGGTCATGTATCCAAACTTGATATTCATGACACCAATTCAAGCGGACTTTCTTTTTAGAAATGGTAATAGATATACCTACCATTGCTCATCTTACATAAAGACCACCCAACTGAAAATGCTCTTCATTGGAAAATGAACAAGAGAAAACTAAACAAGAAAACCGAGAGCAGCAGCTTTACACACCCAAGATAGCGGACATTGCGACTGCTGTGATAGAGATGCATGGGGACATCTGAGGCTATTCATTGAACACGACAACATCAACAACTGAAAATGCCATTAAAGATAAATAAAAAATCATTTGAGATCTGAGTATCTGTAATCCATCTATAAAAATTGACAGTTAGAGTCAGATAGTGGGTTGAGGTGGATCATTCTGCCCGGTATTATGATATTTCGGTTTGATCGAATTATCGCTAGAGCAGGCAGACTACATTTTTGTTAACATTGAACCATTTGGCAGCTCCCACCTGGAATTGGCCTATTGTTATTCTCCTAATTTGAATATGCCTTGTCGTGAAGTGCGGAGTTCTACATATTGTTACATCATGATTAATGGCGTATTTCTTATATTAGTTTTAATATATTTGAAATTTAAATTATATATTTATTTATTTTTATATAAAATATTCTATGATATTTATTTAAAACAGATTATTAATTTATCATCATTTGTATTTAGGTACACTGTGACTTCACTGCTCTCTTTGATGTGAGAAAATAAATAAAGGATTCTGGTGGCTACTTAAAGAAGACTTATCTCGTTATTCCCTTTTATAAATTTGTAGGATGGTTGAAACACGCTCTGGTAAGATGCAAGACCCAGCACAGGAGAGAATCCAGGCTGAAGAGTCTGCCAAGCCGCAACCTGGTGTAACAATTGGTAGAGATGCTAGTTCCGACCCAGTTGTCCTGAATCCCAACATCGACATCCCCAAGTATGATGGAACGGAAGACCCTCGCCCATGGATTGAATCTCTTGAAGAAATTGGCTTCTTGTACCATTGGGCAGACTACATTATCTCTCGTTATGCCGCCATGAACATGACGGGAAGCGCTAAAACCTGGTTGAATTTACACAAAGCTAGTTTCACGAGCTGGGAAAATATTAAAATCCGCCTCATTCAGGATTTTTCTTTGGACGCGAATAAAGAACTTAGAATGAAGCTCAACAGAATGCAACACTGGAATGAACCAGCAATCAGGTTCGCGGAAGACATTCTAGTGTTGTGCAACAAGGTTGACCCCGCAATGGAAGAAGAAACAAAAATTGAACATGTTATTGGAGGACTGAAAAAAGAGTACTCATTCGCGCTCTACCTGAACCCTCCTAAAACGACCGATGACCTTCTTGTCGTGTGCAAGAAAATGGATTCTTTTGAAAAGAAGTATCGGGAACGTGTGGAGAAATCCAGAAACCTATATAACGGTCCACGCTATTCTAGACCCCAACAACAATCGAGGTACGTGCCGCCGACTGCCGCACGAAACTACCAGACCACTTTCAGGCCCCAAGCCCCTGTTTCCAATAATTACAAGAACGACTCCCCTCCTACCCCCAGACAGTATCGAAACAACTTTCTCCAGCCCTCTACCCCTAGACGTCCTTATAATCCTAACTTTGTGCCGAAACCAAACCTTCAGAGAAACACTTACAATAAAAGCCAAGAAGTGAGCAAAAATAGGACGGAAGATGGAAGACCAATCTGCTTTAAATGTAACAAGCCAGGGCACGTGGCCCGTTATTGTAGGGTCAAGTTTATAAGAATCCTAGAAGAGGATCCAGCAGATACCCAAGAGAAGGTCGAAGAAAAATGCCAAATGAATGAAATATCAAAGAAATCAGGACCTCGGCTTTATGCTGATGTATGTCATAGCACACAGACAAATATTCCTACCCGGAATAGATATTCCGTGTTGGAAGATTTAAACTAAGCGTCGCGCCTGAATCTGTCAATCAAAGCAAGTCGACCATAAACGGAATCAAGAAGTTGGACCCTAAATACAAATTAAAAATTAATGTGGACAAGATAGGGACTTTTGAAGCTTTGGTTGATACAGGTGCTGACCTCTCAGTGGTCGACCTCAGAACGGCCCTCGATACAGGCCATGGTATAAGTAAACTCGCAAAAATTTGTGCAGGACCCGATGGAAAAAAATTGGACATGGTAGGAAGTATATTTTTAAATATAAAAATTGATGACGAAACATTATCACACAACTTTGTGATATTGAAAACGCATTTACGGACATTAATTCTTGGGAGAGATTTCCTTAAGAAAATGAACGCAAAAATAGATTGTAAGCAAGAAACTATAAAATATGATTTGACGAATAATCATGACGAAATCAATTTTGAAATGTTGAAAATAAAGAGTGCCAAGGATTCCATTGTACCGGAATGTTCCATGAAATTGATCAAGGCATTGGTAGAAACAGAGGATGGAGAATATATTATCGAGGAGAGCAGCAAAATGTTTCAAACAAATGGACTTCGTCTAGCAAGAAGCTTGATCAATGTTATAAATAGGGAAACACACATCTGGATAACTAATCCGTATCCTCGACCGTTAAAAATAATGAAAAACCAAACATTGGCTTTTGGAAGTAGTCCAGCGAAAATAAATGTGAGTCGAGAAAGAGAGGTAGAAAAGAACGAAGAACCTAGATTCCAAATAAACGAAAATCTTTCACCAAAGGAACAGAAGGAGTTAAAACAAGTTTTAGGAAGGTATGGAGATCTTTTTTCATCGAGATTAGGGAGAACCAATTTGGCAAAACATCGGATAGACACAGAAGACGCGAAGCCAATTAAACACAAGCCTTACCGGGTAAGTGCTAAAGAACGAGATATTATAAAAGAGCAAATTGACGAGATGCTTACAGAAGGCATAATTAGGCCATCTTCTAGCCCCTGGTCTTTTCCAGTAATATTGGTCAAGAAGCGAGATGGTAAATACAGATTTTGTGTGGACTACAGAAAACTGAATAATGTGACAGTAAAAGATGTCTATCCGATCCCTAGAATAGACGAAGTTATGGATACTCTCCAAGGATCTACACACTTCTCAGCAATAGACCTCAGATCTGGATATTGGCAAGTTGAAGTCGAAGAAAGAGACAAAGAGAAAACAGCTTTCACTACAGCGCATGGATTATATGAATTCAACGTGATGCCTTTTGGACTTTGTAACGCGCCTGCTACCTTTGAGAGAAATATGGAGAATATGCTTGGAAATCTGAGATGGCAAATTTGTTTGTGTTATCTGGATGATGTTATCATATATAGCCCGGATTTTCCAACGCACCTCAAAAGACTTGAAGCTGTTTTTAGATGTTTTCGTGAATCTAATTTAAGGTTAAACGACAAAAAATGCCGATTTGCTTTTGAAGAATTGGAGATTCTCGGCTATATAACGAGCAAACATGGTATAAAACCCGCGGAACATAACATCAAAGCTGTCAGAAATTTTCCTCGACCCAAAAAGGTCAAAGAAGTACAATCCTTTTTGGGAATGTGTTCATATTATAGAAAATTTATCAAAGACTTTTCAAAAATTGCTGACCCTTTGACCAACCTTATAAAAAAAGTGTATCATTTACCTGGACAGAAAGACAAGAGGAAGCGTTTCAAACCCTAAAAACAGCACTATTAAGTCCACCAATTTTAGGTCACTTCAATCCAAATGCACCTACTTATGTTCATACTGATGCGTCCAACATCGGCATAGGTGCAACACTTGTCCAAGACATCGGTGGTGAAGAGAAGGTGATCTCATATTTGAGTCGTACCCTAAGTAAAGCGGAGCAAAATTATTCAACCACTGAAAAAGAATGTCTGGCCGTTGTCTGGTCAATGTCAAAATTACGACCCTACCTTTATGGAAGACACTTTAAAATAGTAACAGACCATCACGCCTTATGCTGGCTCAAAAACTTGAAGGATCCAACAGGTCGATTGGCAAGATGGGCATTGAAAATTCAAGAATATGACTTCGATATAATACATAAATCGGGAAAGAAGCATCTGGACGCCGATGGCTTATCTAGGGGGCCCTTACCAGAAACTGATTGGGATGAGGATTTTGAAAGGCTATTTTTAAATCAAATAACAGACGAAGAGGATAAATTTATCGAAAGTGTTAAGAAAAACCTTAATGGAAGCAGGCGATCAATTGCGCAAAACTTTAAAGAAGAAGATGGATGCCTCTTTAAGAAAAACCCGAACCCTGAAGGCAGGGCGTGGTTGCTTGTGGTTCCAGAGAATAAAAAGAGAGAAATTATGAAAGAATATCACAATCATATGTCGAATGGCCATCTGGGCGTCGCCAGAACCATGTACCGAATAAAGAGTAAATACTTTTGGCCATATATGCTAAAGGATGTCTCAGAATTCGTTAGGACGTGTCACCTTTGCCAAAGTAGGAAAGGCTCAAACCAATTACCTTCTGGACTACTACAGCCCATCCCCCCAGCCAACTTTCCTTTCGAAAGAATTGGAATTGACTTTGTTGGTCCACTACCATCTACGAAAAACAGGAAAAAATGGATAATCGTGCTGTCGGACTACTACACTAGATATGCAGAAACAAGAGCAGTCTCGGAAGCAACAGTGAAAGAAGTTTCTAAATTTCTAGTAGAGGATATTTTTCTTCGGCACGGAGCCCCACAATATCTTATTAGTGACAGAGGCTCTCAATTTACCAGTAATTTAATGAAAGAGGTGATGAAAACGTGCAAGATTAAACATTGCTTCACAACGAGCTATCATCCCCAGACTAATGGATTGACAGAGCGGTTAAATAGAGCATTGATCAATATGCTCAGTATGTATGTGAACACTGATCAGAAAAATTGGGACGAAATACTCCCATTCATCACTCACGCTTACAATACTACAATTCAGGAAACCACAGGATATTCTCCCTTTTTCCTGATGTTTGGAAGAGAACCCACGTCTCTTTTAGACGACAGGAATATCTCGGTGGACATTGACAAAGATGATTATGATGAATACATAAAACATCACTTAGACAAAATAAACAGAACAAGAAAATTAGTTATTAACAACACAATAAAGACTCAAGAAAGAATGAAAAAGAACTATGACAAGAAACACATGGAAAGAAGCTACGAACCAGGAGAATTAGTAGCAGTTTGGACACCAATTAGGAAAATAGGAAAGTGTGAGAAACTACTGAGAAAATATTTTGGCCCATATAGAATATTAAAGAAGCTGTCCAACGTAAATTACTTAATTGAACCAAAAGATAATCCTGGCCAAGACCCATTGATTGTCCATGTCTCAAGAATCAAACCCTATTTTGAAAGAATTGATGAGGTCAATCACGAGGACGTGACGACCTCTGGAGAGGGGGAAGTGTTACATCATGATTAATGGCGTATTTCTTATATTAGTTTTAATATATTTGAAATTTAAATTATATATTTATTTATTTTTATATAAAATATTCTATGATATTTATTTAAAACAGATTATTAATTTATCATCATTTGTATTTAGGTACACTGTGACTTCACTGCTCTCTTTGATGTGAGAAAATAAATAAAGGATTCTGGTGGCTACTTAAAGAAGACTTATCTCGTTATTCCCTTTTATAAATTTGTAGGATGGTTGAAACACGCTCTGGTAAGATGCAAGACCCAGCACAGGAGAGAATCCAGGCTGAAGAGTCTGCCAAGCCGCAACCTGGTGTAACAATATGGGGCCAAATTGGGCCTGTTACCAAGACGGCACGTAACTCTTACTCGGTCACTGTCTTTGCTTGAACATAAGCAAAATTCATCTGAACATTGTGGCCCTATTCCGACAAAATTTCAAACGAAGGTGTTGGGTCATTGGCAGTCTTCTTAACGGGCGCCATGAATGTAGACCGCCGGCGACCAATCTGTGTATATATATAATGGTTCTGGTCGATATAAGAGAGTCAAGAGTGTCCTGCACATCCATCAAAATGGCAACAGAAGTGGAACGTGAGGCCGCCAATGTCTTTCTTTATATTTTGAATACATTTGTTTATAAATGTCGTATACTTGATAATCAATTATTCCAAAGTAAAAGTAATCTCTAAGTGAGAATTTTAATCGAGAAAAACGATTAAGATAATTTGGTCGGACTTCAGTTGATTAGTGTAAACTTTTTTGTTGTTGTTTTTTTAATATCCCTAGTACACGTGGTACAGGCCATGATAATCATGGTGGGTAGAAATTGGCGACTGCTTTTACTATAAGTAAACCACATGTCTACACATGTGAAAAGTTGTCGACTTTTGCATTTACTAATGTGCCAGAGCCCCGTTTGATTACTTGCACTCGCGGATGGGGTTGGTCTTTTACAAGAATCGGGGGTCATTGGAGCATTTTGTGTGTGTGTGTAAACGTACAAAATGAGCTAATGAATATTATAAAAGTATGTATAATGGAGGGGAAAGACAAAACTAGGCAGTTAACATATTTCTTTAATCAAATTCATGAATATCTATCACCAAAGACTCGCGTGCACAAGGGGAAAGGGAGAGGAATTACTGTATTGTTTTGTTGTTGTATGGCGAATCCATACAGGGCAATGGGCCCTAATAAAAGCTTTTTTGTTGTTGTTGTTGAATACCTATCACAAAAACATTTACAAACATTACTCTGATTCTTTGGCCGATGTGATGACATTGTCTACATGTACTGCCAGCTCTACAGTTCAGTAGAGAAGTATAGACAATTGACAATTAAAATAATTTTATTGACATCTTGTCAATACATGTAAAGTGCACAGTCGGCACTATTTAAAAAAAAAAGATAATATGCAATATATACACTATGTACAATGAATATGGCGCCTCTGCCAGCGCTGCAGAGTTTGGTGGAGAATCGCCAGCGGGTCTCCAGCGACACCACGTATTTCACGATCTACGAAGAATACGTAGATCGCGTACTTCGCCGCTGAGGAGATGGTGATGGCGTGGTCCTCGAGACCAACTGGAAAGATCCAGGACTGCAGGTCCGGCCGATGATGGAGAACACCTTTCGGATGACAGGGCGATAAAGAAGTATAGAGTATCGTTAAAAAATTAAAAAGGAGATATCTAGAAGACATTCAAGGATTGTTAAGTCTCAACACCATCATGTTGTATAGCCGATTTTACCTCTTTATTTATAACACTATTATAAAATATCAAAAACCTTACGCAATAAGTTTGTTTATTGAAACAGCGCGAGCTTTCGAACTGTCGCTCTTCCACAGGCAAAGTTACAATTGAGTTGTACCGTTGAAAAGCAAGAGCTCCAAGCTCGCGTTGTTTTTAATAAAGAAACTTATTGCGCAAGGTGAAAAAATAGTACAATATCACATTTGTACTATTTTTTCACATTGTGTCGTGGTCTCACGCAATTCTGGCCTTAACTACCCGTTTCATGATTTTTCAGGATGCCTGAATGACCAGTTTTTTGGTCGTTGAGGTACAGCTTACACCACGCTGATGAGGGCCAACAGACCGAAACGCATCCGTGGTTAGCTTTTCTTGATTAATCAAGAATGGGTATTTGGCTAATTCTGGAATAATTAAAAATCAATGAGAATAGTTGATTCCGATAGATGGCGCAAGCCATCAACAACTTTTAGTTGCACGATAAGGAGATGCCTTTTTTATAGATTATTGCACAAGGTTTTTGATATTTATAATAGTAAATCGCAATTTTCCTATATCAGAATATATAATACTCTTAAACATAAGGCTATAATACGCCAGCTATATAAATAAGAAATAATACCAATATTACACTTTTTTTTTAATAGAGTAAACTTTTACTGTCTTCACTGGAATTTAAAAAAATTTATTAGGATGGCTTGACTCATCAGTGGTTAACCCTCCCAGCGATGTCTCCAATTTTATCCACCAGACTGCATCTTTAGAGCTCTAATGCTGTATTGGATGTGATTCTGTTTATATATACAATACTGAAGGGTGGAGTCTTAGTAATGTATTTAAGAAAACTATGGATATAATATAGTTGGACACACTGTAGAATTACATATAAATATATTTAGGAACGTGTGGCCATTGGACATGCGTCGGACCTGGAGGTTGTTGTTGGGTGCTGCGCTGCCTGGAGTACAGGAGCTCCATCTATTATTCCTTTCTTCCTGTGGTGAATCTGTATAAGACCGCTGGTCTTGATAAATCTTTGTGTGTATATATAATATATAAAATATATATATGTTTAAAAACAAAATTGCCATGTCCTGATCGCTTACATGAACATTTTATATTTGCACATTGAGCAAAGCATTTCCGAAAATAATAAAGACAAAGTCAGTTAGGCATACATTAAACATTATGAAAAAACAATAGAAAAATTAAAGATAAGCGAGTCAGGTGTTGATATTAAAATTAAAGAAGGCATCTCCTGACCACGAGCATATGTGCTTTTAGATGGCGCTCTGCCATCTAAAAAGCACATGTGCTCGTGGTCAGGAGATGCCTTCTTTATTATTAAACATTATATGTAATTCGTCTATCTTACATTCATCTGTCCATCGCTTGTCCATACACCACATAAATAAGATTCCACCTTTCAGTGGATAAGTAGGATCTCCCAATACAATATTAGAGCTCTAAAAAGCGGTCTGGTGGATTAAAATGGCGCCACCGTTGGAAAGGTTCACCACTGATACGCCAAGCCTTCCCAATTTTTTTTTATTGCAGAAAGGATTGAAGAAATATTGCTTTATTTGAATGAAAAAGGGAAATTCTTGCTCTAGGGCTTTATTTCTTCGTCTTATTGTTTTTTTCCTCTTTTTATTTTAGGACGAGCTAAGACGAGATGTCTCAATAAAAGGTTCTTGATTTTGTTGTTGTATTCCGATATGACGGGTAAATACATAAGCAATAATTATTGCATATGCTGGAAATATCGTTGATCTCTTTTTTTGAAAACATTACTTAATGATTTCAATTTCTACATGCACCTCTTTGTGATATTCAAATCATAGATTTGTTGTGTGGCAAGAAATCTGGTAAGAAATTATAACTACCACATCCCGCTGACTAAATAAATTTTATATTTCTAAATGAACAAACTAGAGGCTAATATTTTATGATCTGAAAGGCAAACAGGAATTGATCCATTGATTTAGAGGAAGGATTGAAGCAGTGGAGGAGGTGGTCAGGGCAGGAAGGCTGGCACAGTACGGGTGATGGGTGCACGGCACATGGGGCAGTTGCTGCCGATCTGCTCGCCGCAGTCCAGGCACATGCAGGCATGTCCGCACTCCAGTACCAGCAGCTCGACAGGATGGACCATGCAGATCACACAGAGAGGCTGGTTGGAGGTCAACACACAGTCGCCTCTTTTCTTCGCCTCCTGCTCGGCCAACCTTCGCCGCCGCCTCGCCTCCGCCAGGCGTTCCTGCAGAGCCAGCTTGTCGTTCTCCCGTTTACGTTTCGCCTGCCACGACATGAAGAACCACGACGCCATGAATAGGCCAAGACAGCCAAAGATGGTAGCGTAGCTCTTGAGAGATTGAACTTCTTTCTCCATTTTATCAATTAACTCTTCTGGAGTGAGCAGAGTCAGAAAATATCCCAGGCTTCCTCCTGGGGCAACCAACTGAATTCCTTTCTTTCCTATTTCTAAACGGCCGATTCCTGTGACTCGAGTACCTTCCAACAACATACGCTCGATCTCCTGAAGCCCTCGAGGCTGCTCCCCGCTCAACCATCCAAAGAGAATGCCTCCAACAGAACTGTCAGTGGGGGTAAACCGATCATAGACTACAGAAAGAGGGAGTTTCTCAACTTGACCGATGTCTCGTACTTCCACAGTGGTCTTCCACCAGGAATCATCCGTTAGAAAGAATGGCACAGAATTCGTTGATTTCTTAATGTCGCTTTCAAGGTTACACCAGAAATGAAACATGGGCGACCACCAGGAGCGATGTTCCCGTAAGACATTCTCCTGGATAACACCGGAGAGCCCAGCGACGTGGCGGCTACGTAGGGAGGCCTCGGCAGCCAGTACTGTACCACGTACGATGGCATACGGCACCGAGCGTTCCTCCAAGCTACGTCCTGAGGTAGGATCCACAGAGAACACCGGCGCCCGCCGCAGCTCCTCCAGGTTGCTCTCCCTCTCCCGGTAGTACTTCAGCAGGAGGCCGAACACCACCAGGTCGATCCCAAGGTTTAAAAATTCCAAAAGCATTTTAAAGCCATCAATGAATAAAATATTGATTCCACCTCTTGATATGGATTGTGGAAATATTTACATTTTAAAAATTTGCATTAACCCTCATTGTTTTTTGGGTAGCGTTTTAACAATTATAAAGATTTTTATTTTTATTTTAAATAAAAGTTGATTTTTCAAATAACTAGATTTTTCTTACTTTCGAATAATAGATAAAGGTAATTTAATCTATCAATAGGCTTAATATTTCGTACTTTCAAATATTGTTTTATATCAAATAGCTCTAAATTTTTTCTGAATGTAGAACTGGATTTCATCGCGATCTCAAATCGGAATATTCAAATGAAACTTCAAATTTCAAACTAAAGTTATGTTGAATTCCATTGCCGCTGAAACGATATTGCGATCACGTTGATCGTGGAAGCTCGAACGACATTGCGATCACGTTGATCGTGGAAGCTCGAACGACATTGTGATGACGTTGATCGTGGAAGCTCGAACGACATTGTGATGACGTTGATCGTGGAAGCTCGAACGACATTGTGATGACGTTGATCGTGGAAGCTCGAACGACATTGTGATGACGTTGATCGTGGAAGCTCGAACGACATTGTGATGACGTTGATCGTGGAAGCTCAAACGACATTGTGATGACGTTGATCGTGGAAGCTCAAACGACATTGTGATGACGTTGATCGTGGAAGCTCAAACGACATTGTGATGACGTTGATCGTGGAAGCTCAAACGTCATTGTGATGACGCTGATCGTGGAAGCTCAAACGTCATTATGATGACGCTGATCGTGGAAGCTCAAACGTCATTATGATGACGTTGATCGTGGAAGCTCAAACGGCATTATGATGACGTTGATCGTGGAAGCTTAAACGACATTGTGATGACATTGATCGTGGAAGCTTAAACGACATTATGATGACGTTGATCGTGGAAGCTTAAACGACATTATGATCACGTTGATCGTGGAAGCTTAAACGACATAGACGAGTATGATTCTTTTTAAAACAAAACAATTTCTACTGGCTTTACTGCAATGGAAAAATTTAGCCAGGAGGGCCTGGCTCATCAGTGGTGAACCCTCCTAGCGGTTTCGCCAGTTTAATCTACCATACCGCTGTTATATTAAATTTTTGGAACTTCCTTTTATAGTGATACTGATTCTAGACTCTTGGAATGGGTATTTTAGATGAACTATGGACATAAGCTTTGAGGACAGCAGAATTACATACAATTATAAATATATAATATGCCTCGAGCAATCGCTCTTCCGCAAACATCAATTTTTGTCTTTTATTATAACAATTATATTATGATGCATTAGCGTGCCATCTGTTATCAAAATTCGAAACTATTATAGACGCCTATGATTCTTTTCAAAATAAAATAATTTCATTTTGTTTTTGTTTTTAAAGAATCATACGCGTCTATAATAGTTTCGAATTTTGATAACAGATGGCGCGGTAATGCATCATAATTGTGATTACGTTGATTGTGGCACTTTGGACTACATTGCGATCACGTTGATTGTGGCACTTTGGACTACATTGCGATCACGTTGATTGTGGCACTTTGGACTACATTGCGATCACGTTGATTGTGGCACTTTGGACTACATTGCGATCACGTTGATATTCCGGGCGGAAATATTCAGGGCGGAAAGACCTCCGAAGTCAAAGCTAACAGTTCATCTAGAAGTAAAACTCCAAATCCAGGGTATATAAGGCTTTATATGACCATAATAGACAACTCAGCTAATAGAGCCAACATTGATGGCATACATGGTTCTAGGGGTCGTTATGCCTCTATGTTACATCGTAGAATGTTGTCTTATTTGAGGGTTAGATAAACTTACAAGATGGCCGATCTCCATATCGGCTATGGCCTTCATAATCATCATTGTTTATTCAAAGCTATATATTTCTCTTTACCTGCCTCTAGTTCTTATCATTGTAAAACCAAATCTTACATTCATTTCTTAAGTAAACAACATAATGATTCAGCCATAACATTTTATCTTTCAGAATTAAAGCTCTTTATTGATGTCCCCATTGTCAATCGTTTTGTCCTAGATTGAAATATTTACTTACTTCACTAGACAAAGACTTTCCACGTGACACTTTAAAATCTATAGAGAATTGAACACCATCCAAGAAGAATTGGTAGCAAATCAATACACAAAGGAATTCATTAATAAACATTGATTTAAAATCAACAGTATTTCCAGTAAAACAGATATAAAAAAGTGTATATTACCATATGGAGTAGGAACTAAGAAAATAGCTCTTGTTTTAAAGAATTTCGATATAACCTCCTTTTTTTTTTTAAATGCGCCATCTTTGAAAACACATACAGCTTTATTAAGAACACCGGTCTTATACAGATTCATCATAGGAAAGAAGCATAGATGGAACTCCTATACCCCAGGCAGCGCAGAACCCAACAGCCTCCAGGTCCGACACATGTCCAGTGACCACACCGTTCATTAGTTATCGTATCAGCCAAAGCAGATTACCAAACAGAAGGAGGAGATAGGGAACACAAAGGATGTTGTACGAGGGTGAGTAGAAAAGTAAGGTCTCCTATTTTTTTTTTCATTGAAAAACACATTTAATCACAACTTTTTATACATCATTGGAAAGGTTGGACACTTTGCTATTTTTCTACATAGTCGCCTTGATGCTCAATCACTTTTTTCATCCTGTCAACCAACTTTGTAATTCCGGTGTTGTACCACTCTCCCGCCGCCTCTTTGAGCCACTTGTCGACCCACCTGGCGGACACCTTTCTGTAGCCGAGGGTCTCAGACACAATCTTGTGCACGGAGAAGTGGCTGCAATCTTCATTCAGGCCATCCTCGATCTCTTCAAGGGTTATCCGCCGGTTTGCGCGCACCATTTCGTCGATTCGAGCCACGGTTGATTCCGGCAAACTCGGCCGCCCAGACCGCTGTTCATCGTGGACGTTTATCCGTCCCTCGTTGAATTCCCGGCACCATTTCCGCACATTTTTGATGTCCATGCACTTCTCACCATACACTTCCACTAACTGACGGTGAATTTCGACTGGAGAATTATTTTTCGCATTTATAAAGCGTATAACTGAGCGCAACTCCCACGCGGCGGGAGAGTGGTACAACACTGGAATTACAAAGTTGGTTGACAGGATGAAAAAAGTGATTGAGCATCAAGGCGACTATGTAGATAAATAGCAAAGTGCCCAACCTTTCCAATGATGTATAAAAAGTTGTGATTAAATGTTTTTCTATGAAAAAATAGGAGACCTTACTTTTCTAATCACCCTCGTATATAGAATCCCGTGTAAAGATTGCTAGGTATCCTACATTGAAAAGACAGGTCGCTTGTTATGGACCAGCCTCCAAGAACACAAATCTTCTTTGAAATATGTCAAAGAAAGATTTGCCATGGTGGAGCATGGTCTTCAATCAGGACATCAGCCAGATTGGGACATCCACTATCTACAGAGGTAACTCGCACCAGAGGAAGTTCCTTGAGGCCACAGCATCAATGAAGGACCCAGCTAGTGTGAATAGATATGAAGAAATCCCCGAACCTCATGTCTCTCTTAACCTAATATTTTTTCTAATAATCACAGTCAACTCTCTCTTCATTTGTTTATATTTTTATATCAAAATTCAAGAATATTATATAATCATCTAAAATACCCATTCAAAGAGTCTAGCATCAGTATCACTATAAAAGGAAGTTCGAAAAAATGCAATATAACAGCGGTATGGTAGATTAAACTGGCGAAACCGCTGGGAGGGTTCACCACTGATGAGCCAGGCCCTCCCATTAATTTTTCCATTGCAGTAAGTACAGTATAAATTGTTTATTTTTAAAAAGAATCATACGCGTCTATAATAGTTTCGAATTTTGATAACAGATGGCGCGCTAATTCATTATAATATTTTTATATCCTTATGTTTTGTTGAAACTAATAATTTACTTATTAATCAAATACTTTTCCTCTTTTTAATATTCTGAGAGGATTATTATCATAATTTGTATTCTTCCATAATTCCAATAGCACTTTTTTACATTATATAACATACTACATTACTATTTTTACACACGCACGTACAAAAGCCTTCAAATTTCATATCTCAATTTTAATACTTTTATTTTATCCTTTTAGTTTTTTTATTCTTATTATCATTTATTATTTTGACCAATGACGAAGTTGTTTCCATGTGATCTACAAGAATTTATAAATTAAGTTTATTGGGCAATAAATTGATAAAGAGGGAGCAATCTCTTGAAATATTTTAAGTTTTTTTTTTCTTTAACAGAACCAAAAGTACGCCCTTTTTATTTAAACAATAAGCCATAAAAATATCAGTTGTGAATATTTGAAATAAACTTAATCATCAAATATACATATATCAAGACTGATGGGCTTAAGTCCAGTCGTGTGTAAGGGCTATATAGTTGGGAGAGAGGTGTGTTGTGCTGGAGTCCTTTGTTTACATGTCACATTTTAACTTTATTGTCTACATCTTTTGTCATGGCTAACTTTATATATCTTATTTATTTTTATTAACTTTCATGTATAGTGGGTTATTTTTACATAATTTTGTTTTGTATAATTATTTTGCATACTTTTTGTATCGTTGAATTTGCATACTTTTGTTCTCGGCTATTATTTAAGCCAATAATCTTTAGTTAAAAAGTTATTTTTCAAATAGTTTTTGAATTAACGTGAAAAAGGCTTCTCGAATGTTTTCTCCCAGTACATTAGGTCACCAGCGCAACAATATGTTGTAATATATTCTAATATATACTTATATATCATAGGTAATATAGATCTAGTATAATATCCCAAAACTGTAAAATCTCCAGTTCGACCATCATGTAATGCACGACAAAATAATAAAGCTAGATATAGTGACAGTCGGCGCCAGCCAGGAGGAAGGTCTCATAAAAACATGTCGGGTTACCAGGTGTGCCCCCTTCTTGCCCAAACAGATCAGTCGGCTTTGAGACACGATGATTGACAGACATGCCTTGACCGGCGTCGCCTTCACTATCTCGCCATCTTTGTGGTGACATCCAACATGTCTCGTTCTTTGGTGCAATCCCAATCACGCCTGACACCACTCTGAACATTGTGGCCACTACGACTGCATCTAACATGCCACACTAGTCATCCTACAGGATAAAAACCACATTACAACATATATATTTATATTAAAAGTTTATATTTAGAAGAAATGTTTGTGAAGAAGATGTTTTAATCCGAAAGCTTGTGAATAGATTAGTGAAATTTCTTGCGGAGTACGTGATTAATTATTTATCAGACACATAAGATATGGCATTTCAAATTTGCCAGTTTCTAGGGATAAATCCATTGTAGCTATATTTGATTAACAGCTGTTTGTTCCGTTCTAGCGCAGCCTTATAGGATGAGGTTGTCCAATGCTAGACCCGTACAGTAGTCAGACGACGTAAGAAACTTACGTCGTCTATCATTCATCACATCGATCATACATTACTCTCTAATATTTATCTGCTTGAAACATCAAAGCAGAAAGTGATGGTGGTGTCTTGTCCACTGAGCAGATCAAATCGGTCCATGCATCCTGATCACAATACCGGCCAGTCGAGGTGCCTTGTCCGTATGGATGTCCTCTTAGATGTTTATATTATTTAAAAAGTAGAAATTCGTTAGGCGAGGAGTTTCTTAATTTTTTTTCAATTTAACCGAACTTTCGAATATTTTCCCCCTTATATAGGAGTTTTATTATTATTATTGTTATTTTCCCTAGTACACGTGGTACAGGCCATGATAATCATAGTGGGTAGAAGTAGGCGACTGCTTATACTGTAAGTACTCCACATGTCTACACCTGTGAAAAGCAGCTCGACTTTTGCACTCACAAATCTGCCAGAGCCCCGTTCGATTTACTTGCACTCGCTGGTGGCGTTGGACTTTTGCTAGAATCAGGGGCCATTGGAGCATTTTTTTATTTTTTTTTAATTAGAAAAATGTGTTCAATGCAGGATTCGATCCCGGATCATAGCGGTCGAACACCAATTTAGACCATCCTTCCACCGATTACAGGAGTAAAAATGATCATGTAAATTTATCCTCCTATACGTTTTCATTTTTACTCCTGTAGAAGGGCAGAGATTCTCGAAATCTCGGTGAAATAAAGAACGTACAAGAAACTCTTCTCATTATTTTCTACGTTTTATAATTTACTGATCCAGGTGATTTTCCAACTTATGGTTTACTGATCCAGGTGATTTTCCAACTTATGGTTTACTGATCCAGGTGATTTTCCAACTTATGGTTTAGATTTTTGCTTCTTAATTTAATACAGAATTATACATTACCTTCTGGGTAGTGGTGGTGGTGTCTTGTCCATGGAGCAGATCAGATCGGTTCCTGCACCCTGATCACAATACCGGCCAACTGAGGTGTCTTGTCTGTATGGATGTCCTCTTCTGGATTGATGTCTGCCATATAAAGGGCTAAAAGGATGGCTAGGCAACTGTATATATTGGCCGGAGTGAGTTGGGTGTTGTAACAGTTATTGCAGTTTCTGTAGGATCTAGTCATGTCTGGGTGTTGCTCCATGGAAAGAGAGGGTGCCATTGCCCCGTTAGTCAGCCACATTTCAGAGTTCCCTGTAGGCTTTCACAGTTACCGTAGCGGCTCGGGGCTCACGACACCGTACTTCGCCCTACAGGACAGTCCCTTCTTTTAATATGGATGACAAGTCCAAGATACCAGAGTAAAGTGGGGGAAAGAGGGGTGGACTCCAGCTGCCCCGCTCCCATGTGGCAGGCGCCAAAAACACCATTCCTGTGTGGGGGAGGACAGAGTCTGGTGACATCTGCGGCGAGAAGAAGACGTGGTGACTTGCCTCCGGGCTTGTGGATGATCCTGCACGGCGGTGCCAGGAGAGCCTGACATCGGAGCGGCCTACAAGGCGGTGTAAGTCCAGGCTGGACTTATATAGTGTGGAGCGGGAAGCTTCACAAGAGTATATCCACGGCGCCAAGGATACTTCTGACGGGGAGTTGAAGGCAAGTCCCACTGATTGTTTTCCTTCTGTTAGTGAGACATAATAAAGCGCTAACTTTAGCTGCATCCCTTCGAACTAACGTGTGTATCTTTGTGGCATCCTGAGTAGACAAAGTACACGAATAGCGTCTGGGTACCACGTAACAATATTCTTTTAGTATGTACTTCCTAGTTTTCAATATTGGATTTTTTAAAATAAAATACACTAAATCTATATTACAGGAAATGTTACAGGAGGTATTCTCGGTTTTCTACAAGTAAATGCATACATGCATTCTAGTTTATATTTATATATTAAAAATAACGAAAGCATATCCAGACCAGGAGCACATGTGCTTTACAGAAAGCAGAGCGCAATCTGGTGGAACAGAAATCAACTAAACACTGATTTAGTCTGTTCCCTGATTAGCTGATATCTGTTCCACCAGGTGACGGTTTGCCTTCTGTTAAAGCACATGTGCTCCTGGTCAGGATATGCTTTCGTTATTTTTAATATCAACACCTGACCCACTTATTTTTTTCTATTATTTTTCATATATATATATACAAGATTGTAGATTCGATATTAAGTATATTTTACGTTGTGAAATTGAATTTATTTTAACATTTAACCCGTTCTTTAATTTATTGTACACACCTTGTCGTATAAATAGGATATGCAGAGAGAGAGATACCAGTTTTTAGAGAAACGGTTCAGTAAATAAATGACAAGGCAAGCATGTGCTTCCATCTAGCGTCATATTTTTAACTATCATTACTTCTTTGTTGTAATTTACCTATATCGAGAGAGAATATGAATAAGGTTAAGAAATTTTGAGTCACCTTTGAGAATAAAATCAAATTTTAAGTATTTTGACCATAAAACAATACATATTTTTTAAGATAACAAATTGAAAACCTATAATCTTTAAAAATTATCATATCTTCTACTTTTCATAAAATTTGCTTAAATACTTTTCTGCAACCTTGTATACTTTTATTGATTTATGTATTTTAAGAGGATAAAACTGTTTCAATTTATTTATTAACAGAGGAAAAAGATTGTTATCCAGCCATCAGTAAGTAATTCTGTCTTCCCTATCTGTTGATACATTCACTACATTCGTCGAAACTTTAGAGACAACAATGAAAGCTCATGTAAAACAATGAAATTTTATCCTTATAACACTGAAATTTTCTTCAACAGTGAAAATCTTACCCACGAAAGTGAAGTTTTCCCTATAACAATGATTATTTTATTCACAACAATGAATACTTTATTCACAACAATGAAATTGATTCGTAAAAATTATATTTATCCATAACAATGACTAATTTATCTACAACAATGAAATTTTATCCTCAACAATAAATATGTACCCACAATAATGAAGTTTTCCTACAACAATAATTATTTTATTGGTAACAATGAATACTTTATTCACAACAATGAAATTGATTTGCAACAATTATATTCATCCATAACAATGACTAATTTATCTACAACAATGTATTTGATCCTCAACAATAAATATTTACCCACAACAACAATGTTTTCCTATAACAATAAATATTTTATTCGCAACAATGAATACTTTATTCACAACAATGAAATTGATTCGTAACAATTATATTCATCCATAACAATGACTATCTCGACAACAATGAAATTTTATCCTCAACAATAAATATTTACCCACAACAATGAAGTTTTCCTACAACAATGATTATTTTATTCGCAACAATGAATACTTTATTCACAATAATGATATTAATTCGCAACAATTATATTTATCCATAAAAATGTTTACTTTATCTACAACGAATAAATTTATCCTTAATTAAATTTTTCCCCAGTAATCTCTGCGCCATGAAAGTTATCTTCAACAATTAAACTTTAATCACAACAATGAAATTTATCCAAAAGAAAGACCAATTTCATGACGACCATGAAACATTTTAGACAACAAATAAATTTATCCTCAATTATGAAAATGTTTCTTCAACATTGAAATATTATTAGCTCTATATATATAATGAAATACATAAACCACAGTGAAGCCAGGAATCCACTAATAACAGTTTCACCTCTACACCTCGGATATTAAAACATCTTTCTTTAAAAAATATGGCATAGTAGGAATCGAATACATTGTTTTATATTTACTACAGAGGCGCACTATTATTTAAAAACAGAATTTCAAAATAAATTCATTCAAATATTAAGTAGAATTTATTTTATATAAATGTAAATGATTCCTATTATCTATGGCATAACTCATTGTGAATATGTCCTCGATTTTGAGGTTAACTTTTTAAATGTACCATTTCCAGTGAGATCTATAACTCTATCTTCAACTTTCATCCTTAGGGCGTTCTCCATCTTGTAGAGTTCAGCCTTTTTTTTTTTACAACAACAGCAAGCTTTATTAAGACCTTTTAGTTTTATACAGATTCTCCGAGCAGAAGTGTAAGGGTCATACAGGAATAACAGCTATAATAGCAGTAATAATACCAGTAATAAGCATTGTTATTATTATAATTTTTAAAGATATCACATATGATGGAAAACTTAATTAGGAAACAGGAAAACTTAATTAAGAAAAGTTCAACCTTTTTTTTTTTTTTTTTGTGCCTCCTGCCATCGGGCGACCTTCTCGTTCAACACTGCAGATCGTTGCTCGATCTTCCAAATATTTCTTCACTCAATCCTTTCATTGCTGAGAAGACAGCTTGAATATGTTCTTATTGTTCCTCCATCATTTCCTTCACTAACAAAGAATCCCACTTCTAACACCAATTGTTACGTCGCTGGTATGTCAAGGATGGTCAAATGAACACACGGGATTGGTAAGGACTTTCGTTCGACTCTTCTTTATTTACGTCGTGCATTATGGAGATCAAAACAAGTCACAGACAGGGAGCATCAGCCAACAACCAATCGTCAACAAGGAGCGAGGAAGACTTAACTCGGCCAGTTGAACTTCTTCCTTCCTGATTGGTCCGTCTGCCCCCCAGTCCACAGGTGGTGGACGGTATTAGCATTCGTTGTGGCTTGATAATTATGTCTTCAACTTTGTATAAGAGACCTATCAAAAAATTTCAATTTATATAAGGCAATAACGCGCCATCTATATACAACAAATGAAAACATTTAAGACCCCAATGTTTCTTTTACTCATCAATCAAACTTCTACTGTCCTTACTGCGATTAAAAAATATATTGGAAAAACTTGGCTTATCAGTGGTGAACCCTCCCATCGGTTTCGCTAATTTTTTTTTTTTTAATCTACCAGACCGCTTCTTTAGAGATCTAATACGAGGACAGTGAAGTTTGATTGATATGCAAAAGAAACATTTGCGTCTAAATTTTTGATTTTCAATTCAGGTAGCTTCTCTTTCACTGTGTATGAACTATTGTAAATAGCTTCAATTTTTAAAACCACCACTCAGTGTGACTATTGTAACAGCCTAAATTTCGTCATTTAATTTTGATTTAATGATGCTATATTTATATTTATACTGAGTTAATTATACACATCCGTCTTTTACAACTGTTTTGATAAATAAATTAATCTTTTTAAAATCTTTTTAATATCTCTATATATATAAAAGTCAATTCCTGTCTGTCTGTCTGTTTCGCGATAAACTCAAAAACTACTGAACCAATTGGTTCCAAATTTTGCATGTCGCTTTTTATAAACCTGAGGAAAATTTTTGGCTACATTTTGCTTATAATTTTTGGCTATTTCTTTTTTTAATTTGAAGAACTATTTTTTTACGCGGAGTAATCCGGAATGGAATGAATACCCAAATAAGGCCATTTTGTATACGCATCGGTGGCTTAGTGGTAGAATGCTCGCCTGCCACGCGGGCGGCCCGGGTTCGATTCCCGGCCGATGCATTTTTTTTAACAATTTTTAAAACTCATTTATATTATATCTTCTATATATATAAAAATAAATGTTTGTATGTTTGTTTGTTTGTTGGTTGGTTTGTATGTCCGGTATACAATTTCGCAGTAGTTCACTAATTCAAACCAAAATTTCCATACATAGGTAAAAAAATATAACACATATAAATATTTATATAATAACTGCTCTAATTTGAAATATTTTTTAGGTTTTATTTATTTATATATTTTCATTTTTAGATATAACTGATCGAATTCGTCGTTTAAAATAACTGCTCTTGAAATATTTGGTATGTTTTATTTATTTATATATATTTTCATTTTTAGATATAACTGATCTAATTCGCCGTTTAAAATAACTGCTCTAATTCGAAATATTTGGTATTTGGTATTTATTTATTTATATATTTTACTTTTTTGATATAACTGATCTAATTCGTCGTTTAAAATAGTTCGCTTAATAACACATATAATATAAATATTTATATAATAACTGCTCTAATTTGAAATATTTGGTAGGTTTTATTTATTTATATATTTTCATTTTTAGATATAACTGATCTAATTCGTCGTTTAAAATAACTGCTCTTGAAATATTTGGTATGTTTTATTTATTTATATATATTTTCATTTTTATATATAACTGATCTAATTCGCCGTTTAAAATAACTGCTCTAATTCGAAATATTTGGTATGTTTTATTTGTGTTCACTCTATTTCTATTTATTTGAAGTATTATAATTTCCATGTTTCAAAAACCTATTTCAAAAAGGTTGTTAGAAATATGTAAGGCCTGAAATAGCTTTACATGCGAACATTTATGATGCCAAGCGTAGCTTAATAACTGCTCTTGAAATATTTTGTATGTTTTATTTATTTATATATATTTTCATTTTTAGATATAACTGATCTAATTCGCCGTTTAAAATAACTGCTCTAATTCGAAATATTTGGTATTTGGTATTTATTTATTTATATTCTGCTTAGCTCACGAACAGCGCCCTCTATCAAGGTTATAAATACGTTTAAAATCGATATCTTCTCAAATTTTATTAATAATATTTCGCTTAATAATTAGAATACTTGATCTAAATCGAAATATTTATAGACGCTCGCTCGATTTGAAGATTTACACATGTGTATATCGTAACTAATCTGACTGTAAAGTTTGGAGCGGGACATTTCACAAAAGTAACGTCCACGGTGCCGATTTATAATTGTAACGAATAGTATTTGAATAAAAACATTTAATCGGGTAAAACCCGGGCGTTGCCCGGGTCATTCGTCTAGTTTAAAATATAAATAAATCAGAAGAATATAAGGTTTATTTAATCGTAGAAACTTTCTCCTTGGGATATTAAAAATATAAAGTTAAGTGCCAGGAGAAAACATTTTCTCCTGGCACTTAACTTTATATTTTTAATATAAGGTTTCAGAAAAAGTTTTGAGTCACTCTTTAGCCTTTTTTTTGCACACAAATACGGAATATGATGAACTTTATTTCAAAGATTAGGTTTTTAATGTTAGCTTAATAACTTTTATTGTTTTCATGTCAAAAACACTTTTAAAATACTTTTTATTTTTGAAGATAATTCAAAACTTTCTTACTAAAACTTATTTATATTCTATCGATATGTACGGGCATAATTACAACCAAAAAAACTTTAAATAGTTTTAAAACATGACGCTAGATGGAGGCACATACTTAGTTAAGCCATTTATTTACTCTTTACAAACTACAAATATTAAAACATCGAGTATTTCTTACAAGTGTTTATAAATATATGTTGCCTTATTATATCTCTCCAGGCCTAGCTTCTGGACACTGGCTATGGCTGCAGACACTTTCTCGTTCTTCAAGAGAACGTCCATCTGTTTTTCAATGTTCGCCGATCCTGGGTTGGTGGAAGCTCTTGAGAACCGCGTTGCTGTTCGGGCGGAGAATGAGCCGAGTTGACCACCTTTTCTGTCATAGTTAAGTCGCTGGAAGGAAGTTCTGCGACGACAGCAGCTACAGCCGGTGGTGGGGCCGCAGCCGGAGGGGCGCTTAAAGTGAAGGATGGCTTGGTCCAGGGTTCTGCGTGCAACGGAAGCATCCACAGGAAGCACCAGCAGTTGTATCCCTGCATATAGCAAAAGTAACACTTGATGTCATAGGTCACATAGACAATTGACAATCGGCCAGGCCGTAGTGCTGCGCGGGACGACTACGCCGTTCTTGCGAGTCATCACCCGAACTGCCCGCCGCATGTTAGAGCGCCCACGCCTGACTGCCCTGCCCATCGTCCAGTTCGCTAGAAGGTGGGAGGAACTTATAAACCTACCTATCAACATCGGCTGGTCGTCGCTCCGGCCCTGCGCCTTCTCCGGGCACAACGCGGACGTGGCAGTGAGGCTATCTTTGCACGCCCTGCCCCATCCAGCATCGGCACAACCGTCTTGCATCGCCTGTGGGTCCGGCGACCTGTCACTGGTTCACCGGTACTGGTCCTGCCGCTACATCAGGCCTCTCATCCGGGAGGCATTTACCATAATCGGGCGGTCCCCTGACCTACAGGGCTGGGTCTTCGGGCATGGCCCAGACGATGACGCCCTGGCCATCCTGGCGTCTGCCAAGACACGCATCTATAGGTACTTCCTTGGCCTGGAACTGAGGAGTGTTCAAGAAGACCCCCTCCTTGTCTGGAGGAGGACTCTCTCAAGATGGGGAAGCCTTCCTTGCTGAAGAAATTTGTACACATAGATTATATACCCTTTATTTACTATTTTATTATTTATTTTTTTCCACCTTTGTAAAACTTGATTATAGAAGAATCAATAAAATTGTTTAAATTGTCATAGGTCACATAGACTTGTGTGACCACTCTCTTGGACTTGACATCCAGCCGGAAAGGGATCTGGGAGAGCTTTACCGTCTCGCAGAGTGATAAAAGCTTCCCGACGAGCATCAGCCCAGCAGGTATCTTCGAGCTACATCATCTATGGCCGTGACCTGTCCATATGGCTGCAATGCAGCGACGAAGTGGGCGTCCTCCACGAAGAAGAACACATTGCACAGTATAATTCACTAGGCCCTTTTCCTCAGAGGGAAGACCCACAAGATCACATCCTGATGTCGAGACTCTCCTCAATCAGATTTTCGGCGAGCTGCATGCTGAAGAAGCCGATAAGGATATGCCCCTCCATTTTCATCATCTGGTAGACGCAGCCTTTTCCCGGCTTCATCTCCAGCGCCAGAAAGTACTGGGCCTGGCTGAAATCTGGGGAGAATTCTAGGTAGACACTATTTGATTAATTACATCTTCAGAATTTTTAAAAATTCGAGAGATATTTTGTGCGAAAAAAAGACTATTTATAATTGAAAAGATAGAAACACGTTTATTAAAGAGCTTTTCGCTTGAGCGTTTAGTTATAAATAATTTTTATTATATTAACTTTGGAAATACAAGGGAAGTTATGAATAGACTCTCGCGAAGAGACATCTACTAGCCGAATGACCCGGGCAACGCCCGTGTTTTACCCGATTGAATGTTTTGATTCAAATACTATTTGTTACAATTATAAATTGGCGCCTTATATAAATGCATATGTTAGTTAATAACTATAGCCTATGTGCTTTATCTGTCTATGTACTGTTGGCTTCCGTAGGCGTCTCTTACTGGGAAAAAGAAAGAGAGGATTCCATTTGGTTATTAACTAATATATGCATTTATTTAAGGAGCGACCCGCTCCAACGCAATAGTTACAAAAACGAAAATGCGAGGGGGGGGGGGCAAAGGTGGCGTGATCGTAGCCGACCAATAGGAGGGCGCCATTCCAAAAAAAAAAGCAAACGGTGACAGAGATGAAGAATGACGCTCGTAACTGTATATAGAATAAAAATTGATGGATTAAAAATTTACTAATCCTAAATCAAAATTCTGCTTTTGTTCTTGTTGTTATTGTTACTATTGTTGATGTTGTTATTGTTGTTTTCTCGCATGAACTTAATCATCTGTGGATTTAAATCTCCCTTTGAAAAAATGATGTAAATATAGTCGAGGTGTTCATACGCCTTCTCAAATATCTGGGGATCAGGTTCTTCGGCGTCATTTTACTTCTTTTAGAAGTTGAATGCTCTGGTGACACAGAGAAACTTCCTCAATAAATTGGTGTTTGGGAATCTTTTGTGTGCGTTCCTTGTGCTTGCATTTACCAGTCCTAAGGCTGGAGTGTATCTTCAACTAGGCTCTTCCAAGGCTATCGATCTATAGCCATAGTCTGGTGGCCTTGGTCCAGTTGGTCTACTCATTGAGGATCTTCGTGACAAAATAATGATACCCTTTACCTTCCACATCTATATGCCGTTGACCTGATTACATTTTTTTTTGCTTATCCCTAGTACACGTGGTACAAGCCATGATAATCATGGTGGGTAGAAGTAGTCGACTGCTTTTACTGTGAGTGCACCACATGTCTACACATGTGAAAAGCAGTTCGACTTTGCACTTACAAATGTCTCAGAGCTCCGTTTGGTTACTTGCACTCGCTGGTGGGGTTGGACTTTTGCAAGAATCGGGGGCCATTGGAGCAATTTTTTTTTAAACAGGAAAAAGTGCCAAATGTGGGAATCGAAGCCGGGTTATAGCGGTCGAAAACCAACGGTTTAGACTTCCACCGACCACCTTAGTTTAATCTATCTTTATTATAAACCATTTCCAACTTAAATGGAAAGAGGATTCACTCTTTCATATTGAGGTAGAGATTTGTCTCAATCGACCTCTCAATAGTGCGGATTGTGAACTTTAACCTTGTATTAACACACACAGAAAGCTTTATAAAGACCACCGGTCTTATACAGATTCACCACAGGAAGAAAGGAAGCATTGATGGAGATCCTGTACTTCAGAAGCGCAGCATCCAACAACAGCCTCCAGGTCCGACGCATGTCCAGTGGCCACACGTTTTTCGTGCATACGTCAAGGTTAGCGTATCACTGAACAGGCTAGTGTGGAATCAGCCGCGTTCTAGTCTCGCTTTCCTCGTCCAAATGGACCATGGCATTCGGCGATTCAATTAATCTCCTCCGAACAGTGACTGAGACCTTGTAGAATTTATATAAACCAAAAAGAAGACCTTTAGCAAACGTCATTGCATTCATCCAGTTATATATTTGTTGACTATCAAATTGAGACATGAATAAATCACCTAAGAGTTCCGCGTTCTAGTCTTCGCTTTCCTCGTCCAAATGGACCACGGCATTCGGCGATTCAATTAATCTCCTCCGAACGGTGACTGCCGCCTTGTAGAATTTATATAAACCAAAAAGAAGACCTTTAGCAAACGTCATTGCATTCATCCAGTTATATATTTGTTGACTATCAGATTGATACAAGGATAAATCACCCAAGAGTTCCGCGTTCTAGTCTTCGCTTTCCTCGTCCAAATGGACCACGGCATTCGGCGATTCTATTGCCTTGTGTTATCTCACTCACTCACAAATCCTTTATTAAGTCATCAGTCTTATACTATATATCTCATTGTTGGCTTGCAATGATATCCCCATGATGATCAATCACCATCATGTAGTGGAGGAGAACACAATGACTCTAAGTTCTTCTTGCTTACTGCTTTGTAAAAGTTATACTTAGACAGAGCAACCATTCGACTTGATTTGGCGTTGGTTAAAATACTTTGTACTGAAGTAAGTTGGCTGTCATTTACTTTTGAGAAGAACCTCTCTTGTTTTTCGTTGATATAACCTTGTATATACAAGATTTCAATAAAATTGTGTTAATTGTCTTTATAAATGGTAAAGATGTTCTCCAAATTTGTCCCAAGACACGTTACACTCGAACAGAAATGGAGACTTCGAGAAACATGTGAGAACATGCTTGAAATTGTCACAGAGGATCATTAATGATTCAATAAAGTGATAACGGGAGGATGAGACGTGGATTTAAGGATGAATCCCGGAAAAAACAGATGTCGATCAAAAGAACGGAGCGGTAAAGAAGAACCAAAACCAAAGAAAACTCGCTTCTCAAAATCCAAACTCAAGAGGTTCTGTTGGTAACAACTTTTAAATCAAAAGGACTGGTCTATCATTATATTCATTAGTGCTGTAAAGACCAGGATATCCTAAAGGATATTTGGTCATCAGTTGGTGATATCTGTCGATCAAAAGAGTGGATTCGTCACCTCGACATTCCACTCTAGAGAAACTTGCCAACATTGTTGTATTGTGCTGTAAAAAACAATATCATACGCAATATATATATATATCATTATATTGTTCCGGACGGACAAACCATACACCAGAATGCCTATATCAATGTTTTGAGAGGCTACAGGAATCCATAAGGAGGAAACGACCGGAAAAATGTGATTCTCAGGATTGGGTTCTACACCACGACAATGCCAGACCTCACAAGGCTGTTGCAGTTTTGAAATTTCTTGGCTAAGCACAAAATTTCTATACTTTCTCTTGTTTTAAAATTGCAAAATTTTTTTTCACAATGAGTTTCTTTTTATTACAAAACGCTAGCTTTCAAGCGATATTCGCTCTTCAACGGGCTTAATAAAACATCCACTATATCCTACAAGAAATATTTACAAAAAATTTCAGTTATAAATATTCACGCTGCGCGCGTATGTTTTTGTAAATATTTCTTGTAGTATATAGTCCATATTTTATTAAGCCCGTTGAAGAGCGATTATCACTTGAAAGCTAGCGTTTTGTAATAAAAAGAAACTCATTGTGAGAAAATATTTTGTAATTTTAAAGCTTTTTTCACAACTTTCTCATGTCCTATTCTCACATGATCTTGCCCTAAATGACATTTTCCTATAAAGTAAGATGAAAATGTCTCTTAAAAGCGGTCATGATAGAAAAAAGGTTCCTCAGAGGCTTGAGAGAGGAGATAAGAATAGAGAAGATAAGAAAGAAGAAGAGAGGCCTGAAAAAGTCGACTTTAGATGTGGAAGGGGATTATTTTGAAGATTACAAAATAAAATTTTATTTTGATCTCGTATTATTTTTTATTTTCAAAAATTCAGGGAATATAATGAAATGTCCTTGTGTATACTCTTTTAGAGGTAATCTCCCCACATTTATTTTCAAGAAACCTACGAAAACCTGTAGCTTTATTAAATATTGACCTGAAAATTGAATCAAATTTTCAACTTTTGCGTCGTTTTTTTTTTTTTTTTTGCGAAAGAATTATAAGTGAAAAATACATAATATTTTTAAATAATGAAAGCATATCTTGACCAAAAGCACATGTGCTTTTTAGATGGCAGAGCGCTATCTAGTGGAGCAAAAATAAACTAAACGTTTATTTAACTTGTTCCGTGATATTTGGCCAACCCAATTTCTTGATAAATCAAGAAAAGCCATCCACGAACGCGTTTCGCGCTGTTGGCGCTCGTTAGCGTGGAGCAGGCTGTACATCTGAGACCAAAACTATTTTTGGTCCCAGAGGCTTCTTGAAAAACCAAGAAATGGGTATTTAAGACCAAACTTGCATAAATACGCTTATCACATGAGAAAACAATAGAAAAAAAATAAAAAGGTCAGGTGTTGATATTAAAAATAATGAAGACATATCCTGACCAAAAGCACATGTGCTTTTAGTACTAAATGTGGCACCTCCCCCTTTAAATATGTATTATAAAATGCATTATACCCCAGTTTCAAACATATTGATGATAATTAAGAAGCGCCGTGATAAACATAAAATACATTCTTCTAACGCATATTTAAAGGGAGAGATGCCACTTTTGGAATCCTCCCGCAACTTTAGGTTATGTATGTATACATATCCATTTAAAAATACTTAAAACAATGCATTCTCTTCATTATTGCTGCGTGAAAATCACAAATATACACTCATGGTGTCAAAAACTTAAGCAAGTACCTTACAGCATGTATATCGGGATTCAGACAATAAATCTGAAAGATATTTGATACACAGTGATATTTATTGAAGACAATATGATATAACCAAGTGTGAACAAAATTGCCTCTGTCTCCTTCAAAAAAAAAAAAAAAAACGACAACCGGTGACAGTAAAAACTTTCCACTTCCTTAAGTTTTATCCATGAGTGCATGTTAATAATAAATAACGTCAGTTTTTGAAAACTCGTAAAATCCTATTTGTATAGGATGTGCAATGTGGTTGTTTGAGAATATGCATACGTAGGTTTGACAGAAAGAGCTGAAATCGAAAGTTTAATTCTCACGCCCTGGAAGGTACAGGATCGGATATCGAACGCCAGCACATTTCCATATTGAGTTCTTCTTCGTCTTACATAAAAGTCCACGTAGACATCCCATGCCTACATCTAACCTTACTTCAAGAAATGTTTCACACTTCCTGAGAGGTGTCTCTGTTGGCTTTACAACGTAGTCTTAGCACTGAAACAACGTCGACGACGGGACAAATGTCTACAAATGTCAACTGACATGGTCAACTCAATCATCAAATTAATCTGCCAACTGAACTAGCGCGCTGTACACACAAATTCTGAATGGAAATTTTGCCGTGATGATATTGTTGGTGCGCTGCTGGAGTCTTTTATTTACATGTCACATTTTAACTTTTTACAACTTATATTTTAATAACTTTCATGTTAAATTATTTTTACATAATTTCGTTTTCTATAATTATTTTACATACTTTTATATCGTTGAATTTGCATACTTTTGTTTTTAGATTATTTAAGACAATAATCTTTAGTTAGAAAAGTTATTTTCCTCCAAACCTTTAGTTTGTGAATAAACGTTAAAAAGGTTTCTCGAATGTTTTCTCCCAGTACATCAGGTCACCAGCGCAACAATAATGTTCTATGATACATTATCGCGCCATCTCTTACCAAATTCGAAACTATTATAGACACATATGATTCTTTTTGATATTAAACAATTTCTTCTTCCCTTACTGCAATGGAAAAATTATGGGAGAGCCTGTCTCATCAGTGGTGAACCCTCCCAGCGGTTTTGCTAAACTGACGAAACCGCTGAGAGGGTTCACCACTGATGAGCTAAGTCCTTCCATTAATTTTTCCATTGCAGTAAGGACAGTAGAAATTGTTTAATATCAAAAAGAATCATATGTGTCTATAATAGTTTCGAATATTGATCTATTTGTAACAGAATGTTTATTGTATCCACAAAATATTCATCCTGATATTTTATTACTCAGTAAATTTCTCTCCTTTCCCTTCTTTTACAAGGTTGTCCTAAAAGTTCGTAAACACTTGCAAAAAATTAAAATACAGTATTATTCGCCGTTATGAATAATGTCTTTGTATTATGTATAAAGTTATTGTATTATGTATTCGACGTAATATTTTTCGTCAGGTAATAAGAAAAACAACGTTTTAAGAAAAACACGAACTTTTAGAAAAACCTTATCCATATATAAAAGTCAGTATATGTATGTATGTTTGTCGGCTATACATTCCACAATACGTAACTAATCTGACTGAAATTTTAACAGTATATAGAGTAGAATCTGGAAAAACTTATAGTGAACATTTCAGGTCTCTATCCCGAATATTCGTCGAGTAATTTCGCTCGCGAGCTGCGCCTCTAGCGGTGAAGATAGGAGGTAATATCAGCTGACCTAATGTACATGTAAAGTTTGGAGCGGGACGTTTCACAAGAGTGACATCCACGGCGCCAATTTATAATTGTAACGAATAGTATTTGAATAAAATAATTTAATCGGGTAAAACCTGGTCATTCGGCTAATAGTATATAAAGTTGTTGAATTGTTTTGCTAAAAGTAAATTGTCTAGTCATCCTCACATGTTTTTCTTCCCTCATTTTTCTACGTGACATTCTGGTGGAGATTCTGGATAGGTTAGGGAAGACAAACTTAAGATCGCCGAGGAGATCTTGAGACTATGGGTCCTTTGGATTATATTTTCTATGACCGACTGTTGGTCTTTGACATAACAGACTCCATAAAGTCGGTGGACGAATGGGTAACACCCTCGATTCCCGACAGTCATGAACCGGGATTGAATCCCGCGTTAAAATTTTGTTTAATATGTGAATAACCTTCACATATTATTCACAGTTTCAATTATCATGAACTAGGTTGCTCTTGTTGAGCGGTACCTATTAATGTGATTTTGAACCAACCAGGCATAACAGACTCCATAAAATTATAAAATGTATTTATTTATTGCGTTTGATTCAGAAACTAATTTATTATTATCAAATCAGATGCGATATCCCCACAAGGGATGTCAAGAAACAACACTAAATACTATATTACATAAACAATTGAATAATTACATGGTTTGAGTAGAGTTTAAACAAGAAAAGAAAGGAAAGTACATTAAAATCATGCTTGATTTTACAACCAACCAATAAAATAAATACAAATATATATATATATATACATAGTTTAGAAATGCAAAATAAAAATATAAACAAGGGTTACATCAGTTTTACATATGTTTTGTTTATTTACACATACGTTGTGATGATGATCACAAATTATTTTTCATAGAATAATATTAAAAATAAAAAAGGCATATCCTGACCAGGAGCACATGTGCTTTTCAGAAGGAATTGCGCCATCTGGTGGGACAGAAATCAACTAAACATTGATTTAACCTGTTCCCTGATATTTGGCCAGCCCGTTTCTTGATAAATCAAGAAAAGCCATCCAAGAACGCGTTTCGCGCTTTTTGGCGCTCGTCAGCGTGGAGCAGGCTGTACCACTGCGACCAAAAATTTATTATTTAATCTACTGAATATATATTTTGATATTTTGTTATTCAGAAAATTTCGCTCCGCACCTCTCTTTTAATTTATGTAAATAAAATGTTGGATTGTCTTTATCATAATAAATTGTCATCCTTATGTTTGTCCTTCATCTATCTACGTGACAATATGAAAGGTCGCCATTTATCTCGTGGAAGTAGATCTTGTTCCAAAATCACTTTATTAGGTACCGCTCAAAAAGAACAACCTAGTTTATGATAATTGCAACAATGAATAATATATGAAGGTTATCTACATATTAAACAAAAATGTTAACGCGGGATTCGATCCCGGTTCGCGACTGTCGGGAATCGAGGGTGTTACCCACTTGTCCACCGACTCTTGTGAAAGTAGATGCTAAAGCTCTGTGCCATCTATCAACAGTCTCTGGACTGACAAAAACCCAGGTGGATGTTTCGAAATTTCTCTTGTGACTTTATCACCGACCTTAGTTTACAAATATGGTTGATAGATGACACATAGTGTTTGAGGATGGTTTGACGGGAGAGTAGTGACCTTACTTATTATCAAATAATTGTGCTGATTGAATGTCTTTCTGGACTAAATTAGTGTTAATGCCATGATACCCTTTCTATCGTGAAGATAGTACACTGGTGGTTAAGTATTTTTGCAGTAGAAACCTTTTTTTAAATAATTATTATAAAGTGTCATTATATATATAAAGACGAATTCTATCAATTTCTCTTCAACTCACAGGTTGGACGGCAGTATTCTTGTACATCCAGAGCAACATCCTCAGGGCCAGACATTTGACGGCATTCTAGGATCCTCTCTCGTTGATGAAGTCAGGTCCAACTCTCTTTGCATAGTTATTTTAAATGGTTAGAGATAGTGTATAACAAAACTATCGGCCATCGTAGAATCGTAGACGAAGAGTTCTCGCTAAGATCGTCCAATACGTGTCACTGCAAGAGAAGCAGCACCGAAGATAGCGGATGACATTTTTCAAAATCAAACACTTCAGATTCACCTGACTCCTCGAGTTGACCAAAGTCGGAATGATATTGTCCTTACAAACAACTATTACCATTTTCAAGAGAACATTTGGCATGCGTAAAATGACAAACACTCTACATACAAAACCAATCACCCATTTTTACATAAAATTGGGGTCAAACCACTAATGTAAAGCATCATCAAACAGATCAACCTAAATGGCAGTCCTTGCGTTCATGACAAGAGCTATAGACAATCAAACTGAATGGTCAGGAAACAATCGCTGTTTGTCTTCGCTTAATTTGCCTGGCCTCGAAACACCCATTGTTGGGTGGCCAAACAAGTCCCGTGGTTTCCTCGTTCACCAAAGTGGTGGAGCACAACTCGAGGTCTTAGCAATGTTGTCGTATAAATACAGAGAAGCTTCGTTTATCGGATTGTTTATTCGCTCGTATTTCTTTATTTGCGGTGAATCCGCGGTAAATCCATGTATAATAAATTTATTTTCCTCCAATTTAGCCAGACTAATATATTAGCTTGATTGTCTTTATATAATGTTGTTGTTGTCGTGTCCAATGAAGAGCCTCAGATGTCCCCATGCATCTCTATCACAGCAATCACAATGTCCACTATCTTGGGTGTGTAAAAATGCTGCTCTGGGTCCATGTCTGTCAATTTTCTGCAAGGCTGCAGCCATTGCTGGGCATGAGAATATGTGGGTAGGTGTTAGTTCCACACCAGGACAGTTGCTGCATGTCCTATAGTATTGAGGTCTTCTTCTCAATATAGATTGCTGTCTCTCTTTACCTTGAGAGACGAGCTAGTGTTTTAGTCCAGCAACTTGACCAGCTCCGCAACTCCAAAGGAAGAGGCTCTAAGGACGACTACCAAACGTCTGAAATCTTATCTAGAAAACTCTTTTTATTGAAAAACACGCTCAATTTATACATATAAGAAATTTACATACTAATTTATACATTAAAATAAATTTACATACTAATTTATACATTTAAAGAAATTTACATACTTTTTCTCTTAGTTTTTAAGTTACAAATATATTTGCATAAAAATAAAGTTGACTACTCTAGTAGTCGTAACATATAGGTTCTTGTGCCATCTGGATGTATTGTCATTCCTTTATAGTCTTTATATAATTTTCCCTGTATATAAATATCATATTACCATTAAGGAACTATTACTATTTTTCCTGCATGTATCCTACATTTCTGCTTGGAGAATCTGTATAAGACTAAAATGTCTTAATAAAGATTTTTGTTGTTGTTATTCGCTCGTATATTACCTAAAAGTTGTGACTTCGCTGGTAAATTGATTCCATTTTGCTATATATCGTTACATCATGATTAATGGCGTATTTCTTATATTATTTTTAATATACTTGAAATTTAAATTATATATTTATTTATTTTTATATAAAATATTCTATGATATTTATTTAAAACAGATTATTTAGATTATCATCATTTGTATTTAGGTACACGTGTGACTTCACTGCTCTCTTTGATGTGAGAAAATAAATAAATTATTCTGGAGGCTACTTAAAGTAGACTTATCTCATTATTCCCTTATATAAATTTGTAGGATGGTTGAAACACGCTCTGGTAAGATGCAAGACCCAGCACAGGAGAGAATCATGGCTGAAGAGTCTGCCAAGCCGCAACCTGGTGCAACAATATCAACCAGTTTTCTTTTTCTTTCATAGTTATCCTGAGTCAGTTCATATTATTTTTGATCTTCATTACTCACTTTACCTTCAACGTGTAGATAGACATTGTATGAAGTATATTGATCAGGTGAAAGTTGATACCAATTATGTCATCGAATATTTAAAAGGATACTAAAAAATAAATGAACAAGGACTCAAGATGGAATTCATTGTTCACAAGTTATTCCTCTAAATTTTCAAATGGATATAGGGTACAAGTTAAAGCATCTTGTTCTGATAGGTTTTCACTTTGTATCAAGATTTATTGATTTTATAAAGAAGTAGTTTCAACTTAAAAAAAAAAAAGAGTTATCTCTCTCTAAATTTTAAAAATCTAGTTTTCCTAGAAGAGATTTGAGATTTAAAAATATTTTATTGACATCATACTCAAGTCAAAGGTAGCATAGATAAAATATAAAATAGATAATTAAAAAGTATATCAAAAGATAAAATAAAAGAGTAAACTATTTACTTCCTAAACAATGACAATTTAAACAATTTTATTGATTCTTTTAATCAAATTTTACAAAGGTGGAGAAATAAAAGAGTAAAAGGGCATATAAAGTGTAGGGAAATATACTGTATATGCAAATGTCTTCAGCAAGGAAGGCTTCCCCACCTTGAGAGAGTCCTCCTCCAGACAAGGAGTGGGTCTTTACTTCCTAGAAAAGAGTCTAGTATTGTAAAATAAATAAAGAAATCAATACTATCCTGTGTGGATTAGAACGATAGACAGAATCCGTGATTGATATGTGACCATTCTAAAAGAAATTTAGTCTTCAAGGTAATTTTCTTCTTATCAAGATCTTATACCTCTCAAGGAATGGAGATAGTTCTGACTTTAACGGGATTATTGATAACTATATAGGGGAGAATATTTATTTTTATTCTCTTTCATATTTACATAAATTACATTAATGTTACAAATATGTTATTTAAAATATTTCTCTCATTATAGATTTCTGTTATTTTACACTGGTCCGCAAAAATTAAAGGAACAACATATTTTTTTCATTTATCTCAAATTTTATTGAACATTTATCAATGAAATTTTCTACACAAATTTATTATTCCATTATTGATTAGGATACCCGAAATCAAAGAATTCTAACACGTATTTTATGCAAATTAGCCGGTCAAGCAATGATCTTCTTGCAGTCAGTGCATAAATATCTTGGATATTGTTGTTAATATGGGGTGTGATCGCCTTTAACTGATAGACAGGCTCTACATCGGTGACCCATACTAAAAATTAGGGAGTTTATCAGCTCCTGTGGAATCAACGCCCACTCTTGTGTTAAGGCTGTTTCTAGCTCATGAGTGTTTCTAGGAGGGGGTTGGAGGGATGAGATCCGCCGTCCTAGGTTGTCCCATACATGCTCAATGGGATTTAGGTCTGGGGATCGAGCTGGCCAATTCATCCGAGCAATTGCATGGTTTTGGAGAAAAGTGTCGACCACGTGAGAACGCGGGTATCACTCTCGTTCTACAAAACCAATGAAATATTACAGTTAAATATTATATTTTTACTATATATGCAGCTAATATCCTCGATAAAGAGAGGCGAGTTGCCCCTCGAAATATCGGAATAATAAAAATATTTATAAATCCTATATATGCATATTTTCTGAATATAATTTTAATTATGGATTGCTCAATCTCTCTTCAAAATAATTTTATATGTACGATTAAAAAAAAGTATATTTAATCTCAAATTTCTCTCTAGTTTCAGCTTTGTGTCAAAATAATACATTTATAAACACATCCGTGATATAGCGAGAGTCCTGAAACTCCGACTATGGAGCCATCACAGTCCAGCGTTCGTGGAAGTGTGGCAGGAACCACTTCCTCCGACCTACCGGGAAGTGCCAACTGATTGCGACCATCAGAGCTGAAGGTTAATTCCACGCTGGACGTCCGCTCGAATCTAGGCTAGTCACCTAGGTGGGCCTTCTTTGGATTGTACAACAATATATATATGTTATATTAAAATATTATTTTATTCAAAATTATATTTCATAGATCTCAAAACTGGGCAACTCTGTGCTTCACTTCCATCAATAATTGACAATATGACCCAGAATAAGTATATTGCTACGGCGTTTTATGGTTTCCACAAGTCCATATCTCAGAAGAAGGCCAAGTGGCACTCACTCCTCACTTTCTTACTGCTACTCTTTTTGTGTTGTTTTTCTTGCTTCCCTCTTTCTCTTTCTTGTTTTTTTTTCTTTTTCTTCTGTATATATCGTTATTTCCTTTGTCTCACTGCTTTGTTCTTATGCATACCTCTGGCGAATCCTGTATAGGGTCAGTGACCCTAAATAAAGGCTTTTTGTTGTTGTTGTTGTGTTGTATAATTCATAGATTCAAATACTCTGTTAAATCGACCGCCAGAGGTTACACTTCATTGTTGTTGTTTCCCGATGGCCTTTTTTGGTTAGCAGGCCCGTAAATAAAGATATTTCCTTCCTTTCCCGATGGCCGGCTCAAACCTTTTGTACATTATGTAAATAAGTTTTCCATTTTTTGATTCTTACGCCTTAAGCCAGGCAGTACTTTTATCAAGCTATGTTTTTTTATATATTCCTTTAGTTCAATTAAATTACTGATCAAACCTATTTTTATTATCATACTTTCAAGACTTTAACCACGACTGCATTACCATAGCATAATCCTCAAGATAATTAAAATCAACAGAAATCTTATTTGTTTTTATAACAGTAGAACCTCCCTTTAGCGGACACCTCTCCACAAAGGACAGTTTTAATCGCCAAAAATACCATTTTTACTATTTAGCAACTCTACAGTAAGAGGACACCTTTCCCTAAAGGACACTTTGGTTCTGCAATTAGGTGTCCTTTAGAGGGAGGTTCTACTGTATATATATATATTCTCACCACGCTGACGAGGGCCAACAGCCCGAAACGTGTACGTGGTTAGTTTTTTTTTTTTTTTATTAATCAAGAAACGGTATTTGGCCAATTCTGGAATAAATAAAAATCAACGATTAGTTGATATTTATTCTGATAGATGGCGTAAGGTATCAGCAACTTTTAGTTTCACGATCAGTAAATGTCCTTTTTCTCAATATATATATGTAGTAGAAACACAGGTCGGGGAGAAGAGCTTCTTTATATAAGAAATCGATCTACAAGATTTAGTGCAAGACGTCCTTCTACGGTAGTATCTGTGTTTCTTCTTCTCTAGTGAATGGGGAGATTATCGTTGTCTTAATATACATCTTATATATATATATATATATGTAGTAGAAGTAGAAACACAGGTCGGGAAGAACTTTTTTATATAAGAAATCGATCTACAAGTTTTAGTGCAAGACGTCCTTCTACGGTACCTGTGTTTCTTCTTCTCTAGTGAATAGGGAGATTATCATTGTCTTAATATACATCTTATATATATATATATGTAGTAGAAACACAGGTCGGGGGGAAGAGCTTCTTTATATAAGAAAACAATCTACAAGTTTTAGTGCAAGACGTCCTTCTACGGTACCTGTGTTTCTTCTTCTCTAGTTAATAGGGAGATTATCATTGTCTTAATATACATCTTATATATATATGTAGTAGAGGTAGAAACACAGGTCCGGGAGAAGAGCTTCTTTATATAAGAAAACAATCTACAAGTTTTAGTGCAAGACGTCCTTCTACGGTACCTGTGTTTCTTCTTCTCTAGTTAATAGGGAGATTATCATTGTCTTAATATACATCTTATATATATATATATGTAGTAGAAGTAGAAACACAGGTCCGGGAGAAGAGCTTCTTTATATAAGAAAACAATCTACAAGTTTTAGTGCAAGACGTCCTTCTACGGTACCTGTGTTTCTTCTTCTCTAGTTAATAGGGAGATTATCATTGTCTTAATATACATCTTATATATATATATATATATATGTAGTAGAAGTAGAAACACAGGTCCGGGAGAAGAGCTTCTTTATATAAGAAAACAATCTACAAGTTTTAGTGCAAGACGTCCTTCTACGGTACCTGTGTTTCTTCTTCTCTAGTTAATAGGGAGATTATCATTGTCTTAATATACATCTTATATATATATATATATATGTAGTAGAAGTAGAAACACAGGTCCGGGAGAAGAGCTTCTTTATATAAGAAAACAATCTACAAGTTTTAGTGCAAGACGTCCTTCTACGGTACCTGTGTTTCTTCTTCTCTAGTTAATAGGGAGATTATCATTGTCTTAATATACATCTTATATATATATATATGTAGTAGAAGTAGAAACACAGGTCCGGGAGAAGAGCTTCTTTATATAAGAAAACAATCTACAAGTTTTAGTGCAAGACGTCCTTCTACGGTACCTGTGTTTCTTCTTCTCTAGTGAATAGGGAGATTATCATTGTCTTAATATACATCTTATATATATATTTTAAAAAAAGATATATTTTCTGCTTGTATTTAGATTATGTTGAGGTTTATGCCATGGAGTTATTTGCTGGTTCTTTTTAGTACTAAATGGTATTGATGATGCAGTCGTGGCTAAAATCTTGAAAGTATAATAATAAAAATGGTTTTGATCAGAGATTGTTTTATTTGAGCTAAAGTAATATATAAGAACATAATTTGATTAAAGTACTGCCTGGCTTAAGGCGTAAGAATAAAAAAATGAAAAGCTTATTTACATAATGTACAAAGGTTTTGAGCCGACCAACGGGGAAGAGAAAATATCTTTATTTACGGGCTACTAACCAAAAGTTATGATTTTTGAGCCCAAACTCGATGTCAGGTGGCAAGGAACTCTAGGATCTGGCGGCAGGAGATATCTCGCAGGGGTGGTGGAAACGTTGGGCAAGCAGGGGAACAGCGCCAGGGTGCCGTGAGGCGGGTGCGTTGAATAGGCCAGGAATCCAGGAGAAGTGGCAGATGGAATTGGAGGCAGAAGGTACTTGAAGCCTAGAACTTGAGGGCCCTAGACTTCAAGATGGGGCAGCTTGAGGCTCTCGCCTCGTGCTTGTCAGGAAGGAACTATGGGATAAAACAGCCTCTACTATTATTCCGCCTTCTACATGCTATTCTGAGAAGCATTTTAAGGCACCAACAGGCCGCAGAAGGGCGCGAAGCGCCCCGAGGTGGAGGAGGCAGGGGCAAGAGGATCAAGGATCTGGCAGGGGGGGGGGGGAGGAAGCTGGAGACCAACGGGGAACAACAACAATGAGTATTTATAGAGAAAGCGTGACCTCTGGCGGTCGATTTAACAGAGTATTTGAATCGATGAAATATAATTTTAAAATAATACCTTTATATAACATATAAATTAAAAATAAAGTAGGCATATCCTGACCAGGAGCACATGTGCTTTACAGACGGCAGAACGCCATCTGGTGGAACAGAAATTAATTAAACATTGATTTATCCTGTTCCCTGATATTTCGGCAACCCAATTTCTTGATAAATCAAGAAAAGCCATCCACGAACGCGTTTCGCGCTTTTGGCGCTTGTCAGCGTTGATTTCTGTTCCACCAGATGGCGCTTTGCCTTCTGTAAAGCACATGTGCTCCTGGTCAGGATATGCCATTTTTATTTTTAATATCAACACCCGACCTTTTTATCTTTTTTTTTTCTTTCATTTTTACATATATGTGTCTTGTTAACTGCCTCTGCCTTATCGTGGCGGGGAGGTGACCCTGAGCATAACAGGTGAAGTATGTCTGGAGTTTTGTGCTACTGGTAGAGCCACCCTAGACATGGATAGACTGTCTACTAAACCCAGCTAAATGTTACCAGGCAAATTCCAACCTTTGTATGTCTCAGATGTTCCCATCAATAAAACCTAATTATTCCATAAAGAAGATAAGCACCACCACCATAGATTTGTTCATAGAAATCCCCAATATTTGACCTATCCGTGGAAATTTAAACCAGCTATAGAGTTGGGGTCTGGATGGAAACATAACTTCAACATCGGAATATGCAAATTAGTCAATTAACGGAATACATTCCCTATTTTTGGGAGGGAAATGATGACGAATATTATAATATATTGATGAAAATTTCACACACAATCAACACACATCATTAGAACTATTACTATTAATAAAATAATAAACTTTTGTTGAAACAATATTTGTTAGAAAACCTGGGCGAAGCCAGTCATTAGGCTAAGTCTTGTATAAATAATTCCTCATTGTCGCTCGAAAATTTAATTTTAAAAGACGAGATGTAATAAGTAGTATAAAAGAGACCTAGCGCTGATAGTAACAGTTAAAGAGAATTCCAAATCAACAACAACAACAAAAGGCTTTATTAAGACCTTTTAGTCTTATACAGATTCTCCAAGCAGAAATGTAGGATACATGCAGAAAAACAGTAATAGTATCTTAATGGTAATATGATATTTATATACAGGATAAATTATATAAAGACAATCAAGCTAATAGATTAGTATGGGTAAATTGGAGGAAAATAAATTTATTGTAATTCCAATTCAAAGAATTAAAAGCAATAAGTTTAATCATTCTATTAATCAACCAGGCGCGAAATTGAAATAAGTTTAATGACAATTGAATAATTCTATCCATATTATTTTAAAAGAAGTTAAATCATCTGAGCCGATATTTTACTACTGCGCTAACAATTTCAAGTTAGCGAGATCTCATGGCATCTTCTTCACCTTTCACTCCACAAACAAATCTTCGCTCGTAGATTAATTACGGAGATGTTAATACAAGTATTTGCAAGTCGTTTTGTCACCACAGCTGTTCAGTGGACAAATTACTGGTCACAACGAGTGGACACACACACCTCTTGAATATTCAATCAAGTCTTTTTTAAAAACATATTTAAATAAGATTTCAACATAATAGATGACTGCAATTTCTTGCTTGAGTAAATAGCCATCATGCAAAAAAAGATAAATTGGCTGATGAAATTTCCTTCACAATTTTAATCTCTGAATAATCATTTATAAATAAATAATGCAAGGCTGCTTCATTACTTGAACAAAGTTTGACGTCACCTACCTGGTGTGTGGTCAAATATAGATAAAATGACCACATACAGTGTCTACGAAAACAAAATTAATAATTAAAATAGAAAATATAGAATATTAAAATCGTAGAGAGACCATTTGTAAGTTCAAATTATAGTCTTTAGCCATATATAAAAAGAGAGAAAGAAATGAAAGGTGTGGTATATATATATATATATATGAGATAATAGGTTGGGATCCTTATCTGTGATTAGGGATCCTGTCGACTAGCTGTAATAATGCGTTGAGGTTTGGTAAGCCTGTTGTAGAACCTCGTCGACTCTCGCTATAAGTTGTGGCAACCGAGGGTCAAACCTGTAGTAACCGCGAGGGACAGTCAGGGGTGGAGAGTTTTCCAGTACCTCGCTGCACCTTGTAGGACCATTAACAGTTCTCCCAAAGTACAGGCAGTCGTGGTCGAGGCAGAGTGGAAAACTGGGGAATGTCCACACACACAAAACGAAGAGACACAGTTGAAAGAAAGTTCCTTGAATAGATAAAAAGCGAGCCAAGAGCAAAGATGGAGATCGAGAAGTTTTCTTACTGTTTTACATCGTCGATGAGTTGGTGACAACCGGCGACACGCAGATGGGGAACTGACTGGAACTGAAAAATGGCTGTTGCTACGTGGGGTCCTATTTAAACAACTTTTTTGGACCAGGAAGGGGACTAGGAAGTGGACCAGGAAGTATTGCCTTTCTGCACGTGTCCACACTGGCGCCTGTCTGGGCTTCCATCTAACTTTAGAAGTTACATTGTGATTCGCTCAATCTTGCTCTTAACTCAGTTTTTAATCTATTATATATTTTTATTTATTCATCCTCAGTACATTACATTTGGTGATGCAAGGAGACATGTCAATTATGCATATAATTAGTTATAAATCTGCAATTAGTTCTATATACAACATGACAATCTTGTTATAAAGATTATAATATATAGGGTTGTTGGTTTAAATTATCATAGATGGGCCCCGTGAGTGAAAGGGTTTATCCGGGTTTAAGCGGGTAAAGCCTCTCTAACACAGGTAAGTAATTAGAATTTATTTTAATTAATTAAAACTGTGAGGGAAAAGGGCTATAACAAGATGTTTATTTGGCTATATCTGAAAATTATAAAAATAAAACTTATGTTTAATTTAAAAGTTATGATATTCATTATAAAAGAGAACTGTAGGTAAAACCTTTGTTTGCTAAAAAAAATAATGATGATGTTCTAAGAGATTGTTGTCGGGCGTTGGAAAGGGTTAGGGGTTGAAGAATATGCAATTGTAAGTGTTGCACAGACAAACAAATACTGAGATCCAGGTGCAAAGCGAGGATATAGACTTGTGCGTCTTCCTAGGCAATGTTTCACCTGTGATCCTGTATAAGGCTACAGTGCTTTGTCACAATTGTAGGGTTATTGGGTTGAAAAGTTGTTGAAGAAAATAATTAATATGCTTGAAAGGGGTGGTAGAGCCATGCGATAAGTAGAATTGATGTAGCGACAGTAGGTGGTCTGGCTTGACTTGAAATCAAAGGTTGATTGTGGTCCGCTAGAGCTGAAAAAATTGAAAGTTGAAAAAAGTGAACGCTCTGTGCATGCGTTGGTGATGTGTTCTGCGGATGATTGAAATAAACTTTTGAAACGTGTTCAGACCAAAAAGTCGAGACTTGTACTTCTGGGGAACGGTGTTTTCAAAGAGTTTGTTGAATTACGAAATCAAAAGAAAAATTGTCAAGCAGTACTGTCGTTTCTACGAGCAATGGCTGAAATAGGTAGTGAAAAAAGTATAGGGAAGTGATTAGTAAGTAGTATTATTGAAAAACGATTGTTGTATGCCCGGTAGTTGCTGATAAATAAACATATAATAAAGTTATTTAAACAAAAATATAGTGAATAAAAAGATAGAAATATGATTGCGGATAACAGTATAAGTGGATAAGATCAAACATGTAATATATAAAAGACATAATAATGAATTAGTAAAATATAAAAGATATAATAATGAATTAGTAAAATATAAAAGATATAATAATGAATTAAAAAAAATGATTATTGAAAGAATTAAATGTTTTGCTATTGTTAAAATAAAGTTGTTAAAATAATGTTGGAATAAAAATTTGATTATAATTGAAAAGTAAAAAAAAATAAAAATAATTATTCAAGATTTTATACAAAAAAAATATAATATAATTAAAGGTTATTAATGATTAGATAAACAAATGGAGCAAAAAATGTCTCTTTTGAAGAAAAGTTAAAAGAAAACAAAAAATATTCGTTCCTGAAAAAAAAAGAAAGGAACATATTCACACAATGTCTAGGTGTAGGTCCAAGATTATTGGTGTCTTTAGTTTGACCTATGGGGAGGCAATGTGGCCCTATGTCGCTTTGGTCCGGTCTGAGAAGTTGGTCTTTGCCAGATCTTCCCGATTATATTATGTGAGACCAGACGGGGAGCGATCTTGATCCCTAAAAATGATGTAGTGTAGTGGAAGATGGGGACTTTGGATACATGAAGTGTGTAGTGCATGTCTTAGGCGCTAAAAAGATTGCAGAGCGTTTTATGCAGTTTGGTCTGCAAAATTTTTAGGTGAGCCTACCCAAACGCCGGCTTGTTACGCTTGGGAAAAATCATTTAAAATATTAATTTAACAGATCTTTTTTCCATGTAACATTGCGTTACATATGGAGAAATGAGAGGTTAAATTCTTTTTTTATTCCTAACGAATGAGCCGGTAATGTTGTGTTTGTTCATATTAAAAGCGTACCCAAAAGTCATATAATTGAATGATTGACAGTGAAGAGTGTTGAAGATTGGAACATTGTCGTGGCGATGGGCGCCAGTTTGGGGATTTAATCGTCTTTTTACGATGGTATAATATGGCGTCTCATATGATGTCATTTAAAGGATCGACAACCTTATAAAAATAAGATTTGCTATATAGGGAATTTTATATAACTTTTTTATCCGTTTTAATCTGGCAGGTTATTTGGACACTAAAATCTAGCATTCTGCTGGGCCAAAGATACAGGCCTACTGCAATTGGAGGTGTCATGTTAACCTGACGCCGCTGCAACCGGTGTCATTTTAACATGGCCGCGGTGGCTTTGATGCCGCCTGGTACTGCTGGTGTTTATTATTGTTGGCGATGTGGTGATTCATCCTGCTGGCTGGAAGAAAATTCCTCTGCCTCCACTCTGGCAGTTTGTTTCTAGCCTAATTGAAAATACTGGGATTTAAATGTAAAAAAGGCTGTGAGCTTGTAGGCGGTATAATTCGGAATAATTGTTTTTCAAAGATATCTGGAGTCAAATGATTGAATTCAATGAAATATACATCTTGAGGCAATCGCTGTGGGTGTTGAACGAATCGGGGCTGTGGAGGTGTTATGTACAACACATCCTCTGTGTAATATTTTAATTTATTGACATGTATGGTGTCACTATCTCTATTGAGTGGCTGATTTGGGCGATCGATTCGAACGACATTGGGTGAAATAATTTGAATTATTTTGTAGGGTCCAGTAAAATATGGTGCTAATTTACCTGTGTCGGGATGTCTGTAATTTTTTACCAAAACAAGGTCATTCTCTTCGAAATGTGGTGTTCTGTGCTGCTTATCAAATGTTTCTTTATCTTTTTTATGTTTATTTTGAGTACGAGAGTTTGCTATCTCTCGAGCTATTTTTATCTCGGGATATGGGTTAAGATGAGTTCTTAGATCTGGGGGGATAACATTGAACATTAAGTAGGTAGGTGGAAAACTTGTGACAGAATGGGGTGTGTTATTGTACGTCTGAGTGACGCGTTTAACTAGTTGAGTCCAGGAAGCTTTCGGATTTTCTAGATAAGCTAGTCTGAGCTTGCCTGTAATGGTCGCATTTAAGCGTTCTATTAAACCGTTTGCTTGTGGATTATTGCTGGTAGTTAGAAGAGGTTGTATACCATGCATTATTAGAAATTTACGGAATTTTTCTGAGGTAAAAGCGGGCGCTCTGTCAGATAACAGACGTTTTGGAGATCCTTGCTGTAGTACAGTCTTGAGGGTTTGAATGTACGTTAGGGTACTGGTGGACTTTGATGGAAAGGTCCAAGCATATCGCGTTAAATGATCCACTATTACGTGTAGATAGGTCTTGGAGTGTCCATATTTCGAAAATCCAGCTATGGTATCTATAGAGATTAAGTCGAATGGTTGTTGAGGTGGTGGAATTTGTCCGAGGGCACCATAGGGTTTTCCTTTGGGCCTTTTAATGATTTGGCAGGTGTGACACGACCTGACAAATTTTTCTATAGATTTAGAGATACCTTTCCAGTAGTACTGGGTAGTAATTATGCGGGTCATCTGAGAGATGCCTGGGTGGTTATACTTTTGGTGAACTTTGTTCATGAGAGAATGTTGCAGGGTTTCGGGAATTATTATTTTAGTTACACCTTTTCGGGTAATGGTATGTAAGCCGTTTGTATCAATGTTGAAGGGGGATGCTGTTGGTTGATGCTGTTTTATAATATCAGTACTGATAAATCCTACAAAGGGGTTTCTTGAGAGTAAATCTGCCTCATACTGTTGACTGCCTTTGATGTAGTGTATTTCGTAATTATAGGTAGATAGTCTCAGGCTCCATCTAAATAGTCGGCCTGACGGATTTTTTATAGTTTTAAGCCATTGTAAAGCTTGGTGGTCTGTGTATATGGTGAATTTTATACCGGTGAGGTAGATTCGGAATTTGTCTACACTTTCGACGATGGCGAGGCACTCAAGTTCGGAAACGGTGTAGTTTCTCTCATGTGCCCTAAGGGCGCGGCTAAAATATTGCACAGGATGTATTTGTCCGTCTGGGTGTACCTGTTTGAGTATGCCGGCAATCCCTTGGGTGGATGCGTCGCAATAAAGGCGGCATGGTAAACCGACTTGATACAAGTGTAGTACTGGTTAAACTCTCTTTGAGAGTGGTGAAAGCTTGTTGACAGTCTGTGTTCCAATTCCATTTTACATCCTTTTTAAGTAATTTATTTAAAGGTGCTCGTAAGCGGGCATAATCTGCTATAAACTTATTATAAACGTTTACTGCTCCTAAAAATGATTGTAGTGTTTTTTGATTGTTAGGTGGTTTTATGGCATTTATAGTATCAAGGTTGCGCGTCTGCGGTGCATAAGTACCTGCGGTAACAGTGTATCCTAAGAAATCTATTTTTGTTTTAAAAAATGAACATTTATTATAATTAAGTTTGATGTTTTCGTGTTGACACACTGTTAGAAATTGTTGTAGGTGTTGTAGATGATCCTCTAGGGTGTCAGAAAAAATAATGAAATCGTCGAAGTAATGGGTAACAAAATTTAGTTTATATTTTTGCATGACCTGGTTTATGGCACGATGGTATATCTGTGGCGAATTTTTAAATCCATAAGGAAGTCTACAAAATTCGTACTGACTATCTAACGTCACAAAAGCTAGTAGATTACGTGAGTTAGGTTCTATTTCCACTTGCCAATATGCGGATGCTATATCTACAGAAGAGTAATATTTGGCTTTTGACAATTTGTCAAGAATGGTTTCTATTAAGGGTAAAGGATGTACGTCTGGAGCGATGATTTCATTAAGTTTTCTGTAATCAATACAGAAACGCTTCGTTTGGTCACGTTTGGTAACAAGCGTTATGGGACTGGCATAAGGTGAAACTGACGGGGCAATGATTCCATATTGGAGCATTTGTTCTATTTGGGTTTGTATTTCTTGTTGGTCGTGTAGTGGCACTCTATATGGGCGTAATGCTATTATTTTATCTGTGGTGGTATTGATTTTTACCGGTGGTATGTTCAATTTGGGCACATTGTATTTATTAGTAGAGAACACTTGCGAGAATTCATATAGAATTCGGTGGAGTTCGTGTGGACAATGTTCTAACTGAGGTGCCGCATTAGAAGGTATAGAAATCTCAATATCATGGGTAGGAGATATAGGGGGTGAACATATAATTGGAGTAGAGTCCGCCACGTGTAAACAGGACTGGTGCGAGGGGAAAGTGGTAAACATATCAGTTTCCCTCGGTTGAGTGGAACATAAATCCTGTTTGCACTTGGTGAACTTATAGACATTCGTTGGGAGAGCATCATTATTTTGATAAATTTGGAGATTATTAAAATCTATAATTAATTTAAATATTTTAAGGGTATTAATAGATAAAATACCAAAAGGTAGTGAAGCTTCTACTATAAAAAATTTTAGTTTTTGGGTGAGGTTACCGAATTTAAGTTTTAAAAAAATATATCCAAGGGTATTTACATTGTGGGCTATTGCATTTATAGTTAAACTGTACTGATGGATAATAATTTTATATGGTAATCTATTTTCTATGGTTCTTAAAATATCTAAGTTAAGTAGGTTTATAGATGCTCCCGTGTCTATTAAAAAGGGCAAGTTTACATTTGGTGACAATTCAGTCCATATTATTAATTGTTCAACGAAAATAAGTTTCCGGTTTTCCTACCGTTGAGCTGCTCGCGGGGCTTGCAGAGTCGTCTTGGCTTGCAGCTTGGACTTGGGGAACATGGCTCGGAGGTTGGACCTTGGGCTGGGTGTGGGTACCACGTTTTGGTACAGTGGTTGTGTGTGGTCGGGCGCTGTAGACTGGGCGTGTTTGGTCCCGTGGGAACCGTTGTCCACACTGGGAGTGCCAGTGCATGGCATTGCAATACTTGCAAGGCGAGGGGGGAGGTGTAACTGGGTATGTTACACGTGATGGCCGCTGGCTGTTGTACCGCGGTGGTGGGTTGTGGTAGGTGGGGTGTGGAGCCTTGTCTACTTGGCGCTGGTTCACTGCACTGGTGGCACACTGAGTTATTCTTGACACTAGGTCGAACCATTCCTTAATGGTGTTTGGCTGCACAGTTGCGACTAATCGCTGGTCTGCGACGGGTAGTCCGTCGGTCAGAGATTCAATTAAAATGTCGGCGGGTAGGTCGAGTTTCATACCCATAACAGTTTTGTTTTGGTAGTAGTCTTCTAGGGACATTTGGGGTGTCATTTTGATTGCCAAAAAGCGTGCAAACGACGCTTCTGTCGTTGCTGGGAATAAGTCTATCAATCTCTGGCGGGCTTCAATATAATATAACCTATCTAACCGTAGGCTTCGGAAATATTGGAGGGGCTTACCTTGTAGGTAGCAGGGTAATTTGCGTAGGCGATCTGTGTAGGTCAGTTCAGTTCGGTCTGCTTGGGCATCGAAGTTGTCGAAAAAGCTTTGGGCTTCAAAAGTACCATCGTATGGACTTACGTCTATCTCCCTAGGAGATCGGGCTACCAGTAACTTACTCAGGGCATCGGCGATCTGTGTCAGTGGGTCTGCGGAGGTATCTTGGGGCGGCGACGTTTCCTCCTCTTCCAATGTCGTTTCTTGTTTGGGGATAGTTTGTTCGGCTGTATCGTTGGACGGGTTGGTTTGCTCCTCCATCTTGCTTCTTGGCTCTTTTCTATCTGGACAGTCTTTACCTTCTTCGTTGTGGTCTCCTTCGTTGTGGTAATCCTGTCGACTCTCTGTGATAATAGGTTGGGATCCTTATCTGTGATTAGGGATCCTGTCGACTAGCTGTAATAATGCGTTGAGGTTTGGTAAGCCTGTTGTAGAACCTCGTCGACTCTCGCTATAAGTTGTGGCAACCGAGGGTCAAACCTGTAGTAACCGCGAGGGACAGTCAGGGGTGGAGAGTTTTCCAGTACCTCGCTGCACCTTGTAGGACCATTAACAGTTCTCCCAAAGTACAGGCAGTCGTGGTCGAGGCAGAGTGGAAAACTGGGGAATGTCCACACACACAAAACGAAGAGACACAGTTGAAAGAAAGTTCCTTGAATAGATAAAAAGCGAGCCAAGAGCAAAGATGGAGATCGAGAAGTTTTCTTACTGTTTTACATCGTCGATGAGTTGGTGACAACCGGCGACACGCAGATGGGGAACTGACTGGAACTGAAAAATGGCTGTTGCTACGTGGGGTCCTATTTAAACAACTTTTTTGGACCAGGAAGGGGACTAGGAAGTGGACCAGGAAGTATTGCCTTTCTGCACGTGTCCACACTGGCGCCTGTCTGGGCTTCCATCTAACTTTAGAAGTTACATTGTGATTCGCTCAATCTTGCTCTTAACTCAGTTTTTAATCTATTATATATTTTTATTTATTCATCCTCAGTACATTACATTTGGTGATGCAAGGAGACATGTCAATTATGCATATAATTAGTTATAAATCTGCAATTAGTTCTATATACAACATGACAATCTTGTTATAAAGATTATAATATATAGGGTTGTTGGTTTAAATTATCATATATATGTGCTGATTTTAATTTTACAATATAAAATTATTGATTCTATACTTATGTGATGGATTTTTATTCCAGAAATCGATAGTGTGGTAGAGTTTACGCTATTATTGATGCTATAAATAATACATTAACCCAACAAAACCACTTAGACTATCCGACAAATCCACATGGACTCCCCAACAAAGTCACATGGACTACTCGAAAAAGTCACATGAACTGCCAACAAAGCCACAACACGGAATACCCGACAAAGCCACACGGTCTCCCGACAAAGCCACAACACGGAAAACCCGACAAAGCCACAACACGGAATGCCCTACAAAGCCACAACACGGAATACCCGACAAATTCACAACACGGAATACCCGACAAATTCACAACACGGAATACCCGACAAAGCCACACGTTCTCCCGACAAAGTCACAACACGGAATACCCGACAAAGTCACAACACGGAATACCCGACAAAGCCACAACACGGAATACCCGACAAAGCCACACGGTCTCCCGACAAAGCCACATGGACTATCTGACAAAACACATCGACTTCCCGACAAAGCCATACGGACTCCCGACAAAGCCACATCGACTTCCCGACAAAACCACATCGACTTCCCGACAAAGCCACATCGACTTCCCGACAAATCCACACGGACTCCCGACAAACCACATCGACTTCCCGACGAAAGCACATAGACCTTTCGACAAACCACATCGACTTTCCGACAAAGGCACATAAACCTTTCGACAAACCACATCGACTTCCCGACAAAGGCACATAGACCTCTCGACAAACCACATCGACTTCCCGACAAAGCCACATCGACTTCCCGACAAAGCCACATCGACTTCCCGACGAAGCCACATCGACTTCCCGACTAAGGCACATAGACCTTTCGACAAACCACATCGACTTCCCGACAAAGCCACATAGACCTCTCGACAAACCACATCGACTTCCCGACAAAGCCACATCGACTTCCCGACGAAGACACATCGACTTCCCGACTAAAGCACATATACCTTTCGACAAACCACATCGACTTCCCGACAAAGCCACATCGACTTCCCGACAAACCACATCGACTTCCCAACAAAGCCACATAGACTTCCCGACAAAGCCATATCGACTTCCCGACGAAGCCACATCGACTTCCCGACAAAGCCACGTAGACCTCTCGACAAACCACATCGACTTCTCGACAAAGCCACATAGACCTCTCGACAAACCACATCGACTTCCCGTCAAAGGCACATAGACCTTTCGACAAACCACATCGACTTCCCGTCAAAGGCACATAGACCTTTCGACAAACCACATCGACTTCCAGACAAAGCTACATCGACTTCCCGACAAAGCCACACGGACTCCCGACAAACCACATCGACTTCCCGACAAAGCCACATAGACCTTTCGACAAACCACATCGACTTCCCCACAAAGCCACATCGACTTCTCGACAAAGCCACATAGACCTTTCGACAAACCACATCGACTTCCCGACAAAGCCACATAGACCTCTCGACAAACCACATCGACTTCCCGACAAAGCCACATAGACCTTTCGACAAACCACATCGACTTCCCGACAAAGCCACATAGACCTCTCGACAAACCACATCGACTTCTCGACAAAGCCACATAGACCTCTCGACAAACCACATCGACTTCCCGTCAAAGGCACATAGACCTCTCGACAAACCACATCGACTTTCCGACAAAGGCACATCGACTTCCCGACAAAGCCACATAGACCTCTCGACAAACCACATCGACTTCCCGTCAAAGGCACATAGACCTTTCGACAAACCACATCGACTTCCAGACAAAGCTACATCGACTTCCCGACAAAGCCACACGGACTCCCGACAAACCACATCGACTTCCCGACAAAGGCACATAGACCTCTCGACAAACCACATCGACTTCCAGACAAAGCTACATCGACTTCCCGACAAAGCCACATCGACTCCCGACAAAGCCACATCGAATTCCAGACAAAGCTACATCGACTTCCCGACAAAGCCACATGGACTCCCGACAAAGCCACACGGACTCCCGACAAAGCCACATCGAATTCCCGACATAACCACACGGACTCCCGACAAAGCCACACGGACTCTCGACAAAGCCATATGGACTCCCGACAAAGTCACACGGACTCCCGACAAAACTACATCGACTTCCCGACAAAGCCACTCGACTTCCCGACAAAGCCGCACGGACTTCCAACAAAGCCACACGGACTCCCAACAAAGCCACACGGTCTCTCGACAAAGCCACATGGACTACCGACAAATCCACATGGACTACCCGACAAAACCACAAGGACTCCCAACAAAGCCATACGGACTACCCAACAAAGTCACACGGACTACCCAACAAAGCCACACGGAATCCCGACAATGGCCCACAGGTATCCGGCGGCGAGCAACCACCACTTGTTATAAATATAGCCGCCGGGGCAGTTGTCGTGTGTGTGACACCAGAACACACAGGCGTGAATTATGTCGCGCTAAGTATAGCTCGGAGACAAGGTCCCAAACTACCCCGTGCCTGAGTTGTTTGGAACATTGAAGACTGAGCTTAATGGGACTCGAATATTGACTAAATATTGGGGAGATATTAACTGGCAATCAAAAGATACTATAAAAATATGTTATAAAATAAAATGAAGATTTTCAGGTTATTTGGCCATCTTAATTGGTGATTGTATTTTCTTTTGGACAATACTCAATGCAAATATTTATATGTAATTCTACTGTCCTATAAGCTCGTGTCTATAGTTTTCTTGAGAACCATTTCTGAAATTCCACCCTTCAGTGCTGGGTATATAAGCAGAATCGTTCAATACAGTATTATAGCTCAAAGAAGCGGTCTGGTAGATTAAATTGGCGAAACCGCTGGGAGGGTTCACCACTGATGACTCAACGCCTCCCAATATATTTTTTCCTAGCAGGAAACACAGTAGAAGTTTGTATTGAATATAAAATAAACAGTCGTGCTTAAATCCTTTCATTTTATATATAAAGATGACGCGTTATTGCTTTATGTTAATTTAATACCTTTACCGTTGCAGTGGATCAACCAAGAAAATCCTGTAGAATTCAGAATGTTGACTAAATTTTTCGCAAGTTTGTTTTTCTTGAATCTTCAGATAATTAAGCATACATGGGGGAGACGACTGTTGTCCATTTCCAATATCCTTATCCAGAACCTGCGAGTTAATTTCAACGCCGTAACTCCCGATCACATGTCCACCTCCAATGTACAAAAAAATAGCTGAAAGTACGAGGGGTGTCCCATAAGTCGGTGGCCGGACATATAAAGAAAATGACTAATAAAATGATTATGATTTATTTTTCGTCATAATCCCCTTTAAGGTCTATACACTTTTTTCCAGCGATGTTCTAATGCTTTTATGCCCTCCAAAAAGAACGATGTTTCAAGTGACTCAAAAAATGAGGTTACAGCATCAATGACCTCTTCATCTGACCTAAAACGAATGCCAGAGTGTTTTTTTTTTCCAAATGAGGAAATAGGTGGAAGTCAGACGGAGCTATATCTGGTGAATAGGGTGCATGTGGTATAAGTTCAAAGCCAGAATCATAAATAGCCGCCATGGCTTACAGCGACCGATGACTCGGAGCATTGTCTTGATGGTAAACAATCTTCCTGGACAACTTTCCTCTCTTCTCTTTTCTTTAATAGCTTCTCGTAGTTGCTTCACAAGATTTGCATAATAATTGCCAGTGATGGTTTGACCCTTATTCAGAAAGTCTAGTTGTTCCGAAAATTCTATCTACCTTTTCTTTTTGTTTATTTTCTCTTTATTTTCCTAAATCGGGGTAGCATAGAGCAATGTTAATTCCTTTTGTAGATATATTTTGAATCATATAGCAACAAATATCTTTTAAGAAACTGATAATTTATATTATGCTGATTGTACATATTGCCAGACACTTCTTTCTTTTGTACACAGTTCTTTTATTCTCGTTTTTTCTCTCTTTCTCCTTGCTAATATCGTTAGACTATTCTCTTTACGGCCTAAAATTATTATATACCAGTGTATATACTGTATATATATTATAAATAAAAAATGATATTTTCTGTTGATTTTTGATTTCTTGTGGATTATGCTATGGTAATGCAGTCGTGGTTAAAATCTTGAAAATAAAAATAGTTAAAATAATGAAGATTAGAAATAGCTTTAATTGAGCTTATGGGATATATAAAAACATAATATCCATAAATATTCTAGAGATCATTTTATCCTACAGAGTTTAAAAACACCTGGATTTGATGATCAAGGGACAGTTCACCACGCCAGTTGTTCCCAGGGTAGTCCTCGGGCCTTCTCTTTCCTCCCCGATCTACTCCTCACGGGTGTTTGCTCCTGAAACCTGCCTCCTGTGTGCGCCTTACCACATGCCATTTTACCCACGACTTCTTGGCAAATCACCACATTTACATGGGTAAAACATTACTCTCTGGCTCGCATCCTTGTTTACGCCACTCTTTGCAGTGACTAATTTTGTTCTTAGGTTAAGTTATGATAAGTTAGGTTAAGGTTAGGTTGGGTTAAGTTAGGATCAGGTTTATAGGTTGTTGTTTTTTTTTTCGATAAACAAAAAGGGGCAACCGGGTTCTATTTATATGTCTTATATTTTTATTGAAATAACCAATACATATGTATGTGATATATGGGAAAAGGATCCTGAGAATCTTATCGACTCTCTATAATATAAAAAAATGCTTGTCGACTTCACTGTGATAAAGTGCTTTGTCCTGAGAATCCTCGGGAGTGGATGGGGTTTTGTATGTTTGGGCAGTCGTTATCGATGGCGGTGGATGAAAAATCGGCACACTATATCGATTAATGAATCACAAAACACCTCGGAATATTAATCATTGGCGGCTCGGGAGAGGAGATGGAAGGATTTTCGCGATTAAATTGGATTGAGATGACTCACATCTTGGACCTCGAGGCACTACTTTTTGAAGATGCACACACACGTCTTGACACGCACGTTACACCGATCGAACTCCGGTTGCCCCACCCCCCGGCTTGGGTCATGTGGGACCCTGCTTGACCTTTGATTGGTCCCTGTCTCTGTCGGCCATGATGGTGAATTTGGTCGGGAAGGAGCTTTGCCTAACATCCCAATCTCTCAGGACATTCAACTCTGGAATATGAGGGCCTCTTTGTTCTAAGTGACCTAGATACACGACTTGGATCTGTCGTTCTTTTCTCTTCTACTTCTTCCATCTCCACGTCCTTTGACTGCCATCTTTATTTGAATCCATACAGAATACATTATATCCAACATGGTACATAATTATTTATTAGACAATATTCTTTATAATATTACAGATGCGCCCCCTATGAATAAGAATTTTAAAAGGGATCTGTATTAAATTCTGAAAAAAGAAAAATAATTTTTTGGGAAAGAAAAAAAAATAAAATTTTTTTAAAATAGTGAGTGGTTAGATACAATTGGGGAGAAAGTAAATGATGGAAATAAGTAATAAAAAGAAATTTGAGTAGATAGGGGTGCTTGCTAAACTAGGAAAAAATATGATAATTTTTTGGAGGAAAAAAAAAATTTTGCCTGCATAGGTGTTCAATCTTGCTGTGTGGAAACCCACAGCAAGGGAAACTCTATGAGGTGCAATCCAAACAAAACATATAAGACATTAACAGAAATAAAAAGAAAACTATAGACAATAAAATTTGGTGATGGAGGAAAAAAAAAAGAAAAAAGAAATCTGATTAGCCTTTGGGGCGGTGAAAAAATATAAACAAAACATAAAAAAAGAAATCAAAGCTCCTGTATGATAAACTGAAGGCTGATACATGAGAAGTATTGCGTCAGGTCAGTTGTTCATTCAGTTAGGACAAAACAAGGTTTAAACAATAAAAGGAAAAAATAAACTTGAGGTGATTAAGAAATTGAAAGGGTGATAGACATGGATGGTGGGAATAAAAAAATAAAAATAAAAAAAAATAAAAGTGCTGGTTGTGTACAAGTCTTTTAAAATTGGTTAACAAAAATATACACAAAAGAAGAATATTTTTTTACATAACAATGTCCAATCTTTGTTTATTATAGGGTCGTAGGTCATAAGGTTGCCAAAACTATATAGGTGCGTGAATGTATGCGAGTGTGTGTGAGTGTATGTTCCAGAAAGTAACTTTAAGTGTGGTGACACGCGAAAAGTGACGGCGGGTTTGTTTACATTCCGCAGGGAGGATGTGACGTCGGTCACGTGATCGGAAAGGACGTGACGTCGGCGCGGCGGAAGGTTTCTGTAAAGTGGACGCCAGCTGACAGCGGGGTGATCGACGAGTGATGTAAAGGTGGGGAGATTGCTATTCGACTTGGCGCGCTCTAAAGAGGGTTTGGAAAATCTCTCCTATGATTTCACCTAATAGAGCGACCAAGGCATGACTGTGGACAAGGATGGTCCATAACTCCGGGAGAATTATTCCTATGGTTCGATGGATTAGTTCCACTACGGCGATGGTTATTTCGAATAGGGCTTCCTGTAGTTGGAAGAGACGGTTGGGCTGCAGTGTATAGACACTGACATACAGTAGGGTGGCCATGGGTAATAGTACAGTGGGTAGGATGAAAAGGTTGATGAGGTATAGGAGGTGGAACAAGGGGAAGGTTTTCACGTTATGAAAAAACCTTGCCTGTAAGGGAATTGGGTTGGGATCAGCCCTAACTGTAGGGATTGGGGTTTTAACTTTGGTTATATGGGTTGGACGGGATATTGCAGGTTGGGGAATATCGCGTTGGGCGATAATGTTACATTGTGGGTCAACAGGGGTGGTAGTGGTACAATTGCCTATTGTAGGAGCAAAGCGCTCAACTGTAAAGAGGTCTGGGGTGAGGTGCTCGAACAGTGGTGGTAGCGTCCTAGATTGGGGTTTAGCAGGGTGTGGTATCAGAGTGGGAGGTGCGATATAACGAATATTTTCGTTATAGTACTGTAATTTATTTACATGGACTGTGTCGGTATTCCGATTTAGAGGTTGGTTGGGTCGGTTTATTCTCACCACGTTGGGAGAGATGATCTCTAAGATCTCGTAGGGACCCGTGAAATACGGAGCCAGTTTGCCTGTATTGGGGTGATGGTAAACTTTTACCAACACGAGATCTCCGGGTTCAAAATGGGGTGTCTTATGTTGTTGGTCGTAGGCATGTTTGTCTTTGAGGTGCTTGGCCTGGGTACGTTCATGGGCTATCCGTCGGGCTGTGGTTAAAACGGGGTAGGGGTTTACATGCTCAGTGAGCTCGGGAGGTAGAACGCCGAACATCAGGTAGCCAGGTGGGAACCCGGTAACTGAGTGGGGCGTGTTGTTATACACCACAGTAACGCGCTTCGCCAGCTTAGTCCATGCGGCTTTGGGGTTTTCCAAATGGAGTAACCTTAGTTTGCCTGTTAAGGTAGCGTTCAGGCGCTCGCATAGACCATTAGCTTGGGGGTTGTTACTGGTGGTGAGCAGGGGATGGATGTTCCTGTTAATCAGGAACTTCCTGAACTTTGGTGAGGTGAACGCAGGCGCTCTATCCGTGAGTAGGCGTTTCGGAGAGCCGTCCTGCAACACTCGCTTTATCACCTGTTGATAGGTGGTGATGCTGGTAGATTTTGAGGGGAAGGTCCACGTGTAGCGCGAAAAGTGATCCACCACAACGTGGAGGTAAGCTTTGGCGTTACCATATTTGGCAAGTCCAGCTATGGTGTCGAGGGCGACCAGGTCAAAAGGCTGAGTGGCCACAGGAAGTTGTCCTAGTTCCCCAAACGTGGGACCTCGAGGGGGTTTTGTTGACTGACAGATGGCGCAGGCTTTGGTGGTTTTGGAGATGTCTTCTGACATCCCCTTCCAGTAGTACTGGGGAGAGATGAGCCTGGTCATCTGGGATATGCCCGGGTGGTTGTACCGACTGTGCACCTTTGTTAGTAGGTCGGGAACGAGGGCGTCAGGGACGACAATTTTGGTTACACCTCTACGCTTTAGGGTTTGCAGTCCGTTTCGATCAATGGTCAGTTTAGATTCTCCCGAAGGAGTGAGTTGGTGGTTCTTAATGAGGGTGGCGTCTAAGAATCCACAAAACGGGTTACGGGATAGGAGGTCCGCTTCATGTTGTAGTGCTCCTTTTATGTAGCGGACTTCGTATTCGTAACACGATAACCTCAAACTCCATCGGAATAATCTGCCTGACGGGTTTTTGATCGTCTTCAGCCACTGCAGTGCGTGATGGTCAGAAAATATGGTGAATTTTCTGCCCATTAGATACACACGGAACTTCTCCACGCTCTCGACAATGGCGAGGCATTCTAGTTCGGAGATGGTGTAGTTCCGCTCGTGTACACGCAGAGCGCGGCTGAAATATTGGACTGGGTAGGCCTTCCCAGCGGAGTGGACTTGTTTGAGGACGCCTGCAATGCCAAGTGTTGATGCATCGCAATATACCTGGCATGGTAGTTCATCCTTGTAGAGGTGCAATACGGGGTGTTGTGTGAGGCTTTCCTTCAGGCTGGTGAACGCCTTTTGGCATTTGTCATCCCAGTCCCACGTCACATCCTTCTTGAGAAGGTTGTTGAGTGGGGTCCGCAAACGGGCATAGTCCGGGATGAACTTATTATAGACGTTCACGGCGCCTAAGAAGGATTGCAGCGTTTTGCGATTGTTCGGGGGTGGGATAGCGTGGATTACGTCGGTATTGCGGATAAGTGGGGTGGTGGTACCAGCGGTGATTGTGTACCCCAGAAATTCGATGGTCTGCCTAAAAAACTCGCATTTGGTGAGGTTGAGTTGCAAGTTCTCCGCGTCGCAGAACGCGAAAAACTTGCGCAGGTGTTCTTGGTGTTCCTCCAGTGTCTCCGAATAGATGACAAAGTCGTCAAAATAGTGCGCCACACAATCAAGTCCGTGCCCCTGCAGGACCTGATTGATTGCCCTTTCATAGATCTGTGGACTGGTCTTAAGTCCGAAAGGCAATCGGGTGGGCTGATACAACCCGTCTATCGTGGCGAAGGCCAACAGTGGTCGAGAATCAGGGTGTATCGGCACTTGCCAATATGCGGAGGAGACGTCGGCAGTCGAGAAATATTTGGCCCGCGCGAGACGGTCCAGTATATCTTCGATCCTCGGGAGTGGATGGACATCGGAGCTTATGACCTCGTTCACCTTCCTATAGTCGATACAAAACCTTTTGGTCTTGTCTCGCTTGGTCACTAGGGTGACCGGGCTAGAGAAAGGGGAGTAGGACGGCTCAATGATGTCATTATCCAGCATCTGTCGGATCTGACTGCGTATTTCCCGTTGGTCGCATATCGGTACCCTATATGGGCGGATGGTGACGACTTTGTCGGAGTTGGTGGCGATTCTTACTGGGGGAACCTTTAGGCATGGGACCGCGAATTTGTTCCGGGAGAACACGTGTTGGTATTGGCGCAATAGCGCCGGGAATTGAGGTGGATACGGTGGCTGCGGTTGATTGTCTATGGGGATCCCTGGGAGGTGTTCTGGTGATGATGGGTGGTGTGTGTGGTACATGGAATGGTGTGTGGAATGGGGATGTTTGGGTGTATGGTGAAGGTGGTCCGTTTGGACCTTGGTGGGGTGTGAGAGGTTGGCATTGGGTGGTTGTTCTGGTACCTTGACCCTATAATAAGAGCAGTTGGCTCTAAAAAAGTTCTTTGATTGGACATGGTGCGGTGGTTGGGTGAGTCCCTGGGTTGTGGACGTGTTGTCCGAAAAATGCGCATATTGGGTATTGTTGGCGGAAGGCGGAAAAATAGTGTGGGCCTTGCATAGGTCCGCCTGGCATTCCCAATATGTGCACCTTTCGGGCAACACAGCAAAGTGGTAGGTCAGGGGCGACAAAGGTGCGTCGAGTTGGTACATAGTGCCATGTGCAAAATCGATTTTTAATTTGAATTTACGGAGGGTATTAATACCAAGTATTCCAAATGGTAGAGGGGCGTCCACCACGTGGAATACTTCGTTTTGGGCTATGGCATGAATGGATAGGGGGAAGGTAATCTGGCCTATTGTTGGCACGTGGCCATCTATTGTCTGTAAATTTATTATTTTTTTAGTTATTAAATTTAGGTCAGGGAAATTATTCTTTAAATTTTTATATATGGCACATGACACTAGGTTAACGGACGCACCCGTGTCTATCAGGAATGGTAGGGACAGTCCATGGGAGATTGGCAGTCTAATTGTCAGGTTGACGAAAGGCCTGGTCAGTAGGCCTACCTGCTGGCTGCTGGTCTGGGGCTCCCTTGGTTATCCCAGTGGCTTGTGCGCGTGACGCTTGGTGATGGGGCTGGGCTCGCGGCCGTTGTTCCGCTAGTTGCGCGGAGCGCGCTGCTCGTGCGTCTCCGGAGGCACGGGGCAACTGCGGGGCTTGTCTGAGACGACACTCAGAGTGCCAGTGTAGTCCACCACAAAAACGGCAGTCTGTTGGCGGGGTCGACCTGGTTGGCACTGTTCTTGGACTAGGTCGCACCGGTGCGTAGGGGCCCAGTAGGGGTGGTGCGTGCTCGTCTGGGTGCCTTGGAGATGGTGCGCCGCTGCCGCGGATCCGCTGCACCAGCCGGAACCATGCACCTAGGTTCTCTGGCGGCACAATGCGGACGAGGCGCTGGTCGGAGGGTGGCAGCCCCTCGGTGAGCGTCTCCAAGATGACCTCTTGTGGGAGGCCCAGTTGTAGACCCAGCGCGGTCTTATTCCGATAGTATTCTTCCAGGTTGGGCTGTCCGGCCAGCTTCATGGAGAAGTATTGGGCATACGTGGCCTCATTGGTCTCCGGATAGAGATCCAGGAAGGTCTGTCTCACCTGGATGTAATGTTGGGTCTCCATCCGAAGCCTCCTGAAGTGTTCTAGCGGTTTGTTGTTCAGGTAACGGGGTAGGCGGAGCACTTTTTCCGTGTTGGTGAGACCATCCCAGTCTGTTTTCTGGTCATATGTCCGAAAGAACTGGGCGGCTGGGTAGGTCCCGTCGAAGCTCTGGACTTCTATCTCCGTCCGATGGGTCACGCGGTCGCTGGTGGTCTGAAGGGCAGATAAACACGCCGCGAGGCGTGCCAAGACGGCCGGCAACTCTGCCGACGGAGGGGGTGGTTCTATTTTGGGAGTACTTACGGCGGGGTTGTTTTCTCCCTCTGCGGTGTCTTCCTCCGCGTTTTGCGTTTCGTTTTTCTCGTCCATCCTGTCGACTCTCTGTGATATATGGGAAAAGGATCCTGAGAATCTTATCGACTCTCTATAATATAAAAAAATGCTTGTCGACTTCACTGTGATAAAGTGCTTTGTCCTGAGAATCCTCGGGAGTGGATGGGGTTTTGTATGTTTGGGCAGTCGTTATCGATGGCGGTGGATGAAAAATCGGCACACTATATCGATTAATGAATCACAAAACACCTCGGAATATTAATCATTGGCGGCTCGGGAGAGGAGATGGAAGGATTTTCGCGATTAAATTGGATTGAGATGACTCACATCTTGGACCTCGAGGCACTACTTTTTGAAGATGCACACACACGTCTTGACACGCACGTTACACCGATCGAACTCCGGTTGCCCCACCCCCCGGCTTGGGTCATGTGGGACCCTGCTTGACCTTTGATTGGTCCCTGTCTCTGTCGGCCATGATGGTGAATTTGGTCGGGAAGGAGCTTTGCCTAACATCCCAATCTCTCAGGACATTCAACTCTGGAATATGAGGGCCTCTTTGTTCTAAGTGACCTAGATACACGACTTGGATCTGTCGTTCTTTTCTCTTCTACTTCTTCCATCTCCACGTCCTTTGACTGCCATCTTTATTTGAATCCATACAGAATACATTATATCCAACATGGTACATAATTATTTATTAGACAATATTCTTTATAATATTACATGTAGTATAATTTCTTTATGATTGGGAATCTAGATGGACAGTACTTAAAAATGGCATATCCTGACCAGGAGCACATGTGCTTTACAGAAGGCAGAGCGCCATCTGGTGGAACAGAAATCAACTAAACATTGATTTAACCTGTTCCCTGATATTTGGCCAACCCAATTTCTTGATAAATCAAGAAAAGCCATCCACGAACGCGTTTCGCGCTTTTTGGCGCTCGTCAGCGTGGAGTAGGCTGAACCATTGAGACCAAAAAAGATTTTTTGATCCCAATGGCTTCCTGAAAAACCAAGAAATGGGTATTTAAGGCCAAACTTGCGTAAATACGCTTAGCACATTAAAAAACGAAATAAAAAAATAAAAGATAAAAAGATCAGGTGTTGAAATCAATATTAAAAATGGCATATCCTGACCAGGAGCACATGTGCTTTACAGAAGGCAGAGCGCCATCTGGTGGAACAGAAATCAACTAAACATTGATTTAACCTGTTCCCTGATATTTGGCCAACCCAATTTCTTGATAAATCAAGAAAAGCCATCCACGAACGCGTTTCGCGCTTTTTGGCGCTCGTCAGCGTGGAGTAGGCTGAACCATTGAGACCAAAAAAGATTTTTTGATCCCAATGGCTTCCTGAAAAACCAAGAAATGGGTATTTAAGGCCAAACTTGCGTAAACTTTCTTGGTTTTTCAGGAAGCCATTGGGATCAAAAAATCTTTTTTGGTCTCAATGGTTCAGCCTACTCCACGCTGACGAGCGCCAAAAAGCGCGAAACGCGTTCGTGGATGGCTTTTCTTGATTTATCAAGAAATTGGGTTGGCCAAATATCAGGGAACAGGTTAAATCAATGTTTAGTTGATTTCTGTTCCACCAGATGGCGCTCTGCCTTCTGTAAAGCACATGTGCTCCTGGTCAGGATATGCCATTTTTAATATTGATTTCAACACCTGATCTTTTTATCTTTTATTTTTTTATTTCGTTTTTTAATGGACAGTACGTGTCAGATCTGTACTTTCACTTGATCAGAACTTTCGTTTCACTCCCAGAGGTAATCCAACCCTGCTTGCGCTGTGACTTTCATCTAGCGGGTTTTAGTTTCAGGTGGAAGTACAAGGTTTTCTCCTTGGATGGAATAATATATTCTACATTCGTATTTTTTATTTAATTGTAGCTCTAGTTGATGTCGAACCTGCAGTCCTGGATCTTTCCAGTTGGTCTCGAGGACCACGCTATCACCATCTCCTCAGCGGCGAAGTACGCGATCTACGTTTTCTTCGTAGATCACGAAATACGTGGTATCGTTGGAGACCCGCTGGCGATTCTCCACCAAACTCTGTAGCAGTGGCAGAGGCGCCATATTCATTGTACATAGTATCATGTATATATATAATTATATTGTTTCAAAATAGTGCAGACTGTGCACTTTTGCCTGTATTAACAAGATGTCAATAAAAAAAAAGGAGAAGTTAGGCATAAATTGATATAAAGCAATAACGCGCCATCTATATATACCAAATTAAAACATTAAGACGCGAATGTTTCTTGCACACATAAATAAAAAATTTCTACTGTCTTTATTGCGATGGATTTTTATTGTTATTTGTTGTATATAAGACTAGAGATCGATATAAAAATATGGGTTATAATGAAAACACATAGCATGTAGAGAAGAAAGGCTAACCATACCGAGGTGTCAACAACAATGGAGGATGGCAACAGAAAGCAGGAAGTTGATCTCACCCACCGACCTTAAACCAGGAAATAAATAAAAACTGTCAGCAAATATAACTGTGGGTTCGATTCCCATTACTGTACACTTTTATTTTTCCGTTCATCATTACACTTCACAATTCATCCCTTCATACTTCATCCCTAAGGTTAGAAATAATCGGAACACTGTGGGTTCGATTCCCATCCCTGGACACTTTTATTTTTCCGTTTATCATTACTCTTCACAATTCATCCCTTAATACTTCATCCCTAAGGTTAGAAATAATCATTATTTCTCCTTAAAAATAAATTTCGATTTTTCGTTCAAAAGAAACGCATGCGGGATAATTTTCAAATGTCGTTTTACAATCATAAGCCGCATTATATTGTATTATAAATATATCTCTCTAACAGGCTGAACCGTTTCTACGTGGGATGACAAAACTAGACAATTGACATTTAACATAATTTTTGTTTGCGGAAAAGCGTTGTTCGATGCAAATATTTAAATGTAATTCTACTGTCCTAAAAAAGCTTATATCCATAGTTTTCTTAAATAACATTTCTAAGATTTCACCCTTCAGTGTAGTATATATAAGTAGAATGATCTAATACAGTATTAGAGCTCTAAAGAAGCGGTCTGGTAGATTAAATTAGCAAACCTGCTGGGAGGGTTTACCATTGATGAGCCAAGCCCTCCCAATATTTTTTCATCGCAATAAGGACAGTAGAAGTTTGTTTTATACGTGAAAGAAACATTCGCGTCTTGATGTTTTCATTTTCTAACAAAAAACTTTATTAAGACCTTCTGGTCCTATACAGATTATCCGTGCAGAAAGTAGGGTACATGCAGAAAAACAGTAACAGTACCAGTAATCAGCAATGTTATTTACAGTGTATCAAATAAGGGGGAAAAGAAAGGAAGGGCCTAGCATTAACTTATATATTGACACGTTTCTGAATTTTGTAATTAATTTTTCATTGATTTTTAATATGTAATCAATAATTTTTATCATCATTAAAAAAAAAGAACAAATAATAAACAGAAGAAGAACAACATGGTAAATTTGCCTCTTTATTTAAAACAAACAAACAAATTAGATAAAGATTTAAAATAACATATTTTTAAAAAGTTAAAGCAAAAATAAAACGTTACATAAAATATTTGGCGCAGCTACGGAAGGATTAAAATATAAATCAAAAAAGGCTTCGACGAAAGAAAAAGTAAGTACAATGGCAGCGAATGTAAACAAATTAGAGAAATTTAGCGGTGATAAAGGTTCAATTCGGCCTGAATCATGGCTTAAACTATATGAATTGGAAACTAATAAACTAGATGAAGTTGATAGAATCAATAACCTAATTTATTATTTATCAAAAGATGCTTTAGAATGGTTTGCTGATGAAATATTGAGCAACGCATCCATTAAAAAATGGGCTACTGTTAAACTCAAATTAATTCAGCGCTTTGGTTATAAAGTTGAAAGCCCTATAGTTGCAGCATCAAAAAGAAGACTTAAAAAAGAAGAAACCGTGGAAGATTATTTTAGAGATAAAATTAGATTATTAAATCAAACAAGCCTCAATAATGTCGAGAAGCTAAAAATGTTAACGGATGGATTGCCATTAGATTGGAAAAATTATCTCTTAACAGCCCAGCCTAAAGATCCATCACAATGGATGCAGATTGCCGTGGAGATTGAACAAAACAATAATCAAATAAGGCAACAACAGAGAAGTAAAACCAAGGTTTTTAATATAACTACACCTACAATCTCAAAAAATTGCCCATATTGGTTTCCTATTTGTAAGAAAAAAGGATTGTATTTTAAACATTGGATGAGTGATTGCAAAGATTATGATCCTATTTATAAAGACAAACTTAAACACCAAGCAACTAATATCACCACAGATGTTAAACAAACCATAGCTGATTCACTTTGCATAGCAAATACCAATTTTCCTTATAGATTTGTTAATGTTGAAGTTTTACTTAATAATATTCCAGTTTCATCTTTTATTGATACTGGGTCAACTATTTCATTAATGAGCTGTTCGCTTTTAAAACAACATAAGTTAAGATTGAATGTAAACGATAGAATCAAAATTAAAGAAGTAGATAGTTTTGCATACACTTTAGGATCAGTAGAAGTATTTTTGAAAATCCATTCTAAACTTGTCAGGTGTAAGCTTCATGTAGTGAAAAACTTTAGCTATCCATTGCTTATTGGACTTGATGTAGCAGGAAAAATTGGATTAATAATTGACACAAAAGACAAAGCGGTGTATGTTAAAGGAAATGAATGTTTTTATATATCTCCTGAAACGCATCTTCCATCTGTTCAGCAAAAAGAGCTTGATCAATTACTTAAAGAAAATCAAGCATTGTTCAGCCAGCTTGAAACTGACATCGGAAGGATTGCTGTTCAACACAAGATCCATACAATTGAACATCCACCCATCAGTTGTAGACCATATAGAAGACCACTTGCCGAATATGATGAAATAAAAAGACAAGTTGAAGAATTGAGTAAAAAGAGACTAATAAGAGAATCTCAGTCACCTTGGGCCTTCCCCGTAGTGTTGGTCTCTAAAAAGGATGGTTCACAAAGGATGTGCATTGATTACCGAAAACTGAATGCAATTACAATTGATGACAAGCAGCCTCTTCCATACATCCAAGATATGTTTGATCGCTTACATAATGCGAAATACTTCACAGCACTTGACATAGCATGGGGCTATTGGCATGTTGAAATGCATCCAGACTCTGTTGAGAAAACTGCTTTCATTACAAATGACGGGCATTATGAATTTTTGGTTATGCCATTTGGCCTGAAAAATGCTCCAAGTACTTTTCAGCGAATAATTCAGCATATTATTGGAAATCTTCTTTGGAACGGTGTTTGTAATTATCAAGATGATATTTTAATTTACAGCAGTACTTTTAAAGATCATATTGAACTCATGAAGAAAATATTTGACAAGCTTAAAGAAAACAATATCAAACTCAAGTTGAAGAAATGCTCCTTTGCAAAACAAGAAATAAGATATTTAGGTCATATCATAGGACATAACAAGATTAAACCTGACCCTGAAAAAACAAAGGCAATAAATGAGTTCCCTCAACCTAAAACAGTGAAGCAAGTAAGGCAGTTTTTGGGTTTAGCAGGTTACTACAGAAAATTTATTCCTAAATTTAGTGAAATTGCAGATCCTTTAACAAGCCTCACAAGAAAAAATAAGTTATTCAAATGGACTACTGAAGTTAACAAATCATTTCAGGAACTAAAGTCTCATTTATCCACAGATCCAGTTCTTTCTACATATGATCCTTCATTACCATGTAAGCTTTATACAGATGCATCTAAACTGGGAATTGGTGCTATTTTAGCTCAAATTGGAAATGATAATCAAGAACATGTAATTTCCTATTATTCAAGAAAACTTCTACCACATCAACAGAACTATTCTGCATTTGAGTTGGAATGCTTTGCTGTAGTTCAATCAGTTGAATACTTTGAAAATTATCTTGAGAACAATACATTTGAAGTCATTACAGATCATTCGGCTTTGGAATGGCTCTTCAACGTAAAGAAACCAAAGGCAAAATATCTCCGATGGATAATTGAATTATCAACCAAGTCAATGTAAATAGTTCACAGATCAGGATCAAAGCAAACGCATGTTGATGCATTGTCAAGATCACCAGTGTCATTTCATATATCAATTCCCACTCTTCGACTACACCAACAAAAAGCGAATCTCAGTTTTGTAAAGAACTCTCATATTCATCGAGATCTTATTATGGTGAAACATAATGGAGTTCTAAAAACAGTTGTTCCAGAATCATTCCAAGAAGAAATTCTCAAAGAATACCACGATAATCATTCTCACCCCTCAATTAACAAGACAGTAAGATTGATAACACCATTTTATTGGTGGCCGAATGCTATCAGATGCATCAAAGACTATGTTCGCTCATGTAAAATATGTCAAATAACTAAATGCAGTCATAAACCATTAATTGGAGAATATGTTGCACCAAACTCTGATCTGAAACCACTGGAATTAATATCAATGGATACTATTGTGCTAGGCTCTGCAGCAAATGAAACCAAGCACAAATACATTCAAGTAATAATTGACCACCTAACAAGATTTGTTTGGGCTTTCCCTACTGTCACCAACACTTCTCAAGCAGTAATTCAATGTTTAGACAAAATCAACAAAACTGTTCCCCAAATCAAATGTATTTTAACCGACAACGGAAAGAATTTTACATCAAAAGAATTTAACAAGTTTTTGAATGAGCATCAAGTTCAACACACCTATTCGACGCCATATCATCCGCAGAGTAATGGACTGTGTGAAAAGATGAATGACACTATACTCACCAAATTAAGAACAAACCTTCAAGAGAATCCAAGACTAAAATGGTCATCATTACTTGCCAAAATTGTGAAAGATTATAATAGCACACCCCATGATGTCACTGGGTTTTCTCCAAATTTCCTACTTTTTGGTGATTGTTCAATACCAGAATTTTCTGAATCACCACATTTCACCATAGAAAATGCAAGGAAGAAAGCAATAGAAAATAGCGCAAAGCATAGAGAAAAGTGGAAAGCACGACACGATGCAAAACATCCGCAGTCGTCATTCAAAGTTGGTGATCTGGTCCTTCGTAAAATAGCTAGTAATGATCCAAGTATGGTCAAACCATCCCCAAAGTATGAGGGTCCTTTTCAAATAACAAGAATAATATCTAGTGTTACGTGTGAATTATTGAAAGATGATTCCTCCTTGGTTAAAGTTCATGTGTCACAATTGAAACCATTTATTTTGCGAAAATAAATCCTTCAAGCCGAGGGATATGACACGTTTCTGAATTTTGTAATTAATTTTGTAATTAATTTTTCATTGATTTTTAATATGTAATCAATAATTATTATCATCATTAAAAAAAAGAACAAATAATAAACAGAAGAAGAACAACATGGTAAATTTGCCTCTTTATTCAAAACAAACAAACAAATTAGATAAAGATTTAAAATAACATATTTTTAAAAAGTTAAAGCAAAAATAAAACGTTACAATATAATCAGTTAAGAACAAGCAGTTCTTTTTCTTATAGAACAATAACTAGTAGAATTGAGAGAAATATACATAATTATCAGACATCTCCATAGTTTTATACATGGATGGATCAAGGGTAGAAGGATATCTAAAGTCAAAATATAAAGTCTTAGGAATTAATTAATTTGTTCATTCACCCAGTTGTTTAGTAGAAGTCACCGAATTGATTAAGTTATTTCTAATATCATTCGCAGCTTTATAACATTTAAAATATTTAAAAGTAAATCTTCTAGTTTTATATAGAGATTCTCCTGAGAAGCAATGATTGGGGGGGGGAAGAGGGATATAGAAAGAAATTATAATATACAAAGTTATATAGGAAATACGTACAAATAGAGTTTTTTTTTTTACAAGAGAAGGAATCGCCAGACATCATCTTGAAGAAGGAAACAAAGTTTACGGTGACGTGTTTCTTTTATTTGTGCTGTATAATCGGGTCCTTAAGCTTATGTTCATAATTTTCTTGAAAACTATTTCTAAGATTCCACCTTCAGTGTAACATATATAGGCAGAATGATCCAATACATTATTAGAGATCTAAGAAGCGGTCTGGTAGATGAAATTGGGGAAACCGCTGGGACGTATCACCACTGATGAGCCAAGCCTTCCTAATACAATCCTAATATTTGTATTTTTCGTCGCAGGAACAGCAGTAGAACTCTATATTGAAGAAGGAATCAAAATTTATGGCGACGAGTTTCTTTTATTTGTGCTGTATAATCGGCAAGCTTTCAGACTTTCTTGGAAAGTTGCCTGTTGAAGGACGTCATAGTCTGAAAGCTTGCCGATTATACAGCACAAATAAAAGAAACTCGTCGCCATAAATTTTGATTCCTTCTTCAATATAGAGTTCTACTGCTGTTCCTGCGACGAAAAATACAAATATTAGGATTGCATTAAGAGGGCTTGGCTCATCAGCGGTGATTTCTCCCAGCGGTTTCACCAATTTAATCTACAAGACCGCTTCTTAGAAACTCGTTGCCATAAACTTTGATTCCTTCTTCAATATAGAGTTCTACTTTTACTGCCCTTCCTGCGACGAAAAATACAAATATTAGGATTGCATTAGGAAGGCTTGGCTCATCAGTGGTGATACGTCCCAGCGGTTTCCCCAATTTAATCTACCAGACCGCTTCTTAGAGCTCTAATAATGTATTGGATCATTCTGCCTATATATGTTACACTGAAGGTAGAATCTTAGAAATGGTTTTCAAGCAAACTATAGACATAAGTTTTTAGGATAGTAGAATTACATATAAGTATTTGCATCGAGCAATGCTCTTCCGCAAACAATGTAAACAAGGCCTCTAAAAGGTGGAAACCTTTACACAAAGTTTGACTTTTGTTGATTTATAAAGTGTTTTTATAAATATACATAAGAAATATAAACTATTTTTGATGCGTGTGTTTCTTTTCGAAATCAAATATTTTCTACTGCCCTTCCGGTTTTTTTTTTTTCGTCATTCAGTTTCAAGTTCGATTCACCAAAGAATCTGAAATCGTCTCGATTTTATTTTAGATTTGGTAGAAAATCCGAGCTATATATCATTATCTTTTTGGAAAATATTTGCATTGAATAGAAGCAAAAATATTTTTAAAACTTAAATCTATTGACGTTATGTGCGCTGAGTTTGTTGTTGACACACATTAATATTAATCAAAAGGCATTTCCTTATCGTGCAACTGAAAGTTGCTGATGACTTGCGCTATCTATCTGAATAAATATCAACTATTCTCGTTGATTATTAATTATTCCAGAATCGGCCAAATACCCATTCTTGATTAATCAAGAAAAGCTAACCAGAGGGCTGTTGGCCCTCATCAGCGTGGTGAAAGCTGTACCTCAACGACCAAAAAACAGGTCATTCAGGCATCCTGAAAAATCATGAAACGGGTAGCTAAGGCCAGAATTGCGTGAGACCGCGACACAATGTGAAAAATGTGAGGGCCAACAGCCCGAAACGCGTCCGTGGTTAGCTTTTCTTGATTAATCAAGAATGGGTATTTGGCCAATTCTGGAATAATTAAAAATCAACGAGAATAGTTGATATTTATTCCGATAGATGGCGCAAGCCATCAGCAACTTTCAGTTGCACGATAAGGAGATGCCTTTTTCTTAATTTATGCACCTTATCCCAGTACAAAATCACATTTGTACTATTTTTCACACATTAATATGTTATAATACCTTGAAAAAGGTTGACGTTCAGCCAACTGAAATATTGGTAAAATAAATGATATTTTGATCCAATATATGCCTTTTTAATTGAAGATATATTATTATGTCATTTAAGTAACAAGGCATCTTCTTGTACAAGATAATGATTTCATATTGATTGTTTAAAAGTGGTTTATTTTCATATAGCAAAAGATTCATAGTTTTAGTAAATTCCATAGCTTAGATTCCATTATCAAATGCCACCCTTGCATAGTTGTCGCATATTACTCCCTCGCGTAATAGCCTGTTGTTGTTGTCGTGTCCAATGAAGAGCCTCAGATGTATCCATACATCTCTATCACAGCAGTAACAATGTCCACTATCTTGGGTGTGTAAAGCTGCTGCTCTGGGTCTAAGTCAATTTTCTTCAAGGCTGCGGCCATTGCTGGGCATGAGAATATGTGGGTAGGTGTTAGTTCCACACCAGGACAGTTTTTGCATGCCCTATAGGTTCTTGTACCATCTGGATTTATTGTCATTCCTTTATAGTGTTTTGTTCTAAGTCTTGTTATAGTTTTTGTCATTTTTTTCTCAGAGTTTATTTCGCATATTTGATATTTTCTTATTTTTTGTTTAATTATATAGTATTTTGTCAAAGCATCAGCGTCAAATACTGACATTTGTTCTTTCCTTTGGCTCAAATTTCTGGATTCCTTTGCCAATTCATCTGCCATTTCATTACCCCCGATCCCAACATGGGCTGGAATCCATTGTAGAATGCAGTTCTTCTCCAAGGTTACAGTTAGGTAAGTAACGAGTTTTCTTCGTTATTTTAGTATTGCTCTTCTGAATTGCTTATAGAGCGGATCTTATATTAAAATTACTTCTGCTTGATGCAGAAGAATGGCCTGTTGAAGGACGTCATAGTCCGAAAGCTTGCCAAGATTGTCGTTGCCTTTTATTCCTTCTTCGAAATGATATCCAGAAATTCCTCCTCTTGTATAATAATTAATCTTTCAAAGAGATTTTTTTCAAATGATTGTGTTCTACTTTTTTTTTTTTTGCTTATTCCTAGTACACGTGGTAGAGGACATGATAATTATGGTGGGTAGAAGTTGGCGACTGATTTTACTGTAAGTGCACTACATGTCTACACATGTGAAAAGCATTTCGACTTTGCACTTACAAATGTGCCAGAGCACCGTTTTGGTTACTTGCAATCGCTGGTGGGGTTGGACTTTTGCAAGAATTGGGAGCCATTGGAGCATTTTTTTTTTTTAGAAAAAAGTGCCCAATGCGGGATTCGATCCCGTGTCGTAGCGGTTGAAAAACCAACGGTTTAAACCATCCTTCCATCGACCCCTTAAATTAACTTATCTATGTATATTATTTTATAGTTAGAATGCGTGTGGTAATTTCGAAACATTCAATATTTTTTGAAGAAAAGCACTAATCACTTTGCCATATTCAATTTCTCTACACGAGCCAGGCATATTCGCACATCTATGAGTTTGCCACAACTCTAGAATTTTTGCCATATCTGAAAATGAACCAACAAGTATCCCATTATATAGCAGAATAGTATCTCCACTAGTACAGGGACAGTATCAATATCATGAAATCTTTCCAGAGGATATATTAAATCATCCACAGAGAACTTAACACCGCCTTTGCCGGTCCCAAGCCCGGATGAAAAAGGAGGAGGGGGAGCAGTAACAAGCTCACTAAAAAACCTGGGTTCAGCTGGCTCGGATGATATTACCCTGTAAGGGCTCCTAATCCAGGAATATAGGATGAGCAGCATTTGTACTCCATATTAGGAGCGGCTGCACATGGCGTCTGTTCCTCATGTCAGAGGCGGCCATTTCTTTTGGAGCCAAGTCTGCCTGCCACTGAGTAGTGTTGCCAGTCTTAATGACAAAGGCATATGCATCTACTTCACCCAATCATAATGGTTGTCAAATCTTTTTTTCAAAAGTCTCAAGCTTTACAAGCTTGACACCCTAATATGATTGAGTGGAGATAAGAAAGAAGTTCCAAAGAGAAGACAAAGAGAGCTTGCTTGGCAAGATAACAAGAGCAATATTAGGTAGAAAATGACAATTTAAGAGATCAAATAGAGAACAATCCAGAAGAAACTATATTCCCGCTGAAATCAACGCCAAGTATTTGAGCCTTCCTTTCCACCTATCGTACAGATGCCAAAGCACCCACAAGAATATTTATGTTGAGGAAGTATTGCTATCGCCACAAAATGTTTCCTCTTCTCTGAGAGGTCTCAAGTCTATTGTACTTGCTCTTAAATTCTTTATACGACTTTTTACAACTTGGGACTAGAAGAAATTCACCGTTTTATTATTATTTTTTAAATTCAATAAAAAAACCACTTTGTTTTTTAGCATATAGAACACGCTCTTACGATGGCCGACAAACCTTATGTCGCAATATTGTGTCAGGAAAAAGATTTCCGCTAATAAGGCCTTTAACCAATCAGTAAAAAGTCGTAAATTTTAACAATAAGTAGACAAGCAGTATACACGAAATATACAAAAAGTCAACATGAGGTATGCAAGATGTATACAAGAAGTAAAAATAGAGGTATACACGAAATAGACAAAAAGTCAACATGAGGTATGCAAGATGTATGCAAGAAGTAAAAATAGAGGTATACACAAAATAGACAAAAAGTCAACATGAGGTATGCAAGATGTATACAAGAAGTAAAAATAGAGGTATAAACGAAATAGACAAAAGGTAAAAAAAGAAGTATACAAAAGAAGGCAAAAGGTATACAAAAAGAAGACAAGAGGTGTACAAAAAGAAGACAAGAGGTAAAAAGTTGTATACAAAAAGAAGACAAGAGGTAAAAAGAGCTATACAAAAAGAAGACAAGAGGTGTACAAAAAGAAGACAAGAGGTAAAAAGATCTATACAAAACGAAGACAAGAGGTGTACAAAAAGAAGACAAGAGGTAAAAAGTTGTATACAAAAAGAAGACAAGAGGTAAAAAGAGCTATACAAAAAGAAGACAAGAGGTGTACAAAAAGAAGACAAGAGGTAAAAAGTTGTATACAAAAAGAAGACAAGAGGTAAAAAGAGCTATACAAAAAGAAGACAAGAGGTGTACAAAAAGAAGAAAAGAGGTAAAAATAAGTATTCAAAAAGGAGGCAAAATATACAAAAGAAGACAAGAGGTAAAAAGAAGTATACAAAAAAGAAGACAAGAGGTTTACAAAAAAGAAGACAAGAGGTTTACAAAAAGAAGACAAGAGCTATACAAAAAAAATACAAGAGGTATAAAAAAAAGAAGACAAGAGGTTAAAATAAGTATACATAAAGAAGACAAAAGTATACAAAAAGAAGACAAGAGGTAAAAAGTGGTATACAAAAGAAGACAAGAGGTAAAAAGAAGTATACAAAAAGAAGACAAGAGGTAAAAAGTTGTATACAAAAGAAGACATGAGGTATACAAAAAGAAGACAAAAGGTATACCAAAGGAAGACAAGAGGTATACAAAAAGAAAACAAAAAGGTTTACAAGAATACAAGAGGTAAAAAGACGTATAAAATAAGTTAATAGCAAAAACAAGAAGGTGCCACGTTTTACACTTTGAAATGGAGTATGTAAATAGAAGTACCCAGCAGTAGAGGCCCAGAGGAGGATCCATCTCCTGTAACCGAGCGGAAACCTGGCGAGAAGCCCTTTTTTTTTTTTTTAATTAACTAAAAATGTTAATTATTAGTCATTATAAAGTCATTGTCGGCCAAGCTCATGGAGTTTCCTCTAGCACAGATGAAATGCTTACCTTTGCCTATATAGAGAAAATTATTATATATAACTATTGGTTTGTTCTATATAACTGTTCGAAATCAGAACAAAAAAAAAAAATCTTTATTTTCGATATCTTTGCTAAAAATATAGTTCAAGAATTTTAGTAGTAGAAAATCCGTGTTAAAAACCAAAGTATTTTATCAAGATATACAAAATCCTTCCTCGGTTTGGATACGGCAATTGTCTGCGGTTGGTCTGGCTTCTTACGGCTTGTTTATCACCTAGTTGAGTATACTGAGGTCTAAATACGTATTTTTCATATATCTGCGTCTTTTGCCGGCGATCTCTGCAGTAACGTTTAACATGGCCTGAGTGGCCTTAAAGTAAACATATTGGAATATTGTTGTGTATCCTCCATTCGCCGGCTTTCTACGGTGTTTGGTTAGATACCGGTGTCGTGGAGTCTGGTCAAATTCCAGTGTTCGGTCAGGTAATTGTATTCGTGGTGGAGGCCTCTGAATAGGATTTAAAATCACAGCCACGTTTTTTTTTTTATATTTCCTCTCTGAATATCTCTTCCAAACCTCAGGAGTGGCTGACTTGGGGTTGAGGGCGCAGTGAGCTTCTCCGTGCACAATACATTCAATTAATTCTTCCATTGGTTTAGGTTCAGCTGATTCAATGGCGGAAACATTTGGAAGTTTTTCGAAAAATGCTCGTTTTTATTTTTCGTTCGCTTTTTAGTTAATTTTTTTTTCGACACCACGTTTTAAATTTATTAGCGATAGCGGTGTTCAAAATCGCAATTAACCGATAAATTCCTTCCGAAATATCCTTAATCAAGTGTGTAAAACATTTTATTTTCCACCATATTGGGGTTTACCTCTCTTTACAATTGGAAAACATCTTAGGAATCACTAGTCTCAACCTTTCATTGAACTCGGGTTTTGAGTTTCTCTAAGAGCTGATTTTTTTCGGGAGACATGTTGCCCAAAGAAAGAATTTCCTCAAAGATACTCCATGAAGTTAATTGTTCTTCTACATTATCGACTATACATGTGTGATGTTGCCGAGAGAGAAAAATAGACATTTGACCCCAGGTACATTGAATTGTCCCAGCAGGTATAGCGAACAAATAGATTGAAATTTAATAGGCATTTATCCTGGTTCTGATTGGGTTCTCCCGTGGAAATACAAGGTTGTCCCAAAAGTTCATGAACACTTGAAAAAAATTGAAATACCAATAATATTCGCCGTTACGTATGTCTTTTCGATAAAATAATCCCTTGAATTAATATTAAAATAAAAACATAAAGCCTCCAGGGAGAAGTTTCTTTTAAAAATATATATCTTTTTTTTTATTTAAAAAATATCTCGAGCTTTCGGGCAAGTACGCCTTTCTACGGGAGAAAATGCTTTATATGATTAATACGCCAATAAAATATTATTTAAAATTAAATAAAGTCCATTCACTGTTTACATTTGTTTTAAGGCATGATCAACGCGGGCTTCTTTTGCGCGTGCTTCACTTGGGGGTTATGGGCTGGGCTCAGGGAATATAATGTTATAAATTTCCGGAATATCTATTCTTCTGTTAATGCTATTGTGCTTTCTGGATATGATGGATTCTATTATAAGTCTCTGTAGTCTCTATTGGGGATGTTGGAGTAATGGGTCTTTGGTTCTGATAGGGATTTTTTTATTTATATTAATTTATATTAATCATATAAAGCATTTTCTCCCGTAGAAGGGCGTACTTGCCCTAAAGCTCGAGATATTTTTTAAATAAATAAAAAAGAAATTTAAAGAAACTTTTCCCTGGAGGCTTTATGTTTTTATTTTAACGTATGTCTTTGTATTATGTATAAATTAATTGCATTATGTATTATTATGCATTCGCCATAATAATATTATTCGTCAAGTAATAGGAAAAATAACGGTTTAAGAAAAACACGAACTTGTGGGACAAGCTTATAGAAGGGATTCTGAAGGGTTAAGAATATTAATCACTGTGTCTCTTGTTTTACCATAGCAGAATGTACTAGAGGTTCTAGTCCTTGGAGTCTTCGACTTCTAACGGCTTGGGTATCGAGGGTATAATCCAGCTTCTCCACCAGTGGTCACGGTAGTGATGCTTATTGATAAATAACACTTGCGACAAACACACACCATAATCAACAGGTACCTATAGCAGTAATGGTGCCAATTCATTTTAAATGGCAAAGAGAGTACAGTAGAACTCCTCAAAAAAAAAATCGGAAATTCTGAAATTCGGAAACTCCCAAATTCGGAAAGTATTGTAATGTTTTTTTTTTACATATAAAAAATCAAATTTCACATGCTTTTATTTTGTTGATATTTCAACATTATTTTATTTTATTTACTTTTACTTTTGCTTTGCTTTTATTTTATTTAATTTAATTTTTATTAGTAATTTATTTTTAATTTAAGTGTTTAATTAATTTACTTTTACCGATTATTTATAATCGCTAATTAGGGGTTTATCCCCTTTTTTAAAAGCTTAAATAAATCAACAGTTTCATTTGACCTTTGTGCTTTGTTTAGGATATTGTCCAATAAGAAGGCAGCATTATTACGTCATAAGCCATTCACGCATTTTTTATTGCAAAGTTGATTTACCTAAAGTTCAAATTATCAAACATTTTCAGACATTGTAAGTTTCAAATTCTTTTATTCAACTCTCAATTTTTTGCATTTACAAGTTTGTTCTTCAACAAAATGGCATCCAAAGAGGAGCGGCAAAAACGAGGCAAGTACCGAATTCTTAAGCTTGGTGAAAAGTTAGATGTTCTTAGTGACATTAAAAAAGGATTAAGCTATACAACGAGTTCAAAAAGTTTTCTCAAGTAAAAAATCCGTTATACGAAAATGTTGATAAAGCAGTTAACATCTGGTACGAAAGTCAGAGATTATCAGGGGTTCCTATTCGTGGTATTGAACTCCAATCAGCTGCCAGTCATTTTGCATCAAAATTGAATAATCCCACTTTTAAAGCTAGTGGTGGATGGTTGTCACGATACAGAGCCAGACATAATTTGAAAAATAAAAAAGTTGTCGGGGAAGCATTGAGTGCTGACGAAGATTCAGCTAATCGCTTTAAAGATGATTTTCACAAACTAATGACTGACGAAAAGTATGAACAGTTCCAAATTTATAATGCTGACGAAACAGGAGTTTACTGGAAGTCATTACCCGATAATTCTCAAGTCAAAAATGCAAACAGCGCTAGTGGTCATAAGCAATCCAAAGATCGACTCTCTGTTTTACTTTGTGCAAATACAGACGCTTCACATAAAAATGTTTTGGCTGTTGTTGGAAAATCAAAACGCCCAAGAGCAATCAAAAACATTATTGATCGATTGCCTGTCCATTACTATTCTTCACACAAGGCTTGGTTTAATCAAAGCATTTTTAGTGAATGGTTTTTTAAACGGTTCATAAACGAAGTTCGCAATTTTCAAGAAAATAAGTTAAGAGTTGCTCCAGATCAAGTAAAAGCGTTACTACTAGTTGAAAATTCTCCTGCTCATCCACCAGAGCTGATCAGTAATGACGGCAACATTAAATGCAAGTTTTTACCACCTAATACAACATCTGTATTGCAGCCTATGGACCAGGGAGTTATTGTTGCCTTTAAAAGGTCGTATAAACGAAGACAGTTAGAAAGTTGTTTAGTATTTTCAAGTGATGCAGATCAGCCAAATAACTCTGTGGGTGAACAAACTTTTTCTAATTTAAAAAAGTACGACATCGAAAAAGCGATATTCAATTTTGGAAATTCTTGGGATGAATTAAAATCTTCTACAATAAGAAATGGATGGAAGATTTTGCTTGAACACAAAAATAATTCAGATTTGGAAACAGCAGGTGATGCATTACAATTATCCGAGGATGAATCTGATGAAGATGAACAAGAAATTAGACGGCTGGAGCAGTTATTTCAAAGAGCTAGAATTGAAGTAAATCAAGAAAGCATTAATGAATAGATCGATATAGACCTTGATGATCCAGGTCACAATGTTCTTAGCAATGATGATATAGTTGAAGCTGTTTTGAGTGAAAAAATGGAAATCAGCAGTTCTGATGATAGTTCCTCAACTTCTGAAGACAGTTTGGAGCCGGATGTTCCCAGATGCGAAGCGTTGAAAAGTTTGGATGTTGCATTAAAATATTTGGAAAAGCGCACTGAACCAGAAATGCTTGCAAGCTACAACACCATCAATAGTCTTCGAACTATGCTTATGAGAGAAGAAGAAGCTTTGTTAAACAAGCCAAAGAAACAGACAACAATCAGCAACTTCTTTGCCAAGCCATAACTTACTTGGCCATCAATTGCATTACATACATAATAAAATATTTTACTATTTTTCATCGGTTCCATGCTCAAAACTCATAAAAGTCAAGGAACATTTGATTAAAAATCGTAATTAAAATTATGTAATGTACATATAATATTCAACCTAAAATTGTTCATATGCTTCAAAATCTTTGTCTCAGTCATCTAAATGCCTATTTATGCCACATAAATATTCACAAATCTAACTCTCTCAAATTCGGAAATTCCTCAAATTCGGAATACCTTGCGCCCCAAGCTTTCCGAATTTGAGGAGTTCTACTGTAATGTGTTTTTAATCCTTGATATCTTCTATATATATAAAAACTAGCCGAATGACCCGGGCAACGCCCGGGGTTTACCCGATTAAATGCTTTTATTCAAATACTATTCGTTACAATTATAAATTGGCGCCGTGGATGTCATTCTTGTCTATATTAATAAAATGGAAATTTCATAAGTGGTGTTCGCTAAAAACTTTCGTTACAATGCATCAATTTCGACCAAATTTTCAACATTTATGTAAAACGAGATGGAGCAGGTTTTGCTTAACATCAAAATATTTTTCCCTAACATTAACATGCGTAACTTCGCTGTTATCGATTAAATACAAAAAAAAATCAACAGAGTTAATTTTATTTATATATAAATACAAAATTAAATTTCAACAGAGTTAATTTTTTTTACATACTAGCTAATAATCTCAATCTAAAAAATATTCAAAGCAAGCAATTTTAAGATAACACCATATGTAAAACAGTCGGCCAAGAAAACAAATAACGTGTAATATATATATAATAAATATAATATATATAATATAACGGCATAATAACGGTATAAAGAAATAATGAGCCTATCGTTCAAATTTATAATTGTAACGAATAGTATTTTAATTAAAACATTTTAAAAACACACAGTTTGGAACGGGACGTTTCACAAGAGTGACATCCATGGCGCCAATTTATAATTGTAACGAATAGTATTTGAATAAAAACGTTTTTAAAATATATACGCACTCGGGTAAAACCCGGGCGTTGCCCGGGCCATTCGTATTATATAAATATACTAGCGGATGTGTACCCGGCTTCGCCCGGGTTTTATCCGAGTGAAAGTTTGCCTAACGAATATTATATATTATGAAGTATAATAAACAATGTTAAAGATTAGTTTTAATTATTAATCAAGATTGTGTGTGAATATGTGAGAAAGATGTAATATCGTTGTTGTTTTCTTGGCCGACTGTTTTACATATGGTGTTATCTTAAAATTGCTTGTTTTGAATATTTTTTTAGATTGAGTTGAATGAATTGCTGAATTTTTTTTGTATTTATATATAAATAAAATTAACTCTGTTGATTTTTTTTTTTTTGTATTTAATCGATAACAGCGAAGTTACGCATGTTAAAGTTAGGAAAAATATTTTGATGTTAAGCAAAACCTGCTCCATCTCGTTTTACATAAATGTTGAAAATTTGGTCGAAATTGATGCATTGTAACGAAAGTTTTTAGCGAACACCACTTATGAAATTTGCATTTTATTAATATAGATAATAAAAAATATAATGTAATTAATATTATTATCAACAACAACAACAACAAAAAAGCCTTTATTTAGGGTCACTGACCCTATACAGGATTCACCAGAGGTATGCATAAGAACAAAGCAGTGAGACAAATGAAATAACGATATATACAGAGTAAGAAGAAAAAGAAAAAAAAAAACAAGAAAAGAAAAAAAAAAGAAAGAGGGAAGCAAGAAATCAACACAAAAATTAATATTATTATCATTATTATCATAATAGTCTATGATTGTAGAAATTAAACTCTTAAAATCACGATCATTAAAACAATAATAAACAATAAGAGGAGCTTCTTGTGTAAATTCTCTTTAATACCGCAAGCTTTCGAACAGAACGTTCTTCAACGGGCGTGGATAGTAAAAACGAACTAAGTTAGTTCGTTTTTACTATCCACGCCCGTTGAAGAACGTTCTGTTCGAAAGCTTGCGGTATTAAAGAGAATTTACACAAGAAGCTCCTCTTATTGTTTATTATTGTTTTAATAATAGTCTATGTTCCGGAAAATTATTTTCAATAATATTCGTTAGGCAAACTTTCACTCAGATAAAACCCGGGCGAAGCCGGGTACACATCCGCTAGTCTATATTAATAAAATGCAAATTTCATAAGTGTTTTTCACTAAAAACTTTCGTTACAATGCATCAATTTCGACCAAATTTTCAACATTTATGTAAAACGAGATGGAGCAGGTTTTGCTTAACATCAAAATATTTTTCCTAACTTTAACATGCGTAACTTCGCTGTTATCGATTAAATACAAAAAAAAAAAAATCAACAGAGTTAATTTTATTTATATATAAATACAAAAAAAATTCAGCAATTCATTCAACTCAATCTAAAAAAATATTCAAAACAAGCAATTTTAAGATAACACCATATGTAAAACAGTCGGCCAAGAAAACAACAACGATATTACATCTTTCTCACATATTCACACACAATCTTGATATTAATAATTAAAACTAATCTTTAACATTGTTTATTATACTTCATAATATATAATATTCGTTAGGCAAACTTTCACTCGGATAAAACCCGGGCGAAGCCGGGTACACATCCGCTAGTATAATCTATAGCCGAATGACCCGGGCAACGCCCGTGTTTTACCCGATTGAATGTTTTTATTCAAATACTATTTGTTACAATTATAAATTGGAGCCGAGGATGTCACTCTTGTGAAACGTCCCGCTCCAAACTTTACATGTACATTAGGTCAGCTGGTATTACCCCTCATTTTCACCGCTAGAGGCGCGAGCGAATTGACTTTTTTAAATATACATAATTATAAAGATAGAAGCTTCTATAGAAGATAATGATCATAATGATGATGCGCGCGCATCCGTGACAGCGGCCGATGAGGAATTGAGGAAAGACGGTCGTGACTATATATATTAATAATAATAATAATAATATACTAATAATAATTATTATTATTATTATCATTAGATAATGATAATGATCATAATGATGATGCGCGCGCATCCGTGACAGCGATGAGGAATTGAGGAAATACGGTCGTGACTATATATGTTTATAATAAAATAATAATAATAATACAATTATACGTTTTCATACGTCATCCAAAAGTTAGAAATATTAAATATTTCTCTTTGAAATTAAAAATGATTTTTCATAAATAAAAAAGAAACTTATGCGGTAAAACTGTTTGTATAGCTTTATAATAATAATTATTATTATTATTATCATTAGATAATGATAATGATCATAATGATGATGCGCGCGCATCCGTGACAGCGATGAGGAAAGACGGTCGTGACTATATATGTTGATGAATGTTTGTATGTTTGTTTGTATGTCCGGTATACAAATTCGCAGTAGTTCACTAATTCAAACCAAAATTTCCATACATAGGTAAAAAAAATACGGGGAAGACGATAGGTTATTTAAAAATATATATAAATCAATTATTAAAAATATATATTTTTAGTCAGAAAATGATGATGACGATATTGCTGTATCATGTTTGATTATCAGATACAAAATTATATCGGTAAAAATTCCAAAAAGCAGAGACCACGGGTGAAACCAGTTCATTATTTTGTACGCAGGAACAAAATTCTAACAGAAAAACATTCATTCGAGCAGAAAACAAAAGCCAGATCATCTTTCTATAAAAATATCGCTTCTCAGACACAAAGTTTGGAGCGGGACGTTTCACAAGAGTGACATCCACGGCGCCAATTTATAATTGTAACGAATAGTATTTGATAAAAACATTTAATCGGGTAAAACCCGGGCGTTGCCCGGGTCATTCGGCTAGTATATTATAAATAAATATACAAATTTTTCACTATGACAATATGAACTACAAGAGAATTCTTCAAAGATGAAACTTGCATCATGTGTCGATTTTAAAAAATATATTTTTAATATATTGAAAAATATTTATTTTCAATTTTATCCTGACAGCAAGGGTATAATATGTTTCTAAGAAGAAATAAAAACTAACGGCGACGAGAATCGTTATTTAAGTTTAATAAACTTGGCAAGCTTTCAGAAAATAACGTTCTTCAACAGGGTGTAATACGAATACAAGAAACAAAAAGAGAAATTATATATATATATTATATAAAAATGTTATTTTATTTTAAAATTATAATTTCTAGAAAAGACTACCCTGTAGAGTCGACAGTCAGAGGTCGCCGCTTTCCTTATATAAAACTCATTGTAGTTGTTTCCCGTTGGCCGGCTCAAATATTTCTGTAGATATCTAAATAAGCCTTTTGTTTTCTTTATTCTTCACGCCTTAATTCAGGTAGTACTTTTCTCAAATTATGTATTCTTTATTATCACAATTAAAGCAAATTGTGATTAAAAACCTTTATGTAATTAAATTTTTTACCACGACTGCAATTTAAATACTCATGTATACCAACCTCAAGCAAATGCTCAATTCTCTATATCAGAGTAAGTAATAGTTCTATAACAATAATATTATAAAATCATCAGAAATATTTTTTTGTAATAATTTAACGGACAACCCTTGTATATATATAAAAAGGCAGAAACCAAAAGTCCCCCAAACACTGATATGTGTTTGTCGTAACGTTCAGATAAAAAAATATATATGGCCGAAATTTTCTTTCTTAAAATAATCACGTGAGAAGAGTGTCAGTTTTATATCGAATGTCCAATAAACCAAAGTATCAACAAACAAGACGTTATCCACCAGTAGATTTGAAAGTATCTGTTGCAATGTTTTGAGCGACGATCGTTTACCTTGGCAGCTTCTAAACTTCTAAATATAGATGTAGCACAAATTGACAGACTTCCTGTCTCTCTCTCGTGTGGGCTGTCCTTCTTCTTCAGACACAACTTGATTCCTACCATTACACTCTAGACCGAGTTACATCTTAATAGGCTTCCTGTGTTCAAATAATCATGCAGTCGTGGCCGAGTGGTTAAGGCGATGGACTAGAAATCCATTGGGATCTTCCCGCACAGGTTCGAATCCTGTCGACTGCGTTTTTTTTTTTGTGTTATTATGTCTTTTTTTAAGGTTTAACTATATTCGTATATAACGTATTATATTAAGCTTATAGAAATTATACTCATGGACAAAACTTTAGGTTGTTAAAAGTTCTTTTGTATCGCTGGTCGATTTTCTATTTTTTTTTTTAAGTAGCCAGAGTCCATTTTGTTCACACTTGGTTATCCCGTGTGTCTTTAATAAAGGTCACTGTGTATCAAATTTCTCTTAGAGTTATTGTCTGAATTCCAATATGCATGCTAAAAGATACAAATTCCTTAAGTTTTGTCCATTAAATATAAATTGCAATCCTATTTGTTCTTATAATATACATAGACATTTTTTTTTCCAGCCCAGAAGTCCAACTCCTCCCCTACGTGACGGGCGGGAGAAGCAAGGACTGTCCTGTAGGACGAAATACAGTGTCATGAGCCCCGAGCCGCTACGGTAACCGTGAACAGGGAACTCTGAAATGTGGCTGACTAATGGAGCAACTTTGCAGCCCTCTATATGGCAGACATCAATCCAGAAGAGGACATTCATACGAACAAGGCACCTTTGTTGACTGGTATTGTGATCAGGTTGCACAGACTGATCTGATCTGCTCCATGGACAAGACACCACCAATATACATAAACACCATACATAAAGTTGCGGAAGGATGATATTCAGGTACAAAAAGAGTCACCTCTCCGTTTAATAATGCATTAGAGAGAAAACAATTCATTTATGTTTATCTTCCTAGTAAATAAACCTGACTAGTGGGGATAAAGAAGGAACAACAATACCATTTATGACATATCCTACGAGAGTAGTTATAAAATCGGTCCAATTTACCAAAACGATGTTTAAAGATGTTGAAGTGCCTCTTAGGAATGTTAAGAAATCGAAGAATTTCCTGTACTGATGAGGGTCAAAACTTGGTCAAACCACGGTAAACAAGTTGGTTTGTGTCTGAATTTGCCAAAACTGGTGTTGGGGCTCATTCTTTACTGATCATTAGTAAAGTGGGGGTCGATGGAAGGGTGGTCTAAACCGTTGGTTTTCGACCGCTACAACCCGGGTTCGATTCCCGCATTGGGTACTTTTTTTCTGATTAAAAAAAAAATGCTTCAATGGCCCCCGATTCTTGTAAAAGTCCAACCCCACCAGCGAGTGCAAGTAACCAAACGGGGCTCTGGCAGATTTTTAAGTGCAAAGTCGAACTGCTTTTCACATGTGTAGACAAGTGGTGCACTTACAGTAAAAGCAATCGCCAACTTCTACCCACCATGCTTATCGTAACCTGTACCACGTGTACTTAGGATAATCAAAAAAAAAAAGATAGTATTTCTTTATTATTATTATGGTAATAAACATAATACGTTGTCTTAAGGGGGAGGGGCCTCTTTTGGAACATATACAATATGTAAAAAAAAAAAACGCAGTCGACAGGATTCGAACCTGTGCGGGAAGATCCCAATGGATTTCTAGTCCATCGCCTTGGCCACGACTGCTCGAAAATTTTAACTCAGGAATATATAATACACGAGTATATACCCCCAATATGCAACATGATAATTGGGATTTGAGAAAATGTAAATTTCAATTAAAATGCATATGGGAATGTATATATATATATTCCTGAGTTGAATCTCTTCATGCAGTCGTGGCCGAGTGGTTAAGGCGATGTACTAGAAATCCATTGGGATCTTTCCGCACAGGTTCGAATCCTGTCGACTGCGTTAAAGATTCTCAAATGAAGAAAGTGGATCATTGGGGTGAAGCGGTGGACAAATCGTAAGCTTCCAGGCAGAATGCTCTTCTATTGGTTGAAATGGTGGTGGTGTCTTGTCCGTCCGTGGAAAGAGGAGTTTGCCAAAGCTGGTGTTGTGGCTTTGTCACCGACTCGAAACCGCTAGTTTGCGGCGACGGTCAATGGATGGCGTCTAGTTTTGACGTTTATTTTGACGGGAAAGGCGCCCTATGTGCATTTTTCTCATATAACTTGGTAAATTAGAATATACCCCTCTTTTTTCCTCTACTCCTTGGCTATATTTCTCAGGAGAATGTGTATATAAGATTAAAGATATTGAGTAAACTATGGTCATTCCACACTGACACATGTTCTGGAAATTTGTGAGTGTATAATGACTTTCACAATACTCTTTATATAAAACTAGACGAATGACCCAGCTTCGCCCGAGAATTTCCCCGAGTGCAATTTCCTTCACACTGAAAGTACATCAATAATAAATAGTAGAAGTACCATAGAATAGCAATACAGAAGTAACACATAAACCACAAGCAAAAAGTGTGTGTGCTGGCAAAAATTGTATTGTATTAGTGTTTATGTATTTGATTTAATTATTTTTTGCAATCCATTTAGTTGTTTTAAAATCAATATAGTTTAAATAGATGGCAGCTTTTCCACCCAATCCCCGAGGTACCCGCCCCAGCGCATTAACCCTTGAAATTGCTTGAGTTGAGTGAGTGACTGCGATGGATCTTGACTACGATGCCTATTCCCAGTAAGAATAAGAAAAAATATTAATCCAAAATACTGGTATGTAAATAATTTTCTGTAAAAAAAATAAAAGAGCACATGGAAATTAGGCCAACATATGTGTTTGCTAATGACTGCGACTGCATTTTAAACACTTTTTTTTAAGAGAGAGAGAAAAAAAAAAGGCCAGAGCAAAAATTAATAAAAAATACGAAAGCCATTATTTACATACAGTAACGCTAATTTTGTGATTTTTTTTATTATTATTACATTGTGTGCACTTTTTTTTTTACCGTAACTTAGTAATATAAATTTCTCTTTCAATACTCAATACTCTTGTTAAAAAAAGTAACACTCGTTTAAAAAGATATTTCAAAAAAAAGTACGCAAGCAACTTGAAAAAAAAAAATGCAGAACGCTCATTGGTCGCTTAATTTGCCTGGTATTGTTACTTCACCTCGTATTTACTCCGCGTAAAAAATAAAAGTTCTTCAAATGAAAAAAAATATATATATAGCCAAAAACACTAATCAAAATGTAGCCGAAAATTTTCCTCGGGTTTATAAAAAGCGACATGAAACATTTGGTACCAATTGGTTAGTAGTTTTTGAGTTTATCGCGAAACAGAGATTGACTTTTATATACAAGAAGATTTGTAACAAATATATTTACTGGTAATGTGTTTCTTTTCAATAATATCATAAAATATTATCTCTACAGATCTTACTGCAATGAAAGTTATTGAATGAGATTTCATATCTGTAGAGATAATATTTGATGATATTATTGAAAAGAAACATATTGCCAGTAAATTTATGTGTTGCAAAATTTATCGATATATGGCAATTAAATTTATGAATTTAATTTACTCTTTTATACATTATAGTTTTTGAAATAATTAAAGAAAGTATGAGTGTATGTGAAGAATTGTAACGGTTTTACTCTTCTTCTTTCTTATCTCCAGAGAGATTGACAACAATCATCATTGGGTGAAGTAGAATGCGTCTGCCTCTGTCATTAAGACTGGGAGCACTACTCAGTGGCAGGCCGACTTAGCTCCAAAAGAAATGGCTGCCTCTGACATGAGGAACAGACGCCATGTGCAGCCGCTCCTAACATGGAGTACAGACATCCTGTATCCCTGGATTAGGAGCCCTTACAGGGTACTATCAGCCGGGCCAGCTGAACCCAGGTTTTTTTAGTGAGCTTGTTACTGCTCCTCCTTTTTCATCCGGGCTTGGGACCGGCAAAGGTGGAGTTTACTCTTCTTATCTTGATCAAGCGAAATCTTATCAGTTTCCTTTTACAGGTTTCCATAGAATCCAACAATGTGTTGCATATGGTGCTGTCACGCTTACACATACACATGACCACCTGGACATTTCGCCCATAAATGCCTATCTGTATGGCACATCTTATGGGGAAAAAGTAAAAATGATAAATAATCATTGTTTTGATTTAGGCAATTTGAAATGTATTCCCAAATCCTTTTCAAGACATATAGTCTTATAAATGGATTCGCAAAGGATTCTACAAATGCAAAGAATGAAAAAGTAAAAACTATTTATATTATTGATAATAATGCAGATTATATATATAAAGGAAACCCCAATTGAAAGACAGTCTCATACATATATATATATGTTATTAATATAATGTTTGTTGTTGAAAAAATAAAGAATTGAAGGTACAGTCGTGATAATCAGAAATAGGAAAAAAAAATTATTTACTATCAATTAGTTTTTATTTTCTATTACTTGAAGAAAATTACAAATATTAAATATTTTTCACAGTTATAGAATATATAAAATTAATCCTATATTAGTGAATTTAAAAAAATAAGTAACTTTAACCATATTTACAACAATATTCAAAGTGGTGTATTCTAAAACTATGGTCAAAAAATGTAGAATAGTCAATAATGAAAATAAAATTTATGTTTTTTTGAATAAAATATTTGCATTTATATTACACAGAGATTGGTATGATAAATCCGAGGAAAATAAAAAGACAATATAAAAGAACACGGGTATTTACATATGATATATGCATTCAAAGTCTTTATTAAAACCTTTCGTTTTCTGTAAAAATTCTTTAAATGACGAACGGAGGCTTTAAATTTTCGAAACGGAAGAAACAAAAGAAATAAAAGGTTGTTCCAAAATTTCGTAAACACTTGCAAAAAATTCAAATACCAATATTATTTGCCGTTATGAATAATGTCTTTGTATTATGTATATAAAGTAATTGTCACAAAGCAATAAAGCGCCATCTATACATATAAAATGAAAGTATTTAAAAGCACGAATGTTTCTTTTATACATAATAAAAACTTCTACTGCCCTTACTGCGATGAAAAATATATTGGAAAGGGTTTGGCTCATCAGTGGTGAACCCATTTGTCCTATAAGCTTATGTCCATAGTTTTCTTGAAAAACCATTTCTGAGATTCCATCCTTCAGTGCTGCGTATATAAGCAGAATCGTCTAATACAGTATTAGAGCTCTGAGAAGCGGTCTGGTGGATTAAATTGGCGAAACCGCTGGGAGGGTTCACCACTGATGAGCCAAGCCCTCCCAATATATTTTTTCATCGCACTTAGGGCAGTAGAAGTTTGTATTATGTATAAAAGAAAAATTCGTGCTTTTAAATACTTTCATTTTTTAAAGTAATTGTGGGGTCGGTGGAAGGCTGGGTAAACCGTTTGGTTTTCGACCACTAGGACCCGGGTTCGATTCCCGCATTGGGCACTTTTTTCTGTTTAAAAAAAAAAAAATGCTCCAATGGCCCCCGATTCTTGCAAAAGTCCAACCCCACCAGCGAGTGCAAGTAACCAAACGGGGCTCTGGCATTTGTAAGTGCAAAGTCGAACTGCTTTTAACATGTGTAGATATGTGGTGCGCTTACAGTAAAAGCAGTCGCTAACTACCCACCATGATTATCATGGCCTGTACCACGTGTACTAGGGATAAGCAAAAAAAAAAAGTAATTGTATTATGTATTATTATGTATTCTCCGTAATAATATTATTCGCCAAGTAATAAGAAAAACAAGAACGTTTGGGACAACCTTATAAAAGGCAAGGAAAAGAAAATATTAAAACTATGTAAGGGCATTAATTCTTTTTGTAATTTCTCCGTGAAAATCGATTGATTTTTTTTTTGCAGCAGTCTTACATGAGACTTAGTGCCAGGCTAGCTCAGTCGGTAGAGCATGAGACTACATGAGATAGGGTTTGTTATTATCTCTTCGATATTGTCAATGGTCAGATAACAGCTGCTGGGGTTTCCAAGAAATATCTCCCTTTCTTCTATAAGACATTGTTGTTGTTAGCGGCCATCAAATTGAGTTCAACTTTTGATGACTATATGGACAAATATTTTCCAAATCGATCTTGGAAGAGAGAGAATTAGAAAAAAAATCTAATCAATTAAAGAAACAAATAATACTCTATAAGAGAAAAATAAAACTTTCTACTTTCATCGGTCTCGATAAATTATTTTATCGGGCTCGAAAATCATGCACTTTGGTTAGAAGCCCGTAAAACCATATTGTCTTGTTCGATAAAGTAAAAAAAAAAAACATTTATATAAATCTACTAGCGGATGTGTACCCGGCTTCGCCCGGGTTTTATCCGAGTGAAAGTTTGCCTAACGAATATTATTGATAATAATATTCGGGAACACACAGAATATTATGATAATAATGATAATTATATTCGTTACGTCATATATTTATATAATATATGAAATTTATTTTTCGAGCAAACATATCCACTCTCTACTGAATAGTTTTTAAAAAGATATACATAAATAAAAATATCTAGAGATATAGTACATGATCTTAGCCAAAAGGCCGAGAAACGATATTTTATATATAGAGATGACCTGGCTTCGTGTGTCTTCTGCTCGAGTGAATGTTTCGCTGGTAGAATTTTGTTCCTGTCTACTATTAATCATTATCTGGCTTCGCCCGTGATCTGCTTTAGTGAATATTCTCCAAAAGATTTTTTTTAATGCAATCAAGCATGATACGGCAATATTGTCATCATCATTTCTGACTAAAAAAATATTGTTGCTCAGTACTTGGTTAAATATAATTTTTCTTGGTTAAAGTGCGACAAAAAAAAACTCTTCCAGATTTAACTCTCTGTCCTGTTCAAATTTCAGCGAGATTAGTTACATATTGAGGGCTTTCATAGCCGACAAACATATATATATGTTCCCGGCTTCGCCCGATTTTTACCCGAGTAAAAGTTTGCTTAACAAACATTTGTTAAAACCATTCTAGCAAACATCCAATCCCTACTGAATCTATACTTGTCTACACTCTCGATAATTTTTTCCCGGTCTCTTGAAAAATACTCGATAAGTTGAAAAAAATCAGTATTAATTGGTCCACTCGGTAATTTGAAGTTGAAGGAATAGTATCTTGCCACAAACGAAGATTTGTAAATAACTGTATTTAGCGAATGTACCCGGCTTCGCACAGTTTTTATCCAAGTAAAAGTTTGCCTAGCGAACATTTGTAAAAACAATTCTAGAAAACATCCAATCCACCTATATATTGATTTATAAACGTATATAAATATAAATATTGTAATATGCGTTTAAATATATTTTTGAAACACGTAATTTTTTGAAAACATTTATTATATTTTAAATAAGATATTGTCACTTTTGTGAATTTGATAATTAATTATTTCTTTTTTTTCAATGAATTATATATATGTCATAATTTGTATATAATTATATGCACCCCCGACCCACTATGCATGTACAATGTATGATTTTCAAAGATTTAATAAAGAATGAGGTAACTGGAGGAAAGGAAGTGGCAACAAGACATAGGAAGCAGGCTAAAAGCGGGCACCAGTATAAATAACTTGTACAGTCAATACTTCCGGACAAGACAGGACGTATCTGGTGACCAGAAGTTATAAAAGTTTGAGAGACGCCCAATTTCCGGAACAAGACCGGACGTATTTGACAACCACGGAAGTAAATAGAGTCGAACTAACACTCGATACTTCCTATCAGGCCGGGCATATCTTTCACCAAAGAAAGTCGCCGGTCCAATTAGAAAGATCCACTAAGTAGGTCAACCAATAGGAAAACGGGCACGTCCCAGCCTTCGACCAATGGGAAGGAAGACGACTCGTGGTGTTAAATCGAGAAGTAAGAACAGTCAGTTACGCTTTGGCTCCCAAGGAGGTGACATCGGCTCTGGACCTCTCCCCCTCTGCTCATCCCGTAGCTAAGTACAATCACCGCCATGTGATCAGATAATTAACAATCAAAATCGCTCCGCTCTTCTCAAGCTTTCTTTCCTCCAACCCAGTTGCCTTTTATTTTCAAACCTCATCATGTGTCCTGATTATTCCTAACTGTGTGCTTCACTTGCCACTCAACGACTGCGTTTCAACCAATCCTCACCATTCAAATCGAACAACAAGAAATTCCGCAACGATATTGTCACAGAACGGTTAAGTCGACAGGATTCTACAACAGTGTAATACATCAAATATTGCAGTGTAATAACTTTTGGATCATATATTACATATATTAACTAGCGAACGTACCCGGCTTCGCCCGGGTTTTACCCGAGTAAAGGTTTCTCTAACGAATCTCTCGATAAAGTGAACATTTTTTCCCGGTCCCTTGAAAAATACTCGATAAGTTGAATAAAATCAATATTAATTGGCTCCCTCGGTAATTGGAAGTTAAAGGAATAGTATCTTGCCTTGGAATTGTATCATTATTCTTGTCTCAAATAAATTGCCGTGTCATCCTGAATTTTGTCTTTCCTAATTTTCTACATTACAAAATCATCGTATCATCATGATAATATTTAGAGCAGATTGTTGAATTATAACAGATAAATTAGAATATTTATCTTGATTATTTTTAGGCTAAAAGTTATTTCAAAAATTTTATTTGCTAGAAACCTTCCCAGTACTATACTAAATAACTTCCCAAAGTTTCATGGCGTTCCAATGAGTGGTTTGGTCAGGCATAAAGGACAGACAGACAGACACACACGCACACATATACATTCATTTATATATATATAGATTTAAAAATTCATTTTTGTTATCATCATCACATACAATGTAATTTTTTTTATATAAACAAACGATAATAAACAACAACAATTAGGGGCTCAAAAATCATTTATTATGGTTAGCAGCTCCGTAAATAAAGATATTTTCAGAACAACAATTAAAGTTGCATCATCATTTTTATAAAACAACAGCAAATTAAATTAACAATGTAAAAATATATTTTAACATTACATTTTAACATTTAACACAAAGACGTTACAATTTTTTCTTTAAATATATATTAATATTGAAATGCCAAGTTTTTTTACGTCATTGGAATATTATATTACTAAATTCTCAAATTAAATTTATTATACTTGGAAAACATTTTAAGCATTGTTACAATTTATAAATATAATTTCACCAGACGCCGCTAGAGGCGCTGCTTGCGAGTGAAAGTAGAAAATTTGCAAATGAAATTGCAAAGAATATTTATTTCAAATCAAATTCAAACCAGAAATCTTCCCAGTAGTATAGTAAATAACTTCCTAAAGTTTCACGGCGATTGGATAATCTTACCTTTTAAAACATTCATCGTGTGAACAAACTAACATTCATCGTGTAAACAAACCACGTGTTAATTATTAACCAATCAAATTCATTTATCTTCGCGACCAGTGCTGCGCCCAAGCGGTAAAAGGCTGGAACTAACGCTTTTTGGTTTTTTATTTAAAAAAAAAAGCACATTAACTTTTTTAGTTTTTTGAATAGCCTATATGTTAAACGAAATCTTCAGCTACCTACATGCGGAATTTCATAAATATTTATTCTGTAGATTTTGCGCAACGCGATAACAAACATCGATTTTGGATTTCATTTTTATAGATATAAGGATGATCCTTACTAACTTACGAGTGACAAATAACAATCACAACTTGTGAAACAAACCTAAGCAGATATTTTCAACAATAACATACAATATTCTCCGAGGCATAATGAAAGTATCATGTCAGAAACAATAACATAATCAGAGTTCTATACATCATGAAATTTTACTTCTATTTATACACAGATACGCCAAGGACTTCTACCAAAAAATAAAAAATAAATAATAATAATAAACGCATCGCCCAACGACTTACGGCATTTATTGAAAACAAACTCTTGCACATCCTACCTCGATGCCACAAACGATGGCCCAATAGTATCTCAAGACTTAGCCCTCAACATCAATCACTATGGCTATGTGGTAATTTGCTAATATAGCTTTGCTATGAAAACCTATTTGCGGAAGAGTATTGCTCGATGCAATTTCTTGTAATTATATGTATGCGCCTCAACAGACCTATAACCGTATATAAGTTCCTTAAACATCCCTAATCTGCCTTCCTTATTAAATACAGAGTATATAAAGAAATCATTGCAGTAAAGGCAGTGTAGAAATTGTTTTATTTTTAAAAGAATCATACGCGTCTATAATAATTTCGAATTTTCATTACAGATGGTGCGCTAAGGCATCAATATATATAAGTAACTAGAAATAGTTTATAAATATAATTTGCTAATATAGCTTTGATATGAAACCATATTTGCAAAAGAGCATTGTTCGATGCAATTTCTTGAAATTATATGCATGCACTTCTACAGACCTATATGCTTATATAAGTTCCCTAAACACCCTTAAT
>CP092872.1:63601321-63676096 GCA_030710605.1 Cordylochernes scorpioides
ATAATATCCATAAATATCCTAGAGATTATTTTATCCTACAGAGTTTAAAAACACCTGGATTTGATGATCAAGGGACAGTTCACCACGCCAGTTGTTCCCAGGGTAGTCCTCGGGCCTTCTCTTTCCTCCCCGATCTACTCCTCACGGGTGTTTGCTCCTGAAACCTGCCTCCTGTGTGCGCCTTATCACATGCCACATTACCCACGACTTCTTGGCAAATCACCACATTTACATGGGTAAAACATTACTCTCTGGCTCGCATCCTTGTTTACGCCACTCTTTGCAGTGACTAATTTTGTTCTTAGGTTAGTTTCAGGTTGAGTTATGATAAGTTAGGTTAAGGTTAGGTTGGGTTAAGTTAGGATCAGGTTTATAGGTTTTTTTTTTCTATAAACAAAAAGGGGCAACCGGGTTCTATTTATATGTCTTATATTTTTATTGATATAACCAACACATACATATGTATGTATAATTTCCTTATGATTGGGAATCCAGATGGACAGTACGTGTCAGATCTGTACTTTCACTTGATCAGAACTTTCGTTTCACTTTCAGAGGTAATCCAACCCTGCTTGCGCTGTGGCTTTCATCTAGCGGGTTTTAGTTTCAGGTGGAAGTACAAGGTTTTCTCCTTGGATGGAATAATATATTCTACATTCGTATTTTTTATTTAATTGTAGCTCTATTTGTGTCGGATCTACAGTCCTGAATCTTTCCAGTTGGTCTCGAGGACCACGCCATCACCATCTCCTCAGCGGCTAAGCACGCGATCTACGTTTTCTTCGTAGATCACGAAATACGTGGTGTCGCTGGAGACCTGCTGGTGATTCTCCACCAAACTCTGTAGCAGTGGCAGAGGCGCCATATTCATTGTACATAGTGTTATATATATAATTATCATTTTAAAATAGTGAAGACTGTGTACTTTTGCCTGTATTAACAAGATGTCAATAAAAAAATGCAAGTTAGGCATAAATTGATATAAAGCAATAACGCGCCATCTATATATACCAAATTAAAACATGAAGGCGCCAATGTTTCTTTCACACATAAAAATAATTTCTACTGTCTTTATTGCGATTAATTTTTATTGTTATTTATTGTATATAAGACTAAAGATCGATATAAAAATATGGATTATAATGAAAACACATAGCATGTAGAGAAGAAAGGCTAACCATACCGAGGTGTAAACAACAATGGAGGATGGCAACAGAAAGCAGGAAGTTGATCTCACCCACCGACCTTAAACCAGGAAATCAATAAAAACTGTCAGCAAATATATCTCTCCAACAAGCTGAACCGTTTCTACGTGGGATGACAAAACTACACAATTGACAATTAACATATTTTTTGTTTGCGGAAAAGCGCGCACACACACACACACACACACACACAAAGCCTTTATTAAGACATTAGTCTTATACAGATTCTCCGTACAAGGTGCAATAACAGGAAAAGAGCAGCACAGGAAACCAGTAGTTCCGCAACTATATACAATTATTAGTAATGAGGAAAAGTAAGATTTAATATGAAAGGTCGACGCCATCTCCCCAAGTCTTCAATTCCATAAGCGCGGAGCACAAATAGGGACTAAGTTGTTTAGTTCGCCATAAATATAGCATCCAGACACAAAAAAGGAGGTTTACTCCAGCACAGCCATCCATATTACCAGCTCCGCAATCTCATCGTCGACCAACACGATGGCCCCTCGATGTTTCGTCATCATTCTGAGGTGTAAGAACAATAGCTTCCAAGTTCTCTTTTCTCCCTCTTTACACCTACTGCCTTGTAAAAATTATATAGGGCCTGTGAGCAACTGGTCTGCTTGTTTGGGCACTGGTTAACATCATTTGGATTGACCTAAGTTGGCTCCATTGAAAAGAATGTCCTTCTCTCCTCACTAATATCTTGGCATTCATAGATGTAATGAGATAGTTCAGTTTCCATATTTTCTTTGCAGAGATCACAAATCTTATCACCCTCTTTGAAATGTTTGTATGGTTTTCCTTGAAAAACGAATATAGTATTCTCTGTTGTGCGATATAGCGTTTTACTGGGAATCGAAAGTTGCTAAGTAAATAGTTTTCAATTCGGAATGAACTGTGTAAATACTTATAGTGAGAGTAGAATTTAGAATTCTCTATTTTTGCCTGGTCACTTTGAATAGATTGTTCAATTGCAATTTTAGTTATTAAAGGTATTTCTTTCCGGATAATCCTTGCATCGTTGCAGTTAATTAACCAAGAAAATCCTGTTGAGTTGAGTATGTTGGCCAAACTTTCCGCAAGTCCAATATATATATTTCTATTTCTTGATATTTCATATAGTTGAGCTAAGCATATATGGGGGAGTCGGCTGCTGTTCATTTTTAGAATTCTAAGCCAGAACCCGAGTGTAAGTTTCAGCACCGTAACTCCCAGTGACGTTCTTCCGCACTCCATACGTAGAATAAAACCAGGAGTATATCTGGGTAAATTTAGAAGTCTCCGTAAGAAATTGTCTTGTACCCTGTCAACCAAGTTTTTTTGGTTGTTTGCCCAAATTGGAGCTGCGTAGAGCAAGGTTGACAGAGCCATTGAGTCTAGAAGCTTGAGTGAGAATCTGATATAATTGATTCTTATTTTAGTCGATATTGCCCAGACCGCATTAATAGCATTTAGCGCCTTGTTTTTAAAATGCTTTGCCGCCTGTTGAGTTGAGTTTGACGCTGTCAGCTGTATTTAGATGTTATAGTGAGAGGCAATTGTCCCCAGAACCAAACATCCGATCGGGCCTTTCGACCTCCATTTCTAAACACCATAACCTTTGATTTGCTCTGGTTCAGCGTTAAAAAATTATCTTCGACGTATTTTCTGAGTACATTGATCTTTTTTTGTAAATTTATCTTGGATTCTCCGATAAGTACGATGTCGTCTGCGAACAGAAGGAGATGTATAGTTTGCGGAAAAGCATTGTTCGATGCAAATATTTAAATGTAATTCTACTGTCCTAAAAAAGCTTATATCCATAGTTTTCTTAAATAACATTTCTAAGATTTCACCCTTCAGTGTAGTATATATAAGTAGAATGATCCAATACAGTATTAGAACTCTAAAGAAGCGGCCTGATAGATTAAATTGGCGAACCTGCTGGGAGGGTTTACCATTGATGAGCCAAGCCCTCCCAATATTTTTTCATCGCAATAAAGACAGTAGAAATTTGATTTATGTGTGAAATTTGTTAACAAAAAGGTTTATTAAGACCTTTTGGTCTTATACAGATTCTTCGATCAGAAAGTAGGGTACATGCAGGAATAACTGTAACAGTACCAGTAATCAGCAATGTTATTTACAGTGTATCAAATAAGGGGGAAAGAAAGGAAGGGCTTAGCATAAACTTATATACACGCCATGTGCAGCCGCTCCTAACATGGAGTACAAACGCTGCTCATCCTGTATCCCTGGATTAGGAGCCCTTACAGGGTACTATCAGCCGGGACAGCTGAGCCCAGGTTTTTTAGAGAGCTTGTTACTGCTCCCTCTCCTCCTTTTTCATCCGGGTTTGGAACCGGCAAAGGCGGAGTTGTTCTTTTTCTTAAAGAATAATAATTAGTAGAAAATTACGACAGAAATATACATAACTATAAAGCATCTTTATAGTTTTATACATGGATGGATCAAGGTTAGAGGGTTGTCTAAAGTGGGAATATAAAGTCTTAGAAGTTAATTAATCAGTCCATTCACCCAGTTGTTCAGTAGAAGCCACCGGATTCATTACGTTATTTCGAATGTCATTCGCAGCTATATAACATTTAAAATATTTAAAAGTAAATATTCTAGTTTAATATACAGATTCTCCTGAGAAGCAATGATTGGGAGAAAAGAGGGATAGACAAAGAAATTATAATATACAAATTTATATAGGAAATACATACATATAGAGTTCTTTTTACAAGAGAAGAGGTCGCCAGACATCATCTTGAAGAAGGAATAAAAGTTAACGGCGACGTGTTTCTTTTATTTGTGCTGTAGAATTGACAAGCTTTCGGACTTTCTTGGATAGTTGTTGCCTGTTGAAGGACGTCAAAGTCCGAAAGCTTGACGATTATACAGCACAAATAAAAGAAACTCGTCGCCATAAACTTTGATTCCTTCTTTAATATAGAGTTCTACTTTACTGCCCTTCCTGCGACGAAAAATACAAGTATTAGGATTGTATTAGAAGGGCTTGGCTCATCAGTGGTGAAACGTCCCAGCGGTTTCCCCAATTTAATCTACCAGACCGCTTCTTAGAGCTCTAATACTGTATTGGATCATTCTGCCTATATATGCTACATTGAAGGTAGAATCTTAGAAATGGTTTTCAAGCAAACTATAGACATAAGCTTTTAGGATAGTAGAATTACATATAAGTATTTGCATCGAGCAATGCTCTTCCGCAAACAATGTAAACAAGGCCTCTAAAAGGTGAAAACCTTTACAAAAAGTTTGACTTTTGTTGATTTATAAAGTGTTTTTAACAAATATACATGAGAAATTTGAACTATTTTTGATGCGTGTGTTTCTTTTCGAAAGAAAATATTTTCTACTGCCCTTCCGGTTTTTTTTTTTGTCATTCAGTTTCAAGTTCGATTCACCAAAGAATCTGAAATAGTCTCGATTTTATTTTAGATTTGGTAGAAAATCCGAGCTATATATCATTATCGTTTTGGAAAATTTGCATTGAATAGAAGCAAAAATATTTTTACAAAATTTAAATCTATTGACGTTATGTGCACTGAGTTTGTTGTTGACACACATTAATATTAATCAAAAGACATTTCCTTATCGTGCAACTGAAAGTTGCTGATGGCTTGCGCCATCTATCGGAATAAATATCAACCATTCTTGTTGATTTTTAATTATTCCAGAATTGGCCAAATACCCATTCTTGATTAATCAAGAAAAGCTAACCAGAGGGCTGTTGGCCCTCATCAGCGTGATGAAAGCTGTACCTCAACGACCAAAAAACTGGTCATTCAGGCATCCTGAAATATCATGAAACGGGTAGCTAAGGCCAGAATTGCGTGAGACCGCGACACAATGTGAAAAATGTGAGGGCCAACAGCCCGAAACGCGTCCGTGGTTAGCTTTTCTTGATTAATCAAGAATGGGTATTTGGCCAATTCTGGAATAATTAAAAATCAACGAGAATAGTTGATATTTATTCCGATAGATGGCGCAAGCCATCAGCAACTTTCAGTTGCACGATAAGGAGATGTTTTTTTCTTAATTTATGCACCTTATCCCAGTACAATATCACATTTGTACTATTTTTTCACACATTAATATGTTATAATACCTTGAAAAAGGTTGACGTTCAGCCAACTGAAATATTGGTAAAATAAATGATATTTTGATCCAATATATGCCTTTTTAATTAAAGATATATCATTATGTCATTTAAGTAACAAGGCATCTTCTTGTACAAGATAATGATTTCATATTGATTGTTTTAAAGTGGTTTATTTTCATAATGCAAAAGATTCATAGTTTTAGTAAATTCCATAGCTAAGATTCCATTATCAAGTGCCTTCCTTGCGTATTTGTCGCATATTAACTCCGTCGTGTAATAGCCTGATGAAGGACGTCGTAGTCCGAAAGTTGTTTGCTTTTATTCCTACTTCGAAATGATATCTGGTATATGGTATAATGTATTCTTGTATATTGATTAATCTTTCAAAGATTTTTTTCAAATGATTGTGTTCTATATATATATATATTTTTTTTTTGCTTATTCCTAGTACACGTGGTACAGGCCATGATAATCATGGTGGATAGAAGTAGGCGACTGCTTTTACTGTAAGTGCACCACATGTCTACACATGTGAAAAGCAGTTCAACTTTGCACTTACAAATGTACCAGAGCACCGTTTTGGCTACTTGCACTCGCTGGTGGGGTTGGACTTTTGCAAGAATCTGGGGCCATTGGAGCATTTTCCCCCTTCTTTTTTCAATAGAAAAAAGTTCCCAATGCGAGAATCGATCTCGGGTCGTAGCGGTTGAAAAACCAACGGTTTAAACCATCCTTCCATCGACCCCTTAAATTAACTTATCTATGTATATTATTCTATAGTTAGTATATGCGTGTGGTAATTTCGAAACATTCAATATTTTTAGAAGAAAAACACTAATCACTTTGCTATATTCAATTTCTCTACACGGGTCATGCATTTCCGTATATATGAGTTTGCCACAACTCTAGAATTTTTGCCATATCTGAAAATGAACCAACAAGTATCCCATTATATAGCAGAATAGTATCTCCACTAGTACAGGGACAGTATCGATATCATGAAATCTTTCCAGAGGATATATTAAATCATCCACAGAGAACTTAACTCCGCCTTTGCCGGTCCCAAGCCCGGATGAAAAAGGAGGAGGGGGAGCAGTAACAAGCTTGCTAAAAAACCTGGGCTCAGCTGGCCCGGCTGATAGTACCCTGTTAGGGCTCCTGATCCAGGGATACAGGATGAGCAGCATTTGTACTCCATATTAGGAGCGGCTGCACATGGTGTCTGTTCCTCATGTCAGAGGCGGCCATTTCTTTTGGAGCCAGGTCTGCCTGCCACTGAGTAGTGTTGCCAGTCTTAATGACAAAGGCATATGCATCTACTTCACCCAATCATGGTGGTTGTCAAATCTCTTTTTCAAAAGTCTCAAGCTTTACAAGCATGACACCCTAATATGATTGAGTGGAGATAAGAAAGAAGAAGATCCAAAGAGAAGACAAAGAGAGCTTGCTTGGCAAGATAACATGAGCAATATTAGGTAGAAAATGACAATTTAAGAGATCAAATAGAGAATAATCCAGAAATAACTATATTCCCGCTGAAATCAACGCCAAGTATTTGGGCCTTCCTTTCCACCTATCATACAGATGCCGAAGCACCCACAAGAATATTTATGTTGAGGAAGTATTGCTATCGCCACAAAATGTTTCCTCTTCTCTGAGAGGTCTCAAGTCTATTGTACTTGCTCTTAAATTCTTTATACGACTTTTTACAACTTGGGACGAGAAGAAATTCACCGTTTTATTATTATTATTTTTCATTAAATAAAAAACACTTTGTTTTTTTTAGCATATAGGAACACGCTCTTACGATGGCCGACAAACGTTATGTCGCAATATTGTGTTACGAAAAAGATTTCAGATAATAAGGCCTTTAACCAATCAGTAAAAAGTCGTAAATTTCAACAAGAAGTAGACAAGCAGTATACACGAAATATACAAAAGGTCAACATGAGGTATGCAAGATGTATACAAGAAGTAAAAATAGAGGTATACACGAAATAGACAAAAGGTAAAAAAAAAGAAGTATACAAAAGAAGGCAAAAGGTGTACAAAAGAAGACAAGAGGTAAAAAGTGTATACAAAAAGAAGACAAAGAGGTATACAAAAGAAGACAAGAGGTAAAAAGTTGTATACAAAAGAAGACAAGAGGTAAAAAGAAGTACACCAATATCTCGCTTTGCGTCGTTTCGTTTTGCGTTTTTTTTCGAAGTTGCGTCGCTGCTTAATTTTTACTGATTTTCACTGTACGTCGTTAGATTTTCGAAGTTGCGTTGTTTTGGATTCGAGTCTTTAATTTTTTTTTTTTTTTTGAATTTTTTTTGCCTAAAATATGGCAACACCTTTGTTTTTAATTGCGCCATGCCATCAAAATTTGGGGATTCCCTTTCTAATTAAAAATCAACGCAAATTTAATACAATTTTATTTTCACTTTGTTTTGCTTATTTTAGAGTTCAGTTTAATTACGTAGTGTGAGGTAATGTAGTGTGTTGTGCTTTTTTAAAAAGAGAATAATAAATTTACATATATAAAGTTTTACGTGGTGTTTTTGGTTACAAAAAAGATACAAATATTTATATATGATGTAAATATTTCCCCAATTTATTTATTGGCAGAGTTATATTCTTTTTTACATAAATTTGTAATTTTTTTTACCCAAATATGAAGGAAAAGGGCGCTGCTGGTAGAATTGCCAAAAATACTAAAAAAACTATCAGCTTGGAGACAAAATGAGATATTCTGCGACGATTTGACAAGGGAGAAAAAGCTGTGGAGATAGCAAAGGCTGTTGGTTTGGCTGCAACAACTGTCAGAACTATTTTATTTTTGAAAGGTAGTATTTTCGTAAGCCTGGAACCTATCTTCGATCATTAAATGGTTTTCTATAGAAAATTTATTTTCACTTTGCGTCGTTTCAATTTGCGTCGTGTTTTTTTGGAACCTAACCCCGACGCAAAGCGAGGTATGGGTGTATACAAAAAGAAGACAAGAGGTATACAAAAGAAGACAAGAGGTAAAAATAAGTATACAAAAAGAAAACAAAACAAAAGGTGTACAAAAAGAAGACAAAAGATATACAAAAGGAAGACAAGAGGTATACAAAAAGAAAACAAGTGGTATACAAAAAGAAGAAAAGAGGTAAAAAGTTGTATACAAAAGAAGACATGAGGTATACAAAAGAAGACATGAGGTATACAAAAAGAAGACAAAAGGTATACAATAAGAATACAATAGGTAAAAAGACGTATAAAAAATGAATAGCAAAAACAAGAAGGTGCCACGTTTTACACTTTGAAATGGAGTATTTAAATAGAAGTAACCAGCGGTAGAGGCCCAGAGGAGGATCCATCTCCTGTAACCGAGCGGAAACCTGGCGAGAAGCCCTTTTTTTTAATTAACTAAAAATGTTAATTATTAGTCATTATAAAGTCATTGTCGGCCAAGCTCATGGAGTTTCCTCTAGCACATATGAAATGCTTACCTTTACCTATATAGAGAATTGTTATATATAACTATTGGTAGCTCACCAATCTGCTTAACAATAATGGATCCCCTGCACTTGTTTCCTGTGATGACCCTGAAACGCTGAGGAGCGCGATTACAGGGCTCTTAAAAACAGCGGCAGACCAATCTATACAAAACGACCTTACAAGAATGGATAAATCTAAGCTATACTCTCACTACAAAGACATTCACATATCTTTCATGACGGAGGGATACCTTTTAGGAGATTTTCCTTTCCCGGTTGTAAGACTACTCGCACAAGTTAGAATACTTTTAAGTTTTTTTAGAGAAAACCACACCAAGATGCTCTGCGGTGAGGACCCGACTTGTACCTTCTGTAATTCAAAACTAAAAAATGAAATCACTCACTATATTTTTGATTGCCCTGCTCTGAAAGAAGAAAGAAGAACCCTTATGCTCAAAACTGGGCAACTCTGTGCTTCACTTCCATCAATAATTGACAATATGACCCAGAATAAGTATATTGCTACGGCGTTTTATGGTTTCCACAAGTCCATATCTCAGAAAAAGGCCAAGTGATACTCACTCCTCACTTTCTTACTGCTACTCTTTTTGTGTTGATTTCTTGCTTCCCTCTTTTTTTTTTTTTTTTTTTCTTCTTTTCTTGTTTTTTTTTTTTTTCATTTTCTTCTTACTCTGTATATATCGTTATTTCCTTTGTCTCACTGCTTTGTTCTTATGCATACCTCTGGTGAATCCTGTATAGGGTCAGTGACCCTAAATAAAGGCTTTTTTGTTGTTGTTGTTGTTATATAACTATTGGTTTTTCTACAAACTGTTCGAAATCAGAAAAAAAAAAATTGTTTCTTTATTTTCGATATCTTTGCTAAAAATATAGTTTTAGTAGTAGAAAATCCGTGTTAAAAACCAAAGTATTTTATCAAGATATACAAAATCCTTCCTCGGTTTGGAAACGGCAATTGTCTGCGGTTGGTCTGGCTTCTTACGGCTTGTTTATCACCTAGTTGAGTATACTGAGGTCTCAATACGTATTTTTCATATATCTTCGTCTTTTGCCGGCGATCTCTGCAGTAACATGGCCTGAGTGGCCTCAATATAAACATATTGGAATGTGGTCATGTATCCTCCATTCGTTGGTTTTCTACGGTGTTTGGTTAAATACCAGTGTCGTGGAGTCTGGTAAAATTCCAGTGTTCGGTTAGGTAATTGTATTCGTGGTGGAGGCTCTGAATAGGATTTAAAAACACAGCCACGGTTTTTTTTTATATTTCCTCTCTGAATACACACACACACAAAAGCCTTTATTAAGACACACAGGTCTTGCAGAGGATTCTCCTTGGGGTTACAAGACGAAGAAACCTATGAAAGTGGGAAATAAAAAATGGAGAAAGATTATATACATATGGTAAATATATACAGATTATAAGAAAGAATAAAAAATAAGAAAAAAAAATTGGAAATATGGATGCGAGAAGTGGAGAGCGAAAAGAGGAAAGAAAACAGGTATTTACATATGGAACAAGTCAATTTAAGCTCTTCTGCTCACACAGCACAGGTGGGCCATAGCTTTTTCAAGAAATCTTTAGGAGATTTTCCAGGAAAATCCGAGTGTTCAGGGTTGTAAGGTAAACACCGTTTTATCTCCTCTCTGAATATCTCTTCCAAATCTCAGGAGTGGCTTACTTGGGGTTGAGGGCGCAGTGAACTTCTCCGTGCACAATACTTCCAATTATTATTCTATGGGTCAGGATCTGCTCACTAAATGTCGGAAACATTTGGAAGTATTTTGAAAAATACTCGTTTTTATTTTTCGCTCGCTTTTTTGATAATTTTTTTTTTCGACACCACCATATAAATTTATTAGCGGTCTCGATGTCCAAAGTCGCAATTAAACGATAATTTTTTTCCGAAATATCCTTAATCAAGTGTGTAAACCATTTTATTTTCCACCATATTGGGGTTTACCTCTCTTTACAATTGGAAAACATCTTAAACGTAGGAATCACTAGTCTCAACCTTTCATTAAGCTCAGGTTTTTAGTTTCTCCAAGAGCTGATTTTTTTCGGGAGACATGTTGCCCAAAGAAAGAATTTCCTCAAATATACTCCATCAAGTTAATTGTTCTTCTACATTATCGATAATATGTGTGGCGTTCCCGAGAGGGAAAAATAAACATTTGACCCCAGGTACATTGAATTGTCCCATCAGTTATAGCGAACAAATAGATGGGAATTCAATAGGCATTTATCCTGGTTCTGATTGGGTTCTCCCGTGGAAATACAAGGTTGTCCCAAAAGTTCGTAAACACTTGCAAAAAATTGAAATACCAATATTATTCGCCGTTATGTATAATGTCTTTGTATTATGTATAAAGTAATTGTATTATGTATTATTATGAATTCGCCGTAATAATATTATTCGCCAAGTAATAGGAAAAACAAATTTTTAAGAAAAACACGAACTTTTAGGACAAACTTATAGAAGGGATTCTGAAGGGTTAAGAATATTAATCACTGTGTCTCTTGTTTTACCTTAGCAGAATATACTAGAGGTTCTATTCCTTGGAGTCTTCGACTTCTTCTAACGGCTTGGGTATCGAGGGGATAATCCAGCTTCTCCGCCAGTTGTCATGGTAGTGATGCCTATTGATAAATAACACTTGCGACAGACACATACCAAGAGCTAAAAAAATTATATACAATAATAATTATCAATAGGGGCAACAATTCTCCAATCCATTTTTAATATATGGCAAAGTAATTTATTTATATAATCCTTGATATATATTATAAATAAATATACAAATTATTCATTATGACAATATGAGCTACAAGAGAATTCTTCAAAGATGGAACTTGCATCATGTGTCAATTTTAAAATATATTTTTAATATATTGCAAAATATTTATTTTCAATTTTATCCTGACAGCAAGGATATGTGTTTCTAAGAAGAAATAAAAACTAACGGCGACACGAGAGAGAGAGAGAGAGAGAATCGTTATTTAAGTTAAAAAAAACTTGGCAAGCTTTCAGAAAATAACGTTCTTCAACAGGGTGTAATACGAATACAAGAAACAAAAGGAGAAATTATATATATATATATTATATAAAAATGTTATTTTATTTTTTAAAATTATAATTTCTAGAAAAGACTACCCTGTCACAGTCAGAGGTCGCCGCTTTCCTTATATAAAACTCATTGTAGTTGTTTCCCGTTGGCCGGCTCAAATCTTTCTGTACATATGTAAATAAGCTTTTTGTTTTCTTTATTCTTACGCCTTAATTCAGGTAGTACTTTTCTCAAATTATGTATTTTTTATTAGCACAATTAAAGCCTTTATGTAATTAATATTTTTACCACGACTACAATTTAAATACTCATGTATACCAACCTCAAGCAAATGCTCAATTCTCTAAATCAGTAAGTAATAGTTCTATAACAATAATATTATAAAATCATCAGAAATTTTTTTTGTAATAATTTAACGGACAACACTCGTATATATATAAAAAGGCAGAAACTAACAGTCCCCTAAACACTGTTATGTGTTTGTCGTAACGTTCAGATAAAAAAATATCTGGCCGAAATTTTCTTTCTTAAAATAATCAGGTGAGAAGAGTGTCAGTTTTATATCGAATGTCCAATAAACCAAAGTATCAACAAACAAGACGTTATCCACCAGTAGATTTGAGAGAAAGTATCCGTTGCAGTGTTTTGAGCGACGATCGTTTACCTTGGCAGCTTCTAAACTTCTAAATATAGATGTAGCACAAATTGACAGACTTCCTGTCTCTCTCTCTCGTGTGGGCTGTCCTTCTTCTTCAGACACAACTTGATTCCTACCATTACACCCTAGACCGAGTTACATCTTAATAAGCTTCCTGTGTTTCAAATAATCATGCAGTCGTGGCCGAGTGGTTAAGGCGATGGACTAGAAATCCATTGGGATCTTCCCGCACAGGTTCGAATCCTGTCGACTGCGTTTTTTTTTTTTTTTTTGTGTTATTATGTCTTTTTTTAAGGTTTAACTATATTCGTATATAACGTATTATATTAAGCTTATAGAAATTATACTCATGGACAAAACTTTAGGTTGTTAAAAGTTCTTTTGTATCGCCGGTCGATTTTCTCTATTTTTTTTTTAAGTAGCCAGAGTCTATTTTGTTCACACTTGGTTATCTCGTGTGTCTTTAATAAAGGTCACTGTGTATCAAATTTCTCTTAGAGTTATTGTCTGAATCCCAATATGCATGCTGAAAGATACAAATTCCTTAAGTTTTGTCCATTAAATATAAATTGCAATCCTATTTGTTCTTATAATATACATAGACTTTTTTTTTTCCAGCCCAGAAGTCCAACTCCTCCCCTACGTGACGGGCGGGAGAAGCAAGGACTGTCCTGTAGGACGAAATACAGTGTCATGAGCCCCGAGCCGCTACGGTAACCGTGAACAGGGAACTCTGAAATGTGGCTGACTAATGGAGCAACTTTGCAGCCCTCTATATGGCAGACATTAATCCAGAAGAGGACATCCATACGAACACGGCACCTTTGTTGGCTGGTATTGTGATCAGGGTGCACGGACTGATCTGATCTGCTCCATGGACAAGACACCACCAATATACATAAACACCATACATAAAGTTGCGGAAGGATGATATTCAGGAACAAAAAGAGTCACCTCTCCGTTTAATAATGCATTAGAGGGAAACAATTCATTTATGTTTATCTTCCTAGTAAATAAACCTGACTAGTGGGGATAAAGAATGAACGACAACACACCATTTATGACATATCCCATAAGAGTAGTTATGAAATCGGTCCAATTGACCAAAAAGGTGTTTAAAGATGTTGAAGTGCCTCTTAGGAATGTTAAGAAATCGAAAAATTTCCTGTACTGATGAGGGTCAAAACTTAAAACTATGGTAAACAAGTTGGTTTGTGTCTGAATTTGCCAAAACTGGTGTTGTGGCTTATTCTTTATCGATCACTAGTAAAGTTGGGGTCGGTGGAAGGATGGTCTAAACCAGGGGTCTCCAAACTACGGCCCGAGGGCCACATCCGGCCCGCAGACAGATTTTGTCCGGCCCGCGGAGACATACTTGAAAACTCCATTTAGAGAACAAATATTTTTTATAGCAAATAAAATGTTTGTGATAAGTTGGATAAAGAAGCACAGAATGGTAATGAGTAAAGACATGTATAATTTATGCAGTAAATTTAACTTCAGCATATAATAACTAACAAATTATTGAAATGAATCCAACTTACATTTTATACATTGTAAGTAATGAACAACACATACCTTATAACATGACATATGAAATGCTAATGAGATGTATGTAATTGAGATTTTCCACCGACAATAGTTTGTAGTTGTGGACTAATTTTACTTGTACCAATTATTAAAAGAGATTTAAGATGCTCGTCAGTTAATTTAGATCTGTATACATTTTTTGTGTACTTCATTTTGGAGAAGGTTTTCTCACACAAATAAGTAGTACCAAAAACGGAAAACAGCCCACGAGCAAATTTATGCAAATTATCAAATTGTGTCAGTGGAAGACTCTTATAAAATTCCAACAAAGATGAGTTTTCATATTTGTTCTTAATTATATCACTGCACTGAAGATCAATCATTTCCATTTGAAGTTCCGGGGCTAGGGTTTCAACGTCAGCATCAAAAGGATTCTGAAAAATCTTAATTTGATTCGCAATGGCATCAAAGTCCGAGAAACGAGTATCAAAATTTATCTTCAAAGCACTCAAAGTTTCGATTGCAAAATCGATAGGAAACTCAGTCTCAGTAGTGTGGCTGAATATTCACATGTTTTAAAATGTGAAAAACATTTACTTCGTAGTTGTGATTGAAACAGTATCAATTTCATCCGGAATGACTTGATATTAGTGTATAAATCAGGAAGATGCTGGTTTTCTCCTTGCAATCTCAAATTCAGTTCGTTCACATGTTTTGTCAAATCAACATAGAATGCTAACTTCCATAGCCATGCGTTGTTTTGTAATTCAGTAAGAGGGCGGTGCTTTTCATTCAAAAAAATGTCGATCACTGCTCGAAGTTCAAAAAAGCGCTGAAGGACTTTCCCACAACTAAGCCAGCGTACGGCAGTATGATAAGGTAAGTCTGTTTCTCCAATCTCTGCAATAAATTGTCGGAATTTTCGGTGATTCAGCCCAAAAGATCTGATGAAATTAACAGTTGATATGACTGGTTTCAGAACGTCAGACATATCCAAACATTTTCCGCACAAAGACTGTTGATGAATGATACAATGTAAGACTAATGGTTTTGAGCCGCCGTCATTTTCTACAGCCTTTGACACAAGAGCGACCACTCCTTTATCTTTCCCACTCATGTTTTTGCCTCCATTAGTTGTAATACATTTCAAGTTTTTCCATCGAAGGTTCTTTTTATTAATGGCCATTTCAACTCCTTTAAAAATATCGGTACCAGTAGTTGTGCCATGAATACTATACATATCAAGAAGTTCTTCGTGCACTTCATAGCTTTTATCTACTCCTCTAATATAAATCAACACCTGAGCAGTATCTGACACATCCGTTGACTCATCCAAGGCCAAAGAAAACCACTCAACATGTCCATTTTTGTCGAACAGTTGAGAGGATATATTTTCAGCGATGTTTTCTACCCTTCGAGCCACAGTGTTTGCTGACATACTGACAGTTTTTAATAAATTTACCTTTTCAGGGCACATTTCTTCGACTACTGCAATTATGCATTCCTTGATCATTTCTCCATCGGTGAATGGTTTTCCACGTTTTGCAATTTCAAGAGCCACACGAAAGCTGGCACGAGTTGCCGCCTCTTGTTCAGTTTTGACTTTTGTAAATAAAGATTGCTGCGATTTCAATCCGCGCTTCAAAGCTTCGAATTTTTCTGTCCGCACAATTCCTGTATATTTTGAGTAATTTTGAGAATGTTTTGTTTCATAATGACGTTTCATGTTATATTCTTTGAGAACGGCTATGCTTTCATTCCAAATCAAACATAGCGCCTTGTTACTGGACTCAATTACGAAATACTGAATGTTCCACTGATCTTTGAATTTTCTGCATTCACTATCAATTTTTCGCTTCTTTTCCATTCTGCTAAATCACACACAAAAGCAACAATTAATATAATAACATTTAATAACAAATAAACATAACAATTAATACAGGAAAATTAATAATATGCAGTGTTGCCATCTTGGCCCTCGGAACTTACTGGAGTAATCAGTATGGCCCTAAGGCTGGAAAGACCCCATCAGTATGGCCCTAAGGCTGGAAAGTTTGGAGACCCCTGGTCTAAACCGTTGGTTTTCGACCGCTACAACCCGGGTTCGATTCCCGCATTGGGCATTTTTTTTTTTCTGATAAAAAAAAATGCTCCAATGGCCCCCGATTCTTGTAAAAGTCCAACCCCACCAGTGAGTGCAAGTAACCAAACGGGGCTCTGGCAGATTTTTAAGTGCAAAGTCGAACTGCTTTTCACATGTGTAGACAAGTGGTGCACTTACAGTAAAAGCAGTCGCCAATTTCTACCCACCATGCTTATCGTGGCCTGTACCAGGTGTACTTAGGATAAGCAAAAAAAAAAAGATAGTATTTCTTTATTATTATACATTGTCTCAAGGGGGAGGTGCCTCTTTTGGAACATATACAATATGTAAAAAAAAAACGCAGTCGACAGGATTCGAACCTGTGCGGGAAGATCCCAATGGATTTCTAGTCCATCGCCTTAACCACTCGGCCACGACTGCTCGAAAATATATACCCCCAATATGCAACATGATAAGTGGGATTTGAGAAAATGTAAATTTCAATTAAAATGCATATGGGAATGTATATATTTATATATTCCTGAGTTGAATCTCTTCATGCAGTCGTGGCCGAGTGGCTAAGGCGATGTACTAGAAATCCATTGGGATCTTTCCGCACAGGTTCGAATCCTGTCGACTGCGTTAAAGATTCTCAAATGAAGAGAGTAGATAATTGGGGTGAAGCCGTGGACAAATCGTAAGCTTCCAGGCAGAATGCTCTTCTATTGGTTGAAATGGTGGTGGTGTCTTGTCCGCCCATGGAAATGGGAGTTTGCCAAAGCTGGTGTTGTGGCTTTGTCACCGACTCGAAACCGCTAGTTTGCGGCGACGGTCAATGGATGGCGTCTAGTTTTGACGTTTATTTTGACGGGAAAGGCGCCCTATGTACATTTTTCTCATATAACTTGGTAAATTAGAATATATCCCTCTTTTTTCCCTACTCCTTGGCTATATTTCTCGGGAGAATGTGTATATAAGACTAAAGATATTGAGTAAACTATGGTCATTCCACACTGACACATGTTCTGGAAATTTGTGACTGTATAATGACTTTCACAATACTCTTTATATAAAACTATACGAATGGCCCGGCTTCGCCCGAGAATTCCCACGTGTGCAATTTCCTTCACACTGAAAGTACATCAATAATAAATAGTAGAAGTGCCATAGAATAACAATACAGAAGTAACACATAAACCACAGGCAAAAAGTGTGTGATGGAAAAAATTGTATTATGTTAGTGTTTAGGTGTTTGATTTAATTTTTTTTTTTTTTCAATTCTTTTTTTTTTTTTTTTTTTTTTTCACACACAAAAGCCTTTATTAAGACACACAGGTCTTACAGAGGATTTTTTTTTTTTTTTTCAATTCATTTAGTTGTTTTAAAATCAATATAGTTTAAATAGATGGCAGCTTTTCCACCCAACCCCCGAGGTACCCGCCCCAGCGCATTAACCCTTGAAATGGCCTGAGTTGAGTGAGTGACTGCGATAGATCTTGACTACGATGCCCATCTTCTCAGTAAGAATAAGAAAAAATATCAATCCAAAATACTGGTATGTAAATAATTTTCTGTAAAAAATAAAAGAGCACATGGAAATTAGGCCAACATATGTGTTTGCTAATGACTGCGACTGCATTTTAAACATTTTTTTTTAGAGAGAGAGAAAAAAAAGGCCAGAACAAAAATTAATAAAAAACACGAAAGCCATTATTTACATACAGTAACGCTAATTTTGTGAGTTTTTTTTTTAAATTACATTGTGTGCACTTACCGTAACTTAGTAATATAAATTTCTCTTTCAATACTCAATACTCTTTTTAAAAAAAAGTAACACTCGTATAAAAAGATATTTCAAAAAAAGTACGCAAGCAACTTGAAAAAAAAAATTCAGAACGCTCATTGGTCGCTTAATTGGCCTGGTGTTGTTACTTCGCCTCGTATTTACTCCGCGTAAAAAATAAAAGTTCTTCAAATGAAAAAAAAAAAAATAGCCAAAAACACTAATCAAAATGTAGCCGAAAATTTCCCTCGGGTTTATAAAAAGCGACATGAAAAATTTGGTACCAATTGGTTGAGTAGTTTTTGAGTTTATCGCGAAAGAGAGATTGACTTTTATATATAAGAAGATTTGTGACAAATAAATTTACTGGTAATGTGTTTCTTTTCAATAATATCATAAAATATTATCTCTACAGATCTTACTGCAATGAAAGTTATTGAACTACTCAGTGGCAGGCCGACTTAGCTCCAAAAGAAATGGCCGCCTCTGACATGAGGAACAGACGCCATGTGCAGCCGCTCCTAACATGGAGTACAGAAATCCTGTATCCCTGGATTAGGAGCCCTTACAGGGTACTATCAGCCGGGCCAGCTGAACCCAGGTTTTTTAGTGAGCTTGTTACTGCTCCTCCTCCTCTTTTTTCATCTGGGTTTGGGACTGGCAAAGGCGGAGTTTACTCTTCTTATCTTGATAAAGCGAAATCTTCTTATCAGTTTCCTTCTACAGCTTTCCATAGAATCCAACAATGTGTTGCATATGGTGCTGTCACGCGTTACACATACACATGACCACCTGGACATTTCGCCCATAAATGCCTATCTGTATGGCACATCTTATGGGGAAAAAGTAAAAATGATAAATAATCATTGTTTTGATTTAGGCAATTTGAAATGTATTCCCAAATCCTTTTCAAGACATATAGTCTTATAAATGGATTCGCTAAGGATTCTACAAATGCAAAGAATAAAAAAGTAAAAACTATTTAAATTATTGATAATAATGCAGATAATATATATAAAGGAAAACCCAATTGAAAGACAGTCTCATACATATATATATATGTTATTAATATAATGTTTTGTTGTTGAAAAAATAAAGAATTGAAGGTACAGTCGTGATAATCAGAAATAGGAAAAATAATTATTTACTATCAATTAGTTTTTATTTTCTACTAGCGGATGTACCTGGCTTCGCCCGGGTTTTACCCGAGTAAAGGTTTGTCTAACGAATCTCTCGATAAAGTGAACATTTTTTCCCGGTCCCTTGAAAAATACTCGATAAGTTGAATAAAATCAATATTAATTGGTTCCTTCGGTAATTGGAAGTTAAAGAAATAGTGCCTTGGAATTGTATCATTATTCTTGTCTCAAATAAATTGCCGTGTCATCCTGAATTTTGTCTTTCCTAATTTTCTACATTACAAAATCATCGTATCATCATGATAATATTTAGAGCAGATTGTTGAATTATAACAGATAAATTATAATATTTATCTTGATTATTTTTAGGCGAAAAGTTATTTCAAAAATTTTATTTGCTAGAAACCTTCCCGGTACTATACTAAATAACTTCCCAAAGTTTCATGGCGTTCCAATGAGTGGTTTGGTCAGGCATAAAAGACACACACACACACATACATTCATTTATATATATATATAGATTACTTGAAGAAAATTACAAATATTTTCACAGTTATAGAATATATAAAATTAATCCTATATTAGTGAATTTAAAAAAATAAGTAACTTTAACCATATTTACAACAATATTCAAAGCGGTGTATTCTAAAACTATGGTTAAAAAATGTAGAATAGTCAATAAAGAAAATAAAATTTTTGTTTTTTAAAATAAAATATTTACATTTATATTACACAAAGATTGGTATGATATATCCGAGGAAAATAAAAAGACAATATAAAAGAACACGGGTATTTACATATGATACATGCATTCAAAAGTCTTTATTAAAACCTTTCGTTTTCTGAAAAAATTCCTTAAATGACGAACGGAGGCTTTACATTTTCGAAACGGAAGAAACAAAGGAAATAAAAGGTTGTTCCAAAAAATTCAAATATTAATATTTTTCGCCGTTATGTATAATTTCTTTATATTATGTATAAAGTAATTGAATTATGTATTATTATGTATTCTCCTTAATAATATTATTCGCCAAGTAATACGAAAAACAAGAACGTTTGGGACAACCTTATAAAAGGCAAAGAAAAGAAAATATTAAAACCATGTAAGGTCTTTAATTCTTTTAGTAACTGCTCTGTGAAAATCGAATAATTTCTTTGCAGCGGTCTTACATGAGACTTTGTGCCCGGCTAACTCAGTCGGTAGAGCATGAGACTACATGAGATAGGGTTTGTTATTATCTCTTTGATATTGTCAATGGTCAGATAACAGCTGCTGGGGTTTCCAAGAAATATCTCCCTTTCTTCTATAAGCCATTGTTGTTGTTAGCGTCCATCAAATCGAGTTCAACTTTTAGTGACTACTAGACTTGTGACCCGGGCTTCGCCCCGGGATTGACCCGTGTGCATATCTACCCGAGTGATATATATTTAGATAAGATTTTTTTTATAATTGTTTGTTATTAGCATTATCTATTTGTTTGCATCAGCATAATTTAATCTAATCTTTGATAGAGGGCGCTGTTCGTGAGCTAAGTAGAATAATTTGAATATATAGTTTTAATAATTGATTTATATATTTTTTTAAAATAGTCTATCGTCTTCCCCGTATTTTTTTTACCTATGTATGGAAATTTTGGTTTGAATTAGTGAACTACTGCGAATTTGTATACCGGACATACAAACAAACACACAAACATTCATTTTTATATATATAGATATGGACAAACATTCTCCAATCTTGAACGAGTGAGAATCAGAAAAAAAAAATCTAATCAATTAAAGAAACAAATAATACACCTATCCCCCGATTTACACGGTAGATACGTTCCTGAGAAAAACGTGTAAATCGGGGGATAGGTGTACACAGAAAAAAAATGCATTGACAGGTTAAAATATGTAGTCAGCACATAAGCTCGGGATTCCTCGTGAGATGTGTACACAGCGCATGTGTTCAATCACAGTAGCATTTAGTATAGTGCGATAAAAAAAAAACTTATTTGGTAAACCGTGTAAAAGCGAAAACGTGTAAAAAAGCACCATGTAAATCGGGGGATAGGTGTACTCTATAAGATAAAAATAAGACTTTCTACTTTCATCGGTCGATAAATTATTTTATCGGGCTCGAAAATCATGCATTTTGGTTAGAAGCCCGTAAAACCATATTGTCTTGTTCGATAAAGTTAAAAAAAAAAGACATTTATATAAAACTATGATCCTTACTAACTTACGAGTGACAAATAACAATCACAACTTGTGAAACAAACCTAAGCAGATATTTTCAACAATAACATACAATATTCTACGAGGCATAATGAAAGTATCATGTCAGAAACAATAACATAATCAGAGTTCTATACATCATGAAATTTTACTCCCATTTATACACAGATATGCCAAGAACTTCTACTAAAAAAAAAAAAAACGCATCGCCCAACGACTTACGGCATTTATTAAAACTAACTTTTGCACATCCTACCTGGATGCCACAAACGACAGCCCAATAGTAACTCAAGACTTAGCCCTCAACATCAATCACTATGGCACTATGGTAATTTGCTGATATAGCTTTGCTATGAAAACATATTTGCGGAAGAGTATTGCTCGATGCAATTTCTTGTAATTATATGTATGCGCCTCTACAGACCTATAACCGTATATAAGTTCCTTAAACATCCCTAATCTGCCTTCCTTAGTAAATACAGAGTATATAAAGAAATCATCGCAGTAAAGGCAGTAGAAATTGTTTTATTTTTAAAAGAATCATACGCGTCTATAATAATTTCGAATTTTCATAACAGATGGCGCGCTAAAACATCAATATATATAAGTAACTAGAAATAGCTTATAAATATAACTTGCTAATATAGCTTTGATATGAAACCATATTTGCGAAAGAGCATTGTTCGATGCAATTTCTTGAAATTATATGCATGCACTTCTACAGACCTATATGCTTATATAAGTTCCCTAAACACCCTTAATCTTGCTTCCTTAGTAAATAAGAAAACCAATCCAATACAATAGTAGAGCGGCCTGGAGATTAATTTGGCGAAACCGCTGTGAGTGTTCACCACTGTTGAATTAAGCCCTCTCATTCAATAACGTTTATCATTGCAGTAAGGTCTGTAGTGATAAAATTTTAAAAGAAGCACATTGCCAGTAAATCTATTTGTTACACATTTTATTGATAGATGGCAATTAAATTTATTTAAAAAAAAAATTACTAAAAATTAGGTTAAACATAACAACTCTAATATGTACATACTTTTCAAACTAATTTGTGGACATCTTCCTCCTTTCGGGGAATCTGTATAAGACCAGGGTCTTAATAAAGTTTTTGTGTGCATGTGTTTAAACGTAGCAATAATAAAAACTCTTCTTTCGCAAATCATCCTTACAACACACACAAAAACCTTTATTAAGACATAATCTCATACATAGATTCGCGAGAGATGGACTCTGCAAGGAAATATACGTAGAGGAAAACCTAATAAAGACAATCCTGTGCTTCACTTCCATCAATAATTGACAATATGACCCAGAATAAGTATATTGCTACGGCGTTTTATGGTTTCCACAAGTCCATATCTCAGAAGAAGGCCAAGTGACACTCACTTTCTTACTGCTACTCTTTTTGTGTTATTTTTCTTGCTTCCCTCTTTCTCTTTCTTGTTTTTTTTTTCTTTTTCTTCTGTCTATATCGTTTTTTCCTTTGTCTCACTGCTTTGTTCTTATGCATACCTCTGGTGAATTCTGTATAGGGTCAGTGACCCTAAATAAAGGCTTTTTGTTGTTGTTGTTGTAATAAAGAAAATCAGCCTTATACACACAGATTGGTATAAAAAAGCCCGTGGAAAACAAAACAGCAACAACAAAAAATATGAAAATAAAATAAGCGCAAAACATGGGTATGAAACATTCATAAATGAGCCTTTATTAATACCTCATGCAAACCTTAAGTCTCATGCCTTTAAGACCTTTTGCCTCATGCAGAAATTCCTCAACCGAAGAACAGGATCTTTAAAAATTTGAAACGGGTCTTGCTTTTATCCAGTATATGTATTCATATCAAGCTAAATACCAAAGAAAAGATAGACAAATCAACATTATAGAAATTAAAGAAATGCCTAAATCCGACAACAAACTTGAAGACTTTATCATTTCTCTCTCTTTTTTTTTAAGCAAATGAAGACGGGCTGGGCATATTTCTTGATGGAAAAATGAACAGATAAATCTGAATATAAGAATCAAAATCCGGTAAAAAGGGACGCTTCAAGAAAACGTGGTAAAGTGAGATTTGCCATAAATAAGGAAGCAAACGGTATAAAAGAGCAGGGATGAACCATTGTCCAATAGTAGTAGTCCGTAAAACCATATTTTCTCTCTCTCATTGTCCAGTACTGGACTGAGATGTCTGAAGAACAAGGGACGTGGGGCTATGGATGGATGGCCCAACGTGAAATTTCAATATTACATCATCACCATGACACGACCACCTGCGTGTCAGCATTTTCCAAACGGTGACGTGGCACAAGAGCTGTTCATCAGAGAAATATTTTCTGATCCTTATGAATAAGTCATTTATGATGCTTCTAAGATAAGATATTTTGCTCTTGTTCAATTTCTATATTATCAATATTTAGTTTACATTTCTCTAATTGTATGAGTTTGTCTTTTTGAGATTGAGCATCATTCCATAAATGTCTTCTGAGCTTTAAAAATTCTTTAAAAATAGATACTTCGGCCAGTTAAAACTTTAACTAGACGAAGTGTCTATTTTTTAAAAGAAATATAAATGTTGGCCTGGCAACCTCTATATCTTCAAGATTTAAAAATTCTGTTTAACCAATCTAGAAAAGGCTTCAAACACGGATTTAAAGCTTGGGAGACATTTTTGAGAATATATGAGACGCAATCTCAAGAAAACAAAATTATGGCTTAATAACAATGTATCAAAAAAGTACAAAATAAATATTGATGACATGGAAATTGAACAAGATAAATATTTTACTTATCTTGAAAGCATCATATATTGGAATGGAAGATGCAAGAAAGAAGTCGAGGTCGAAATTGCAAGTCAAAAATGTTTTTTGGAATAATAAAAAGCTTTTAAGAAGATATTCAAATACGAGTATGTAACTAAGAAAAACGGTGTTTACCTTACAACTCTGAACACTCGGATTTCCCTGGAAAATCTCTTAAAGATTTTTTTGGAAAAAGCCATGGTCCACCTGTGCTGTGTGAGCAGAAGAGCTTGAATTGACTTGTTCCATTATATGTATGTTCCATGTGTAAATAGCTGTTTTTTTCCTCTTTTCGCTCTCCACTTCTTCCATCCATATTTCCAATTTTTTTTCTTTTTTTTTTTCTTCCAAATCCATTATCTTATTTTCCATAGGATCATTCAAATAATAATCTGTATATTTCTATCATGTGTATATAATCTTTCTCCATTTTTACCCCTTTGTGTATTTCCCACTTTCATAGGTTTCTCCGTCTTGTAACCCCAAGGAGAATCCTCTGTAAGACCTGTGTGTCTTAATAAAGGTTTTTGTGTATGTGTATGTAACTAAGAAAAGAAAAAAAGATCCCTATATGTTTTATTAGATCAGTTTTCCTATATGGGTGTGAAATTTGGATAACGGCCAAAGAATTGAGGCAGAAAATGAACTCTTTTGACATATGGTGTACTTGAAGAATCCTTAAGATCAAAAATGGGCAGATGACAGTCAAAGATAGAGTATATTTATAGATACCGGTGTTTTTATTATTTTATTTATTTTGTATCTTTTTATTTTCTTAAGATTTACTCACACCAATCTATTTATAAGCTTGATTGTCTTAATTATGTTTTTCTGTATATAAATTTGATTGTTACCATTAAATATGATTAGCTTTTACTTCTTTGTTATTTTCATTTGCAGACTCCGTTGTAAATCCAATTATGAGATTATATGTCTTTATAAATGCTTTTGTATGTGTGTGCTCCAGGAACCTGGGTTCTAAATATCTCTCTCTATAGATAAAGAATTCTTCCTGATTTGAAATTAAACGAAAAAACATGGTGAGAAGGAAGACGAGTTTCTTTTATTGATGCATAGGTGCAAGCTTTATATTAAAGCTTGCACCTATGCATCAATAAAAGAAACTCGTCTTCCTTCTCACCATGTTTTTTCGTTTAATCTCTCTGTGTGTGAGAATAGATGCATAGGAAGGTATGGCCTTCAAAAAGGAGTAATGAAAGAGAAATAGAATTTTGCAGGACTCATACTTCGAGGATCATCCATTAGCCATACTGGATGGGAACCAAGTTGAAGAATGAAGGGGAATTGGACCTAGAAAGATTTGATAATATATAGAATGGTCTGGAATTAGAAGCTATGAAGGCATTAATTTCTCAGAACAGCGGCTATTTCCTTATCGGAGATAGCTGTACTACATGGTAAATAAGTCAATTTTAGAATGTCCTCTCTTATCCAGAAAACGATTTTAAAAATAAGACTTGAGGATATAAAAAGATTACTGTACATTTTGGGGATTAATTCCATAGGAATTTATCTCAACACCATTTTTTAAATTATTATCCCATTGTATAATTATACAAGATCATGGAGAATAAATTGATAGATCAATTTAGTTCATAAGTCTCCATGATGGGAGCTGCTGTCGTTGATTGGCTATCCACCACCTGACAGTCAGACTTTGTCCACCTGACGCCATTTTAAACATCCGCACTTCTACCAAATGAGCAAGTTGAAAATGAAAAAAAAAAAAAGTACATTTCAATCCTCCTTAGAAAAGTAAATCTAGTCTCATGGTCTTATCCACGTCTGATAACCTATCTCTTCATTTGTTTTTGAATTTGCCCTTTGAAGAGAAGGTTTTAGCTCGAAGGCTTGCAAAACCTCATAATAAAGAAACTCTTTGCCCGAATTTTTGCTTATTTGAAAAATAAATCTATTTAACATTTCAATTTTTAAATATTTCTCCTATTTTTCATTCTGCATTCCAAGAATTAAGTTGTGAATAGAGAGGGTTGGAATTGTTTGTTTGCCTGTTCCCCTTTGAAAAGGAAAATTGTCCAACTCTTTCCCCTCTACATCCTTGTTGACTATGTTCCACACCCACCTCTTGTACCGGCCGAGCCCAATAGGTAGAAAACTTTCTTGTGGCTTAACAACTCTCTCACTCTTCCTCCCTGGACTCGGGGATACTCACTTGTGTTTCAGTTCTGATGGCTTACTTGGTTCCTTGCCACAGTGCATTTGTACTGTCTGTTTGGTGCGGCCATGTAGTAGGACTAGAAGACCACATCCAGTTGGTCAGTTTGCCGTAACTATAGGCATGTGGTTTAACAAGTTTCATCCTTCAATTTCAACCCTTATAATTTCTTCAATAAAAAAATAAGATGTATTCTCAATATTTTCTCCTATTCATCACGTTTATTTTGATAAACTAGATGAATAGACATTTCTTATAAAGAGATTAGACAAAAACATGTATAATCCCTGTCTCTTCTTGAAGTAGATTATCGGAGGATGAATTAGAACACACACACAAAAAAAACGTCATTTTTGATATCACAAAAATAGTTACTCGGGGAAATGGTCGCATAAAGGGAGTTTTTTTGTTAATATTTTCTTTAATTATTCCTGCATGCATCCAATGCCAAAAGTGTCAAATCAATTTGTGGTAATGTCCGTGTTTTTCCCGAGTGAATAGGTCTAGAACAACAACTATTTTAAAGCTTTTTAAAAGTTTTACATTAATAATGATTTTATCTATATAGTATTTAGTCTCTCAGACTCAAATAAACATATTATTAAAGCTATTATATAAAAGGATAAATTCATCCTTTTATTTAAGGTACAAATTTAAAGCAGAAAATAATAAAATCCTTAAATATATGGGAAACAGTATATCAACAAGAAATGCCCCCCTCATAAAACAATACAACAATATATATTTTTTTACTTAACCTTTTATTAGTCTAAATTAGACAAGATCTTGGAGGTCGTGCTCATAAAGAAGTTCTAGAACTCTTCTTGGTTCTCTGTACAGGGATCCTTTATCCTTTCCAATACAATTTAGTATATGTTGGGGAGTGGCCTCTTCGGTTTTGCACCTAGTTCACATGGGGAAGCTTTTGGCTCCCTCTTTATAGACTAGGTCGCAGGTGACCAGCAATATATGACAGTATTAAAGGATCTGGCTGAATATAGCCGCCCTTTTACTAATGAGGATCAGAGCTTGAAACCTAGCAAACAGGTTAGCTTGTGAATGAATTTTCTAAAAATGGTGTTGAGGCACATTCTTTATCATTACTATTACGTTCTGTAATGGGGTGATAAACAAAATGTATTGTTTGAATGTAATTTTAAAGGGAGAGGTGCTTCTTTTGGTACATCTTTTCACGTGTTACCAAAAATCCAGCTAGCGCTGAACTATGTCATAGATGAAGAGAGGTTGAGGAGGTATGCTCTAAAGAAAGGTGGTGAGCCGTTGACCTAGGCCGTCTAAATCATTCCTATCACCGGTAGTACAGTTCCGGCAGATTTACGGCTCCGCTTGATAAGTCATGGCAGCCTACTCCCGTAGAACCTCTGGCAAGGTTTTAAGACCCCCCCTTTCTTAAGAGCCATGCCTCGGGAGATCTTCGGAGCTACTTCAGGATCTCAAGGTCCTGGCCTCCAATGAAGTTCTCTTCACCCAGCTCTCTCTTCTTTTGTTGACTTTGCTTAGAATTATTAATGAAACTGATACCAATAATTATTAATTAAACATTATATTTATTGATTTACAAGAGAGAGAACAAAATATAAAAGGGAAACTAATATTGAACAAAGGAACTTTTTTTTTGTTTCGGTTAGCGCCTATTTATCTGTGAGCTTACACACACTCTGTGGTAACAATTAATTAATATATATACAACATCTTTCTATTTCTCCAAAGTCTATTCTTCTCATCCAGTTCATCAGAAATATCACACATACCAAGCCTGTATCATGACGGGTTCTAATCCATTCATGGACAAAACTTATGGATGTTTCATATTTTCATGTCGTCAGTCTTATGTTTTTTTTTTTTTTTAAGGAGATAAAGGTAATTTTGTTCATACTTGGTTATCTCGTGAGTCTTCAATAAAGATCACTGTGTATCAAATAGCTTTCAGAGTTATTGTCAGAATCCCGATATACATGTTAAAATATCACGAAAACTAGAGATTTTTGAATTAAAATGTTTTAAAAGAAACGGATCCCCCCCCTAAGCCTGATATTTTCACCTTGACATCTGTAAATTATTTAGAAATTGCTAACTTAAATTATGTTGTTTTCGTGTCCAATGAAGAGCTTCAGATATCTCCATGCATCTCTATCACAGCAGCAGCAATGTTCACTATCTTGGGTGTGTAAAGCTGCTGCTCTGGGTCTATGTAAATTTTCTGCAAGGCTGCGGCCATTGCTGGGCATGAGAATATGTGAGTAGGTGTTAGTTCCACACCAGGACAGTTGGTGCATGCCCTATAGGTTCTTGTGTCATCTGGATGTATTGCCATTCCTTTATAGTGTTTTGTTCTAAGTCTTGTTATAGTTTTTGTCCGTTTTCTCTCAGAGTTTATTTCACATATTTCACTTAAATTATTATTGCGCGGTAACGTGTCCTGATAGGTATAATGCGATTAACTTGAAAGAATAAGGATTGATAAGACAGTCAAATGATGATTGTCCATTTTCCTCTAGGCGGAACTCCGAAGAGGGCACAATAAAGAATTGTCCTGACGCCTAGTTCCAACAGTTGTTTGATGGACATTTCTCCCATCGATAAAAGGTCCTGTGGGGTCGGGTAACCAGGACCCTGTGCTTGAACTGAATGAATCTTCTTTTTCAGGAAAATGTCAGCCTCGAAGAAATGTTTTTAGAGATGGAAACAAAAAGATGTCCGGAAATTTTACTTGAAATAAGAGAAATTTTCGGCGTTTCGACCAAAATATTTTGAAATAAGAGACACTTTGGTCAGTAGAGTTGTTCATTTTTTCGGCGTTTCGACAAAATTTTTTTGAAATAAGAGACACTTTGGTCAGTAGAGTTTTTATTTTTCCGGCGTTTCGACAAAAATCTTTTGAAATACTAGACACTTCGGCCAGTAGAGTTTTTATTTTTCGACGTTTCGACAAAATTCTTTTGAAATAAGAGACACTTTGGTCAGTAGAGTTTTTATTTTTCGACGTTTCGACAAAATTCTTTTGAAATAAGAGACACTTTGGTCAGTAGAGTTTTTATTTTTCCGGTGTTTCGACAAAAAATCTTTTGAAATAAGAGATACTTTGGTCAGTAGAGTTTTTATTTTTCGACGTTTCGACAAAAAATCTTTTGAAATAAGAGACACTTCGTTCAGTAGAGTTTTTATTTTTCCGCTGTTTCGACAAAAATCTTTTGAAATAAGAGATACTTCGGCCAGTAGAGTTTCAAAATATTATTGTCGAAAAAAATAAAACCTCTATTGGACGAAGTTTCTGTTATTTCAAGAACAATAATGTCTCAGCCAGGCAACATCTATCTTCAAGAAAATTTTACCTCATTTTATTCATTAGAAGACAGGTAAGAGAATACAATTTAGAGTATAGATAATAATGATATAGTTACAAGACAAAATAAGCAATCTTGGCATTGGCGTTTCTATAACAGTGTTGTTACCGAAACATCACATATAAGTGATCTTTTTAGTTTGGTCTTGTTTCTACATAGATTTTATCTTTTTTTTTTTTTCCCACTTAGTCACTCACGATGATAATGCAATTATTTGGAAGTTTTTATTGGTACGTTAACTTTTAAAATAATAGAGTAATTATTCATTCACAATGTTAAAAATTATTGTTGCACCAGGTTGCGGCTTGGCAGACTCTTCAACCTTGATTCTCTCTTGAGTCGGGTCTTGCATTTTACCAGAGCGTGTTTCAACCATCCTACAAATTTATATAAGGGAATAATGAGATAACTCTACTTTAAGTAGCCTCCAGAATAATTTATTTATTTCTCACATCAAAGAGAGCAGTGAAGTCACACAGTGTACCTAAATACAAATGATGATTCTATAATACATATATACTTTTTATAATACATATATTCTGTTTAATAAAATAAATAAATATAAATTTGAATTTAAAATATATGAAAAATATTATTACAAATTAAAATAAAATAGATTCATTAGCCATGATGAAACACTTCCCCCTCTCCAGAGGTCGTCACATCCTAGTGAGTTACCTCATCAATTCTCTCAAAATAGGGTTTGAGTCTTGAGACATGGACAATCAATGGGTCTTGGCCAGGATTATCTTTCGGCTCAATTAAGTAATTTACGTTGGACAGCTTCTTTAATATTCGATATAGGCCAAAATATTTTCTCAATAGTTTTCACATTTTCCGATTTTCCTGACTGGTATCCAAACTGCCACTAAATGTCACGGTTAATAGATTTTCTCATTGTGTTTTTTGTCATAGTTTATTTTCATTCTTTCATGAGTCTTCTCTGTGTTTTTAATGACTACCAGTCTCGTCCTTGCTATTTTATCTAAGTAGTTTTCTATTCGTCGTAATCATCTATGTTACTGTCCATTGGAATATTCTCGTCGTCTAAGAGGGACATGGGTTCCCTCCCAAACAACAGGAAAAATGGAGAGTAGCCTGTGGTTTCTGGAATCGTGGTATTATACGCGTGGGTGATAAAAGGGAGGATTTCGTCCCAGTTCTTCTGGTCTGTGTTCACATACATGCTGATCATATTGATTAAAGTTCTATTTAGCCGTTCCGTTAGTCCGTTAGTCTGGGGATGGTAGCTCGTCGTGAAGCAATGTTCAATTTTGCACATTTTCATAACCTCCTTCATCAAGTTGCTAGTGAATTGTGAACCTCTATCGCTAATAAGAAATCTTGGGGCCCGTGACGTAAAATAATATGTTCGATTAAAAATGTAGAGACTTCTTTCACGGTTGCTTCTGATACTGCCTTTGTCTCAGCATACTTGGTATAATAATCAGTCAACACAATTATCCACTTCCTTCTTCTTTTCGTTGATGGCAAGGGGCCAAAAAAGTCAATTCTGATTCTTTCAAAAGGGTAGTTAGCTGGGGGAATAGGTTGTAAAAGTCCAGAAGGCAAATGATTTGAATCTTTCCGACTTTGGCAAAGATGGCACGTCTTTACAAATTCGGAAACACCTTTCAGAATGGAAGGCCAATAATATTTATTCTTCAATCGGTAAGTGGTTCTGGCGACGCCCAGATGTCAATTCAGCATATGGTTGTGGTATTCAGTCATAATTTCATTCCTTCTCTTCTTTGGCACTACCAGCAACCATGCCCTACCTTCAGGATTTGGATTTTTCTTGTAGAGACACCCATTTTCTTCTTTAAAGTTCTGTGTAATTGAACGCTTGTTTCCACTAAGGTTATCCTTAATATTCTCAATAAAATCATCATTTTCGTCTATTATTTGATTCAGAAATAGTCTTTCATAATCTTCGTCCCATTCGTTTTCCGGTAAGGGTCCTCTAGATAGACCATCCCCGTCCAGATGTTTTTTATCCGATTTGTGTATAATTTTTCGAAATTATATTCCTGAAACTTCAGTGCCCATCGTGCTAATCGGCCGGTCGGATCTTTCAGATTCTTAAGCCAGCATAGTGCATGATTATCAGTTATGATCTTGAAGTGCCTTTCATATAGATAGGGTCGTAACTTGGACATTGACCACACAACAGCTAGACATTCTTTTTCGGTAGTCGAATAATTTTGCTCAGGTTTTTCTCAGTGTTCGACTTAAATATGAGATCACCTTTTCTTTATCGCCGAACCTTTGGACTAATGTTGCACCCAGGCCGATGTTAGATGCGTCAGTATGAATGTAAGTAGTTGCATTCGGATCAAAGTGCCCTAATATTGGGGGATTTATCAATACTACTTTAAGGTTTTGAAATGCTTTTTCTTGATTTTCTGTCCAGGTAAAAGGTACATTCTTTTTTATAAGACTGGTTAATGGATCAGCAATTTTCGAAAAACCTTTGATAAATTTTCTATAATATGAGCACATTCCTAAAAATGATTGAACTTCTTTTATCTTTTTGGGTCGAGGAAAATCTATAATAGCCTTGATATTATGCTCCGCTGGTTTTATACCATGTTGACTATTTATATGGCCAAGAATCTCCAGTTCTTCGAAAGCAAATTGGCATTTTTTGTTGTTCAATTTTAAATTACCCTCGCGAAAACATCTTAAAACAGCTTCTATTCTTTTGAGATGTGTTGAAAAATCCGAGCTATATATGATTACGTCATCTAGATAACATAGGCAAATTTGCCATCTGAGATTACCAAGCATAATTTCCATGTTCCTCTCAAATGTAGCAGGGGCATTGCATAGTCCGAAAGGGCAATACGTTGAACTCATATAGGCCATGTGCTGTAGTGAAGGCTATCTTTTCCTTATCTTTCACCTCAACCTCTACTTGCCAATATCCTGATTTAAGGTCAATTTCTGAAAAGTATTTGGATCCTTGAAGTGTATCCAATACTTCATCAATTCTGGGAATTGGGTAAACATCCTTCACTGTTACATCATTCAATTTTCTGTAGTCAACGCAAAATCACACACACACACACACAAAAGCCTTTATTAAGACACACAGGTCTTACAGAGGATTCTCCTTGGGGTTACAAAACGGAGAAAGTGGGAAATAAAAATGGTGAAAGAATATATACATATGGTAAATATATACAGATTATAAGAAATAATAAAGAAATAAGAAGAATTTTAAAAAATAAATAAATAAAATAAATTTTTTTTGGAAATATGGATGGTATATACAGGAAACATTATATAAAACAATCAAGATAATAGATTAGTCTGAGTAAATTGGAGGAAAAGAAATTTATTATACAACAACAACAAAAACCCTATTAAGACCTTTCAGTCTTATACAGATTCTCCAAGCAGAAATGTAGGATACATACAGGAAAAAATAATAATAATAGTACCTTAATGGTACATTATAGTGGAAACATTTTATAAAACAATCAAGCTAATAGATTAGTCTGGGTAAATTGGAGGAAAAGAAATTTATTATACATGGATTTGCCACGGATTCACCGCAAATGAAGATAAAAAAGCAAAAGCTAATCACAATCAATATTGAGATAATGAAATTTATACATTATAATTAAGACAATTGAGCTCATTAACATATTTAAAAGGGTAAATCCGAGAGGAAAAAAAGATACAAAATAAAAAAATGAGAAAAAAAAAAAAAACTGGAATTTACATATGATACATACACCAAGATTTTTCGTCTCAATAAAATAATTTCTCAGCTGATGAATGAAGGTTATAAAAATTTGAAGCGTAGATTTTTTAAACAATATTTTCATTCATAGAAAGCGAAATATATAAGAAATTAAAGCAAGGAAGGAATAAACATTATATCATGTCAGGTCTTGTTGAATTATTCGGTAGCAGCTCTGAGACAATCGAACAATCTTTTTGCACCAGGGGGTTCGCTCTTATCTCGCCGATAACGACTAATGTCAGATAACAGTTGTAAGATTTTCCAAGAGAATTTTCCTTTTCCCCTGTAAAAGATTGACAGTCGAGATAATGACAACTCCCTTAGGGCGGTTGTTTATACTCAGACCTTCTTTACTGAAAGACAAATAAAAGTCCTGGGAAGATTCGTGTTGAACCACCTAGAGAAGAGAAATTTAATTAAAGAAAACGTATCAAAGAGACGTAGAAAGTGAGAAAAGCAAAGGGAGAAGGTAGTAAACAACAACAACAACAAAAACCTTTATTAAGACACTATTATTTGTAGGGTAATTTGAGTGGCGATGATTAACTGAGCATGTATTTCGGGTTTTCCTATTTGGCGGAAAGATTGGATGATCTATTGATAGTCTCTGCCAGCAGGTCAGTGAAAAGGTATCGTTGGATTGACTATTTACAAGTGATTGTTTCCTAACTGCTTGCTACAATGAATGTCCATTGGCATCTACAATTTGTCCATCACAGACCTTATATGCTATGCCATTAATTAATAATTTATTGTCCCTTAGCTTAGCTAGAGTACCTTTTTCGACGAGTTCTCTTCTTTTGACATTCAAAACGCGCGCCGTTGTTCTCTCATCTTCATGCTATAGTCTTTCGATAGTGATATCTTAGTTCCTCTTAAATTGAGAGCAGCTTTGAATAGAGTTAATCTATCGTATTGTTCTGGGACTTCAATCAGGATCGGTGCACCGGGTTTTCTGGATAATCGGTGGCATCGCGTGATGTTTATCTTCTCCGTTGTTTGCATATTTTCTTCGATAACCTTCCGTATCCATTCTCGGCAGTCCTCGTTATTATCTTGTTCTATTCCGTAAAAAATGAGGTTCCTTTCTCTGCTCTTTGCATCCAAGTGTTCAAGCTGGTCTTCTAAGTCTTTTATTTTTTTGGAGTTTTGAGAGAGTGCTGCCTTTGTAACGGCAGAAGATTCCTCTAGTTGTTGCAGTCTTTGGTTTATATTTTCTACTCTATCGTCGATTGCCGAAAGACGGGATTCCAGCCTCTCACCCCAGCTATCCAGCCTTTTGGTGAGTGCATTTATCAGATCTTTGATATCTTTATCCCTATCTAAGCTTGCTTCCAACGTCGTTTGTTTGGACATCTTAGGGCCTGGGTTTTGTTCAATGCCAGCTAATATTAAGAGCATTAAAACAACACATATAAGGTGAAAGTTTCGGAAATATTTTGAGAGTGAAAGATTCACACGTGATAAGCAAATCTTTTTGCCGCCATATGTATCCGGCTTGAAAGTATGTAAATTTGGCTCAGAATTCTTGTCTAATAGACATAAAATTATGATGGTAAGATATATTGGATATGTAGGTTTCATTTCAGATAGATTGAATTTGCACTTTAGTAAAAATAGAGAAAATATTTTAGTCAGACAGTTCACTTACCGAGAGCGACGTTGCGTGCTGCCTATACGTGCCGCCTCCTAGCGGAGAATCCGTCAACGCAAAATCTGTACTTACCATCTCGCTTCTTGACCAATATTACGGGGAAGGACCATGGACTCGAGGATGGTCTAATTATGCCGTCTCTGAGCATTTCATCAATTTGCTCTTTTATTATTTCTCGCTCTTTACCGCTCACCTTATACGGCTTGTGTTTGATCGGTTTCGCGCCTTCTATATCAATCCGATGTTTCGCTAAGTTGGATCTACCTAATCCCGACGAAAACAAATCCGCGTACTTTTCCAAAACTTGTTTCAATTGCTCCTTTTCCTTATATGATAAATTTTCGTTTATCTGAAATTGAGGTTCTTCATGCTCCTTTTGTTCACTTTCTTCCATAAGATTCACTTCGGCTGGCTGGCTTCCAAAGCACAATGTTTGGTTTTTTAATATTTTTAATGGTCGAGGGTAAGGGTTTGTTATCCAGATATATGTTTCCTTATTCGCGACATTTATTAAGCGTCTCGCTAGTCGAAGTCCATTTGTTTGAAACATTTTATGGTTCTCCTCGATGATGCATTCGCCATCCTCTGCTTCTACAAATGCCTTAATCAATTTAATAAAAGTTCTGGTATAATGGCATCCTTTGCACTTTTTATTTTCTTCTCTTGATATTTGATTACGTCACATTCCCTGTCAAGTCAAATTGATTATTTCACGCTGACAATCAATTTTTGCGTTCATTTTCTTAAGAAAATCTCGTCTAAGTATAAATATTCGCAAATGCGTTCTCATTATCACAAATTGATGTCTAATTGATTTGTCATCAAATTTTATATTTAAAACAATATTTCCTACGATATCTAATTCTTTGCCATCGGGTCTGGAGCACATTTTATCAGGGTTTATTATTTCAAGACCTGTGTTAAGAGCTGTACTAAGGTCGACCACTGAAAGATCGGCGCCTGTATCAATCAAAGCTTCGCAGATACCGATTCTACCCACGTTAATGTTCATTTTATATTTGGGGTCTAACTTTTTAATTCTATTTATGGTCGACTTGCTTTGATTGACGGACTCAGGCGCGATGCTTAGTTTAAATTTTCCAATGCGGCATATCTATTCCTTTAGGGATACTCGAGTGCGTGCTATTACTTACGTCAGCGTAGAGCAGAGGTCTAGACTTCTCAGTTCCATTATCCATTCGGATTTCTTCTTCGACCTTGTCTTGTGTAACTATGGGGTCCTCTTCCACAATTCTTACAAACCTGACTCTGCAATACCGCGCTACGTGTCCTGGCTTGTTACACTTGAAACATATTGGTCTCCCGTCTTCTGTCCTATTCCTGTTTGAATCTGGACTCTTATTGTATGTTGTCCTTGGGTAGACCGGTTTTGGCTCAAGATTGGGAGTGTAAGATCGTCTAGGGGCAGATACCTGGGGCAGAGGCTTGTTCTGGTAGTACCTCGGAGCGGGGGCCTGGGGCTTGGAGGTGTTCTGGTATGGTCTTCTGAACGACGGAGCGTTCTTCAATTGCTCTTGATGATGGGGACGAGGAGAGCGTGGTCCATTATATAGAGCTTTTGATTTCTCTACACGTTCTTGGTAATCCTTTTCAAACAAATCCAGCTTTTTACAAATTTCTAGAAGTTCGTTGGTATTTTTAGGAGGGTTTAGGTTGAGGGCAAAAGAGTATTCTTTCTCATAACCCTCCAAAAACCCAGTTTTTTTTTAGTCTCTTCTTCCATTTGGGGTTCGACCTTGTTGCACAGTACAAGGATATCCTCTGCAAACCTGATTGCAGGTTCATTCCACTGTTGCATCCTGTTTAATCTCATCTTCATTTCTTCTTTGTTGGCGTCTGAGGCAAAATCCTCAATTAGGCGGCTCTTGAAATTTTCCCAGCTGGTGAAACTTATCTTGTGTAGGTTCAGCCAGGTTTTGGCGCTACCAATCATATTCATGGCAGCATAACGGGAGATAATGTAGTCTGCCCAATGGTACAGGAAGCCAATTTCTTCAAGAGGTCCAATCCATGGGCGAGGGTCTTCTGTTCCATCGTACTTGGGGATGTCGATGTTGGGATTCAGGACAACTGGGTCGGAACTTGCATCTCGACCAATTGTTGAACCAGGTTGCGGCTTGGCAGACTCTTCAACCTTGACTCTCTCTTGTGCCGGGTCTTGCATCTTACCAGAGCGTGTTTCAACCATCCTACAAATTTATATAAGGGAATAATGAGATAACTCTACTTTAAGTAGCCTCCAGAATAACTTATTTATTTCTCACATCAAAGAGAGCAGTGAAGTCACACAGTGTACCAAAATACAAATAGTGATTCTATAATACATATCTTCTGTTTATAATACATACATTCTGTTTAATAAAATAAGTAAATATAAAATATAAATTTGAATTTAAAATATACACTCTATACCAAAAAAAATCGACGCACCAAGAAGGAGTTGTCAGATAAGGACAAAAATTGGTGTATGTGAAAAGCATGTATAGGGGGAAAACGATTAAAATTTCAGAACAATTAATTATTTTATTTCAGAGTTTGATCGTCACAAATTGAGAATGTCAATATGTCCTTGGACCCCCACTGGCCTGGATGCAGGCTACCACCGGCGTGTCATGGACTGATAAAGATTCCGGATGGTGTGCTGCGGGATTTCTTGTCAAATTGTCTCCAACTGTCGGGCTAAATAGTCAACATTCCGGGATGGTTGCAATCGCCTTCCCATCACGTCCCAGATGTGCTCTATGGGCGAGAGATCAGGCGACCTTGCAAGCCACGGAAGAGATCGGCAAGATTGAAGACAATCCATAATAACACGTGCCGTGTGTGGCCGGGCATTACCTTTTTGAAAAGTAAGCCCGGGGTGATGTGAGAGGAACGGCAACAAAACAGGTCGTAGAATGTCATCTACGTACCGTTGTGCTGTCAGGGTGCCAGGAATGACTACCAATGGGGTCCTGCTATCAAATGAAATGGCACCCCAGACCATAACGCCCTGTTGTGAACCTGTGTGGTGTTCGACAGTAAGGCCAGGATCCACACGCTGCCCAGGACGTCTCCAGACACGTTTGCGACGGTCGTCAAGACAGAGTAAGAAACGGGACTCGTCACTAAAGACTATACGTCCCCAGTCAGCGCAGTTCCAAGTTGATCGCTCCCGACACCACTGTAGTCGGACTTGTCGATGCACGGTTGTGAGGGGTAGGCATCGTAACGGTCGGCGTGCTCTTAGATTCCGCTCTCTCAGTCGCCTGTTGATGGTCATTTTGGACACTTGTGTGCCGGTCGAACGTTGGATGGTAGATAACGTGGATTCCGGTGCTGCGACAGCCGTTCTGACAATTTCTCTGTCCTCCCGTTCTTTTGTTGCCCTTGGTCGACCGCTACCGTCCTGACGTTACATACTTCCGTTGTTGACCCACTTTTGCCAACATCGCCAATAGCCGCATCACTTCGACACAGATGTCGCGCAATTAGTCGATTAGACCAACCAGCCTCTTTCAATCAAATGGCACGACCGGTTTCAAACTCTGATATATGTTCGTAATGAGCACGAATCTTTCGGCGAGGCATTGATACAGTAGAAATAGGCGTACTTCTTCTTCTTCTTTCTTATCTCCACTCAATCATTAGAGTATCAAGTTGTGACCCTTGATGGTATTTGACAACCATCATGACTGGGTGAAGTAGAATGCGTCTGCCTTTGTCATTAAGACTGGGAGCACTACTCAGTGGCAGGCCGACTCCAAAAGAAATGGCCGCCTCTTACATGAGGAACAGACGCCATGTGCAGCCGCTCCTAACATGGAGTACAAACGCTGCTCATCCTGTATTCCTAGATTAGGACCCCTTACAGGGTACTATCAGCCGGGCCAGCTGAACCCTGGTTTTTTAGCGAGCATGTTACTGCTCCCCCTCCTCCTTTTTCATCCGGGCTTGGGACCGGCAAAGGCGGAGTTAGGCGTACTGCAAAAATATTAAACGGAAATTCTGAAAATCAGCTCGTGCCGCGCCGAATATTGAGTCTAGAATGCTCGTGCTGGATGCGCAGTTCAGATGCGCTGGAGCTCTTGCTTTGCATAATTCGGCCACCAAATTTCAATCATTTGCATGTTTGGTCGAAACCTCTTTGTATACGTATTTTCATATAAATCGGATAACTGCTTCTTGGTGCGTCGATTTTTTTTTTTTTGTTATAGAGTGTATATCGGGGGATTCAGACAAAAACTCTGGAAGATATTTGATAAATGGCAATCTTTTAATGTAAATCAATAACGCGCCATCTATATATATATATCATAATATATACTCTTCCAGAAATAATAAAGCAAACCTAGAGCCAGCCCAGAGAGAGACGGGATGTAAAGTCCGGTCACTCGAGACAGCAGCGACATTCCAAGGGGCGGCAAATGGGGCCCGTCCGTTAAGACCTTGGGACTATTAAGACAGTAGGTGATTGTGTTCGACACGAACGGCCGCTTGGCTGATGCCGGGCCCGTCTCTCTCTCTCTGGTTGTCTGGGATTCCTCTTCCAAACTTGTGGTGTCCTTATTTCTCTTTCCCCACCCTATTATATTGCCACACATATATATATATAGAGAGAGCAAATGAAAATATTTAGACACGAATGTTTCTTTCACACATAAATCGAAAATTTCTCGATTTTTTGCTCGATTCAAATATCATATGTAAATCTATTGTCCTAAAAGCTTATGTCATAGTTTGCTTGAATACCATCCTTGAGATTCCACCCTTCAGTGTAGCAAATACAGTAGAACCTCCCTGTAAAGGACACCTAATTTCAGAGCCAAAGTGTCCTTTAGGTAGAGGTGTCCTCTTACCGGAGAATTGTTAAATAGTAAAACTGATAATTTTACAAATAAAAACTGTCCTTTATAGAGAGGTGTTTTGAAAATAGAGAAATCTATAAATAAATCTTTAATTAAAAAGGCATATATTGGATCAAAATATCATTTATTTTACCAATATTTCAGTTGGCTGAACGCCAACCTTTATAAAGGTATTATAACATATGTGAGTGTCCTCTCATGGAGGTTCTATTGTATTAGCAGAATGATCCAATACGCTCTCTACGGACGAAAAACCATAGCCCGGGCCAATAATCTCAACAAGGTAGGATGTAATGAAATTTGATGTTTTTATGGTCTTATCACAGATCCCAGTATTCTAGATTACAGAGACGGTCAACAGGTGTCGCATTGTTTTTGTGTCTATTCTGATAAGAAGGTGTCTTCTCTCTTTTGTTTTATTCGTAAATGTGACAAATAGATTAATTTTTTAAACCTGTAGAAGGGCGGAAATGCTCGAAAGCCAAATAAAAAAAACTTTAGAAGAAACTCTTCGTTTCACATTTTTGACTTCTTTTGATAATTTATTGCTTCAGGTGGTTATCCAACTTACAATATGTGTTTTGATTTAGAGGTATACTCGAATTTCTCCACTATAAGCTAGATAGAGATAACCCAGTACTCATGTTTGAGTCGGCAGCAAAGGTTTCTATGTTAAGAACGGCCTCAAACTACAGGCAAAGTCAGACTTTCACCAAATCAATTCCAAACCAAAACCAAATTCACTACCATAGTGCCATGATCAATGAAAGCTACACCCATTCCATGAGATCACTCATAGAATCAACAGTCTTTGATTTCCAGACTTAACTCTGATCATCTACGGAAAATGACTTTCCAGAATGGTGTCAAAGTTTTGCCACTATGTACTAAGTGCAATTCTCAACCTGCAACCCCAAAACACATTATTGACTGTATTGACACATCCATTGATGAGCTCTATTCATCCCCAGCAGACACCATCAACAAGCTCTACAGGCTTAATACCCTAATGTAATTGAGTGGAGATAAGAAAGAAAGAAGAAGACTCATAGAATTCTTGTAATCTTTGCACAAAGGAATACGAAACAACACTAATATTGAAGTATGAAGCGCAAGTTTAAATGAAAGAAATAATAATAATAACGACGTTAATGGATTCCTCAACTCAAAATTTGATGAGGATTGAAGGAATGCGCTATAGCTATTCTGTCGACAATCGGGTTATCACAGGCGGATGTCCCTATCACCTTAACTATCAGCTAATCCGAAACAAAGGAAGAACTTTTTTTTCAAGAAAATTTCCCTGTTTTGAAGTTCCTTCCTGTAAGAATTGTTTATTCTTCCTCATTATTCATACCCATGCATCAGTTTCGTTTCTTTTGCTGCCATGAAAGCCTTAACCCTAACATGCATATGCAAATATAGATTCAGAATTTCAGCAGTAATGGGTAGATTTGACTACTTCTTTTAATGAAGTTTTTGGTTCTTATCGTTTTTCTTCTTTCTTATCTCCACTCAATCATATTAGGGTGTCAAGCTTATAAAGCTTGAGACTTTTGAAAAAGAGATTTGACAACCATATTGATTGGGTGAAGTAGAATGCGTCTGCCTTTGTCATTAAGACTGGGAGCACTACTCAGTGGCAGGCCGACTTAGCTCAAAAAGAAATGGCCGCCTCTGACATGAGGAACAGACGCCAAGTGCAGCCGCTCCTAACATGGAGTACAAACGCTGCTCATCCTGTATCCCTGGATTAGGAGCCCTTACAGGGTACTATCAGCCGGGCCAGCTGAGCCCAGGTTTTTTAGTGAGCTTGTTACTGCTCCCCCTCCTCCTTTTTCATTCGGGCTTGGGACCGGCAAAGGCGGAGTATCACAAAGAATTAAACGTTTAAAGTCTTCTTCCGAATTGGATAAGATACTAATTAACAATAATTCGATAAGAAACACATACAGAATGGATTTGATATCTCTGTAAAACATATAACTTTTTAAAAGAAGAAATAAAATGTTTCAATAGCCCCCGATTATTGCAAATGTCCAAACCCACCAGTGAGTGCAAGTAACCAAACGGACACATATGCAAATGCAAAAGTTGAACTGCTTTCTACATGTATATGTGGTATATTTACAGTAAAAGTATTCGCTGACTACTACCCACCATGATTATCATGGTCTATACCATGTGTATTAGGGAAAGTTAAAAAATAATGTTTGAACGTGAAACTTCAAGAAAAAGTATCTTTAATGTGACAATTTTAGAAGTACCATCTTTCGAGAAATTCTGCCTTTCAACAAGTGTAAGAAAAGGCCAAGAAAGCTCCAAGACGGAGAGAAGATATATACACTCATGGACTTAAGGAAGATTTTTGAAGATAACACGAGATAACCAAAGTGTGAACAAAATTTTCCTCTGTTTCCATAAAAAAAAAAACACACACAACCGATAGCATCAAAGACTTATCAGTTCCTTAAGTTGTGTCCATGAGAGTGTGTACTTAAAATTACAAATAGTCATTACTATCTACCTACCATAAATATCATGGCCCGGCACTACATGTGCAGATATGTGCTAAACTAACAGTAGAGCTTAATTTCCTTGATTATCTATAGCCTTAAAAATGACCTATAAACATATATATAGTGAAAACACATGTATCAAAATTCGAAACTTGCTCGAAGCGTATATTTATAATTGTATTTAATTCTACTGTCCTCAAAGCTTATGTCCATAGTTCATCTAAAATACCCATTCCAAGCATCAGTATCACTATAAAAGGAAAAATCGAAAAATGCAATATAAACAACGGTATGGTAAATTAAACTGGCGAAACCGCTGGAAGGGTTCACAACTGATGAGCCAGGCCCTCCCATTAATTTTTCTATTGCAATAAGAGCAGTAGAAATTGTTTAATTTTTAAAAGAACCATACGCGTTTATAAGAGTTTCGAATTTTCATAACAGATGGCACGCTAATGCATCATAAAACCCATGAAATATAATACAGTATAATACGGCTATGATTATAGAACGACGTTTAACAAGTTTTAACGCAAATTTTTATTTTTTACAAAACGAAAAAAGCGTAATTTTCATTATTTAAGGAGAAATAACGACGATTCCTATCCTTAGAGATGAAGTATGAAAGGATGAATTGTGAAGAGTAATGATGAACGGAAAAATAAAGTGTCCAGGGATAGGAAAAGTCGTTATTTCTCCTTAAAAAATGAAAATTACGATTTTTATTTCTGTAAAGAAGAAACATTTGCGGTAAAAGTTGTTAAACGTTGTTCTATAACATGCTATACATAGCAAATATCCAATAATAAAAACATTAAACTGAAATTGTAATGGTTTAACGTCACCAGAAAATCCCATCGTTTCCTCAATTTATTGATCCTGAAGTTTATAAAAACATCCGGTTTTCTCATCTCTCTTTTTATACCGTTATTTCTCTCGAGTAGCTAGCCATTTACCTAGATCTATATGACTTCTTTTATTGGAAATTGTATTATATTTGACATGAGAGGTAATTTATTTTTAAATTATATATATACACACATACACACACTTGTATATACATGTATATACTTGTATATATATACTAGACGGGTGACCCGGGCTTCGCCCCGGGATTGACCCGTGTGCATATCTACCCGAGTGATATATATTTAGATAAGATTTTTTTTATATAATTGTTTGTTATTAGCATAATCTATTTGTTTGCATCAGCATAATTTAATCTAATCTTTGATAGAGGGCGCTGTTCGTGAGCTAAGTAGAATAATTTGAATATATAGTTTTAATAATTGATTTATATATTTTTTAAAATAGCCTATCGTCTTCCCCGTATTTTTTACCTATGTATGGAAATTTTGGTTTGAATTAGTGAACTACTGCGAATTTGTATACCGGACATACAAACAAACAAACAAACATACAAACATTGATTTATATATATATAGATATACATATATAAAGAGACACCATGGTCTTTAGGTGGAAGTTTTTCAGTTTGCCAAAGCTGGTATTGTGGTTTTGTCACCTACCCGAGGCCGCTAGTTTGCGGCGACTGGTCAATAGATGGCGTCTGTTTTTGACGTCTATTTTGATGGGAGAGGCGACCCTTTTCTCTTTAGATCAATATCCTCCCCCGCAAAAATTTCCATATATACAATACTGTATAACAAAAAAATCGACGCACCAAGAAGGAGTTGTCAGATTAGGACAAAAATTGGTGTATGTAAAGAGCATGTATAGGGGAAAAAACAAATTAAAATTTCAGAACAATTAATTGTTTTATTTCAGAGTTTGATCGTCACAAATTGAGAATGTCAATATGTCGTTGGACCCCCACTGGCCTGGATGCAGGCTGCCACCCGGCGTGTCATGGACTGATAAAGATTCCGGATGGTGTGCTGCGGGATTTCTTGCCAAATTGTCTCCAACTGTGGGGCTAAATAGTCAACATTCCGGGATGGTTGCAATCGCCTTCCCATCACCTCCCAAATGTGCTCTATGGGCGAGAGATCAGGCGACCTTGCTGGCCACGGAAGAGTTCGGCAAGATTGAAGACAATCCATAGTAACACCTGCCGTATGTAGCCAGGCATTATCTTGTTGAAAAGTAAGCCCGGGGTGATGTGAGAGGAACGGCAACAAAACAGGCCGTAGAATGTCATCTACGTATCGTTGTGCTGTCAGGGTGCCAGGAATGACTACCAATGGATCCTGCTATAAAATGAAATGGCACCCCAGACCATAACGCCCTATTGTGGACCTGTGTGGTGTTCGACAGTAAGGCCAGGATCCACACGCTGCCCAGGACGTCTCCAGACACGTTTGCAATGGTCGTCAAGACACAGTAAGAAACGGGACTCGTCACTAAAGACTATACGTCCCCAGTCAGCGCAGTTCCAAGTTGATCGCTCCCGACACCACTGTAGTCGGACTTGTCGGTGCACCGTGTGAGGGGTAGGCATCGTAACGGTCGGCGAGCTCTTAGATTCCGCTCTCTCAGTCGCCTGTTGATGGTCATTTTGGACACTTGTGTGTCGGTCACACGTTGGATGGTAGTTAACGTGGATTCCGGTGCTGCGACAGCCATTCTGACAATTGCTCTGTCCTCCCGTTCTGTTGTTGCCCTTGGTCGACCGCTGCCGTCCTGACGTTGCATACTTCCGTTGTTGACCCACTTTTGCCAACATCGCCTAATAGCCACATCACTTCGACACAGATGTCGCGCAATTAGTCGATTAGACCAATCATCCTCTTACAATCCAATGGCACGACCAGTTTCAAACTCTGACATATGTTCGTAATGAGCACGAATCTTTCGGCGAGGCATTGATACAGTAAAAATAGGCGTACTGCTAAAATATTAAACGGAAATTCTGAAAATCAGCTCGAGCCGCGCCGAATATTGAGTCTAGAATTCTCGTGCTGGATGCGCAGTTCAGGTGCGCTGGAGTTCTTGCTTTGCATAATTCGGCCACCAAATTTCAATCATTTGCATGTTTGGTCGAAACCTCTTTGTATACGTATTTTCATATAAATCGGACAACTGCTTCTTGGTGCGTCGATTTTTTTTTTTGTTATAGAGTATATATGGAAAATAATATTACAAATTAAAATAAAATAGGTTCATTAGCCATGATGCAACAATATCAACAACTGTATTAAGATAAAACATACGGTTTATCAATGACTGCCGTTTTAGACCTGTTCGTTAAACGGGCCATTCGTCTAGCTTACCTTGTGAAATAGGTAAGATGTTTTTCCCAATCAACAAAGGATTCGTTGAAGTGAGACGAGGCTTTAAGAACAAGACGTGTAAAAATTGACCTACACTCATGTACAAAACTTAAGGAAGTGGAAAAGTCTAATGTCGCAGGTCATCTGTTTTTTTTTTTTTTTTGAAGGATAGGAATTTTGTTCACACTTGGTTATCTCGAGTGTCTTCAATAAAGGTCACTGTGTATCAAATATATGTTTTTAGAGTTATTGTCTGACAATCTCGATATACATGCTAAAAGGTACAACTTACTTAAATTTTGTCCATGAGAGTGTATATTTAACTAATTAGTTCCAAGCCTTATACATGAGTCTTATATACAAAATAGGCTGCCAATTCCTACGATGTTTCTATTAGGTACTATGCCTCTTGACTCGACCGTGAGACTGTGTTAAAATTTTCAAAGAGGTAATCAGTAACAGAAGCCTTTTAAAAGATTTCAGAAAATGCTAAATCGGGTGAATATACAACAACAACAAAAAGCCTTTATTTATGGTCACTGACCCTATACAGGATTTACCAGAGGTATGCATAAAAACAAAGCAGTGAGACAAAGGAAACAACAATATAGACAGAAGAAAAAGAAAACAAAAAAAAAGAGAAGAAAAAAAAACAAGAAAGAGAAAGAGGGAAGCAAGAAAAACAACACAAAAAGAGTAGCAGTAAGAAAGTGAGGAGTGAGTGTCACTTGGCCTTCTTCTGAGATATGGACTTGTGGAAACCATAAAACGCCGTAGCAATATACTTATTCTGGGTCATATTGTCAATTATTGATGGAAGTGAAGAACAGAGTTGCCCAGTTTTGAGCATAAGGGTTAAATCGGGTGAATATGTAGTATGGGATAAGATTTCTTATTCTCATTTGACTGCTTATATTCATTGAGCAGCAGCTTCACACACCCAAGATAGAGAACATTGCGACTGCTGTGATACATGGAGACATCTGAGGCTTTTCATTGAACATGACAACAACAACAACTGCTTATATTTTTGCAATTTCAGTATTGTGCGAGGGAGCATTGTCTTAAAGGAACTTGACACCTTTTAACAGTTTCTTCTCCAAAATGATTTGATTTTATCGCTTAATTACTGAAACAATTTTAAATAGGTATACACCATACTTGTAGAACCTTTTTGTATCTAATCAGTCATAATGACTCCTTCTTGGTTTCTAAAAACCTTAAGCAGAAATTTACGCAGCTGAGGCTTGAAGGCTTTCCTTTTTGAAGTAAGAAGGCTACTGTACCGGCATTTCTTTGCTTGAATTTTATTTTAAGGTTTGATGCATTCTCAGCTTCAATTTATATTCGAGGAAAATGTTTCAAAAGTTTTCGTTGTATAGGATCTATATCTTCAAAAAGAAGAATCGCAGGATTTTGTTGTTGGGAGAGACCAAAGGTAGACGCAACGAGTTGATTTATTCAATAAAGAAGCGCGTCGCGTCTACCTTTGGTCTCTTCCAAAAGGATCAACATCTCCCGAGACTTCTGTTGGCCTTCTGAAAGACATGAAATATTCAAGGAATCCAATTTCTGTAAATAAATGGAAATATAATCTTGAATAATTATTTCTACAGAGCCTACATTTATTAATCATCTTTTGACTCTCATACAGATATTCAGCTATCTTCTATGATAAATGACTATCGTGATTGAATGGTCATCATTGGCAGAATGGGGACGACCAATCATTGGGTCAGATTGCACAAAGGTGCGACCCAACATCTCAATTCTCAATGTCAGCGTTCTACAGAGCTGTAGGATGGTGATTAACCTCTATCTAAAGCAGACAACTCTTTGTGAGAATTGAGGAAATTTCCTTTAAAGATAATCTAGATAGCAGCTCTGCGGTGAGGACCCGACTTGTACCTTCTGTAATTCAAAACTACAAAATGAAATCACTCACTATATTTTTGATTGCTCTGCTCTGAAAGAAGAAAGAAGAACCCTTATGCTCAAAACTGGGCAACTCTGTGCTTCACTTCCATCAATAATTGACAATATGACCCAGAATAAGTATATTGCTACGGCGTTTTATGGTTTCCACAAGTCCATATCTCAGAAGAAGGCCAAGTGATACTCACTCCTCACTTTCTTACTGCTACTCTTTTTGTGTTGATTTCTTGCTTCCCTCTTTCTTATTATTATTTTTTTTTTTTTTTCCTTTTCTTGTTTTTTTTTTTTTTTTTTTCTTTCTCTTTTTACTCTGTATATATCGCTATTTCCGTTGTCTCACTGCTTTGTTCTTATGCATACCTCTGGTGAATCCTGTATAGGGTCAGTGACCCTAAATAAAGGCTTTTTTGTTGTTGTTGTTGTTAATCTAGATAGCAAATCACTGATCTAACCTCTACCGCGTCCCTTTTGTCACTAGTCGACGTTCAAACCTGTTTAATATCAAAGTTAAATTGGCTATAGAGATAACAAATGGTAATATTTTGTATAAATACTTAAATGATATTGCCGGTCTGAAAAAATAAAGTTTAATATCTTTATTTAGGTAAAAAATGGGAGTTCGGTAGAAAAATGGTCTAAACCGTTGGTTTTCGACCGCTACGACCCGGAATCGAATCCCGCATTGGTCACTTTTTTCTAACAAAAAGAAAAAAAAAAATGCTCCAATGGCCGCCGATTCTTGCAAAAGTCCAACCCCACCAGCGAGTGCAAGTAACCAAACGGGTCTCTGGCGCATTTGTAAGTGCAAAAGTCGAACTGCTTTTCACCTGTGTAGACATGTGGTGCACTTACAGTAAAAGCAGTCACCAACTTCTATCCACCATGATTATCATGTCCTCTACCACTTGTATTAGGGGTAATTAAAAATATATATTGGTAAAAAAGTATGTATCAATTATTACTAAAACCACTCAAGCCGCTAACTTTTTCAAAGGAAAAGCACTTGCGGCAATAAATGCTACAACCCCAATATTGGCGAAATCAAAAATTAATTCACTAAACTCTGCAATGAAACTGTTTGACTCAATTGTGATGGCTGTTTTGATGTATGCTGCTCCAATTTGGGCAACAGAGTATAAAGATTTATTAGACCATATACAAGATACATTTATTCGTAGGTTTTTGAATTTGCCTAGATATACACCAGGATACATAATAAGACCAGAAACAGGCCGCGTCTCATTAATAATAACAGCTCTGAAATTGACCTTGAAATATTGGCTGAGGGTGCTGAGTATGGATACAAATAGACTGCCTCGAATTTGTTTAACTAGAATGAGGCAATTATCCTGTGCTACAGGTGCGCCCATCGGTTTTATAAAACAATTAAGCAATTTACTTAATAATAACGGATCCTCGTGGCTTACTTATTGTAATGATCCTGACTCACTAAGGAATGCTATCCCTGGAATATTAAGAACTGCGATAGAGCAAACAATACAAAACGACCTAACAAGAATAACCCAATCAAAGTTATATTCCCACTATAGAGACATATATACAACCTTTACCACCGAAGAATACTTCTTAACTGAACTCCCTTTTCCTATCATCAGATTAATTGCACAATTTAGAACCCTTTCATTTTTTTTCAGAGAACACCATTTGATTTTATTGAGGCGTGAAGACCTGAAATGCACTTTCTGTGGATCAGGAATAACAACGGAGACGTTGCATTACTTATTTGACTGTGCTGCTCTGTCTGAGGAATGACGAAAATTAAATGATAAAACGGGGCAAATTTGTCCTTCATTCCCGGCACTGATTAATGAAATATCAAAGAATAGGTATATAGCGATGGCGATATTTGGATTCCACAAGACTATATCCCGGAAAAAGGCCTCACAGTGTTCTCCCTATCCCTTGTGAACTGGCGAATCCTGTATAGGGCGAGTGGCCCCAATAAAGGCTTTTTGTTGTTGTTGTTGTTGTTGTATGTATCAATTATTTATTTAACCATCATCGTAAATTTTGATACGGTTGTGGAAAAGTGTAGAAAATGTGTGATTTCTAACGGATGTTTTATCATAGGGAAGTATTTGAGGAAAAACAAAACAGGTAACTTTATTTCACAGACTGTTATTACGACATTCCTCCTCTTCTTTCAATGTCTTCCTCTACTGAGGGTGGGCCACATGGTCTTTCCATACTTCCTCCTTCAATGCCTTCCTCTACTGAGGGTGGGCCACATGGTCTCTCCATACTTCCTCCTTCAATGCCTTCCTCTACTGAGGGTGGGCCACATGGTCTCTCCATACTTCCTCCTTCAATGCCTTCCTCTACTGAGGGTGGGCCACATGGTCTTTCCATACTTCCTCCTTCAATGCCTTCCTCTACTGAGGGTGGGCCACATGGTCTTTCCATACTTCCTCCTTCAATGCCTTCCTCTACTGAGGGTGGGCCATATGGTCTCTCCATACTTCCTCCTTCAATGCCTTCCTCTACTGAGGGTGGCCCACATCGTCTCTCCATACTTCCCGGTCCTCCGCCAGACGGATAGCATGGCAGTTTTATATTACGACGTTCCAAAGGAGGCTAAAACCGTCCACCACATGTAGACCGGGGGGGGGACGGACCAATCAGGGAGAAGACCATCTGGGTCAAGAGTAAAGTTGTCCTCCCTGTTGTTGACGGCGTCTGTTGGATGATGTATGTTACTTGTTCTCCATAATACACGAAGGTAAATAAAGAAACAGTCGAACAGAAATCCTTACCATCCCACGTGCTTATTTGACCATCCTGATGGGGGTAGTTTTGTCGACCTAATGCAAATACACACACACACAAAAGCCTTTATTAAGACACACAGGTCTTACAGAGGATTCTCCTTGGGGTTACAAAACGGAGAAACCTATGAAAGTGGGAAATAAAAAATGGAGAAAGATTATATACATTTGGTAAATATATTCTAATGCAAATATACTGACTTCAATTTTTAATTTTTAATCATACGCTAAAATAACCCAAAAATATTTACTGGAGTTTAGTAGAACCTGATTGAACCAAGGAGTTGTGAGAGTAAAAGTAGTATACGGTAGATATATTTGTTCCCATCACAGTATAGTATTATATACAGTAAAACCTCCATGAGAGGACACTCGCGCTAGAGGACACCTCTCTACAAAGGACAGTTTTCATTTTTGCAAAATTACCATTTTTACTATTCAGCAACTCTCCGGTAAGAGGACACCTCTCCCTGATGAACACTTTGGCTATGCAATCAGGGAGGTTCTACTGTAATAGTAATTTTTTTTTTTTCGTTCAAAGAATACATTAAAATTTTCAAAATTCTGAAGAAGCTATCAATAAATCTGTTTAAAATGTATTGACGAATTTCTCATATAGAGGCAATCCACACACACAGTTGGTAGAACTGTTACAAAATAAGTTATATACCATGCTGTGTTGCATGTCAAGTTTATGATATTGTAGCTTCTTCTGAATTCAGACAGGAGTAGTTGCTATTTTCACTTAGATAATTTTTTTCTCTTTAATTCTGATTCTTTCCTTTTTGAAACCTCACAAAAGACAGGCATAGAATAAGATTCTATATACAGTTACGAGCGTCATGCGTGGCCTCTGTCACGGTTTGCTTTTTTTTTTGGAATGGCGCCCTCCTATTGATCGGCTACGATCAGGCTACCTTTGCTCCCCCCCATTTCTGTAACTATTGTGTTGGAGCGGGTCGCTCCTTAAATAAATGCATATATTAGTTAATAACCAAATGGAATCCTCTCTTTCTTTTTCCCAGTAAGAGACGCCTACGGAAGCCAACAGTACATAGACAGATAAAGCACATAGGCTATAGTTATTAACTAAAATATGCATTTATTTAAGGCGCCAATTTATAATTGTAACAAATAGTATTTGAATCAAAACATTCAATCGGGTAAAACACGGGCGTTGCCCGGGTCATTCGGCTAGTAAGATATAAAATGGTGCTATGCGCAAAGCGAGACAAAAAAAAAAAAAAAACACGGAAATAGAACAATTATAAGCTTTTTTGAGTCATTTTACTTTTTTTATTGTTGGATTCAGGCCTTGTTTCCTATTTTAGCATACCATTTGTGGTTACCAGAGCTTAGAAAATCTGATGAGAAGGAAAAGAAGAATAGATAATGTTGCCTGGAGGTGAAAGACAAATCCATTCTAATGATTTAAGATATCATCATGGCCATCATACCATCGTGGGTGTTTCTCAGCATGCCATTCACTTTCTTCACCAGTCGTCTCCGCCTTTGCCGGTCCCAAGCCCGGATGAAAAGGAGGAGGGGGAGCAGTAACAAGCTCGCTAAAAACCTGGGCGCCTAATCCAGGGATACAGGATGAGCAGCGTTTGTACTCCATGTTAGGAGCGGCTGCACATGGCGTCTGTTCCTCATGTCAGAGGCGATCATTTCTTTTGGAGCTAAGTCGGTCTGCCACTGAGTACTGCTCCCAGTCTTAATGACAAAGGCAGGCACATTCCACTTCAACCACACCATCAAAAGTCTCAAGCTTTACAAGCTTGACACCCTAATATGATTGAGTGGAGATAAGAAAGAAGAAGCTATCATCACTGTAACAACACTTTATTTTCCCCGCGTTCACCATTCGCTTTATGCGAAATCTACACATACAATCAAACTTGGATAATTCGAAGCCCAAGGGACAAAAAAAAAAAAACGTATTATCCAAAAATTCGAAAAAAAAAAAACTGAAATTCTAGGGATCAAGAATCGAATTAAAGGCGCTCCAGTTATCCAAGTTCTACTGTATAATACCACCATCACCATATGCCCTCTAGAGATTGAAGATTTGATAATTCTATTTGCATAACAGCTCCGCTGACTAGGCTTACGTAAAGGTGAAAACTGCCTCTGTTGACACAGCTGGCGAGATATGGTATAAGGTCCAGAGAAATATCTGGAAAGAGGAAGTTCTGTGGAAGGACAAGAATTCTTGCCACCAACCTATAGATTAAGAAACAATGGAATGGAGGAAGAAGATGCATTTCAGACTTTTCTAGGAAAAAAAGGCCAGCTGAATGCTGATAACACTAAATATTTGTTTTAAAAGGAAGATAATATTTTCAATTTTTACATTTCTTGAGTAGATTCTCGTTTTCATGCACCATGCGTCTATATCTCGAGATTTTTTCCTTTAAACCTAAACTCTTTCCCATCCAGTCTATCAGCTAATTCTTCGTCCTGATTTTCTCTTCCCATTCATTTCTGATAAGAGAGATGCGTTTTTCTTCCTTTTTTTATACATTTGAATAACACCCAAATAAGATATGGAAGACCTAAAGAGTTTCGCCATACAAGGATCAAATAGAAAGGTACAGATCAACTTCCTGTAGTTACGCAACTGACGCTCTGGTTGCGACGCCATGGCCTGGTTACCTACGCCCACGGCTGAGGAGAACTCCAGGAAGACATGCTAGCACAGAACAATCAACAAAACTTGGTTTTACAAGAGACGGGTAGATCCGCCTCTGTAAGAATGACAGAGCATAACAGGAATACCACTAACAAGGGCCTTAGATATCTAATTTTTCAACATATATCTCAAACAGGCCATAAGTTTAATTTAAATTCCCCAACAAAAAATACATTATCACCATATTAATAATAAACAGCAGAGACTATTTCTAGAATCATTCCTTTCCATAAAGTGCAAAAGTATAAACTGGAAAATAGATATCCCCGAAATATACCACTCCTTCTGTAAATAGTCACACACATTCTATATCTTTTTAGCAATTTTTATTTATAGGACCATCCTCGTTGTTTATTTGGTATTATATTTATCGGATTGAAGGTGTAATAATAAAAATGTTTTTAATTTCATAAATTTCTCAGCACAATTTTGCATATTAATTCTCTATATACGAAATTTACGTTTTCCCTTTAATTTATATTTATAAATACTACAAGGTATGTCCCATAAGTTCCCGGACTGGGTCCATAAAAAAAAGGTAAGATTTATATATTTTTAAATATTAAAACTTTTCAAAGTAATCCCGCTTCAACACACCAGCGCCATCGTTTCTCCCAATTGTCGAAACAGTTTTTATAGGCCTCTTTTAGAATGCTCTTCAATGCCAACAGCGATTTTTCTAATATGTCATCCCTGGTGTCAAAATGTTTTCCTTTTAGAACTGCTTTAAGTTTGAGGAACAGGAAAAAGTCATTTGGTGCGATGTCTGGGGAATAGGGTGATTGAGGTAGGATTTGTGTCCCGTTTTTCGCCAAAAAACTCGTCACCAAGTGCGCTGTGTGAGGGCGGGCATTGTCATGGTGTAGGATCCAGTCACCATTAGTCCATTTTTCTGGCCTTTTTTTTTCGAATCTCTTCCCTTAGACGGCGAAGAATGCCCAAATACATTTCCTTAATAACTGTTTGGCCTGCAGGAAGATATTCGTGATGAACAATGCCCTTGTTATCCAAAAAGCGACCAGCAACACCTTGTTTCTGGATTTCAATATTCTGGATTTTTTGTGTCTAGGCTCACCCTGACCTCTCCACTCGGCAGATTGACGCTTGGTTTCAGGGTCATAGCCATAGACCCATGTCTCATCGCCTGTGATTATCTTGTCTTTCCATTCCGGATCCCTTCTTGTCATTTCCAACATGTCCTAACAGGTTGCAAGCCGACACAGTTTTTGCTCATTAGTGAGGAATCTTGGGATGAATTTTGCAGGAGTCTTTTTGAGCTTCAAATCTTCGGTTACGATCCTTCCAATCGTTGTTTTAGAGATGCCTGTGTCTTGCTCTAGCTCCAGCAAAGTGGTTCGAGGATTTTATTTTATCAAATCGGTAATTTTTTGCCCATTTTCATCAGTCCTTTAAAATTTTAGGCGTCCTTGACGAGGATCATCTTCAATGGAAATTCTGCCAGCTTTAAATCTAGAATGCCATTCAAAAACAGTTGTTCTCTTTGGGACGTCATTGGGGAATGCTTTATTAAGCATTTCAAAAGTTTCGGTTGCTGATATTTGAAGTTTCACACAAGATTCTATGCAAATCCTTTGCTTCAATTTTTGTTCCATTGTAAAATCGCCGCAGCGCTAGGTGTAACCTTTAAATAAATTAGAATGACCTTGGCGCGTGCGCACGTACCGCCTCGATATTGGTACCACCGTGTTGCCAGATATTTTTTCTATGATAAACAGTCAAATTTATTTAAAATTTTCATTTATTATTTTTTTATGGACCCAGTCCGGGAACTTATGGGACATACCTTGTATATTTTTATCATACGCAAAAATATCTTGATCTATTAATACTCATCTTATATTTCTTTCTTTTTGTCATTGGAAAGCCTGTAGAAAGAAGTCCGTAAGTTTGCGAATAAAGTTCGTATAAGACACACTCCTCTTCAATCGTCGTTATATTTTGCTAAAACATAAAGTAATAACCAGGCTTATAGACAAAGGAAGTGGATTCCTAGCTATCGATGCTAGGCCCTCATCCACTATCGCCCACTATTAGCTTGATTGCCTTAATTAAGTTTTCCTGTATAAAAACTTCATAATTCGATAAAATAATCTCTTGAATCAATATTAATACATCAAGCCTCCAGGAAAAGTTTCTTTTTTACAAATCTTTTATTTATAAATATCTCGTAGCTTTCAGGTAAGAAAGCCCTTCTACAGGAGAAAATATTTTACATTGAACCGCCGAATAAGAATTAAAATCAAATAAAATGCTTCGAGTGTTTACAGTTATTTGGATACAGAATCAACGCGAGCCTCCATTGTGCGTGCTTATCGACTTTGCTATTCAGAGGCGATATCTTCATTTGGAGGCTATGGGGTGGTTTCAGGGAATAGTATATTATAAATTTTCGTAATTGTATCCTTCTGTTAATGTTAATGTGCTTTCTGGATATGATGGGTTTCATGATAAGTCTCTGTCGTCTATTGGAGATGTTGGAGTAATGGGTCTTTGGTTCTGATAGGGAGAAGGAATGGTACAGTTATTTGAATGCAATCAACGGGGACCTCCATTGCGCGTGCTTATCGACTTTGTTCTTTATAGAGGCGATATCTTCTTCAAACTTCAAACCTTTAAAACAGAAGAAACTCAACATAACATAAGAAATCTAAAGACTTGTCAATCCTTTTTCATTTATTCTAAGACATTTCTATAACCCCTCTGAAATTCGGAATTCCCCAATTTATAAATCTATTAGCAGTATTCCCTATTCACCAGTATCCGTTTCTATAGCCTGTCATCTAAAGAAATTTGGAATCAAAACCTCTTTTTCAGCAACTCACCTAATATAAATTCGTTACTAAGAAACCCCAAAACAAAGAACAATAGCATTGATTATCCTACCAATATTAAGAATGCCATATACTCCATAAAATAAAATGAATGCAAACCCATACATGTAGGCAAAACTGGCAGACATTTAAATATAAGAGTATCAGCACATAAACTAAATATCGACAACAAAGACAGTAGATCTTTATTATACCAACATATAAGAGAAACAGGCCATTCTTTCTCCCTATCAGAACCAAAGACCCATTACTCTAACATCCTCAATAGACGACAGAGATTTATCATAGAATCCATCATATCCAGAAAGCACAATATCATTAACAGAAGACTAGACATTCCATAAATTTATAATATACTATTCCCTGAACCCACCCCATAACCTCCAAATGAAGATATCGCCTCTGCATAGCAAAGTCGATAAGCACGCACAATGGAGGCCCGCGCTGATCCTGCATTCGAATAACTGTAAACATTCAACGATTGAACGAATCAAGCGATTCAACGTAAATATTTTCTCCTGTAGAAGGGATTTCTTTTCCAAAAGCTAGAGATATAAATAAAAGATTTGTAAAAAAGAAACTATTTCCTGGAGGCCTAAGGTTTTTATTTTAATATAAATTACATATTACCAGTATATGTGATTAGCTTTAAAAATTATGATAATAAAAATGCTTATTACTGGTATTATTACTGTTTCTCCTGCATGACCTCTACATTTCAGCTCGGTGGTGGTGGTGTCTTGTACATGGAACAGATCAGATCGGTCCGTGCACCCTGATCACAATATCGGCCAACAAAGGTGCCTTGTTCGTGTGGATGTCCTCTTCTGGATTGATGTCTGCCATATAGAGGGCTGCAAGGATGGCCGGGCAACTGTATATGTGGAGTCCAAACCCTCTTCTACGTGGCGGGCGGGAGAAGCAGCACAAGTAAGGGACTGCCTTGTAGGGCGAAGTACGGTGTCGTGAGCCCCGAGCCGCTACGGTAACTGTGAAGGCCTACAGGGAACTCTGAAATATGGCTGACTAACGGGGCAATGGCACCCCCCATTCCATGGAGTAACAAAATTTCAGCTCGAGGAATATGTATAAGACTAAAAGGTCTTAATAATGCTGTTTGTTGTTGTTGTTGTATCTTTCCAAGGACTTCTTCCCGCTGTCTGTCCAGTTCCACCATGGTCATCCAGTAGTTGGCCTATAAAGTATCTCGCTAGTCCCCTTCTGTATCCTTGAGTCCAATAAACCTTTGTTAAGACAATATTGGATGATTATTGTAACTAAAGATACTTCGGCCAGTTAATATTTTTTATTGTCTCGACGTTTCAACAAAAATCTTTTGTCCTCGTCAGGAGCAAACAAAAATTAAAACATTTTGCATAGCATTCATAGTAATAAATATTTGAAAAATAAATGTATAATGCCATATGGAGCAGGAGCTGAGAAAATAGCTCATATTTAAAAAAAATTCCGGAATAACCACTGTTTTCAAAAATGCACCATCTTTAAAGACTATAGTCCGAAATACAATTACAAAGCAGAAAGTGGAGATAGGGAACACAAAGGACGTGGTGTATAGGATCCCATGTAAAAGCTGCAATGTATCCTACATTGGAGAGACAGGCCGTTTCCTTGGGACCAGACTCCAAGAGCACAAATCTTCTTGGAAGTATGCAAAGAAAAGGTTTGCCATGGTGGAGCATGGTCTCCGATCGGGACATCAGCCAGATTGGGAAAATACTTCCACTATTTACAGGGGCATCCAGAACTCACACCAGAGGAAGTTCCTGGAGGCCATAGCATCAATGAAGGGCCCTGCTAGTGTAAACAGATATGAAGAGATCCCCGAACCTTATGTGTCTCTTTTAACTTAATTTTTTTTATTATAATAAACGCAGTCAACTTCATTTGTTTCTTTTTTTGTTTCCTTATATTTTGTTTCAAAAACATTTTATAAAATACTGCATTCTAAAAAGCCTTTAATTTTCATAAAATTTTATTGTATTATTATTATTATTAATTTTTTTTATGCATTATTATCAATAATTGTTTTTGACCAATGAAAAATTTGTTTCATGTGATCTACAATAATTTGTAAATTAAATTCACTGTGCAATAAATTGATAAAGAGGAAGCAATCTCTCGAAATATTTTGAGAAAAAAAATGTTTTTTTTTTTTCTTTACAGATCCAGGTACGCCCTTTTATATAATTTTGCAAAGGGTTAAATTTTTTTATATATTTTATATAATAATTTTTAACGCTTTGCCAATTTTTTTTTTTATTTTTGTTTGCTCCTGACGATTTTTGTCGAAACGTCGAGACAATAAAAAATATTTACTGGCCAAAGTATCTTTATTTTCAAGAACTATGAATGCCGGCCTGGCAGCCTCTATCTTTACGATAATATTGGATGAATAAATATCTTCTAGGTCAGAACCCGGGCGACTGGTATAGAAAGAGAGAAGTATATAGAATGAATTAAATTATTTTGTGCGTCACACAAGACCTTGTAGGGAATCGGCGCGAAGAGACCAGAGTGGTTATTGACCTAAATTTGGTGTTGGTTCCTCAGTAGGATGTTTGGTAGACAGCTGTTGTTAGTTTGTCAATGAAAAACAAAGAATAATCGAATTAAAAGGTAACAGATTAAATTGATTATAAATATTTGGATTGTTTATATCTTCATGATCAATTCTATATAAAGGATTTCTGTGACCACTATCTATGACCCTGAAATCAACTTTTTTTTATCCCTAGTACACGTGGTACAGGCCATGATAATCATGGTGAGTAGAAGTTGGCGACTGCTTTTACTGTAATTACACTACATGTCTACACATGTGAAAAGCAGTTCGACTTTTCCACTTACAAATGTGCCTGAGTCCCGTTTTGTTACTTGCACTCGCTGGTAGGGTTGGACTTTTGCAAGAATCTGGGTCCATTGGAGCATTTTTTTTTTTTTTTATTAGAAAAAAGTGCCCAATGCGGGATTCGATTCCGGTCGTAATGGTCGAAAACCAACGGTTTTGACCACTCTTCCACTGACCCTCTGAAATCAACTTCCATCTCCACACTAGTGATGAAAACAGGAATATCAACAAGGTAGCAGTGGCTACAGCTGTAGTTCTTAGTGGTCTAAACTGTCAGGGACCGGAGCACTGGTTCAAATTTTAATAGAAGAAATTTTAATAATGTTGTTAGAATTTTGTAGGAAAGTTTTTTTTTTTTTTTTTAATAAAAGGACACATTCTCCGTTGAAATGATAAGCTTGATAAGCTATATAAACACCTTTTTAACGACTTTTGAAGATTTCATGATTCCATTGTGGACCTCGTGATATCAAAGTCCACCCTGGGCTAACAAGAGATCTAATCAGGATCTTCAGGTGGACGTTCTAAGTTTCAAAAGCAGATTTTGTGGCTTTGCCATTGTCTGCTAGATTACTTATGTGAGTAAAAGATGATTTTACGCCTTTTTTGACAGGGAGAAGTGCCCTTTCTTTTAAAGAATAATAAAATGTATGTGAATCTCCTGGATATTAATTAAATAATGCAACAGGTTTCTGTAGATGTGTTTCTCTTCATTTTATTATTGCATTCTCAAGATTTCGGTCATTTCTGCCCTTCTACGGGAATACAAAATGAGCAATAATGAACGCCGTTATTGGGAAGTTCATTATTGTTCATTTTGTATTCCCGTAGAAGGGCAGAAATTCCCGAAAGCTTGAGAATGCAATAATAAAATGAAGCTCATCTACAGAAAGCTATTGCATTATTTAATTGAAGAATAATAAAATTGATGCAATGACTCTTTTTCAAATCCAACTCCATCTTTGAGTGGAATCTCCGAGTCCTGATAATTCTTTCTACAGGTGTAGACATGTGTTATAGTCGAAAATCCATATCTGCCGTGATTATCCTGTACCATTTTTACTTAGAATAGAATATTTTGTAGGGTTTTTTTTTTTAGCATTTGTGTTCAAAACATTAATGTTTAGAGGGGGTCGATGGAAGGATGGTCTAAATCGCTGGTTTTCGACTGCTACGACCCGGGTTCGATTCCCGCATTGGGCACTTTTTTATGATAAAAAAAAAGAATGCTCTAATGACCCCCGCTTCTTGCAAAAGTCCAACTCCACCAGCGAGTGCAAGTAATCAAACGGGTACATGGCCTGTACCACGTGTACTAAGATAAGCAAAAAAAAATGTTTAGAACTAAAGGTAGATGATCAGAATAAGGGCACCATTCAATATAAAGGTCATTAATAAGTCCGAGTAGTGCTGGGGAAGCTATACATAAATCAAGGACCTTAGAGCCCACGCTAGAAATAAAAGTAAAATTTCTATTTTCATCACTAAGAGATCTTCAATTTAAAATAGTGAGGAAATTTTCACCAGGAAAGTCCACTAGAGTATTAGCATGGGTAGATGTTATTAGGAATAAAATAGCAATAAAAAAAAAAGTAGCTCTCACAAACTGCAGAGGTTTCCTAAGACATCACGACATTGAATCTTCATATAAAAAATGTGAGAGGATATAAAACGAACCGAGTAGCTGAGTCAACGTCTAAGAACTCCAACCAGGTTGGGAAATGCCGCCCCACGACTAGGTGAGAGGAAATGCCGGGACTACTTCCGCCACCGTCGTCCTAGGGGTCAGAACCCCACTTCTACTGCTTTCTAGTCCCCTGATCATGCCACTAATCTCCTCTCAAGAAGCATGAAACCAAAAAAAAAAAAAAAATGATTTTTAATAAAATTTACGAGGGCCATCCAATAAATAAGTTTCCCTATTTTTAAACAAATAAACAACATTATTTACAATTATGCAGTTATTTTATTTTCATTATACAACTCATAGACTACTTCTCTAAATAATCACCATTTCTGTCCAAACATTTTTGGTACCGTTGTAGCAATTTTTTGATACTACTGTTATACCAAGCCGTGTCCTGTCTTCGTAGCCAGTGGTTCGCCTCCGCCTGCACTTCGTCATCATTCGCAAAGTGCTTGCCTCCAAGGTGCAACTTGAGTGCTGGAAAAAGATGGAAGTCGCTTGGGGCAAGATCCAGAAAATAAGGTGGATGTGTGAAAATTTCCCATTTGAAGTTTTCCAGCAACGTTTGGGTCGTTCAAGCTACGTGAGGGCGAGCATTGTCATTGTCATGGACGAGTAACACTTTCCGAAACAAAAGTCCAGGACGTTTCCGTTTTAATGCAGCTCTGAGTTTAGTGAGGACTTCGCAGTACCTCGCAGCTTTAACCGTAGTGTTTGGGGGCAGGTAATCAACTAATAAAACACCCTTACAGTCCCAAAAGACGATAGCCATAACTTTGCCTGCAGAGATTGTGACCTTCGCCTTTTTTTGGTGCACTTTCCTCAGGCTTCGTCCACACCATGCTTTGTCGTTTTGTTTATAGAGTTGAATGATGCACCCAGCTTTCATCTCCAGTGACAATACGGGAAAACAGTTGATCTCCATCTCTTCAATGCATTTCCAGGAAAGCTCGGGCTGCTTCCATCCGTTGTTGCTTGTGATTTTCCGAGAGCAAACGCGGGACCCATCTTGCGCAAACTTTGCGAAAATTCAAAACATCTGACATGATTGTTCCAATCGAAGAGCGTCCAATTTCGACTCCAGGAGGCAGTCGAATCATTATTTCGTCAATGGTGACGCGGCGATCTGCTTCCACCACATTCCGAACAGCAGCAACGGCTTCATTGTCCGTAGCAGTAAAGGGCCTGCCGCTTCGCTCGTCATCATGTACGTTTTGCCGTCCTTCCAAGAACCATGAACGCCATCGGCGAACCATTTGGATGCTCATACATCCTTCACCATACACTGACACTAAATTGCTATGAATATTGACCGCAGTTTCATTTTTCGCCGTGAAAAAACGAATTACAGAACGGAGTTCGCAAGTGGGCACGTTCACCAGTGGTAGCTCCATGGAAACTGAAGTGCTACGGACTTGCGCGTATGAGTAGCGTGATTTTGAAGGTCACGCGCTTCCAACGCATCCTAGTGACCATTTCTTACACTACTAATTTTTCAACGTTTCGTTCGCAGAAAAAAAAATAGGGAAACTTATTTATTGGATGGCCCTCGTAGTAACCTATTTAGTTCACAAATCTCTCTCTCTCTCTCTCGAGCGGCGTGGACGCACGTGCGCGCGCGCACTCCCGCTTACCCCGCCGGCGTGGCGTGTTCTTTAACGTTCTTTTCTTAAGCCTAAAAAGAACGGATTTGAATTCTTTTTTCGAATTAAATAAATATGATGGAACTTTCCAACCCATATGCGGTATTGGCGGAGAGCCAGGACAAAGACCTACACGATGGTATGATTCCCATCGAGGTGACTGATATGGAAGTCGATTTAACGACGATAAAAGATTCGACGAAGAATCTTTCGAATTCAGATGTGAGCGACGCAAATTCGTTCTTAAAAAACGGCGGATATGTAAATCCGGCCGCGGAAAAAAATAGAAAAATGGGCGGAGCAAGTTGAGACCGCGAAAAAGGATAATGACACCGAACCTTTCCAATCTTTACACGGAAAAAAAAAGGAAACGGCTTAACCCTAAAAGTCAGCGGGCCCAGATTGTGAGGCCGGACGCTAGCTCTCCAAAATCATCTGGACAGCTTCGAAGGACCATGAAGGAGTCCGTGACCATCGTGGGAAACACCAGGCAACAGCAGGCGCTGAACAAAGCCAGATCATCAGCAGCAACGTTCGACCAATGCTGCTATGTCGAATGGTGCGCGGACTTCCATCCCGTGCACTATATGAAGGCCTTGGAGGAGTTGCTGGGGACGGGATCCGTCTACCAGCTGATGAAGATGTCCGGCCATGTTATGGTCGGACTGGCCAGCATTGAGAAGGCGGAGCGCCTGGTGGGGAATGGACTCACCATCAACAACACCTTCCTCAGGGCATTCCCGTACAGAAGGAAGTCGGAGAAGATCATCCTCGGGAACCTTCCGATGGCAGTGAGAGAGGAGGACATCATTGAAGCCCTGCGACCTTACTGCCGGGTTGTCTCCCTGGCCTATGAAGTGGTGTCCTGTAACGGCTACACCTGGACCACCGGCAGCAGGGAGGCCTTCGTCCTTCTGAATGAAGGACGCAAACTCCACCAGCTCCCAGCCAAGCTGGTGATAATCTCCAAGGGGGAGTCTACACCCGCCTACATCGCCTATGGCGTTAGGTGTAGTAGATGTCACCGCCATGGACATCGGTGAGCCACCTGTCCCAAGAGCACCCGAAGTGGACCGGTGTTGACACCTCCACCCTCCCAGCCCACCCCCTTCAACAAATCCGCCCTCTCTACACCACCTGCGGAACTGTCTGCACCCTTCAAGCAGACCCCCTCAACTTCCTCCAGTACTGCCGCGCTTGCGTCCGTGGCGAACTTCCCTGTCCGTCCCTACGAGACTCCAGCCTCCGAGCTTCCTGCTCCGGCGCCTAGCACCAGCCAGTTGCCGTCACGACTAGAGACATTCCTGACCAATACTGAGTCATCAGCGGCTCCTGCAAAGGAGGACCAAACAATGACTGTACCCCAGTCTACTACCTCCGTGGCCCAAAACCTATCTCCCTCTCGGGCCCTTCAGGAGAGGGATCAAGTAGAGAATATGTTCATAGAGCTAAACGCTGACTCTACTCTGGCCTCTCTCTACGAAGAGGTTGATGATGAAGAAGTAGTGGACGCGGTTTTATACCGCTCTGACAGAGAAGCACTCCTCGATGAACTCTCCTATGGAAACAGGAAAATTCTGTACGATTTCCTCGGCGATGCAATTGAGCACGTTGGGGACAAAAAAAACCCTTTATAAGCATTGGCCTTTCCGAACTCAGGGCGGCCTTGAACATTTGACAAGGTCCAGACGTACCTTCAGAGAAGGCTCGTGTCTGATGTTAATGTACATATATATATATTTTTTCTGTAACTTTAAATTTGGCACTATATAATATTATATGAACGATTAATAAATCAGTTTCAATCTCAATCTCTCTCTATACACGCTTGTTCGGCGGTACAACTACTACAATAGGAACGATACAGAGAATATTAGCATGGCCCCTGTGATACTTGTTCGGCGGTACAACTACTACAATAGGAACGATACAGAGAATATTAGCATGGCCCCTGTGATACTTGTTCGGCGGTACAACTACTACAATAGGAACGATACAGAGAAGATTAGCATGGCCCCTGTGATACTTGTTCGGCGGTACAACTACTACAATAGGAATGATACAGAGAAGATTAGCATGGCCCCTGTGATACTTGTTCGGCGGTACAACTACTACAATAGGAAGGATACAGAGAAGATTAGCATGGCCCCTGTGATACTTGTTCGGCGGTACAACTACTACAATAGGAAGGATACAGAGAAGATTAGCATGGCCCCTGTGATACTTGTTCGGCGGTACAACTACTACAATAGGAACGATACAGAGAAGATTAGCATGGCCCCTGTGATACTTGTTCGGCGGTACAACTACTACAATAGGAACGATACAGAGAAGATTAGCATGGCCCCTGTGATACTTGTTCGGCGGTACAACTACTACAATAGGAAGGATACAGAGAAGATTAGCATGGCCCCTGTGATACTTGTTCGGCGGTACAACTACTACAATAGGAACGATACAGAGAAGATTAGCATGGCCCCTGTGATACTTGTTCGGCGGTACAACTACTACAATAGGAAGGATACAGAGAAGATTAGCATGGCCCCTGTGATACTTGTTCGGCGGTACAACTACTACAATAGGAAGGATACAGAGAAGATTAGCATGGCCCCTGTGATACTTGTTCGGCGGTACAACTACTACAATAGGAAGGATACAGAGAAGATTAGCATGGCCCCTGTGATACTTGTTCGGCGGTACAACTACTACAATAGGAACGATACAGAGAATATTAGCATGGCCCCTGTGATACTTGTTCGGCGGTACAACTACTACAATAGGAAGGATACAGAGAAGATTAGAATGGCCCCTGTGATACTTGTTCGGCGGTACAACTACTACAATAGGAACGATACAGAGAATATTAGCATGGCCCCTGTGATACTTGTTCGGCGGTACAACTACTACAATAGGAAGGATACAGAGAAGATTAGCATGGCCCCTGTGATACTTGTTCGGCGGTACAACTACTACAATAGGAACGATACAGAGAAGATTAGCATGGCCCCTGTGATACTTGTTCGGCGGTACAACTACTACAATAGGAAGGATACAGAGAAGATTAGCATGGCCCCTGTGATACTTGTTCGGCGGTACAACTACTACAATAGGAACGATACAGAGAAGATTAGCATGGCCCCTGTGATACTTGTTCGGCGGTACAACTACTACAATAGGAAGGATACAGAGAAGATTAGCATGGCCCCTGTGATACTTGTTCGGCGGTACAACTACTACAATAGGAGGATACAGAGAAGATTAGCATGGCCCCTGTGATACTTGTTCGGCGGTACAACTACTACAATAGGAAGGATACAGAGAAGATTAGCATGGCCCCTGTGATACTTGTTCGGCGGTACAACTACTACAATAGGAAGGATACAGAGAAGATTAGCATGGCCCCTGTGATACTTGTTCGGCGGTACAACTACTACAATAGGAAGGATACAGAGAAGATTAGCATGGCCCCTGTGATACTTGTTCGGCGGTACAACTACTACAATAGGAACGATACAGAGAAGATTAGCATGGCCCCTGTGATACTTGTTCGGCGGTACAACTACTACAATAGGAAGGATACAGAGAAGATTAGCATGGCCCCTGTGATACTTGTTCGGCGGTACAACTACTACAATAGGAAGGATACAGAGAAGATTAGCATGGCCCCTGTGATACTTGTTCGGCGGTACAACTACTATAATAGGAACGATACAGAGAAGATTAGCATGGCCCCTGTGATACCAGTTCGGCGGTACAACTACTACAATAGGAACGATACAGAGAAGATTAGCGTGACCCCTGTGATACTTGTTCGGCGGTACAACTACTACAATAGGAACGATACAGAGAAGATTAGCGTGGCCCCTGTGATACTTGTTCGGCGGTACAACTACTACAATAGGAACGATACCAGAGAAGATTAGCATGGCCCCTGTGATACTTGTTCGGCGGTACAACTACTACAATAGGAACGATACACAGAGAAGATTAGCATGGCCCCTGTGATACTTGTTCGGCGGTACAACTACTACAATAGGAACGATACAGAGAATATTAGCATGGCCCCTGTGATACTTGTTCGGCGGTACAACTACTACAATAGGAACGATACAGAGAATATTAGCATGGCCCCTGTGATACCAGTTCGGCGGTACAACTACTACAATAGGAAGGATACAGAGAAGATTAGCATGGCCCCTGTGATACCAGTTCGGCGGTACAACTACTACAATAGGAAGGATACAGAGAAGATTAGCATGGCCCCTGTGATACCAGTTCGGCGGTACAACTACTACAATAGGAAGGATACAGAGAAGATTAGCATGGCCCCTGTGATACCAGTTCGGCGGTACAACTACTACAATAGGAACGATACAGAGAAGATTAGCGTGACCCCTGTGATACCAGTTCGGCGGTACAACTACTACAATAGGAACGATACAGAGAAGATTAGCGTGACCCCTGTTATACTTGTTCGGCGGTACAACTACTACAATAGGAACGATACACAGAGAAGATTAGCATGGCCCCTGTGATACCTGTTCGGTGGTACAACTACTACAATAGGAACGATACAGAGAAGATTAGCATGGCCCCTGTGATACCAGTTCGGCGGTACAACTACTACTATAGGAACGATACAGAGAAGATTAGCATGGCCCCTGTGATACTTGTTCGGCGGTACAACTACTACAATAGGAAGGATACAGAGAAGATTAGCATGGCCCCTGTGATACCAGTTCGGCGGTACAACTACTACAATAGGAAGGATACAGAGAAGATTAGCATGGACCCCTGTGATACTTGTTCGGCGGTACAACTACTACAATAGGAACGATACAGAGAAGATTAGCATGGCCCCTGTGATACTTGTTCGGCGGTACAACTACTACAATAGGAAGGATACAGAGAAGATTAGCATGGCCCCTGTGATACTTGTTCGGCGGTACAACTACTACAATAGGAAGGATACAGAGAAGATTAGCATGGCCCCTGTGATACTTGTTCGGCGGTACAACTACTACAATAGGAACGATACAGAGAAGATTAGCATGGCCCCTGTGATACTTGTTCGGCGGTACAACTACTACAATAGGAAGGATACAGAGAAGATTAGCATGGCCCCTGTGATACTTGTTCGGCGGTACAACTACTACAATAGGAACGATACAGAGAAGATTAGCATGGCCCCTGTGATACCTGTTCGGCGGTACAACTACTACAATAGGAAGGATACAGAGAAGATTAGCATGGCCCCTGTGATACTTGTTCGGCGGTACAACTACTACAATAGGAACGATACAGAGAAGATTAGCATGGCCCCTGTGATACTTGTTCGGCGGTACAACTACTACAATAGGAAGGATACAGAGAAGATTAGCATGGCCCCTGTGATACTTGTTCGGCGGTACAACTACTACAATAGGAAGGATACAGAGAAGATTAGCATGGCCCCTGTGATACTTGTTCGGCGGTACAACTACTACAATAGGAAGGATACAGAGAAGATTAGCATGGCCCCTGTGATACTTGTTCGGCGGTACAACTACTACAATAGGAACGATACAGAGAAGATTAGCATGGCCCCTGTGATACTTGTTCGGCGGTACAACTACTACAATAGGAAGGATACAGAGAAGATTAGCATGGCCCCTGTGATACTTGTTCGGCGGTACAACTACTACAATAGGAACGATACAGAGAAGATTAGCATGGCCCTGTGATACTTGTTCGGCGGTACAACTACTACAATAGGAAGGATACAGAGAAGATTAGCATGGCCCCTGTGATACTTGTTCGGCGGTACAACTACTACAATAGGAAGGATACAGAGAAGATTAGCATGGCCTCTGTGATACTTGTTCGGCGGTACAACTACTACAATAGGAAGGATACAGAGAAGATTAGCATGGCCCTGTGATACTTGTTCGGCGGTACAACTACTACAATAGGAACGATACAGAGAAGATTAGCATGGCCCCTGTGATACTTGTTCGGCGGTACAACTACTACAATAGGAAGGATACAGAGAAGATTAGCATGGCCCCTGTGATACTTGTTCGGCGGTACAACTTCTACAATAGGAAGGATACAGAGAAGATTAGCATGGCCCCTGTGATACTTCTTCGGCGGTACAACTACTACAATAGGAACGATACAGAGAATATTAGCATGGCCCCTGTGATACTTGTTCGGCGGTACAACTACTACAATAGGAAGGATACAGAGAAGATTAGCATGGCCCCTGTGATACTTGTTCGGCGGTACAACTACTACAATAGGAAGGATACAGAGAAGATTAGCATGGCCCCTGTGATACTTGTTCGGCGGTACAACTACTACAATAGGAACGATACAGAGAAGATTAGCATGGCCCCTGTGATACTTGTTCGGCGGTACAACTACTACAATAGGAAGGATACAGAGAAGATTAGCATGGCCCCTGTGATACTTGTTCGGCGGTACAACTACTACAATAGGAGGATACAGAGAAGATTAGCATGGCCCCTGTGATACTTGTTCGGCGGTACAACTACTACAATAGGAAGGATACAGAGAAGATTAGCATGGCCCCTGTGATACTTGTTCGGCGGTACAACTACTACAATAGGAAGGATACAGAGAAGATTAGCATGGCCCCTGTGATACTTGTTCGGCGGTACAACTACTACAATAGGAAGGATACAGAGAAGATTAGCATGGCCCCTGTGATACTTGTTCGGCGGTACAACTACTACAATAGGAAGGATACAGAGAAGATTAGCATGGCCCCTGTGATACTTGTTCGGCGGTACAACTACTACAATAGGAACGATACAGAGAAGATTAGCATGGCCCCTGTGATACTTGTTCGGCGGTACAACTACTACAATAGGAAGGATACAGAGAAGATTAGCATGGCCCCTGTGATACTTGTTCGGCGGTACAACTACTACAATAGGAAGGATACAGAGAAGATTAGCATGGCCCCTGTGATACTTGTTCGGCGGTACAACTACTATAATAGGAACGATACAGAGAAGATTAGCATGGCCCCTGTGATACTTGTTCGGCGGTACAACTACTATAATAGGAACGATACAGAGAAGATTAGCATGGCCCCTGTGATACCAGTTCGGCGGTACAACTACTACAATAGGAACGATACAGAGAAGATTAGCGTGACCCCTGTGATACTTGTTCGGCGGTACAACTACTACAATAGGAACGATACAGAGAAGATTAGCATGGCCTCTGTGATACTTGTTCGGCGGTACAACTACTACAATAGGAACGATACAGAGAAGATTAGCATGGCCCCTGTGATACTTGTTCGGCGGTACAACTACTACAATAGGAACGATACAGAGAATATTAGCATGGCCCCTGTGATACTTGTTCGGCGGTACAACTACTACAATAGGAACGATACAGAGAATATTAGCATGGCCCCTGTGATACCAGTTCGGCGGTACAACTACTACAATAGGAAGGATACAGAGAAGATTAGCATGGCCCCTGTGATACCAGTTCGGCGGTACAACTACTACAATAGGAAGGATACAGAGAAGATTAGCATGGCCCCTGTGATACCAGTTCGGCGGTACAACTACTACAATAGGAACGATACAGAGAAGATTAGCGTGACCCCTGTGATACTTGTTCGGCGGTACAACTACTATAATAGGAACGATACAGAGAAGATTAGCATGGCACCTGTTATACTTGTTCGGCGGTACAACTACTACAATAGGAACGATACACAGAGAAGATTAGCATGGCCCCTGTGATACCTGTTCGGTGGTACAACTACTACAATAGGAACGATACAGAGAAGATTAGCATGGCCCCTGTGATACCAGTTCGGCGGTACAACTACTACTATAGGAACGATACAGAGAAGATTAGCATGGCCCCTGTGATACTTGTTCGGCGGTACAACTACTACAATAGGAAGGATACAGAGAAGATTAGCATGGCCCCTGTGATACCAGTTCGGCGGTACAACTACTACAATAGGAACGATACACAGAGAAGATTAGCATGGCCCCTGTGATACTTGTTCGGTGGTACAACTACTACAATAGGAACGATACACAGAGAAGATTAGCATGGCCCCTGTGATACCAGTTCGGCGGTACAACTACTACAATAGGAACGATACAGAGAAGATTAGCATGACCCCTGTGATACTTGTTCGGCGGTACAACTACTACAATAGGAACGATACAGAGAAGATTAGCATGGCCCCTGTGATACTTGTTCGGCGGTACAACTACTACAATAGGAACGATACAGAGAAGATTAGCATGGCCCCTGTGATACCAGTTCGGCGGTACAACTACTACAATAGGAACGATATAGAGAATATTAGCATGGCCCCTGTGATACCAGTTCGGCGGTACAACTACTACAATAGGAACGATATAGAGAAGATTAGCATGGCCCCTGTGATACTTGTTCGGTGGTACAACTACTACAATAGGAAGGATACAGAGAAGATTAGCATGGCCCCTGTGATACTTGTTCGGCGGTACAACTACTACAATAGGAACGATACAGAGAAGATTAGCGTGACCCTGTGATACTTGTTCGGCGGTACAACTACTATAATAGGAACGATACAGAGAAGATTAGCTTGGCCCCTGTGATACTTGTTCGGTGGTACAACTACTACAATAGGAACAATACAGAGAAGATTAGCATGGCCCCTGTGATACTTGTTCGGCGGTACAACTACTACAATAGGAACGATACAGAGAAGATTAGCATGGCCCCTGTGATACTTGTTCAGTGGTACAACTACTACAATAGGAACGATACACAGAGAAGATTAGCATGGCCCCTGTGATACCAGTTCGGCGGTACAACTACTACAATAAGAACGATACAGAGAAGATTAGCATGGCCCCTGTGATACCAGTTAGGCGGTACAACTACTACAATAGGAACGATACAGAGAAGATTAGCATGACCCCTGTGATACCAGGTCGGTGGTACAACTATTACAATAGGAAGGATACAGAGAAGATTAGCATGGCCCCTGTGATACCAGTTCGGCGGTACAACTACTACAATAGGAAGGATACAGAGAACATTAGCATGGCCCCTGTGATACCAGTTCGGCGGTACAACTACTACAATAGGAACGATATAGAGAATATTAGCATGGCCCCTGTGATACCAGTTCGGCGGTACAACTACTACAATAGGAACGATACAGAGAAGATTAGCATGGCCCCTGTGATACTTGTTCGGCGGTACAACTACTACAATAGGAACGATATAGAGAAGATTAGCATGGCCCCCGTGATACCAGTTCGGCGGTACAACTACTACAATAGGAACGATATAGAGAAGATTAGCATGGCCCCTGTGATACCAGTTCGGCGGTACAACTACTACAATAGGAAGGATACAGAGAATATTAGCATGGCCCCTGTGATACCAGTTCGGTGGTACAACTACTACAATAGGAACGATACACAGAGAATATTAGCATGGCCCCTGCGCAAGGATGACAGGCAAAGTCGTGAAGTGTTCTCTCTCTCTCTCCACTTTCCAGGCACCAGATAGGGATTGTTCCTTCCTAGGAGATGGGGACCTTATAGTAAGTTCACATTCCTCCAGTACTTTAAGGGGGAAGATGGCATATACATAACATATTTTCCATATAAACAATAAATGAATGTTTACACACAAATAGCTTTTACTGATATGAATATGAAATTCGATTGAAATGGTGAATTTGGACGTGGAAGCAAATAGATTAATAGAAATGAAAAGTTCACACAAGTGTGTGATGATTCAAACTAGGTTCAATTTTGTATGGAACAATTGATTTCTATCTTGTCTAATGTCCATGGGGGGATTCACAATCCTAACTGTGATTTTTTTTTATATGGTTCTAATAGTTTATTGTAACAACACACTGCCTCCTAAAATAACTTTCTTTCTTTATTTTAAATATCTCTCAAGCTTTCGGGTATCGCAAGCCCTTCTACAGGAATATAAAACTCTAATAGTTTATCCTCATCAGATTACATGAGCTCTTTCGGAAGTAAAGTTACACACCTCCAAGCTGTTCGACCACTGGGAAACACTCGATAAAACCAACAAACTAAGGTAACTGGCATACTGACTACAATACTCGGTCTCTCCAATTAGGTCTGAAGGGATAAATGATAACAAAAACAACTTTGAATTTCCAAAATTTTGAAAAGTTATTTAAAATATATTGTTGCATCATGGTTAATGCGCGTATTTTCGAAATTATTTATACTATTATCTCTTATATATATAAAAGTCAATTCCTGTCTGTCTGTCTGTTTCGCGATAAACTCAAAAACTACTGAACAATTGGTTCCAAATTTTGCATGTCGCTTTTTATAACCTGAGGAAAATTTTTGGCTACATTTTGCTTATTATTTTTGGCTATTTCTTTTTTTAATTTGAAGAACTATTTTTTTACGCGGACTAATCCGGAATGGAATGAATACCTAAATATGGCCATTTTTATAGAGCATCGGTGGCTTAGTGGTAGAATGCTCGCCTGCCACGCGGGCGGCCCGGGTTCGATTCCCGGCCGATGCATTTTTTTTTTTACAATTTTTAAAAACTAATTTATAAAAAATATAATATAAATATATACTATTATATCAACTATATGAATTAAATCAAATACCTAAACACTAATCTCTATATATATAAAGTCAATTTCTGTCTGTCTGTCTGTTTCGCGATAAACTCAAAAACTACTGAACCAATTGGTTCATTTAGAAAAATGTTAATGTCCAACATTTCTGCAGTAAAAAAAAATCAAAAGGCAACTATCGTATTTCTATATTTAGGTATTCATTCCATTCCGGATTAGTCCGCGTAAAAAAATAGTTCTTCAAATAAAACATTTAATCGGGTAAACCCGGGCGTTGCCCGGGTCATTCGTCTAGTTTTCTATATATTTCATATTGAAATTTTATATTTATTTATTTTATAAAACATAATAATATTATGAAATATTATGTACACTATAAAATCATTTGTATTTTGATACACTGAATACCCAACCTGCTTTAAACTTTGATGTGATAAATAAAGAGATATTCTAGGTGCTACCTAAAGATATAGTTGTCTTATTATGACTGGTTTAACCTTGTAGGATGGTTGAGACACGTTCTGGAAAGATGCAAGACCCATCTGAGGAAAGAGTCAAGACTGAAGAATCTGCCAAACCGCAGCCTGTTGCAACCATTCAAGACTAAAAAAAGACCACAATAAAGGTATTGATTGATTATATTTAAGTTTTTAGTATATTTAGATATTTATAGTTGTATTTTTTTTTTTTTCATTTGTTTTATTGGCTCGGTGCTTGCTGCAATAATCGTTCACAGCGCTGAAAACAAGGATTACAATGATAATTTATATAAAACTCAAGATTTACTGAGTCTGTTCAGATAGAGTTTGGACCATAGCGTAGCTAATTTTTATAGAGAGGTCTAAGTTATATGCTGGAGAATATATATTTAAGGGGTCCGCAAACTCTGCGGCTCTTTGGATGTGAAGCTGCGTGTAGTCTTCGCAAAAATAAAAACTTTATTTATACAAGTACTATTTATTGTTGGCAAGAAAACATTTTATGGCTCTTTAAGATCTTTAAAATTTTGTAAATTGTAATTTTTGACTCTTCTGACTCAAAAGGTTGCCGACCCCTCTGATCACACTTCATCTATTGAGAAAAAGATGGTATCAATGAAGAATTATGATAATGATATACTCCAATACATAATGATGATAAAATCATCTTTTTGTTGTTGTTCTGTGTTTGTAGAGCGCGCACACACTCGTCTAGATTATAAATAAAATTTAAAATATATAGTTCAATTTAGGTTACAGTATATAACATACATTAATTGACAAAGAACCAACTAAGAAAAATTATGTTGTACTTTTAATTAAGATCATTCTCTATATACAGTCGAAATTAGATAATTCGAAACCCAAGGGACCAAAAAAAAATCGAATTATCCAAAAATTCGAATTAAAAACGGGAATTTTATTTATAGGAAATTCTAGGGAGCAAGATAAATATTTGAATTAAAGAGGTTTTCGAATTAAAGAGGTTCAATAGGAGCTCCATCTATTATTTCTTCCTGTGGTGAATCTGTATAAGACCGGTGATCTTAATAAAGCTTTGTGTGTGTGTGGGAATTAAAAACGTTCGAATTATCCAAGAGTTCTACTGTATTATATATTATAGACAAACGCACGGATTGCATTATAATCGAAGAGAAATGAGGAAATTAATTTATGCAAAGAATTATATTAATATAATAAATAGATCGTATTATTTTTATATAAAATATCATTTCTTGATTTAAAAAAAAATGAATTCCTAAAGAAAGAAAAAATGCTTTATGGATTAACCCCAAAAGATCCCCAAACTATTACATACCAAACTATTGCAACTTCCTGTAAAACGGGTCTTGTCAAAGGTAGCAATCAGTATGAAATTTCCACAATGTTCATAGAGATGTTGAAGTAAATCACTTTCATTCGATAATTTTACGACAAATTATAGGTTTCTACAATCGACTCAAGTTGATTGGACCTTGCATAGTTGGCTGCATATCGTAGGTATGAATACGACAACGTA
>CP092872.1:63676196-63717413 GCA_030710605.1 Cordylochernes scorpioides
GATAGTGATCTTAATTCCACAGGGCTGGTCCATTGGTATCCTTTCTGACCTAATGAGGTAGTCGCAAACGATTGAGGCGACTTCAGCATCAATACTCTGGGCAGCCAAACACCCAAGATAGTGGACATTGCGACTGCTGTGATAGAGATGTATGGAGACATCTGAGGCTCTTTATTGGACACGACAACAACATAAAATTGACATGTACCCAGAGCAGCAGCTTTACACACCCAAGATAGTGGATATTGCGACTGCTGTGATAGAGATGTATGGAGACATCTGAGGCTCTTCATTGGACACGACAACAACAACACATTTTATGCAATCCCCTAAAAAACCAGTGATTTGAAGCGATCTTTTTGAAGGAGTCTTGATTATAGATTTAAATGATATTAATTTCGAGATTTCAGAATTTAAAGCAGAAGCCTTTACCTCAATCTTCTTCTTCTTCTTCTTTCTTATCTCCACTCAATCATATTAAGGTATCAAGCTTGTAAAGCACCTCAATATAATATACTACCTTCATCGCAAGGTGATATCCTATTCCATACCTACGATATGCAGCCAACTATGTAAGGTCCAATCAACTTGAGTCGATTGTAGAAACCTATAATTTGTCGTAAAATTATCGAATGAAAGTGATTTACTTCAACATCTCTATGAACATTGTGGAAATTTCATACTGATTGCTACCTTTGACAAGACCCGTTTTACAGGAAGTTGCAATAGTTTGGTATGTAATAGTTGGGGATCTTTTGGGGGTTAATCCATAAAGCATTTTTCTTTTTTCTTTAAGAATTAATTTTTTTTTTTAAATCAAGAGTTGACATTTCATATAAAAATAATACGATCTATTTATTATATTAATAATTCTTTGCATAAATTAATTTCCTCATTTCTCTACGATTAAAATGCAATCCGTGCGTTTGTCTATAATTTATAATACAGTAGAAATCTTGGATATTTTGAACGTTTTTAATTTACACACACACATAAAGCTTTATTAAGACCACCGGTCTTATACAGATTCACCACAGGAAGAAATAATAGATAGAGCTCCTATTGAACCTCTTTAATTCACACACACACAAAACTTTATTAAGACCACCGGTCTTATACAGATTCACCACAGGAAGAAATAATAGATAGAGCTCCTATTGAATCTCTTTAATTCACACACACAAAACTTTATTAAGACCACCGGTCTTATACAGATTCACCACAGGAAGAAATAATAGATAGAGCTCCTATTGAATCTCTTTAATTCACACACACAAAACTTTATTAAGACCACCGGTCTTATACAGATTCACCACAGGAAGAAATAATAGATAGAGCTCCTATTGAACCTCTTTAATTCACACACACACACAAAGCTTTATTAAGACCACCGGTCTTATACAGATTCACCACAGGAAGAAATAATAGATAGAGCTCCTATTGAACCTCTTTAATTCACACACACACAAAACTTTATTAAGACCACCGGTCTTATACAGATTCACCACAGGAAGAAATAATAGATAGAGCTCCTATTGAACCTCTTTAATTCACACACACACACAAAGCTTTATTAAGACCACTGTCTTATACAGATTCACCACAGGAAGAAATAATAGATAGAGCTCCTATTGAACCTCTTTAATTCACACACACACACAAAGCTTTATTAAGACCACTGTCTTATACAGATTTACCACAGGAAGAAATAATAGATAGAGCTCCTATTGAATATCTTTAATTCGAAAACCTCTTTAATTCAAATATTTATCTTGCTCCCTAGAATTTCCTATAAATAGAATTTCCGTTTTTAATTCGAATTTTTGGATAATTCTATTTTTTTTGGTCCCTTGGGTTTCGAATTATCCAATTTCGACTGTATATAGAAAATGATCTTAATTAAAAGTACAATATAATTTTCCCTAGTTGGTTCTTTGTCAATTAATGTATGTTATATACGGGAACCTAAATTGAACTATATATTTTAAATTTTATTTATAATCCAGACGAGTGTGCGCGTTCTCTACAAACACAGAACAACAACAAAATGATTTTATCATCATTATGTTGAGGAGTATATCATTATCATCATTCTCATTGATACCATCTTTTTCTCAATAGATGAAGTGTGATCAGGGGTTGGCAACCTTTTGAGTCAGAAGAGTCAAAAATTACAATTAACAAGATTTTAAAGTTTTAAAGAGCCACAAAATGTTTTCTCGCCAATAATAAATAATATTCGTATAAATATAGTTTTTATTCACATCCAAAGAGCCGCATGTGGCTCACGAGCCGCAGGTTACCGACCCCTTAGATATATATTCTCCAGCATATAACTTAGACCTCTCTATAAAAATTAGCTACGCTATGGTCCAAATTCTATCTGAACAAACTCAGTAAATCTTGAGTTTTATATAACTTATCATTGTAATCCTTGTTTTCAGCGCCGTGAACGATTATTGCAGCAGGGCACCGAGCCAATAAAACAAATGAAAAAAAAAAAAAAAAAACTAAATATCTAAATATACTAAATACTTAAATATAATCAATCAATCAATACCCTTTTTAGTCTTATATAATTTTAGATACCTTCTCAAAAATTTTGAAAATTCAAAGTTGTTTTTGTTATCATTTATCCCTTCAGACCTAATTGGAGAGATCGTGTCTTGTGTAGGCAGTATGCCAGTTACCTTAATTTGTTGGTTTTATCCAGTGTTTCCCAGTGGTCGAACAGCTTGGAGGTGTGTAACTTGACTCCAGAAAGAGCTCATGTAATCTGATCAGGATAAATTATTAGAGTTATATATTCCTGTAGAAGGGTTTGCGATACCCGAAAGCTTGAGGGATATTTTAAATAAAACAAGAAAGTTATTTTAGGAGATAATGTGTTGTTCCAATAAACTATTAGAACCATAAAAAATATAAACCACAGTTAGAATTGTGTATCCACCCATGGACATTAGATCAGATAGAAATCAATTGATCCATATGAAATTAAATTTAGTTTGAATAAGCACACACTAGTGTATGAACTTTTAATTTCTATTAATCTATTTACTTCCACGTCCAAATTCACCATTTTAATCGAATTTCATATTCATATCAATAAAATCTTTTTGATTGTAAACATTCATTTGTCGTTTATATGGAAAATATGTTATGTATATGCCATCTCTTCCCCCTTAAAGTACTGGAGGAATGTGAACTTACTATAAGGTCCCCATCTCGGTGCCTGGAAAGTGGAGAGAGAGAGAGAACACTTCACGACTTTGCCTGTCATCCTTGCGCAGGGGCCATGCTAATATTCTCTGTGCATCGTTCCTATTGTAGTAGTTGTACCACCGAACAAGTATCACAGGAGCCATGCTAATATTCTCTGTGCATCGTTCCTATTGTAGTAGTTGTACTACCGAACAAGTATCACAGGAGCCATGCTAATATTCTCTGTGTATCGTTCCTATTGTAGTAGTTGTACCACCGAACAAGTATCACAGGAGCCATGCTAATATTCTCTGTGTATCGTTCCTATTGTAGTAGTTGTACCGCCGAACAGGTATCACAGGGGCCATGCTAATCTTCTCTGTATCGTTCCTATTGTAGTAATTGTACCGCAGAACAAGTGTCACAGAGGCCATGCTAATATTCTCTGTATCGTACCTATTGTAGTAATTGTACCGCCGAACAAGTATCAGAGGGGCCATGCTAATATTCTCTGTATCGTTCCTATTGTAGTAGTTGTACCGCCGAACAAGTATCACAGGGGCCATGCTAATATTCTCTGTTTCCTTCCTATTGTAGTAGTTGTACCGCCGAACAAGTATCGCAGGGGCCATGCTAATCTTCTCAGTATCCTTCCTATTGTAATAGTTGTACCGCCGAACAAGTATCACAGGGGCCATGCTAATCTTCTCAGTATCCTTCCTATTGTAGTAGTTGTACCGCCGAACAAGTATCACAGGGGCCATGCTAATCTTCTCAGTATCCTTCCTATTGTAGTAGTTGTACCGCCGAACTGGTAACGAAGGGACGATGCTAATCTTCTCAGTATCCTTCCTATTGTAGTAGTTGTACCGCCGAACAAGTATCACAGGGGCCATGCTAATCTTCTCAGTATCCTTCCTATTGTAGTAGTTGTACCGCCGAACAAGTATCGCAGGGGCCATGCTAATCTTTTCTGTATCGTTCCTATTGTAGTAGTTTTACCGCCGAACTGGTATCACAGGGGCCATGCTATTCTTCTCTGTATCGTTCCTATTGTAGTAGTTGTACCGCCGAACTGGTATCACAGGGGCCATGCTATTCTTCTCTGTATCGTTCCTATTGTAGTAGTTTTACCGCCGAACTGGTAACGAAGGGACGATGCTAATCTTCTCTGTATCGTTCCTATTGTAGTAGTTGTACCGCCGAATAAGTATCACAGGGGCCATGTTAATCTTCTCTGTATCGTTTCTATTGAAGTAGTTGTACCGCCGAACAAGTATCACAGGGGCCATGCTATTCTTCTCTGTATCGTTCCTATTGTAGTAGTTGTACCGCCGAACAAGTATCACAGGGGCCATGCTAATATTCTCTGTTTCCTTCCTATTGTAGTAGTTGTACCGCCGAACAAGTATCACAGGGGCCATGCTAATCTTCTCAGTATCCTTCCTATTGTAGTAGTTGTACCGCCGAACTGTTATCACAGGGGCCATGCTAATCTTCTCTGTATCGTTCCTATTGTAGTAGTTGTACCGCCGAACAAGTATCACAGGGGCCATGCTAATCTTCTCAGTATCCTTCCTATTGTAGTAGTTGTACCGCCGAACTGGTATCACAGGGGCCATGCTATTCTTCTCTGTATCGTTCCTATTGTAGTAGTTGTACCGCCGAACTGGTAACGAAGGGACGATGCTAATCTTCTCTGTATCGTTCCTATTGTAGTAGTTGTACCGCCGAACAAGTATTACAGGGGCCATGCTATTATTTTCTGTATCGTTCCTATTGTAGTAGTTGTACCGCCGAACAAGTATCACAGGGGCCATGCTATTCTTCTCTGTATCGTTCCTATTGTAGTAGTTGTACAGCCGAACAAGTATCACAGGGGCCATGCTATTCTTCTCTGTATCGTTCCTATTGTAGTAGTTGTACCGCCGAACAAGTATCACAGGGGCCATGCTATTCTTCTCTGTATCGTTCCTATTGTAGTAGTTTTACCGCCGAACTGGTATCACAGGGGGCATGCTAATCTTCTCTGTTTCCTTCCTATTGTAGTAGTTGTACCGCCGAACAAGTATCACAGGGGCCATGCTATTCTTCTCTGTATCGTTCCTATTGTAGTAGTTTTACCGCCGAACTGGTATCACAGGGGCCATGCTATTCTTCTCTGTATCGTTCCTATTGTAGTAGTTGTACCGCCGAACTGGTATCACAGGGGCCATGCTATTCTTCTCTGTATCGTGCCTATTGTAGTAGTTGTACCGCCGAACTGGTATCACAGGGGCCATGTTAATCTTCTCTGTATCGTTTCTATTGAAGTAGTTGTACCGCCGAACAAGTATCACAGGGGCCATGCTATTCTTCTCTGTATCGTTCCTATTGTAGTAGTTGTACCGCCGAACAAGTATCACAGGGGCCATGCTAATATTCTCTGTTTCCTTCCTATTGTAGTAGTTGTACCGCCGAACAAGTATCACAGGGGCCATGCTAATCTTCTCAGTATCCTTCCTATTGTAGTAGTTGTACCGCCGAACTGTTATCACAGGGGCCATGCTAATCTTCTCTGTATCGTTCCTATTGTAGTAGTTGTACCGCCGAACAAGTATCACAGGGGCCATGCTAATCTTCTCAGTATCCTTCCTATTGTAGTAGTTGTACCGCCGAACTGGTATCACAGGGGCCATGCTATTCTTCTCTGTATCGTTCCTATTGTAGTAGTTGTACCGCCGAACTGGTAACGAAGGGACGATGCTAATCTTCTCTGTATCGTTCCTATTGTAGTAGTTGTACCGCCGAACAAGTATTACAGGGGCCATGCTATTATTTTCTGTATCGTTCCTATTGTAGTAGTTGTACCGCCGAACAAGTATCACAGGGGCCATGCTATTCTTCTCTGTATCGTTCCTATTGTAGTATTTGTACAGCCGAACAAGTATCACAGGGGCCATGCTATTCTTCTCTGTATCGTTCCTATTGTAGTAGTTGTACCGCCGAACAAGTATCACAGGGGCCATGCTATTCTTCTCTGTATCGTTCCTATTGTAGTAGTTGTACCGCCGAACAAGTATCACAGGGGCCATGCTATTCTTCTCTGTATCGTTCCTATTGTAGTAGTTTTACCGCCGAACTGGTATCACAGGGGGCATGCTAATCTTCTCTGTTTCCTTCCTATTGTAGTAGTTGTACCGCCGAACAAGTATCACAGGGGCCATGCTATTCTTCTCTGTATCGTTCCTATTGTAGTAGTTTTACCGCCGAACTGGTATCACAGGGGGCATGCTAATCTTCTCTGTTTCCTTCCTATTGTAGTAGTTGTACCGCCGAACAAGTATCACAGGGGCCATGCTATTCTTCTCTGTATCGTTCCTATTGTAGTAGTTTTACCGCCGAACTGGTATCACAGGGGCCATGCTATTCTTCTCTGTATCGTTCCTATTGTAGTAGTTGTACCGCCGAACTGGTATCACAGGGGCCATGCTATTCTTCTCTGTATCGTGCCTATTGTAGTAGTTGTACCGCCGAACTGGTATCACAGGGGCCATGTTAATCTTCTCTGTATCGTTTCTATTGAAGTAGTTGTACCGCCGAACAAGTATCACAGGGGCCATGCTATTCTTCTCTGTATCGTTCCTATTGTAGTAGTTGTACCGCCGAACAAGTATCACAGGGGCCATGCTAATATTCTCTGTTTCCTTCCTATTGTAGTAGTTGTACCGCCGAACAAGTATCACAGGGGCCATGCTAATCTTCTCAGTATCCTTCCTATTGTAGTAGTTGTACCGCCGAACTGTTATCACAGGGGCCATGCTAATCTTCTCTGTATCGTTCCTATTGTAGTAGTTGTACCGCCGAACAAGTATCACAGGGGCCATGCTAATCTTCTCAGTATCCTTCCTATTGTAGTAGTTGTACCGCCGAACTGGTATCACAGGGGCCATGCTATTCTTCTCTGTATCGTTCCTATTGTAGTAGTTGTACCGCCGAACTGGTAACGAAGGGACGATGATAATCTTCTCTGTATCGTTCCTATTGTAGTAGTTGTACCGCCGAACAAGTATTACAGGGGCCATGCTATTATTTTCTGTATCGTTCCTATTGTAGTAGTTGTACCGCCGAACAAGTATCACAGGGGCCATGCTATTCTTCTCTGTATCGTTCCTATTGTAGTAGTTGTACAGCCGAATAAGTATCACAGGGGCCATGCTATTCTTCTCTGTATCGTTCCTATTGTAGTAGTTGTACCGCCGAACAAGTATCACAGGGGCCATGCTATTCTTCTCTGTATCGTTCCTATTGTAGTAGTTGTACCGCCGAACAAGTATCACAGGGGCCATGCTATTCTTCTCTGTATCGTTCCTATTGTAGTAGTTTTACCGCCGAACTGGTATCACAGGGGGCATGCTAATCTTCTCTGTTTCCTTCCTATTGTAGTAGTTGTACCGCCGAACAAGTATCACAGGGGCCATGCTATTCTTCTCTGTATCGTTCCTATTGTAGTAGTTTTACCGCCGAACTGGTATCACAGGGGGCATGCTAATCTTCTCTGTTTCCTTCCTATTGTAGTAGTTGTACCGCCGAACAAGTATCACAGGGGCCATGCTATTCTTCTCTGTATCGTTCCTATTGTAGTAGTTTTACCGCCGAACTGGTATCACAGGGGCCATGCTATTCTTCTCTGTATCGTTCCTATTGTAGTAGTTGTACCGCCGAACTGGTATCACAGGGGCCATGCTATTCTTCTCTGTATCGTGCCTATTGTAGTAGTTGTACCGCCGAACTGGTATCACAGGGGCCATGCTAATATTCTCTGTTTCCTTCCTATTGTAGTAGGTGTACCACCGAACAAGCGTGTATAGAGAGAGATTTAGATTGAAACTGATTTATTAATCGTTCATATAATATTATATAGTGCCAAATTGAAAATTACAGAAAAAAAAAATATGTACATTAACATTAGACACGAGCCTTCTCTGAAGGTACGTCTGGACATTGTCAAATCGTCCCTACAACTGCAAACTATCGAATGTGAAAAATTCAATTTTGAAGGAGAGAGAAATGAAGAGACCATGTGGCCTACCCTCAGTAGAGGAAGGCATTGAAGGAGGGAGAAATGAAGAGACCATGTCATGGTCTCTTCATTTCTCCCTCCTTCAATGCCTTCCTCTACTGAGGGTAGGCCACATGGTCTCTTCATTTCTCTCTCCTTCAAAATTGAATTTTTCACATTCGATAGTTTGCAGTTGTAGGGACGAAATGTTCAAGACCGCCCTGAGTTCGGAAAGGCCAATGCTTATAAAGGGGTTTTTGTCCCCAACGTGCTCAATTGCATCGCCGAGGAAATCGTACAGAATTTTCCTGTTTCCATAGGAGAGTTCATCGAGGAGTGCTTCTCTGTCAGAGCGGTATAGAACCGCGTCCACTACTTCATCATCATCAACCTCTTCATAGAGAGGGGCCAGAATAGAGTCAGCGTTTAGCTCTAGGAACATATTCTCTACCTGATCCCTCTCCTGAAGGGCCCGAGAGGGAGATAGGTTTTGGGCCACGGAGGTAGTAGACTGGGGTACAGTCATTGTTTGGTCCTCCTTTGCAGGAGCCGCTGATGACTCAGTATTGGTCAGGAATGGCTCTAGTCGTGACGGCAACTGCCTGGTGCTCGGCGCCGGAGCAGGAAACTCGGAGGCTGGAGTCTCGTAGGGACGGACAGGGAAGTTCGCCACGGACGCAAGCGCGGCAGTACTGGAGGAAGTTGAGGGGGTCTGCTTGAAGGGTGCAGACAGTTTCGCAGGTGGTGTAGAGAGGGCGGATTTGTTGAAGGGGGTGGGCTGGGAGGGTGGAGGTGTCAACACCGGTCCACTTCGGGTGCTCTTGGGACAGGTGGCTCACCGATGTCCATGGCGGTGACATCTACTACACCTAACGCCATAGGCGATGTAGGCGGGTGTAGACTCCCCCTTGGAGATGATCACCAGCTTGGCTGGGACCTGGTGAAGTTTGCGTCCTTCATTCAGATGGACGAAGGCCTCCCTGCTGCCGGTGGTCCAGGTGTAGCCGTTACAGGACACCGCTTCATAGGCCAGGGAGACAACCCGGCAGTAAGGTCGCAGGGCTTCAATGATGTCCTCCTCTCTCACTGCTATCGGAAGGTTCCCGAGGATGATCTTCTCCGAATTCCTTCTGTACGGGAATGCCCTGAGGAAGGTGTTGTTGATGGTGAGTCCATTCCCCACCAGGCGCTCCGCCTTCTCAATGCTGGCCAGTCCGACCATAACATGGCCGGACATCTTCATCAGCTGGTAGACGGATCCCTTCCCCAGCAACTCCTCCAAGGCCTTCATATAGTGCACGGGATGGAAGTCCGCGCACCATTCGACATAGCAGCATTGGTCGAACGTTGTTGCTGATGATCTGGCTTTGTTCAGCGCCTGCTGTTGCCTGGTGTTCCCGACGATGGTCACGGACTCCTTCATGGTCCTTCGAAGCTGTCCAGATGATTTTGGAGAGCTAGCGTCCGGCCTCACAATCTGGGCCCGCTGACTTTTAGGGTTAAGCCGTTTCCTTTTTTTTCCGTGTAAAGATTGGAAAGGTTCGGTGTCATTATCCTTTTTCGCGGTCTCAACTTGCTCCGCCCATTTTTCTATTTTTTCCGCGGCCGGATTTACATATCCGCCGTTTTTTAAGAACGAATTTGCGTCGCTCACATCTGAATTCGAAAGATTCTTCGTCGAATCTTTTATCGTCGTTAAATCGACTTGCATATCAGTCACCTCGATGGGAATCATACCATCGTGTAGGTCTTTGTCCTGGCTCTCCGCCAATACCGCATATGGGTTGGAAAGTTCCATCATATTTATTTAATTCGAAAAAAGAATTCAAATCCGTTCTTTTTAGGCTTAATAAAAGAACGTTAAAGAACACGCCACGCCGGCGGGGGTAAGCGGGAGTGCGCGCGCGCACGTGCGTCCACGCCGCTCGAGAGAGAGAGAGAGAGATTTGTGAACTAAATAGGTTACTACGAGGGCCATCCAATAAATAAGTTTCCCTATTTTTTTTTCTGCGAACGAAACGTTGAAAAATTAGTAGTGTAAGAAATGGTCACTAGGATGCGTTGGAAGCGCGTGACCTTCAAAATCACGCTACTCATACGCGCAAGTCTGTAGCACTTCAGTTTCCATGGAGCTACCACTGGTGAACGTGTCCACTTGCGAACTCCGTTCTGTAATTCGTTTTTTCACGGCGAAAAATGAAACTGCGGTCAATATTCATAGCAATTTAGTGTCAGTGTATGGTGAAGGATGTATGAGCATCCAAATGGTTCGCCGATGGCGTTCATGGTTCTTGGAAGGACGGCAAAACGTACATGATGACGAGCGAAGCGGCAGGCCCTTTACTGCTACGGACAATGAAGCCGTTGCTGCTGTTCGGAATGTGGTGGAAGCAGATCGCCGCGTCACCATTGACGAAATAATGATTCGACTGCCTCCTGGAGTCGAAATTGGACGCTCTTCGATTGGAACAATCATGTCAGATGTTTTGAATTTTCGCAAAGTTTGCGCAAGATGGGTCCCGCGTTTGCTCTCGGAAAATCACAAGCAACAACGGATGGAAGCAGCCCGAGCTTTCCTGGAAATGCATTGAAGAGATGGAGATCAACTGTTTTCCCGTATTGTCACTGGAGATGAAAGCTGGGTGCATCATTCAACTCTATAAACAAAACGACAAAGCATGGTGTGGACGAAGCCTGAGGAAAGTGCACCAAAAAAGGCGAAGGTCACAATCTCTGCAGGCAAAGTTATGGCTATCGTCTTTTGGGACTGTAAGGGTGTTTTATTAGTTGATTACCTGCCCCCAAACACTACGGTTAAAGCTGCGAGGTACTGCGAAGTCCTCACTAAACTCAGAGCTGCATTAAAACGGAAACGTCCTGGACTTTTGTTTCGGAAAGTGTTACTCGTCCATGACAATGACAATGCTCGCCCTCACGTAGCTTGAACGACCCAAACGTTGCTGGAAAACTTCAAATGGGAAATTTTCACACATCCACCTTATTTTCTGGATCTTGCCCCAAGCGACTTCCATCTTTTTCCAGCACTCAAGTTGCACCTTGGAGGCAAGCACTTTGCGAATGATGACGAAGTGCAGGCGGAGACGAACCACTGGCTACGAAGACAGGACACGGCTTGGTATAACAGTAGTATCAAAAAATTGCTACAACGGTACCAAAAATGTTTGGACAGAAATGGTGATAATGTAGAGAAGTAGTCTATGAGTTGTATAATGAAAATAAAATAACTGCATAATTGTAAATAATGTTGTTTATTTGTTTAAAAATAGGAAAACTTATTCATTGGATGGCCCTCGTAAATTTTATTAAAAATTACTGACCTTTTTTTTGGTTTCGTGCTTCTTGAGAGGAGGGGCATGATCAGGGGACTAGAAAGCAGTAGAAGTGGGGTTCTGACCCCTAGGACGACGGTGGCGGAAGTAGTCCCGGCATTTCCTCTCACCTAGACGTGGGGCGGCATTTCCCAACCTGGTTGGAGTTCTTAGACGTTGACTCAGCTACTCAGTTCGTTTTATATCCTCTCCCACTTTTTATATGAAGATTCAATGTCGTGATGTCTTAGGAAACCTCTGCAGTTTGTGAGAGATACTTTTTTATTGCTATTTTATTCCTAATAACATCTACCCATGCTAATACTCTAGTGGACTTTCCTGGTAAAAAAAATCCTCACTATTTTAAATTGAAGATCTCTTAGTGATGAAAATGGAAATTTTACTTTTATTTCTAGCGTGGGCTCTAAGGTCGTTGATTTATGTATAGCTTCCCCAGCACTACTCGGACTTATTAATGACCTTTATATTGAATGGTGCCCTTATTCTGATCATCTACCTTTAGTTCTAAACATTTTTTTTTTTTGCTTTTCTTAGTACACGTGGTACAGGCCATGTACCCGTTTGATTACTTGCACTCGCTGGTGGGGTTGGACTTTTGCAAGAAGCGGGGGTCATTAGAGCATTCTTTTTTATTTATCATAAAAAAGTGCCCAATGCGGGAATCGAACCCCGGTCGTAGCAGTCGAAAACCAGCGATTTAGACCATCCTTCCATCGACCCCCTTTAAACATTAATGTTTTGAACACAAATGCTAAAAAAAACTACAAAATATTCTATTCTAAGTACAAATGGTACAGGATAATCACGGCAGATAGAGGTTTTCGACTATAACACATGTCTACACCTGTAGAAAGAATTATCAGGACTCGGAGATTCCACTCAAATATGGAGTTAGATTTGAAAAAGAGTCATTGCATCAATTTTTATTATTCTTCAATTAAATAGTGCAATAGCTCTCTGTAGATGAGTTTCATTTTATTATTGCATTCTAAGGCTTCGGGAATTTCTTCCCATCTATAGTAGTACAAACTGGACAATAATGAACGCCATTATTGGGAAGTTCATTATTGTTCATTTTGTATTCCTGTAGAAGGGCAGAAATGACCGAAATCTTGAGAATACAATAATAAAAATGAAGAGAAACACATCTACAGAAACCTGTTGCATTATTTAATTAATATATCCAGGAGATTCACATACATTTTATTATTCTTTAAAAGAAAGGGCACTTCTCCCTGTCAAAAAAGGCGTAAAACCATCTTTTACTCACATAAGTGATCTAGCAGACAATGGCAAAGCCACAAAATCTGCTTTTGAAACTTGAACGTCCACCTGAAGATCCTGATTAGATCTCTTGTTAGCCCAGGGTGGACTTTGATATCACGAGGTCCACAAGGGAATCATGAAATCTTCAGAAGTCGTTAAAAAGGTGTTTATATAGCTTATCAAGCTTATCATTTCAACGGAGAATGTGTTCTTTTATTTTAAAAAAACATCCTTCCTACAAAATTCTAACAACATTATTAAAATTGCTTCTATTAAAATTTGAACCAGTGCTCCGGTCCCTGACAGTTTAGACCACTAAGAACTACAGCTGTAGCCACTGCTACCTTGTTAATATTCCTGTTTTCATCACTAGTGTGGAGATGGAAGTTGATTTCAGAGGGTCAGTGGAAGGATGGTCAAAACCGTTGGTTTTCGACCACTACGACCGGAGTCAAATCCCGCATTGGGCACTTTTTTCTGATTAAAAAAAAAAATGCTCCAATGGACCCCGATTCTTGCAAAAGTCCAACCCTACCAGCGAGGGCAAGTAACAAAACGGGACTCAGGGACATTTGTAAGTTGAAAAGTCGAACTGCTTTTCACATGTGTAGACATGTAGTGTAATTACAGTAAAAGCAGTCGCCAACTTCTACTCACCATGATTATCATGGCCTGTACCACGTGTACTAGGGTTAAAAAAAGTTGATTTCAGGTTCATAGATAGCGGTCACAGAAATCCTTTATATAGAATTGATCATGAAGATATAAACAATCCAAATATTTATAATCAATTTAATCTGTTACCTTTTAATTCGATTATTCTTTGTTTTTCATTGACAAACTAACAACAGCTGTCTACCAAACATCCTACTGAGGAACCAACACCAAATTTAGGTCAATAACCACTCTGGTCTCTTCGCTCCGATTCTCTACAAGGTCTTGTGTGACGCACAAAATAATTTGATTCATTCTATATACTTCTCTCTTTCTATACCAGTCTCTCGCCCGGGTTCTGACCTAGAAGATATTTATTCATCCAATATTGTCTTAATATTGGACTCAAGGATACAGAAGAACCAACGAGATACTTTATAGGCAAACTACTGTATGGCCATGGTGGAACTGGACAGACAGCGGGAAGAATTTCTAGGAAAGATACAACAACAACAATCTTTATTAAGACCTTTTAGTCTTATACAGATTCCTCGAGCTGAAATTTTGTTGCTCCATGGAATGGGGGGTGCCATTGCCCCGTTATTCAGCCATATTTCAGAGTTCCCTGTAGGCCTTCACGGTTACCGTAGCGGCTCGGGGCTCACGAAGTCCCCACCGTACTTCGCCCTACAAGGCAGTCCCTTACTTGTGCTGCTTCTCCCGCCCGCCATGTAGAAGAGGGTTTGGACTCCGGACCACATATTCAGTTGCCCGGCCATCCTTGCAGCCCTCTATATGGCAGACATCAATCCAGAAGAAGACATCCATACGGTATTGTGATCAGGGTGCATGGACCGATCTGATCTGTTCCATGGACAAGACACCACCACCACCGAGCTGAAATGTAGAGGTCATGCAGGAAAAACAGTAATAATACCAGTAATAAACATTGTTATTATTATTATTTTTTTTTAAAGCTAATCACATATACTGGTAATATGTAATTTATATTAAAATACAAACATTAGACCTCCAGGAATAGTTTCTTTTTTACAAATATATATATTTTTGATAAATATCTCTAGCTTTCTGGCAAAAAAAAGTCCTTCTACAGGAGAAAATATTTACATTTGACCGCCAATAGAATAAGAATTAAAATAAAATAAAATTCTTCGGATGTTTATAGTTATTTGAATGCAGAATCAACGCGGGCCTCTATTGCGCGTGCTTATCGACTTTGCTATTCAGAGATGATATCTTCATTTGGAGGTTATGGGGTGAGCTCAGGGAATAGTATATTATAAATTTCCGAAATGTCTATTCTTCTGATAATGCTATTGTGCTTTCTGGATATGATGGATTCTATGATAAGTCTCTGTCGTCTATTGGAGATGTTGGAGTAATGGGTCTTTGGTTCTGATAGGGAGAAGGAATGGCCCGTATGCTAAGGATCTACTGTCTTGTAATACTAAAGATCTACTGTGTGTTGGTTGTTGATATTTCGTTTATGTTCAGATATTCTTATATTTAAATGTCTGCCAGTTTCGCCAACATGTTAAGTTTTGTATTCGTTGCATTCTATGGAGTATATGGCATTCTTAATATTGGAAGGGTAATCAAAATGCTAGTGTTCTTTGTTTTGGGGTTTCTTAGTAACGAATTTAAATTAGGTGAGTTGCTGAAAAAGGTTTTGATTCCAAATTTCTTCAGATGACGGGCTATAGAAACGGATACTGGTGAATAGGGAATACTGCTAATAGATTTATAGATTGGGGAATTCCCAATTACAGAGGGGTTATAGAAATGTCTTAGAATAAACGATAAAGGATATTGTAATAATGTATATGTAGGTGAAACAGGCAGACATATAAAAGATAGAATAGACGAACATAGAAGAAATATTAAAAACAAAGACCCCAAATCTCTAATAGTACAACATATTAGAAACAACGATCACGATTTCAACCTAGCAAACCCTAATATTCATTATACAAACATAAATAGTAAATACAAAAGATTAATACTGGAAGCACTGATTTCATCAAAATATAATAGTATAAATAGACACATAGATATCCCGGAGACATATGATAGGCTGGTCCAAATACTAAAATAGAATTATTCGTTTTCTCTGCATCACACCACTAAACAATTTTGCATATAATAATATAAACCAATTGAATAATTTACATAGCAATAATTTTTCTTAAATAATAAAATATAAAACTACATAAATAATCCTAGATATGCAAAAAATAGCTTAAATATATATATATATATATATATATATATATATATATATATATATATATATATATATATATATATATATATATATATATGTATAGATGAATATAGGGCATATACTAGATATAAATTATTGGTCAACTAGTATTTCTAGGGGCAACACGCCTCTCATTATCAAGGCTTTTCTTTGATTTAAACTAAATCACGTGGGTATGCGATCCACTCGCGCTATGCAAGACCAAAGCGAGAAACCATTTAAAGAAAATATTTATAACTGTAAATACATGACTACTTAAAATTGTGTCCATTATTCCTGTAGAAGGGCAGCTTACGCCCGAAAGCTCGAATTTATTTTTCAAATAAAGAAACTTATCCTTTTTGAATCTTTTCGTTATTATATATTGACAAGTCTTTAGATTTCTTATGATATATTGAGTTTCTTCTGTTTTAAAGGTTTGAAGTTTGAAGAAGATATCGCCTCTAAAGAACAAAGTCGATAAGCCCGCGCAATGGAGGCCCGCGTTGATTCTGCATTCAAATAACTGTACCATTCCTTCTCCCTATCAGAACCAACGACCCATTACTCCAACATCTCCAATAGACGACAGAGACTTATCATAGAATCCATCATATCCAGAAAGCACAATAGCATTAACAGAAGAATAGACATTACGAAAATTTATAATATACTATTCCCTGAAACCACCCCATAACCTCCAAATGAAGATATCGCCTCTGAATAGCAAAGTCGATAAGCACGCGCAATGGAGGCCCGCGCTGATCCTGCATCCAAATAACTGTAAACACTCGAAGCATTTTATTTTATTTTAATTCTTATTCTATTGGCGGTTCAATGTAAAATATTTTCTCCTGTAGAAGGGCTTTCTTGCCTGAAAGCTAGAGATATTTATGAATAAATGATTTGTAAAAAAGAAACTTTTCCCTGGAGGCTTGATGTATTAATATTGATTCAAGGGATTATTTCATCGAATTATGAAATTTATATACAGGAAAACTTAATTAAGACAATCGGGCGATCGTGGATGAGGGCCCTAACATCGATAGCTAGGAATCCACTTCCTTTGTCTATAAGCCTGGTTATTATTTTATGTTTTAGCAAAATATAACGACGATTGAAGGGGAGTTTCTTATAATAACTTCATTCGCAAGCTTTCGGGCGTCCTTCTACAGGCTTTACAATGACAAAAAGAAAGAAATATGAGATGAGTATTAATAGATCAAGATATTTTTTGCGTATGATAAAAATATACAAGGCATGTCCCATAAGTTCCCGGACTGGGTTCATAAAAAAAAATAAATAAATGAAAAATTTAAATAAATTTGACTGTTTATTATTAGAAAAAATATCTGGCAACACGGTGGTACCAATATCGAGGCGGTACGTGCGCGTGCGCCAAGGTCATTCTAATTTATTTAAAGGTTACACCTAGCGCTGCGGCGATTTTACAATGGAACAAAAATTGAAGCAAAGAATTTGCATAGAATTTTGTGTGAAACTTCAAATATCAGCAACCGAAACTTTTGAAATGCTTAATAAAGTATTCCCCAATGACGCCCCGAAGTGAACAACTGTTTTTGAATGGCATTCTAGATTTAAAGCTGGCAGAATTTCTATTGAAGATGATCCTCGTCAAGGACGCCCAAAATTTTAAAGGACTGATGAAAATGTGCAAAAAATCACCGATTTGATAAAATAAAATCCTCGAACCACTTTGCTGGAACTAGAGCAAGACACAGGCATCTCTAAAACGATTGGAAGGATCGTAACCAAAGATTTGAAGCTCAAAAAGACTCCTGCAAAATTTATCCCAAGATTCCTCACTAATGAGCAAAAACTGTGTCGGCTTGCAATCTGTTAGGACATGTTGGAAATGACAAGAACGGATCCGTAATGGAAAGACAAGATAATCACAGGCGAGGAGACATGGGTCTATGACTTGACCCTGAAACCAAGCGTCAATCTGCCGAGTGGAGAGGTCAGGGTGAGCCTAGACCCAAAAAATCCAGAATATTGAAATCCAGAAACAAGGTGTTGCTGGTAGCTTTTTTGGATAACAAGGGCATTGTTCATCACGAATATCTTCCTGCAGGCCAAACAGTTATTAAGGAAATGTATTTGGGCATTCTTCGCCGTCTAAGGGAAGCGATTCGAAAAAATAAAGGCCAGAAAAATGGACTAATGGTGACTGGATCCTACACCATGACAATGCCCGCCCTCACACATCGCACTTGGTGACGAGTTTTTTGGCGAAAAACGGGACACACAAATCTTACCTCAATCACCCTATTCCCCAGACATCGCACCAAATGACTTTTCCTGTTCCCCAAACTTAAAGCAGTTCTAAAAGGAAGACATTTAGACACCAAGGATGACATAATAGAAAAATCGCTGTTGGCATTGAAGAGCATTCTAAAAGAGGCCTATAAAAACTGTTTCGACAATTGGGAGAAACGATGGCGCTGGTGCGTTGAAACAAGAGGGGATTACTTTGAAAAGTTTTAATATTAAAAAAATATATATATCTTATCTTTTTTTTTTTTTTTTGTGGACCCAGTCCGGGAACTTATGGGACATACCTTGTAGTATTTATAAATATATATGAAAGTGAAAACGTAAATTTCGTATATACAGAATTAATATGCAAAATTGTACTGAGAAATTTACGAAATTAAAACCATTTTTATTATTACACCTTCAATCCGATCAAGATAATACCAAATAAACAACTGAGGATGATCCTATAAATAAAAATTGCTAAAAAGATATAGACTATGTGACTCTCTACAGAAGGAGTGGTATATTTCGGGGATATCTATTTTCCTGTTTATACTGTTGTACTTTATGGAAAGGAATGATTCTATATATAGTCTCTGCTGTTTATTACTAATGCGGTGATAATATATGGTTGGGGAAATTAAATTAAACTTATGGCCTGTTTGAGATATATGTTTAAAAATTAGAGATCTAAGGCCCTCTTGTTAGTGGTATTCCTGTTATGCTCTGTCATTCTTACAGAGGCGGATCTACCCGTCTCTTGTAAAACCAAGTTTTGTTGATTGTTCTATGCTGGCATGTTTTCCTGGAGTTCTCCTCAGCCGTGGGCGTAGGTAACCAGGCCATGGCGTCGCAACCAGAGCGTCAGTTGCGTAACTACAGGAAGTTGATCTGTACCTTTCTATTTGATCCTTGTATGGCGAAACTCTTTAGGTCTTCCATCTTATTTGGGTGTTATTCAAATGTATAAAAAAAGGAAGAAAAACGCATCTCTCTTATCAGAAATGAATGGGAAGAGAAAATCAGGACGAAGAATTAGCTGATCGACTGAATGGGAAAGAGAAGTTAAGGTTTAAAGGGAAAAATCTCGAGATATAGACGCATGGTGCATGAAAACCAGAATCTACTCAAGAAATGTAAAAATTGAAAAGATTATCTTCCTTTTAAAACAAATATTTAGTGTTATCAGCATTCAACTGGCCTTTTTTTCCTAGAAAAGTCTGAAATGCATCTTCTTCCTCCATTCCATTGTTTCTTAATCTATAGGTTGGTGGCAAGAATTCTTGTCCTTCCACAGAACTTCCTCTTTCCAGATATTTCTCTGGACCTTATACCATATCAGGCCAGCTGTGTCAACAGAGGCAGTTTTCACCTTTACGTCAGCCTAGTCAGCGGAGCTGGTATGCAAATAGAATTATCAAATCTTCAATCGCTAGAGGGCATATGGTAATGGTGGTATTATACAGTAGAACTTGGAAAACTGGAGCGCCTTTAATTCGATTCTTGGTCCCTAGAATTTCAGTTTTTTTTTTTTAGAATTTTTGGATAATACGTTTTTTTTTTTGTTTTGTCCCTTGGGCTTCAAATTATCCAAGTTTGACTGTATGTGTAGATTTCGCATAAAGCGAATGGTGAACGCGGGGAAAATAAAGTGTTGTTATAATGATGATAGTTTCTTCTTCTTTCTTATCTCCCCTCAATCATATTAGGGTGTCAAGCTTGTAAAGCTTGAGACTTTTGATGGTGTGGTTGAAGTGGAATGTGCCTGCCTTTGTCATTAGCTCCAAAAGAAATGATCGCCTCTGACATGAGGAACAGACGCCATGTGCAGCCGCTCCTAACATGGAGTACAAACGCTGCTCATCCTGTATCCATGGATTAGGCGCCCTTACAGGGTACTATCAGCCGGGCCAGCTGAGCCCAGGTTTTTTAGCGAGCTTGTTACTGCTCCCCCTCCTCCTTTTTCATCCGGGCTTGGGACCGGCAGAGGCGGAGACGACTGGTGAAGAAAGTGAATGGCATGCTGAGAAACACCCACGATGGTATGATGGCCATGATGGTATCTCAAATTCTTAGAATGAATTTGTCTTTCACCTCCCCCCCCAGGCAACATTATCTATTCTTCTTTTCCTTCTCAATCAGATTTTCGAAGCTCTGGTAACCACAAATGGTATGATAAAATAGGTAACAACGCACGCACTAACAATAAAAAAAAAAAAAAAAAAAGAAAGTAAAATGGCTCCAATAAACTTATAATTGTTCTAATTTCGTTTTTTTTTTTTTGTCTTGCTCTTCGCATAGCACCGTTTATATCTTTATCTTATTCTATGTCTGTCTTTTGTGAGGTTTCAAAAAGGAAAGAATCAGAATTAAAGAGAAAAAATAGTCTAAGTGAATATAGCAACTACTCCTGTCTGAATTCAGAAGAAGCTACAATATCATGGTATGTAACTTATTTTGTAACAGTTCTACCAACTGTGTGTGTGGATTGCCTCTATATGAGAAATTCGGCAATACATTTTAAACAGATTTATTGATAGATTCTTCAGAATTTTGAAAATTTTAATGTATTCTTTGAACGAAAAAAAAAATCAATTTACTATTACAATAGAACCTCCCTGATTGCATAGCCAAAGTGTTCATCAGAGAGAGGTGTCCTCTTACCGTAGAGTTGCTAAATAGTAAAAATGGTAATTTTGCAAATGAAAACTGTCCTTTGTAGAGAGGTGTCCTCTAGCGCGAGTGTATTCTCATGGATACTATATACTATTATAAAGTAAATAAAGCTTCCAGGGCTAAGTTTCTTGTTCAAATTTTATTATCTAGCTTTCGGACCTGTCAGTCCTTCTACAGGAGTACCACGATAATAAATTGATGGTATTTATACTATCTTTATACAAAATAATTTTTACATATTCAATTTTATAAAGTTTTAACAAAAAAATAAGAATAATAGATAGAATATTTACATATTAGATTACATAATAGAATGTTTACATATTTAAATATTAATGATATTGAAAGGGGGAGAAAATATATATTACCTTATTTGTGTGTTATAAACAATTTTTGTAATTATACGTGCATGGGTGGAGGCCACGCGCTGGTCGAATGATATCTCGTGATCTCAAATTAAACCTATTAAATTCGTGAACTATTATGGTGTATATAGAAGACTATTTTAAATCTAAGGGGAAGTGTTTGTTAATATTGTTTCATATGTTTCTGATATTTCTATGCATCTGTTTATGATTTTTTGTTGTTTGGTTATCATAGATTCTATTAAGAGTCTTTGGTATTTACTATGGATATTGTCATAATACACTATGGGTTGAGATAAGTTAAATGTATGTCCTGTTTCTTTTATGTGTTGAACTATTAAATCTTGGGTCACTCTCTATTGATAATATTCCTATTATGTTCGGCTATTCTATTATGGACTTTTCTCCCAGTCTCCCCTACATATTTAGAACTACAGTTATATTACATGTGATATGGAGTATATGGCTTCTTTTCTATTGAATGGAATACTGTATATAGTAATACCACACTGTGATGGGAACAATTATATCTACCTTATATTACATTTATTCATAACCCCTTGGTTCAATCAGGTTCTACTAAACTCCAGTAAACATTATTTGGGGTTTTTTTTTTTCGCGTGTGGGTTAAAATGCAAAATTGAAGTCAGTATATTTGCATTAGGTCGACAAAACTACCCCCCCACCTTGATGGTCAGATAAGTACGCAGGATAAGTTAGGATCTTTGTTCGACTGTTTCTTTATTTACCTTGGTGTATTATGAAGAACAAGAAACATACATCATCCATCCAACAGTCATCGTCAACAACAGGGAGGACGACTTCACTCTTTAACAGATGGTCTTCTTCTCCCTGATTGGTCCGTCCTCCCCCCCGGTCTACATGTGGTGGACGGTTTTAGCCTTCTTTGAACGTCGTCGTAATGTAAATACGCCATGCGATCCGTCTGGCGGAGAACCGGGAAGTATGGAGAGACCATGTGGCCAGCCACCCTCAGTAGAGGAAGGCATTGAAGGAGGAAGTATGGAGAGACCATGTGGCCAGCCACCCTCAGTAGAGGAAGGCATTGAAGGAGGAAGTATGGAGAGACCATGTGGCCCACCCTCAGTAGAGGAAGCCATTGAAGGAGGAAGTATGGAGAGACCATGTGGCCAGCCACCCTCAGTAGAGGAAGGCATTGAAGGAGGAAGTATGGAGAGACCATGTGGCCAGCCACCCTCAGTAGAGGAAGGCATTGAAGGAGGAAGTATGGAGAGACCATGTGGTCCACCCTCAGTAGAGGAAGGCATTGAAGGAGGAAGTATGGAGAGACCATGTGGCCAGCCACCCTCAGTAGAGGAAGGCATTGAAGGAGGAAGTATGGAGAGACCATGTGGCCAGCCACCCTCAGTAGAGGAAGGCACTGAAGGAGGAAGTATGGAGAGACCATGTGGTCCACCCTCAGTAGAGGAAGGCATTGAAGGAGGAAGTATGGAGAGACCATGTGGCCAGCCACCCTCAGTAGAGGAAGACATTGAAGGAGGAAGTAAGGAGAGACCAACGTCGTAACAATATTCTGTAAAATAAGAATATCTGTTTTGTTTTTCTTAAGTTCAAATACTTCCCTTTGGTAAAACATCCGTTAGAAATCACAGGAAGGCATTGAAGGAGGAAGTATGGAGAGACCATGTGGCCAGCCACCCTCAGTAGAGGAAGGCATTGAAGGAGGAAGTATGGAGAGACCATGTGGCCAGCCACCCTCAGTAGAGGAAGGCATTGAAGGAGGAAGTATGGAGAGACCATATGGCTCACCCTCAGTAGAGGAAGACATTGAAGGAGGAAGTATGGAGAGACCATATGGCTCACCCTCAGTAGAGGAAGGCATTGAAGGAGGAAGTATGGAGAGACCATGTGGTCCACCCTCAGTAGAGGAAGGCATTGAAGGAGGAAGTATGGAGAGACCATGTGGCCCACCCTCAGTAGAGGAAGGCACTGAAGGAGGAAGTATGGAGAGACCATGTGGTCCACCCTCAGTAGAGGAAGGCATTGAAGGAGGAAGTATGGAGAGACCATGTGGTCCACCCTCAGTAGAGGAAGGCATTGAAGGAGGAAGTATGGAGAGACCATGTGGTCCACCCTCAGTAGAGGAAGGCATTGAAGGAGGAAGTATGGAGAGACCATGTGGTCCACCCTCAGTAGAGGAAGGCATTGAAGGAGGAAGTATGGAGAGACCATGTGGCCCACCCTCAGTAGAGGAAGGCACTGAAGGAGGAAGTATGGAGAGACCATGTGGCCAGCCAACCTCAGTAGAAGAAGGCATTGAAGGAGGAAGTATGGAGAGACCATGTGGCCCACCCTCAGTAGTGGAAGGCATTGAAGGAGGAAGTATGGAGAAACCATGTGGCCCTCCCTTAGTAGAGGAAGGCATTGAAGGAGGAAGTATGGAGAGACCATGTGGCCAGCCACCCTCAGTAGAGAAAGGCCATGAAGGAGGAAGTATGGAGAGACCATGTGGCCCTCCCTTAGTAGAGGAAGGCATTGAAGGAGGAGGAGGAACGTCGTAACAATATTCTGTAAAATAAGAATATCTGTTTTGTTTTTCTTAAGTTCAAATACTTCCCTTTGGTAAAACATCCGTTAGAAATCACAGATTTTCTATACTTTTTCACAACCCTATCAAAATATACGATAATGGTTAAATAAATAATTGACTTTTTTTTACCTATATAAAGATATTAAAATTTATTTATTATGCCTGCAATATCATATAAGTATTTATACAAAATTTACTATTTGTTATCTCTATAGCCATTTTAACCTTGGTATTATACAGGTTTGAACATCGACCCAAGAGACAAAATGGACGCGGTAGAAGTTAGAACAGTGATTCGCTATCTAGATTATCTTTAAAGGAAATTTCCTCAATTCTCACAAAGAGTTGTCTGCTTTAGATAGAGGTTAGTCACCATCCTACAGCTCTGTAGAACGCTGACATTGAGAATTGAGATGTTGGGTCGCACCTTTGTGCAATCTGACCCAATGATTGGTCGTCCCCATTCTGCCAATGATGACCACTCAATCATGATAGTCATTAATCATAGAAGATAGCTGAATAACTGTATGAGAGTCAAAAGATGATTAATAAATGTAGGCTCTGTAGAAATAATTATTCAAGATTATATTTCCATTTATTTACAGAAATTGGATTCCTTGAATATTTTATGTTTTTCAGAAGGCCAACAGAAGTCTCGGGAGATGTTGATCCTTTTGGAAGAGACCAAAGGTAGACGCGACGACTGACTTATTGAATAAATAAACTCGTTGCGTCTACCTTTGGTCTCTCCCAGCAATAAAATCCTGCAATTCTTCTTTTTGAAGATATAGATCCTATACAACGAAAACTTTTGAAACATTTTCCTCGAATATAGATTGAAGCTGAGAATGCATCAAACCTTAAAATAAAATTCAAGCTAAGAAATGCCGGTACAGTAGCCTTCTTACTTCAAAAAGGAAAGCCTTCAAAAGCCTCAGCTGCGTAAATTTCTGCTTAAGGTTTTTAGAAACCAAGAAGGAGTCATTATGACTGATTAGATACAAAAAGGTTCTACAAGTATGGTGTATACCTATTTAAAAGTTATCCAGTAATTAAGCGATAAAATCAAATCATTTTAGAGGGGAAAGCTGTCAAAAGGTGTCAAGTTCCTTTAAGACAATGCTCCCTTGCACAATGCTGAAATTGCAAAAATATAAGCAGTTGTTGTTGTTGTCGTGTCCAATGAAAAGCCTCAGATGTCTCCATGCATCTTTATCACAGCAGTCGCAATGTTCTCTATCTTGAGTGTGTGAAGCTGCTGCTCAGTGAATATAAGCAGTCAAATGAGGATAAGAAATCTTATCCCATACTACATATTCACCCGATTTAGCATTTTTTGAAATCTTTTAAAAGGCTTTTGTTACTGATTACCTCTTTGACAATTTGAACACAGTCTCACGGTCGTGTCAAGAGGCATAGTACCTAATAGAAACATCGTAGGAATTGGAAGCCTATTTTGCATATAAGACTCATGTATAAGGCTTAGAACTAATTAGTTAAATATACATTCTCATGGACAAAACTTAAGGAAGTTGTACCTTTTAGCATGTATATCGAGATTGTCAGACAATAACTCTAAAAACATATATTTGATACACAGTGACGACACACACAGTGAAGACACTCGAGATAACCAAGTGTGAACAAAATTCCTATCCTTAAAAAAAAAAAAAAAAAAAAAAAAAAAAAAAACAGACGACCTGCGACATTAGACTTTTCCACTTCCTTAAGTTTTGTACGTGAGTGTAGGTCAATTTTTACACGTCTTGTTCTTAAAGCCTCGTCTCACTTCAACGAATCCTTTGTTGATTGGGAAAAACATCTTACCTATTTCACAAGGTAAGCTAGACGAATGGCCCGTTTAACGAACAGGTCTAAAACGGCAGTCATTCATATACCGTATGTTTTATCTTAATACAGTTGTTGATATTGTTGCATCATGGCTAATGAACCTATTTTATTTTAATTTGTAATATTATTTTCCATATATACTCTATAACAAAAAAAAAAAAAAAATCGACGCACCAAGAAGCAGTTGTCCGATTTATATGAAAATACGTATACAAAGAGGTTTCGACCAAACATGAAAATGATTGAAATTTGGTGGCCGAATTATGCAAAGCAAGAGCTCCAGCGCATCTGAACTGCGCATCCAGCACGAGCATTCTAGACTCAATATTCGGCGCGGCACGAGCTAATTTTCAGAATTTCCGTTTAATATTTTTGCAGTACGCCTAACTCCGCCTTTGCCGGTCCCAAGCCCGGATGAAAAAGGAGGAGGGGGAGCAGTAACAAGCTCGCTAAAAAAACAGGGTTCAGTTGGCCCGGCTGATTGTACCCTGTAAGGGTTCCTAATCTAGGAATACAGGATGAGCAGCGTTTGTACTCCATGTTAGGAGCGGCTGCACATGGCGTCTGTTCCTCATGTCAGAGGCGGCCATTTCTTTTGGAGCTAAGTCGGCCTGCCACTGAGTAGTACTCCCAGTCTTAATGACAAAGGCAGACGCATTCTACTTCACCCAGTCATGATGGTTGTCAAATACCATCAAGGGTCACAACTTGATACTCTAATGATTGAGTGGAGATAAGAAAGAAGAAGAAGAAGTACGCCTATTTCTACTGTATCAATGCCTCGCCGAAAGATTCGTGCTCATTACGAACATATATCAGAGTTTGAAACCGGTCGTGCCATTTGATATAAAGAGGCTGGTTGGTCTAATCGACTAATCGCGCGACATCTGTGTCGAAGTGATGCGGCTATTGGCGATGTTGGCAAAAGTGGGTCAACAACGGAAGTATGTAACGTCAGGATGGTAGCGGTCGACCAAGGGCAACAAAAGAACGGGAGGACAGAGAAATTGTCAGAACGGCTGTCGCAGCACCGGAATCCACGTTATCTACCATCCAACGTTCGACCGGCACACAAGTGTCCAAAATGACCATCAACAGGCGACCGAGAGAGCGGAATCTAAGAGCTCGCCGACCGTTACGATGCCTACCCCTCACACCCGTGCCCCGACAAGTCCGACTACAGTGGTGTCGGGAGCGATCAACTTGGAACTGCGCTGACTGGGAACGTATAGTCTTTAGTGACGAGTCCCGTTTCTTACTGTATCCTGACGACCGTCGCAAACGTGTCTGGAGACGTCCTGGGCAGCGTGTGGATCCTGGCCTTACTGTCGAACACCACACAGGTCCACAACAGGGCGTTATGGTCTGGGGTGCCATTTCATTTGATAGCAGGACCCCATTGGTAGTCATTCCTGGCACCCTGACAGCACAACGGTACGTAGATGACATTCTACGGCCTGTTTTGTTGCCGTTCCTCTCACATCACCCCGGGCTTACTTTTCAACAAGATAATGCCCGGCCACACACGGCACGTGTTATTATGGATTGTCTTCAATCTTGCCGATCTCTTCCGTGGCCAGCAAGGTCGCCTGATCTCTCGCCCATAGAGCACATCTGGGACGTGATGGGAAGGCGATTGCAACCATCCCGGAATGTTGACTATTTAGCCCGACAGTTGGAGACAATTTGACAAGAAATCCCGCAGCACACCATCCGGAATCTTTATCAGTCCATGACACGCCGGTGGCAGCCTGCATCCAGGCCAGTGGGGGTCCAAGGACATATTGACATTCTCAATTTGTGACGATCAAACTCTGAAATAAAACAATTAATTGTTCTGAAATTTTAATCGTTTTTCCCCTATACATGCTTTTCACATACACCAATTTTTGTCCTAATCTGACAACTCCTTCTTGGTGCGTCGATTTTTTTTTTGTTATAGAGTATATTTTAAATTCAAATTTATATTTTATATTTACTTATTTTATTAAACAGAAGATATGTATTATAGAATCACCATTTGTATTTTTGTACACTGTGTGACTTCACTGCTCTCTTTGATGTGAGAAATAAATAAATTATTCTGGAGGCTACTTAAAGTAGAGTTATCTCATTATTCCCATATATAAATTTGTAGGATGGTTGAAACACGCTCTGGTAAGATGCAAGACCCGGCACAAGAGAGAGTCAAGGTTGAAGAGTCTGCCAAGCCGCAACCTGGTTCAACAATTGGTCGAGATGCAAGTTCCGACCCAGTTGTCCTGAATCCCAACATCGACTACCCAAGTACGATGGAACAGAAGACCCTCGCCCATGGATTGAATCTCTTGAAGAAATTGGCTTCCTGTACCATTGGGCAGACTACATTATTTCCCGTTATGCTGCCATGAATATGATTGGTAGCGCCAAAACCTGGCTGAACCTACACAAGATAAGTTTCACCAGCTGGGAAAATTTCAAGAGCCGCCTAATTGAGGATTTTGCCTCAGACGCCAACAAAGAAGAAATGAAGATGAGATTAAACAGGATGCAACAGTGAAATGAACCTGCAATCAGGTTTGCAGAGGATATCCTTGTACTGTGCAACAAGGTCGAACCCCAAATGGAAGAAGAGACTGAAAAAAACTGGGTTTTTGGAGGGTTATGAGAAAGAATACTCTTTTGCCTTCAGCCTAAACCCTCCTAAAAATACCAAAGAACTTCTAGAAATTTGTAAAAAGCTGGATTTGTTTAAAAAGGATTACCAAGAACGTGTAGAAAAATCAAAAGCTCTATATAATGGACCACGCTCTCCTCGACCCCATCCTCAAGAGCAATGGAAGAACGCTCCGTCGTTCAGAAGACCATACCAGAACACCTCCAAGCCCCAGGCCCCCGCTCAGAGGTACTACCAGAACAAGCCTCTGCCCCAGGTATCTGCCCCTAGACGATCTTACACTCCCAATCCTGAGCCAAAACCGGTCTACCCAAAGACAACATACAATAAGTCATCTCGCTCCGCAAGTTTCGGTAAACACTGCCTAAATTTCTTAATTTATTTTCTAAATGCTTATGTTGAAATGTTTTAAATCGGTTTATTGTTTTGCTATTTAATTTTACCTTGCTTTTTTTTATATAGTTCGAATTGTTTCTCTTTTGATTAAATATGAATTCTATGGTTAGGTTACTAAATTTGAAACTGGATGAAATTTTTGCATACTTTGAGAATAAATTTCAACAAAATCAAAAAAATTTGACTAAAAATGATTTATCATATCTTTCGACTATGTTAAAACAAACGAAAGATGGAATTTCTTCTATGGTTGAATCGGATAACGAGAACCTTTTGGCACAGATGAAGGAAACCGTCGGCAACATAGTGGAAGAGAAGCTCGGTGATATTCGAAGCGTGATCTCCTCGAAAGGATTATCTTATGCCCAAGTTACACAGAGAGATCATACACAGAAATTTATTGAGGAAAGACAACGGACCTTAAACACTGAAGCTACACTGCTCGCAGTTCCTCTAAATAATGAGCCTATTAACAACATAGCTCAGGCAATTTCAACTAATATAAAAAAGTTACGAGAAAACGGTAGTGGGATACGAATTAATAAAATTATTAACACCAAAAATGCAGTAGTAATAAAAACTCCTAGCGACGAAGAGGCTAAACACTTGTTAAAGGAACTGAGCATGGCGGCGGAATTGAAAGCAAATAGTAAAATTTTTACCCCGCAACCTAGAGACCCAACAATTATTATAAAAAATGTCAGTAAATTAACGGAAGTTAATAATTTAATACCAATCATATGTACCATGAATCCTGATTTGAGTGGACTAGAGAATGAAATCCGAGTGCTGTTCCCCATGAAATCCAATACCTCTCACCACAATGTAGTGCTGCGAGTTTCTCCACGAGTGTATCAAACCTTAAGGAAGAAGGGTAATTTTATCTATACCGACTGTGAGAGATGCCATATACACGACAAAGTATTAGTTAGGCAGTGCCAGAAATGTTTTGAGTTTAATCCAAGACATAAAATCAGCGAATGCTCCCATGAAAAGATTTGCCTAATATGCGGCGCGGCGGGAAATCATGAGTGTTCGCGTAAACAAAAATGTTTCAACTGCGCTAAACACCCGAGGTACAAGAATGGAAGGTCTCTTGATCACAAGGCGAACTCCAGCGAATGTCCCCTGTACAAAACCCAGATGGAAATAGTAATACAAAGAACTCAATACCATTCAGATGAATGATAACAATATCAGATGTATACAATTTAATGCAAGGAAAAGTATGATGGCAACTAGTGAGTTAGGTGTGACAATCGCAGACGATCTTCCTGACATCATATTTCTACAAGAACCATACATGTGCAATGATACAGTGAAATTTGGCAAGAATTCACGAATAGTATATTCTAGCACAGATAGGCAAATTTATACTGCTACTATTATTTTGAACGGCAACATAATATATGAGAAAATTAACAGGTTTACAAATTCCTTCTGTACAGCGATCTCTCTCTATTTCAACGGGAAAAGAATAGTTATTGCCAATATCTATATACACCCAAACTCAATGGCTGCATTTCATATCCAATTCATCTCAGAAATACTTGAGGCCTTTGGTCAACTCCCAATTATCCTTTGTGGAGATTTCAATTCAAGACATCCACTCTGGTTCGATTCAACGACAAATAAAAACGGATACATTCTAAAGTCTATTATCGAGGAGCAGAATCTATTTGTTCATAATCTTAAAATCCCAACTTGCAGAAATGCTAGCATAATCGACTTGACAATTTCTAATAAACATTCCATTGGTCTTATACATAACTGGAGAACCTCAGCACTTTCTGTTACCTCAGACCATTTGGCAATACTTTTTGATATCTTCAATATGATAAACTTGGCAAACAATAATAGACAGACATCGACATGGAAATTCAGAGAAAAATCGGCGAATTGGACCAAATTTGCTGAGAGTATTTCGCCTTCGGATTTACTGGATTTAAATTCAGCTTCTAAGCACATTGTCAATTGTGAAGATATTGATAATGTGGTAAACAAATTGACAAATTTAGTAATTGAAGCTGCATACTCTTCTCTCGACGTCAAGCATCACACCTCTATAAACACGACTACTTCCAAAAATTGGTGGAATAAAGAGCTTCAACAATTAAAAGAACATTTACATTATCTCAGGAATTTGTATTATAGAGGGGGTAACCTGAATCCGAGTATTTACAGAGCGGCAAGAAATAAATACTTAAGAGCCATCAATAGAGCAAAAAAGACGTCGTGGAAAATATTTATTGAAGAAAATGAGTCTACGAATGCTTTCGGGAATGCATACAGGATTTTTAAACGGTTAAGATCGGCCGATATTCAAGTGGGCATACCATTACTGAATAAAACTGCAGAATGCATGAGAGAGCAAAAGATGAAGGAGATGCTAACAGCATTTTTTCCTGATGATGATGTGCGGTTGGACAATGAAGAACACACTTTAATTAGAAATCACATCCCAAGTTTTACCAACAGGGAAATCATTTTTATTACTGAAAAGGAAATAAAGGATTTGTGCTCGAATCTTAATATCAGAAAGGCTCCTGGTCCAGATAACGTGAGTAATTATATGATTAAGCACTCATTATTATCAATCCTACCCAGTTTAGTCAAACTCTTTAATGAGTGTCTGGTGCTGGGTTACTATCCTGAAAGCTGGAAACATTCGGTATTAAAAATTATTACGAAACCGCAAAAAGCTGACTACGAAGCAATTAATAGCTATCGCCCAATTTCACTAACATCAAATTTCTCAAAAATATTTGAAACGATCATTAAAAATAAAATACTCAATTATTATAATCATAATAACTTACTGAGCCATAGACAACATGGATTTACGAAAAGAAAATCTACAATAACGGCATTGGACAAAATAACCGAGACCATACTGAAACACAAACAAAACGAATTGGTTGCATTGATTGCCATTGATATAAGTGGTGCATTTGATAATGCGTGGTGGCCTGCCTTAATAAAAAGAATGGACGAAGACCACGTCCCAGCAGTTCTTATAAAAATTATCCAATCATTTTTAAATCGGAGAAGAAAAACAAGTCTCACCTTCTCGAATACAACAATTTCGAAATATTTATCAAAGGGATGTCCTCAAGGCGGACCATTATCACCTTTATTGTGGAATATAGTCCTGAATGATTTGTTGATCAACTTCGCATCCCCAAATTCTGAAATAATCTGTTATGCGGATGATGTTTCGATTGTTTGCTGGCACAAGACCATAGAAGGGTTAAAAAATGAAACAGAAAGAACTTTAAATTATGTAATACAATGGTGTACAAGAAATAAGCTAAAGCTAAGCCCGGAGAAAACCGGCTTAATACATATGCACGGCAAACAAAATATTCCAATGGGAACTCCAAATTTCATAATAAAACCAGTGGAAGAGGTAAAAATTTTAGGTATAAAATTTTCTAATCACAGAATTAAGTCAAAAATTAACTTCACACCCCACATTAATGATATTCTTTGTAAAATCAACCGTATGAAAAATCTTTTGTTTTCGCTCTGTGGGAAGATGTGGGGATTGGATGCTAAAAAAAGATTAATTTTATATAAAACTCTTTTCAGGCCAATACTAACCTATGGATCTGAAATATGGTATAAATTTATTAATAAAAGAAGTAAGCAAAGATTAAACTCTCAGCAATATCAGATTCTTCTTTGGGTAGTGAGAGCCTATAAAACGACCTCATCAAATTGTATTCATAGTTTGGCAAAAATACCTATTCTCACAGATCAAATAGAATCGTTGATAATAAAATACGATTTGGCCAATTTATCAAAAGAAGAAATTAATGTATTCAGACCGCATGCCCCGACTATAATTCATAACTACATAGAATCAAGAATGGCTGAAACAATAGCTAACACTAATGAAACATTCAGAAAATTTTTCCCATTTGGAATTCCTTTTTATTTTCGTCCGAATTTTTATAACTCACAGTTCGTCACGGGTCATGGTAATTTTGGAGAATTTCTGTCGAAAATCGGGGCAACGGATGATCCTAGCTGTTTCTGTGGAAAAGAAAACCAAGACTCAATGCATTTATTGATGGAATGTCCGATATTCCACAGCTACAGAAGTAATCATTTTTATCCCATCGAAGAGGTTTGCGAATTTGTATATAACAAAGACACTTATGTAAAATTCAATAATTTTTGTAAGTTCATTTTGGATTTTCTCTTCTGTTTAGGAAAACCATAGCTTCAGTTTTAATTGTGTTTTTAACCGGTTATTGTGTTGTATATACTGAATTGTATATAGGTTGCTAAAATAATTTATTTTGGATTTTCTCTTCTGTTTGAGAAAACCATCGTTTCAGTTTTAATTGTGTTTTTAGTCGGTTATTGAGTTGTATATAGGTTGATAAAATAATCCATTTTGGATTTTCTCTTCTGTTTTAGAGTGCCATCGTTTGAGTTTTAATTATGTTTTTAGTCCGGTTATTAAATTGTATAAAATGAATTGTATATAATCTACTAAAATGTATTTAGGCGCAAGTATCCCGAGCTGGGATATCGCGTCCGATATGTCAGGTAAATGAATAAGAGTCCAGATTCAAACAGGAATAGGACAGAAGACGGGAGACCAATATGTTTCAAGTGTAACAAGCCAGGACACGTAGCGCGGTATTGCAGAGTCAGGTTTGTAAGAATTGTGGAAGAGGACCCCATAGTTACACAAGACAAGGTCGAAGAAGAAATCCGAATGGATAATGGAACTGAGAAGTCTAGACCTCTGCTCTACGCTGACGTAAGTAATAGCACGCACTCGAGTATCCCTAAAAGGAATAGATATGCCGCATTGGAAAATTTAAACTAAGCATCGCGCCTGAGTCCGTCAATCAAAGCAAGTCGATCATAAATAGAATTAAAAAGTTAGACCCCAAATATAAAGTGAACATTAACGTGGGTAGAATCGGTATCTGCGAAGCTTTGATTGATACAGGCGCCGATCTTTCAGTGGTCGACCTTAGTACAGCTCTTAACACAGGTCTTGAAATAATAAACCCTGATAAAATGTGCTCCGGACCCGATGGCAAAGAATTAGATATCGTAGGAAATATTGTTTTAAATATAAAATTTGATGACAAATCAATTACACATCAATTTGTGATAATGAGAACGCATTTGCGAATATTTATACTTGGACGAGATTTTCTTAAGAAAATGAACGCAAAAATTGATTGTCAGCGTGAAATAATCAATTTGACTTGACAGGGAATGTGACGTAATCAAATATCAAGAGAAGAAAATAAAAAGTGCAAAGGATGCCATTATGCCAGAACTTTTATTAAATTGATTAAGGCATTTGTAGAAGCAGAGGATGGCGAATACATCATCGAGGAGAATCATAAAATGTTTCAAACAAATGGACTTCGACTAGCGAGAAGCTTAATAAATGTCGCGAATAAGGAAACATATATCTGGATAACAAACCCTTACCCTCGACCATTAAAAATATTAAAAAACCAAACATTGTGCTTTGAAAGCCAGCCAGCCGAAGTGAATCTTATGGAAGAAAGTGAACAAAAGGAGCATGAAGAACCTCAATTTCAGATAAACGAAAATTTATCATATAAGGAAAAGGAGCAATTGAAACAAGTTTTGGAAAAGTACGCGGATTTGTTTTGGTCGGGATTAGGTAGATCCAACTTAGCGAAATATCGGATTGATATAGAAGGCGCGAAACCGATCAAACACAAGCCGTATAAAGTGAGCGCTAAAGAGCGAGAAATCATAAAAGAGCAAATTGATGAAATTCTCAGAGACGGCATAATTAGACCATCCTCGAGCCCATGGTCCTTCCCCGTAATATTGGTCAAGAAGCGAGATGGTAAGTACAGATTCTGCGTTGACTACAGAAAATTAAATGATGTAACAGTGAAGGATGTTTACCCAATTCCCAGAATTGATGAAGTATTGGATACACTACAAGGATCCAAATACTTTTCAGAAATTGACCTTAAATCAGGATATTGGCAAGTAGAGGTTGAGGTGAAAGATAAGGAAAAGACAGCCTTCACTACAGCACATGGCCTATATGAGTTCAACGTAATGCGCTTTCGGACTATGCAATGCCCCTGCTACATTTGAGAGGAACATGGAAATTATGCTTGGTAATCTTAGATGGCAAATTTGCCTATGTTATCGAGATGACGTAATCATATATAGCTCGGATTTTTCAACACATCTCAAAAGAATAGAAGCTGTTTTAAGATGTTTCCTCGAGGGTAATTTAAAATTGAACAACAAAAAATGCCAATTTGCTTTCGAAGAACTGGAGATTCTTGGCCATATAAATAGTCAACTTGGTATAAAACCAGCGGAGCATAATATCAAGGCTATTAGAGATTTTCCTCGACCCAAAAAGATAAAAGAAGTTCAATCATTTTTAGGAATGTGCTCATATTATAGAAAATTTATCAAAGGTTTTTCGAAAATTGCTGATCCATTAACCAGTCTTATAAAAAAAGAATGTACCTTTTACCTGGACAGAAAATCAAGAAAAAGCATTTCAAAACTTTAAAGTAGCATTGATAAATCTCCCAATATTAGGGCACTTTGATCCGAATGCAACTACTTACATTCATACTGACGCATCTAACATCGGCCTGGGTGCAACATTAGTCCAAAGGTTCGGCGATAAAGAAAAGGTGATCTCATATTTAAGTCGAACACTGAGAAAACCTGAGCAAAATTATTCGACTACCGAAAAAGAATGTCTAGCTGTTGTGTGGTCAATCTCCAAGTTACGACCCTATCTATATGGAAGGTACTTCAAGATCATAACTGATAATCATGCACTATGCTGATCTGAAAGATCCGACCGGCCGATTAGCACGATGGGCACTGAAGATTCAGGAATATAATTTCGAAATTATACACAAATCGGGTAAAAAACATCTGGACGGGGATGGTCTATCTAGAGGACCCTTACCGGAAAATGAACGGGACGAAGATTATGAAAGACTATTTCTGAATCAAATAATAGACGAAAAGGATGATTTTATTGAAAATATTAAGGATAACCTTAGTGGAAACAAGCGTTCAATTACACAGAACTTTAAAGAAGAAAATGGGTGTCTCTACAAGAAAAATCCAAATCCTGAAGGTAGGACATGGTTGCTGGTAGTGCCAAAGAAGAGAAGGAATGAAATTATGACTGAATACCACAACCATATGCTGAATTGACATCTGGGCGTCGCCAGAACCACTTACCGATTGAAGAATAAATATTATTGGCCTTCCATTCTGAAAGATGTTTCCGAATTTGTAAAGACGTGCCATCTTTGCCAAAGTCGGAAAGGTTCAAATCATTTGCCTTCTAGACTTTTACAACCTATTCCCCCAGCTAACTATCCTTTTGAAAGAATCAGAATTGACTTTGTTGGCCCCTTGCCATCAACGAAAAGAAGAAGGAAGTGGATAATTGTGTTGACTGATTATTATACCAAGTATGCTGAAACAAAGGCAGTATCAGAAGCAACCGTGAAAGAAGTCTCTACATTTTTAATCGAACATATTATTTTACGTCACGGCCCCAGGATTTCTTATTAGCGATAGAGGTTCACAATTCACTAGCAACTTGATGAAGGAGGTAATGAAAATGTGCAAAGTTAAACATTGCTTCACTTCGAGCTACCATCCCCAGACTAACGGACTAACGGAACGGCTAAATAGAACTTTAATCAATATGATCAGCACGTATGTGAACACAGTCCAGAAGAACTGGGACGAAATCCTCCCTTTTATCACCCACGTGTATAATACCACGATTCAAGAAACCACAGGCTACTCTCCATTTTTCCTGTTGTTTGGGAGGGAACCCATGTCCCTCTTAGACGACGAGAATATTCCAATGGACAGTAACATATAGATGATTACGACGAATAGAAAACTACTTAGATAAAATAGCAAGGACGAGACTGGTAGTCATTAAAAACACAGAGAAGACTCATGAAAGAATGAAAATAAACTATGACAAAAAACACAATGAGAAAATCTATTAACCGGGACATTTAGTGGCAGTTTGGATACCAGTCAGGAAAATCGGAAAATGTGAAAAACTATTGAGAAAATATTTTGGTCTATATCGAATATTAAAGAAGGTGTCCAACGTAAATTACTTAATTGAGCCGAAAGATAATCCTGGCCTAGACCCATTGATTGTCCATGTCTCAAGACTCAAACCCTATTTTGAGAGAATTGATGAGGTAACTCACTAGGATGTGACGACCTCTGGAGAGGGGGAAGTGTTTCATCATGGCTAATGAATCTATTTTATTTTAATTTGTAATATTATTTTTCATATATTTTAAATTCAAATTCATATTTATTTATTTTATTAAACAGAATATATGTATTATAAAAAGTATATATGTATTATAGAATCATCATTTGTATTTAGGTACACTGTGTGACTTCACTGCTCTCTTTGATGTGAGAAATAAATAAATTATTCTGGAGGCTACTTAAAGTAGAGTTATCTCATTATTCCCTTATATAAATTTGTAGGATGGTTAAAACACGCTCTGGTAAGATGCAAGACCCGGCACAAGAGAGAATCAAGGTTGAAGAGTCTGCCAAGCCGCAACCTAGTGCAACAATATATTTTTAACATTGTGAATGAATAATTACTCTATTATTTTAAAAGTTTATGTACCAATAAAAAAACTTCCAAATAATTGCATTATCATCGTGAGTGACTAAGTGGAAATGAAAAAAAAAGATAAAATCTATGTAGAAACAAGACCAAACTAAAAAGATCACTTATATGTGATGTTTCGGTAACAACACTGTTATAGAAACGCCAATGCCAAGATTGCTTATTTTGTCTTGTAACTATATCATTATTATCTATACTCTAAATTGTATTCTCTTACCTGTTTTCTAATGAATAAAATGAGGTAAAATTTTCTTGAAGATAGAGGTTGCCTGGCTGAGAGAGAGAGACATTATTGTTCTTGAAATAACAGAAATTTCGTTCAGTAGAGGTTTTATTTTTTTCGACAAAAATATTTTGAAACTCTACTGACCGAAGTTTCTCTTATTTCAAAAGATTTTTTGTCGAAACACCGGAAAAATAAAAACTCTACTGACCGAATTTTCTCTTATTTCAAAAGATTTTTTGTCGAAACACCGGAAAAATAAAAACTCTACTGACCAAAGTGTCTCTTATTTCAAAAGATTTTTGTCGAAACACCGAAAATTTCTCTTATTTCAAGTCAAATTTCCGGACATCTTTTTTTTTCCATCTCTAAAAACATTTCTTCGGGGTTGACATTTTCCTGAAAAAGAAGATTCACTCAGTTCAAGCACAGAGTCCTGGTTACCCGACCCCACAGGACTCGATGGGAGAAATGTCCACCAAACAACTGTTGGAACTAGGCGTCAGGACAATTCTTTATTGTACCATCTTCCGAGTTCCACCTAGAGGAAAATGGACAATCATCATTTGACTGTCTTATCAATCCTTATTCTTTCAAGTTAATCGCATTATACCTATCAGGACACGTTACCGCGCAATGATAATTTAAGTGAAATAAACTCTGAGAGAAAACGGACAAAAACTATAGCAAAAAAAAAAAAAAGACTTAGAACAAAACACTATAAAGGAATGACCATACATCCAGATGACACAAAAACCTATAGGGCATGCAACAACTGTCCTGGTGTGGAACTAACACCTACTCACATATTCTCATGCCCAGCAATGGCCGCAGCCTTGCAGAAAATTTACATAGACCCAGAGAAGCAGCTTTACACACCCAAGATAGTGGACATTGCTGCTGCTGTGATAGAGATGCATGGAGATATCTGAAGCTCTTCATTGGACACGAAAACAACATAATTTAAGTTAGCAATTTCTAAATAATTTACAGATGTCAGGGTGAAAATATCAGGCTTTGGGGGGGATCCGTTTCTTTTAAAACATTTTAATTTACAAATCTCTAGTTTTCGTGATATTTTAACATGTATATCGGGATTCAGACAATAACTCTGAAAGCTATTTGATACACAGTGATCTTTATTGAAGACTCACGAGATAACCAAGTATGAACAAAATTACCTTTATATCTCCTTAAAAAAAAAAAAAAAAAAACATAAGACTGACGACATGAAAATATGAAACATCCATAAGTTTTGTCCATGAATGGATAAGAACCCGTCATGATACAGGCTTAGTATGTGTGATATTTCTGATGAACTGGATGAGAAGAATAGACTTTGGAGAAATAGAAAGATGTTGTATATATTGAGACGTTACAAAAAAACAATTTTCAATTGTACATAAATTCCTTTAAGGTGTTACTTTAATTTTTCATATGTTTATTTTCAATTTCTTTTTCTCATTCATTAAAAGTCAATGATGTACATGCAAAATTAGTAAAAACTCAATAAAAACGATATGTAAAAATAGATATAAGGAAAACAAATGGCTTGTAAACAAAAGGCGGCAATAAAATGAGTTGAGGTAAAATGTCTATTCCATTAACAAACATTTCACTTTTAAAATAATGAACTTCAAAATTAAAGTTTTACAAAACAGAAAATTAGCGTTTTAAAATAAAAACGTGGCATTATATTAATTAATTGTTACCACAGAGTGTGTGTAAGCTCACAGATAAATAGGCGCTAACCAAAACAAAAAAAAAAGTTCCTTTGTTCAATATTAGTTTCCCTTTTATATTTTGTTCTCTCTCTTGTAAATCAATAAATAAAATGTTTAATTAATAATTATTGGTATCAGTTTCATTAATAATTCTAAGCAAAGTCAACAAAAGAAGAGAGAGCTGGGTGAAGAGAACTTCATTGGAGGCCAGGACCTTGAGATCCTGAAGTAGCTCCGAAGATCTCCCGAGGCATGGCTCTTAAGAAAGGGGGGGGGGGGTCTTAAAACCTTGCCAGAGGTTCTACGGGAGTAGGCTGCCATGACTTATCAAGCGGAGCCGTAAATCTGCCGGAACTGTACTACCGGTGATAGGAATGATTTAGACGGCCTAGGTCAACGGCTCACCACCTTTCTTTAGAGCATACCCCCTCAACCTCTCTTCATCTATGACATAGTTCAGCGCTAGCTGGATTTTTGGTAACACGTAAAAAGATGTACTAAAAGAAGCACCTCTCCCTTTAAAATTACATTCAAACAATGTATTTTGTTTATCACCCCATTACAGAACGTAATAGTAATGATAGAGAATGTGCCTCAACACCATTTTTAGAAAATTCATTCACAAGCTAACCTGTTTGCTAGGTTTCAAGCTCTGATCCTCATTAGTAAAAGGGCGGCTATATTCAGCCAGATCCTTTAATACTGTCATATATTGCTGGTCACCTGCGCCCTCTAGTCTATAAAGAGGAAGCCAAAAGCTTCCCTATGTGCACTAGGTGCAAAACCGAAGAGGCCACTCCCCAACATATACTAAATTGTATTGGAAAGGACAAAGGATCCCTGTACAGAGAACCAAGAAGAGTTCTAGAACTTCTTTATGAGCACGACCTCCAAGATCTTGTCTAATTTAGACTAATAAAAGGTTAAGTAAAAAAATATATATTGCTGCATTGTTTTATGAGGGGGCATTTCTTGTTGATATACTGTTTCCCATATATTTAAGGATTTTATTATTTTCTGCTTTAAATTTGTACCTTAAATAAAAGGATGAATTTATCCTATTGTATAATAGCTTTAATAATATGTTTATTTGAGTCTGAGACTAAATACTATATAGATAAAATCATTATTAATGTAAAACTTTTAAAAAGCTTTAAAAATAGTTGTTGTTCTAGACCTATTCACTCGGGGAAAACACGGACATTACCACAAATTGATTTGACACTTTTGGCATTGGATATATGCAGGAATAATTAAAGAAAAGATTAACAAAAAACTCCCTTTTTGCGACCATTTCCCCGAGTAACTATTTTTGTGATATCAAAAATGACTTTTTTTTGTGTGTGTGTTCTAATTCATCTTCCGATAATCTACTTCAAGAAGAGACAGGGATTATACATGTTTTTGTCTAATCTCTTTATAATAAATGTCTATTCATCTAGTTTATCAAAATAAACGTGATGTATTGGGAAAAAATATTGAGAATACATCTTATTTTTTATTGAAGAAATAATAAGGGTTACACTGAAGGATGAAACTTGTTAAACCACATGCCATGCCTATAGTTACGACTAATTGACCAACTGGATGTGGTCTTCTAGTCCTACTACATGGCCGCACCAAACAGACAGTACAAATGCACTGTGGCAAGGAACTAAGTAAGCCATCAGAACTGCAACACAAGTGAGTATCCCCGGATCCAGGGAAGAAGAGTGAGAGAGTTGTTAAGCCACAAGAAAGTTGTCTACCTATTGGGCTCAGCCGGTACAAGAGGTGGGTGTGGAACATAGTCAACAAGGATGTAGAGGGGAAAGAGTTGGACAATTTTCCTTTTCAAAGGGGAACAGGCAAACAAACAATTCCAACCCTCTCTATTCACCACTCAATTCTTGGAATGCAGAATGAAAAATAGGAGAAATATTTAAAAATTGAAATGTTAAATAGATTTATTTTTCAAATAAGCAAAAATTCGGGCAAAGAGTTTCTTTATTATGAAGTTTTGCGATC
>CP092872.1:63717513-63760201 GCA_030710605.1 Cordylochernes scorpioides
TTGGGTGTTTAAAGCTGCTGCTCTGTGTCCATGTCAATTTTATGCAAGGCTACGGCCATTGATGGGCATGAGAATATGTGGGCAGGTGTTAGCATATAATGTGTAAACAAAGAAAATAAAATAAGTTAGCCATTACAATATTAATAAGCTTATAGCAATAAGGGAGGCAGTTGGATCACTTACCATTGATCTTGCGGATGATAAACATAGCATAAATCTTGTAAACATTATTGCACACATATCACATCATTCCATTTATGAGAGATCTTGAGATGTTATTGCACACATATCACGTCATTCCATTTATGAGAGATCTTGAGATGTTATTGCACACATCACATCATTCCATTTATGAGAGATCTTGAGATGTTATTGCACACATATCACATCATTCCATTTATGAGAGATCTTGAGATGTTATTGCACATATCACATCATTCCATTTATGAGATATCTTGAGATGTTATTGCACATATCACGTCATTCCATTTATGAGAGATCTTGAGATGTTATTGCACACATCACATCATTCCATTTATGAGAGATCTTGAGATGTTATTGCACACATATCACATCATTCCATTTATGAGAGATCTTGAGATGTTATTGCACATATCACATCATTCCATTTATGAGAGATCTTGAGATGTTATTGCACACATATCACATCATTCCATTTATGAGATATCTTGAGATGTTATTGCACATATCACATCATTCCATTTATGAGATATCTTGAGATGTTATTGCACATATCACATCATTCCATTCATGAGAGATCTTGAGATGTTATTGTACATATCACATCATTCCATTTATGAGAGATCTTGAGATGTTATTGTACATATCACATCATTCCATTTATGAGAGATCTTGAGATGTTATTGTACATATCACATCATTCCATTTATGAGAGATTTTGAGATGTTATTGCACATATCACATCATTCCATTTATGAGAGATTTTGAGATGTTATTGCATACATATCACATAATTCCATTTATGAGAGATCTTGAGATGTTATTGTACATATCACATAATTCCATTTATGAGAGATCTTGAGATGTTATTGTACATATCACATCATTCCATTTATGAGAGATCTTGAGATGTTATTGTACACATATCACATCATTCCATTTATGAGAGATTCTGAGATGTTATTGCATACATATCACATAATTCCATTTATGAGAGATCTTGAGATGTTATTGTACATATCACATCATTCCATTTATGAGAGATCTTGAGATGTTATTGCACATATCACATCATTCCATTTATGAGAGATCTTGAGATGTTATTGTACATATCACATCATTCCATTTATGAGAGATTTTGAGATGTTATTGTACATATCACATCATTCCATTTATGAGAGATTTTGAGATGTTATTGTACATATCACATCATTCCATTTATGAGAGTTCTTGAGATGTTATAGCGCGCGCCCTATTAAAATTCATTATATATATTCAAACTCATTCCATAATTAATTTATAGAATATTTTGTTGATTTTTCGTCGAACTTGACCTTCGAGAGAGTTTATAGCGTATGAATTGGCTTAACTTTTCCAACAATGGGGAACTACACCGAGAGAGCTTTTAAATTTCTTTTAACATTTGACTTAAGTATATGATTTAGATCAATCTCTCTCTCTCTCTCTCTCTCGGCCGTGCGGCCACGCGGTGCGCGAGCTCCGCGTTCTTCGGCGATGGAGGGCGAGAAGATGGAGATAAGTAATGTGTTTTCCGTATTGGCGGATGGCCAGTGCGAAGGGGAGCATGATGGTGTTGTTTCCGGCGATAAATCTCCAGCGAATGCCGAGATTTTGGCGGAAATTACTTCTAAGAAGAATTCTACAAATTCTGAAACATTATAAAATTATGCAAAACTGCCCGTGACAAGCGGCGGAAATGCAAATTTCCCTCAATCAAGCCGGAATTGGGCCGACATCGTCGAAAACGATGAAAATTTTGAACAACCCAAAAAGAGAAAGCGTCTGCTTCCTTCGGAAAGGGCGAGTCAGTCTCTGCCTGGTCCTTCTCGACAGACGAAAACCACCCGGGACAGCACTACGCCGCGCCAGCCATCGTGCCCTAGGAACACCATCGAGCAAATAAAGGTCTCGAGGCAAATGCTGGCTCAGTGTCGGAGCAAAGCAGCTGCCGGAACCTATGACCAGATGACCTATCTGGAGTTCTCCCCGGAGTTCACCCAAGTAGACTATATCAAGGCTCTGGAGAACAAACTGGGGAAAGGCTGCGTTGTACAGATAGGAAAAGCTTCCGGACAGATCCTAGTTGGCTTCGAGCGGCCTGATATGGCGGAGACGATCATAGAGGATGGTCTGATGATTAAGGGAGCCCTCCTTAAAGCCCTTCCCTACCAAAAGAAGGCAGAAAAAATCACCATCAGCGGTCTCCCATTTGTAATCGAGGACGCCGATATCATCAGGACTCTGAGGCCTTACTGTCAGGTAGTCTCCATCGCCCCTACCGTGAATTCTTCCGGCGGCTACACCTGGCTGGACCTAAAAAAAAACTGCGTTCATTCTCATGAACAATGGAAAAAAAATCACAGATCTTCCTAAAAAGATCATTGTGACTGCCAAGGGCGGCTCTGCACTGGCCTACTTGGAGTACGGCTTCCGTTGCTCCAAGTGCTACAGAATGGGACACAAAAGAATGAACTGTCCCCGGATCATCCGGGAGACAAGCACCACCCAACCCTTGAGCCAGACGAGCAGTGTGAAAACCACGGCGCCTGCTCCTAACACCACAGCAGCTGCTTCGCCACCTGCAACATTCTCCCACCCTGCGCCAGTGGCTGCCCCGGCACAGACATCCTCCGCGCCACCCGCTCAAGAGGATATAGCTCTCGAGACTGAGCCCACCACCAGGACCCCGGAAACCTCCACCCAGACAGACCTCAACATCAACAGAGTCGAGAACTCTAGCCATCACAAGATCAAGGATAGATCTAGATCCTTGTCTCCCAAGGCCGGGTCTACGACTCAACTACAGCTTGACACCCTCCTCGAGCGCCTCCCAGGATCATTCTTTGAAGAGGTTACACTCTTAGGCTTGAAGGAAGAGGAAGTGAAACAGGCCATCGTCTCCCTTCCTCATCTAAGGCTGCTCCTGGGAAAGCTCAGCGTAGAACAAAGTCTGGGGCTGCACACCTTCAATGAAAAGTTGATAAAGGGACTTGGAAGCTCCAAGTCAGCCCTTTACAAGCGGCTATCTGACATCAGAACAAAGACAAGAAGCGCGCAAGAGCTTCCGCCTTGCGTGCCTTAATGTGCGCGGCATTGCCGCTCGACACAGGAGCATTGAATTGTGCTGTTTCCTGAAACAGCACGCAGTTGACATCGCTTTCATTCAAGAAACCAATGTCACCACCCTGGACAGCGTTGAGGACCTCTGCTTGGAATACAGAGCAGCAGTTGTTCCAGCTTCTGGCGCCAGAGGATCCGGCCTCGCCTGCATCTTCTCTTCCGGCGTCCAGGTCATCGGACAACAGGTCCTGTCCCCTGGCAAGATCGCCGCCTTTGACGTTACCATCCGGGGATCAAAGGCGACATTTGTCAACTGCCACCTCTCTCATGCTCCTGATGAGCGGCTACAGCAGCTACAGGTCATCGCAGCTGCTGCTGTCAATGAAGACGCGTGGGTCCTTGGGGACCTCAATATCTCCGAGGAGTCTGCGAGCGACATTGCGTCCGGTTCCGTCGAAGCCCTTGGGGAGCTCCTGGACCGGGCCAACCTCGTAGACGCCGCAGCTATCTTCGACGCCACGCACCTACCAACAAGGATCTCCAGTTGCGGAAGCCGGGTGGATGCGAGCAGATTGGATCGAGTGCTTATACCATCAAGCTTCTCCAACCGCGTCACCCGATACTGGAGCCTATACTACAAGAACTCCGACCACCGTGCGGTCCTCCTCCAAACCGGCGAGGCCTCAGAACCTCGACCACCGTGCATTGCTAGCATGCTCCGATCGAGGCTAATCGTTGGGACAGTAGAAACGCTTCTTGACGAGGCCTTGGGAAACATCGAGGACATGCGGAATGCGGAAATCTGGAGGAGGTGGGGACATATTAAGGCGCATCTGGCCTCCGCCATCAAGTCCCTCCACGACCTGCGCAATAACGACGACGACTACATCTCGAGGGCGAGAAAATATGTTCAAGCCAAGCTCGAAGATGTCTCCATCTACTCGGACTATCCCTCCCTGCCGGACCTCGGGCGCGCCTTTCGTCTTCGTCGCAGGGGAACGTCGTCGAATACTTTCTACGACAGCGCAGGTCGAATGATTACGGGACCAGCGGTGAGAGAACTGGCTTTCGTCAACCTGAAAGAGCGCTTTTCCCATCCTTCGTGCTCTCCGGAGGACATCGATGGCTTCCTGCGGGGTTTTACTCTAAGGGTCACCATTGAGGAAAGCGATCCACTCCACCGCTATGGGATCGGCGAGGAAGAGATCGTTGCTGCCATCGGTCGTCTGCCAACTGGGAAAGCGGCCGGGTGGGATGAATTGCCCTGCGAGCTCTTCAGGGGTTTTGAGGATTAATTCGCGAGTGCACTCCGTCGGGTCTTCGAGGCGTCCCAGCTCTGCGGGCTCTGCCCACTTCCATGCGGCGCAGCGATATGTCCCTGATAGAAAAACCGCACGGTGGTCCGGGCCTAGCCGGACTTCGACCCCTCTCCTTGCCAACGACGGACTACAGAGTCCTCAGCGGGGTCCTCTACTGGCGACTGCGACCCCATCTCCGAGACATCGTACCTGAATGCCAGAGCTACGCCGTTCCAGGTAGAACACCAGCCTGGAACATAGCCCGCGTAGCTGATGAAGTTGCCACTGCCTGCAGAGATGAAGCTCCACTGGCAGTCGTCGCCATCGACTTGGAGTCAGCGTTTGACACGCTGGACAGAGGCTTCCTGGTGTCCACTCTTCTCTCCGTCGGTCTGCCGCCAGTCTTCGTGGGGTGGGTTCTTCTGCTCTACGCTGGGGCCGAGGCTGCGGCGAGGATTGAGGGGATTGGGAGAACTCCTCTGTTCCACATGCTCAACGGAGTGAGGCAGGGATGCGCTGCCAGCGCAGCGTTCTTTACCATCTCCACCGGGCCCCTCCTGCTACGCCTGGAACAGCTACTTGGCCGGGATAATGTCCTGGCGTACGCCGACGACATCGTCCTGCTTATCCGCGAGGATGGGCAGCTGGAGGTCGTCAGGAAGATCTTCGAGGACTTCAGGCGTGCGTCAGGAATAAGAGTCAACTTCGGTAAGAGCCAGGGTCTCTGGTGCGGGAGATGGAGGAACCGCACTGACTCCCCGTCGGCAATCTCCTGGAACAGGGAGAAAATCAATATTCTAGGGACCTTAGTGACTCCTGGAATGGGAACTTCGGCTCAAGATCAACACCTGCAAGAGTTGCTGGAGCGAGCCATTGCTAGGTGGTCCCCCTTTGTCCGCGGTCTCTCACTTGCTGGTCGAGCAAAAGCGGCCAATAGCCTGGTGCTCTCGGCCATCTACTATCATCTCCAGGCCTACCTTCCCAGCGAGACCACCATCGGAAGACTGCAGGCAAGATTGGCTCGATTCGTGTGGGGGCACGATCGAACCTCATGGCTTCCCAGTAGCATCCTGGCGCGGCCGATCTCTGTGGGAGGCATGGGACTTCTCGACGTGGGCACTCAGCTCCGGCTGTCGTGCCTTAAGGGTGTCCAGGCAGCACTGCGTGGAGGCCATAACGCTCACTCTTGGCTCGCTGAGAGCGGGATGTGGCTGACTCCTGCGTCCACTCCTGGCATCTGGCTTCCCCCGCGGCGTCGTCGGAGTCTTCACCTCTTCGAGTCTGCCGCGGAGATCCTAGATCTAAACCACCGGATCTTACAACCTGCACTTCTCCGGGCTTTTCGGGTCGTGGGCGACTGCCGTTTCCTGCGGCCTCCTGAGCTCCTGGCTCCTACAAGATGGCTGGGCTGGCGCATCGGAGAACTGACCGGGCCTGCTCCAAACATCACCATCGCTACGCGTGGCGCCCTCACGGACGTCGCTGCTCTGGGGAGCTTCTGCACACGCCTGATAACCCAGAATGCCCGGGGACATTATCGCGTCGACAGCCTGGCGGACGCAATCGTGGTGCGCGGGACGACCACTGCCTTCCAGCGCCTAACCACCCGCACAGCCCGCCGCTTGCTTGAGCGTCCGCGCTTGGCTGCGCTGCCCATTACCCAGCTGTTCGGACGGTGGTTCCCCCACGTCAGCATCCCCATCTCCATCAGCTGGTCTTCCCTCCGGCGTTGCGCCTTCTCGGGGCACAATGCTGACGTTGCCGTGCGGCTGGCCCTGCACGCCCTTCCCCATCCAGCACATCCGGCTTCAGCCCGGGAGTCCTGCATCGCCTGTGGGTCCGGAGACCTGTCTCTGGCCCACCGCTACTGGTCCTGCAGTCGGATCAGGCCTGTCATCCTGGAGGCCTTCACCATCATCCAACGGCCTCCTGACCTGCAGAGCTGGATCTTCGGGCTTGACCTGGAGGACGACGCCCTGGCCATCATGGCGTCCGCCAAGACCCGCATCTACAAGCACTTCCCGGGCCTGGAGATGCGGGGAGTCCAAGAAGACCCCCTCCTTGTCTGGAGGAGAACCTTGTCAAGGTGGTGGAGCCTCCCTAGATCCTAAAATCATTGTAAATTCCCATTATTTATTCATTACTTTTATCATAATCATTTTGTAAAAATTGACTAGACGTCAATAAAAGTGTTTCAATTGTCAATTGTCTCTCTCTCAACGCCGATGATATACCTGCAAGGTACGGCCTGATACCACAAACCTCAGCAGAGTTATCTGCGAAAAACTTATTCCAGTTACTAAACTCGGAAGAAATGAAAGAGACGGCCAGCTATGCAAATCTGCCTACTGGCGAGAGACATGCAAATTCCGCCACTACGCTCGATTTTGCAACTACGTTGCCTACATCTGGCGTAATTCTTGGCCAACAGAACCGGGAAAACTTACCAATGGATCAAAATCCTGTAACTGAAGACGATTACATCATCGTTCAAAATAAAAGAAGACGCCGTGACACAGCAGCACCGCGCGTCATGACCGCACAGCCCAACAGTGCTGGACCGACAACCAGGCGACAAAGATCCTCGCCTGCACTCATCCCTCGAGTCCAGGAGATCAGGACCACGAGGGCGCACATCGCGGAGGCCAGAGCTCGCCAGGCGACCTGCACCGAGGAGCAGTGCTTCTTCTTGGAGTACTGCCCTAGCTACGAGCATTACCACTACCTCAAGGCTATTGGAGGTATTGTCGGAGGAACGAAGAACATCGCTCAATTCTCCAAGGTGAACGGCCAGTACCTGGTGGGCCTCACCAGCACATCCATGGCGGAGCGACTAATCCGGGAAGGCCTTGAAGTTGAGGGCACCCTCCTCAGGACCTTCCCCTTCAGGAAAAGTGCAACAAGAATCACAATTGGGAACCTGCCCTTCTTCGTGCGGGACGCCATTGTGATTGACGCCCTTGCACGCTTTGGGCGTGTGACCTCCATAGCCCCCAAACAACTTAAAGTGGGCGAATTCGAATTTACCGACGGCCGCCGGGAGGCCTTTATCCTCCTCCATGACGGCATAACCGTCGACAAGCTGCCCACCCGCTTCGAGATCAAAATCAAGGGTGAGGCCTGGCCCGCTTACATCACATATGGCATCAAATGCTCAAGATGCCACGGACAGGGACACAGGAGAGCCAGCTGCCCCCTGCTCTATGGGCAGTCCACCACCTCCAGACGAGCCTCACCGCCCTCTACCACCGGCCTTCCACCACCGACCGCGCCTGGGCTGCCCGGGCAGTCTTCGGCCGTGCCTCCTGCGCCGGCGCCACCCAGTCCATCTAACAGAGCTTCTGGCGCCCTATCCGATTCCTGCGCGGCGCCTCCACCATCTGCGGTGCCAGGGCCATCCACACCAGCGCCGCCGGTCTCGCCCACGCAGGCGGTGACTGCAGCTCCCCCACCAATGACCCCTTCACCTGTGGATCCCATGGGCCCTCACTCGGTGGCGTCGCGTCCTGAGCTGACGCCTCCTGCTCAACCGGATCTCGTCGCCCCACCTTGCCCCCTGCCCACCCAGGAGACCATCGGACCTGCTTCCTCCACACCTGATGTTGAGATGAACCCCGCGGATAAAAACACCGCTTCCTCTGGGTCATCTAAAAAGAAAAGCGCTAGGGACGCAGCCGCACCTTCAACACCCTCACTGCCTGCGCCTCAGTCTGCTAAACCGACGCAGCCTGCTCCACACAGGAAAGAATCAGCCCCAACTAAAGTGGCCTCTCTGCCTGCACAGCCTATCAAGACAGACGAAGACCGTAAGAAATGGCTCTTTGACACTTTCAAGGCATTGGACCACAGAAACATATTGAGACCCATACTCAACTGGATCGATGAGGACTCTGTCATTAATTCGGTCCTGTGCTCCCAAGACGCTTGGAATAACTTTCATAACATACCGCGAGACCAAAGGAGGATTCTTGCGGGCTTCATAGACAAGGTCATCGGGCGCGCCCGGGGTGGCGACCAGACTACTCTGGACGGACTGCTCAAATTCAGGGCAGCTCTGTAGCTACCGACTGAGACCAAAACGTCCCTTCGGGAAGGGCTCCGCCTGATGTGTAATCCCACTTCCAGGAATACTGTAAATGTTTCTTAACTCTTGCTTTAATGTAACTACTCTTGTAAATATTAACTCTTGAATGTAAACATTGACTAGTATGTTAATAAAATTTGTTTAAATTGTCAAAAATTGTCTCTCTCTCTCTCTCTCTCTTATTGATGTCAAAAAAACAATCACACGTTGACAAAGCAATTGGATTTCGATCGCCGATTATTCTGTTAATATTTTTATTTTAAAAAAAGTTTGAATATCCATTACTTCTCTATATCAATATTAGACCTCAAGGATCTTTTTGACAAAATCGAAATATCTCAAGACTTCTCTGAACCAAGAATTGAAACTATTCATCGATGCTTTTTTCATCAAAAAAAGTACTTCTGTCCTTAATAAAATGGAAAAATATACATATGTATTTAAAATTTGTAACAAATAAATTTTAACGATAGATGGCAATTGAATTTATAAATTTAAAAATATTGTAGCAAAGTATTTATTATTTTATTAAGAGTCATTTTGATGTTTATATTTTGCTACTCTGTAAACTTCTCTCCTTGCTTATCTTTTTTTAAAAATCATTTTTAGTTGTGTTTATGCCTTAAATAAAGTGCTGTGTCATCCTTACTTTAGTACGTGGCTCCAGGAATCCGGGTTATATCTAGAGAGAGATTGAATCAACTTTTATTACAACGTTCATAAAATATTATGGTGACAGATGAAAACTAATAATAATAACAAGGATGAATATACATAATGAAATCTGAACAGGCTTCATTGGTTTAGATCAAGGGCTACAAGACATCCTGAATTCGGATAGGCCCTTGGTTATAAATGGGTCTTTGTGCCCAACATGTTCAATTGCCATGTTGAGGAAATCTCGCAGAATTATCTTGTTTTCTGTCGAGAGTGTCTCGGAGAGTACATCCCTCACATGCTGGTATAGGACCGCGTGCACTACTTCAAACCTAAAAACCTCCTCATAGAGGGGATATAGGAATGAATCAGCGTTCATTTGTTCAAAAATTCCCTCCACGCGCCCTATGAGGATCTCCCGAGATTCCTGAAGAGGCTGCATGGATTGGGTCATGGAGGTAGAAGACTGGATGGATGGGGCAATCTTATTATGGGTCGTTTTCTTGGGAGCCGCTGTTGGATCAATAATGGTCAGGAAGGGCTCTGGTCGTGGCAGCAACTGGCTGGTGCTCGGCGCCGTAAAAGGAGGTTCAGAAGTTGGAGACTCCTGGGGATGGACAGGGATGTTCGCCCCGGGCGAAGACGCGGCAGGGCTGGAGGGTGTTGAGTTGGTCTGCTTGATGGGTGCAGACGGTTCCGCAGTTGGTATTGAGAGGGCGGAGTTGTTGGAGGGCATGGGCTTGGAGGAGGGAGGCCTCGACACCGGGCCTTGCCGTAGGTCTTGATGGCGTCCTCCATTAATTCCTATGGGGCAGATGGCTCTCCGATGCCCTTGACGATGGCATTTGCTACACCTAACGCCGTAGGTGATGTAGGCGGGTGTGGTCTCTCCTTTAGAGATGATCACCAGCTTGGTAGGGAGTTGGTGGAGTTTGCGTCCTTCATTTAGAAGGACGAAGGCCTCCCTGTTGCCGGTGGTCCAGGTGTAACCGCCACTGTACACAACTTCGTGGGTCAGGGAAACAAACCTGCAGTAGGGCCGCAGCGCTGCGATGACGTCATCGTCCCTTATGGCAAGTGGGAGGTTCCCCACTACAATTTTTTTTCTAGTTTTTGCCTATATGAGAAGGCTTTCAGGAGGGTGGTTCCGATGGTGAGGCCCTCCTCAACCAGGCGCTTCGCCAAGTCGACGCTGGCCAGCCCGACCAATACCTGGCCGGACATCTTCATCAGCTGGTACACTGAAGACTTTCCCAGCAACTGTTCCAGCGCCATCATGTATTGGACTGGATGGAAGTCCGCGCTCCACTCGACGAGGCAGCGCTGGTCGAACGTCGCAGCTGCCGACCTAGCCTTGGCGAGGTCTTGCTGCTGTCTGCTGTTCTCAATAGCCGTTACAGGATCTCTTTTAGTCCTGGTTACTTGTTGAGGTGACCTGGCTGCGAGAGGCGCAGCCTTCGCAATTTTTGACGGTTGAAGTGGAGATGCCGCGGTCGAGAGAGATTGAGATTGAAACTGATTTATTAAATCGTTCATATGAGGTTATATAAGGTTAAATATAAAATAATTGAATAAATAAGTATATATAGATGAATAAATATAAAATTGAAAAATATACATATATATACAAGTTTTCATTGGTGGCGCCCACCGCGGGAAAGACTCCGCCACCGGTGGATTGCGAGAATTCTTTCCACAGAGTGGCCAGGTCGAGGTGGTCAGAGAGAGAGAGAGTTGTGTCATCCTGAAGTTTGTCATTCCTAATTTTGCACGTGACAATATATATATTAGGAGGGCCTGGCTCATCAGTGGTAAACCCTCTAAGCGCTTCCGCCAGTTTAACCACTAAATTCTATATATTGCTGCCATGCTCTTATATCCGAAAATCTGGATGAATCCTTGGTAATGGTATTTGAAATATATATGGGAATACAAACTAAGGGAATAGAAGAAATATATAAAAATGTAAACATCTTGTATTAAGAGAGAGAATAGTTGTATTTTTATCATCGCAATAGACAATCGACAATTAAAATAATTTATTGACATCTTGTCAATGCATTCAAAAGTGCACAGTCTGCACTATCCTCAGCGGTGAAGCACGTGATCTACGTTTTCTTCGTAGATCGCGAAATGCGTGGTGTGGCTGGAGACCCGCTGGTGATTCTCCACCAAACTCTGCATCGATGGCAGAGGCGACATATTCATTGTAGGTATCATCATGCATCGTCGTAATAGAGAGAAAGTTCAACAAGGAGACAGTAGGTGCTGTTTTTCTAGACTTTACCAAAGCCTTTGATAGAGTATGGCTTGATGGCTTGTTAAAAAAAATAACAAAAAATCAATTTCCAAGAGATTTTATCAAATTCTTGAAAAACTATCTCCAGGACAGGACCTTTTCAATTAAGCAAGGGAATTATATAACCACGGCAAAACCAACCCAGATTGGAATCCCTCAAGGCTCTATCCTTGGACCCTACCTATTCAACATCTACATCAACGATTTCCCTCCACATCCGAAATATCAAATAAAATTTTCGCAGATGACGCAGCAATTTTAGAAAACTCCAAATCAATAGGAATATTAACTACACAACTCCAAAATTACATAAACAGTATAACCAAATGGTGCAATGATTGGAAATTAGACATCAACCCAAAAAAGTCTCAGGCAATAATTTTTCCTCCACTAGCAATAAAAAATTAAAGCCACAATCCATCCTAAAGGTAAACCAGAGCCCTTAACTGGACTGACAGCGTTAAATATATTGGACTTACCTTAGACTCCAAGTTTTGAAATTCAACAGGCATGTCAAAAATATAAAGAAAGCAAAAATCGCAAAAATAACATTATCAAGCCTGTTCAACTATAGAAGCAAATTGACTACAAAACAAAAGTTTACTCTATACAGAAGTTGTATCCTCCCGATAGTAACATACGCACTCCCAGTTTGGTGCAAATATATTACAGCCACAGACAAAAATAGGATAAACGCATTCATGAGAATCTGCCTTCGGACAAGTATAGGAGCTCCATTCAACCTATCAAACAAGATACTGAAGGAGGACTTGAACCAACCCGATCTAGAAGATATGTACCAAACTTCCGTTAAGAAATTATACCTTCAAATGCAAAATTCAAATAATCCAACCATACAAGATACTCTAAAAAATGAAGGAGATATCAATCCCCGATTCCGACGACCCGGCCCTGACACTTAGTCAAGAGCTCATCGCCCAACAGCTGCCCTCCTGCAAGGCCTAGGGGGACCACCTCTACTCCACCATCTCGCCATGTGTAAATAGCCAGGACAAGGTGACTCGCGAGCTGTGCTCGAATGTAACATCTGTAAATTGAGACGAAATTTAAAAAAAAAAAAATAATAATAAAGTGGCTCGTTTCGTTTCAGTTCACCCCCGGATTTCATCCAGAGAAGATCTCTTCTCTGAGTGCTTCCCTGAAGACCCCTGGCTCTACTGCTAACTACTGACTCCCCGAAGTTCTGTAGACTGTTGCACCCATTCCCTGGCCTTCATGAACTCCTGAAAAAAAAAACTGAAAACGTGGCTCTCCCGAACGGCCGATATCGCCAGCATTTAGCCCACTTTTATCAAATAGCTGCTCTCCGGAGCGACCGCCTGCACCCTCCTCCATCAAAATGGGAAGAGGAAAAGCGAAAAAGAACACTACTGCTGATTCTGAAGTTACGCCCGCCGAAGAAAGTGAACATGCAGTATCTATGTGGAACGGCGAACCAGTCTTTGACGTAACTCGCCAAAGCTATCCCGTCGATACATCTGTGTACATCCCCCCCCCCCCCCCCCCCCCCCCTCCCATCACCAAACTACTATGGCTCCTCCGCCAACTACAATACCGTCCTCTACCAAGAATCTGAAGGCCTCCAAATTACCCCTGAGACTGTTGAAGAAATTGACAGAATCACCGGGTCCCAATACAACAGCTTCTCCCATCCTGACCTGCACTCCACCATTGATAGGCTTCTCCAGAATCGCCGCGCCTGCATCCTTGGGCTTTCAGAGAAACTGAAGGCTATGACTGCCGACCGCGACTAACTCCTGAAGAAACTCACTGCCCTCGAAGCCTTCTCCGCCCGCCCTCCGGTTATCTCTACCTCTACCCAAACCTGCCCAGCCCCTTCCTGCAAGGACACCTGCTCCCAGACTGACCCAGTCAAGCCCGCCACCCCTGCTCCTGCTGCTCTCCCAACGAAGAAGCCTGCCCCAAAGTTGCCCGCTCCTGTTCCAACAAAAAAGAAGCAGCCTGAGGCTCCCAACCCGCCTGCAAAGAGGACCAATTTGCAAGGTCCTTCCAAGCCTGCGGCCGCCCGAGTGACCCTCCATGGAGAAAAATCGGCTGCCCACACAGTGGTCATCTCAGATGACCCGCAGGCTGACCCAAGGGAGATGCTGAAAGTAGTCCGCGCCGCCCACACTCACCCCCAAGGCGTCTGGGCATCCCTGCGCACCAAAGGGAAGCTGGTACTACATTCCAGCAACCCAGACACTATCCCCTCAGCTACAACCTCCCTGACCAACAAGCAGGATGGTATGAAGGTCCGCCAGCAGAAGGAGATCCTGCCTCGCATCTGCCTCTTCTAAGTGGACGAGGAGACAACCAACTCCACCATTGAAGAGACCTTCCTGGAGACCCTTGCTGTCAGCTAACTCCCTGGGGACAAGGTGGTGCGCGTGGCGCACCGTTCTGCACCCAGAAACGGGACCTGCACCGCCTTCATCGAGGTAGACCTCAAGACCTTCAGAGCCCTGGGGGTGCGCGGGAGGATCGTGGTGGATGGAGTCATCCTCAACTTCGAGGAGTCCATCCGCGCCCGCGTCTGCTTCCGCTGCTGTGGCTTCGGCCACAACTCCGCACAGTGCTCCAGGGCCCCAAAGTGCTTCCACTGCGGTGAAGACGGCCATGAAGGCCGTGCCTGTCCATCCCTTGCCAACCAGCGCACCTCCAAGTGTGCCAACTGCTGCGCCAAGGGCCAACCTGACAAGCATGAGGCGAGAGCCTCAAGCTGCCCCATCCTGAAGTCAAGGGCCCTCAAGTTCTAGGCTTCCAGGACCTTCTGCCTCCACCTTATCCTGCCTTCCCTACTGGACTCCGTCCCCTGCCATGAATCCTGAATCTCACTGCATCAAGGCGCTGTGTCCCTGCCATCTCCAAGCTTCTTTCTCCCCTGCGAAGACTTCTCCTCTGCCAGATCTTAGGATCCCTTGCCACCAGTTCGCGTTCTGCAGCCATGTTGGGGGCTAGAAGGCCTTGCACATTAGGCCAATTAGCCCGGAAGTAAAGAAGAAGAAGAATAAAGTGGCTCAAAGTTTCAGTGTGCTTGCTTGTGCTCCCATAGTGACGTAGGCCGGAAAAGAATTCACGAGGTAGGCGACAGTAGAGTGGAGCCTTATAGGAGAAAAATACAGTCCTCTAAGTGGAACTAACAACTTCACTTATAAAATTTCCGTATTTTTCTTAAAGTGCAACAGTAGGCCGCCCTAATGACAAAAGAACATTACAATTTTATAAAAATTTGATGATAAAATATTCAACTTGAATTATAAAATTAAAAAAAGAGTATCGTGTGTGTTAGTTTCAATTCTTGATAACGGCGTGCTAATAAGTTCTATAAATATATTTATATAGAAGAAAACACTTTTACTAGAAAAATTGACTAATAACTTCCACAATAATTGTGAACAAAAGTCTAAAGATTATATTAGTCAATGCCTTTGGAAAAGTAAAATTGTCTTCAATACATATAAACAATAAACAAAACGGCTACCGAGAGAGACTATTTTGACTATTGAAACACTTTTATTGACGTCTAGTCAATTTTTACAAAATGATTATGATAAAGTAATGAATAAATAATGGGAATTTACAATGATTTTAGGAGCTAGGGAGGCTCCACCACCTTGACAAGGTTCTCCTCCAGACAAGGAGGGGGTCTTCTTGGACTCCCCGCATCTCCAGGCCCAGGAAGTGCTTGTAGATGCGGGTCTTGGCGGACGCCATGATGGCCAGGGCGTCGTCCTCCAGGTCGAGCCCGAAGATCCAGCTCTGCAGGTCAGGAGGCCGTTGGATGATGGTGAAGGCCTCCAGGATGACAGGCCTGATCCGACTGCAGGACCAGTAGCGGTGGGCCAGAGACAGGTCTCCGGACCCACAGGCGATGCAGGACTCCCGGGCTGAAGCCGGATGTGCTGGATGGGGAAGGGCGTGCAGGGCCAGCCGCACGGCAACGTCAGCATTGTGCCCCGAGAAGGCGCAACGCCGGAGGGAAGACCAGCTGATGGAGATGGGGATGCTGACGTGGGGGAACCACCGTCCGAACAGCTGGGTAATGGGCAGCCGAGAGAGAGAGAGGGTGAGTTAGAAGTCTTAATAAAGGCATTGATTATAAATAAGCAAAACGGCTTCAGAGGACGATTTTCTTGTTTTATTTTATATTTATCTCAACCTTCGGGTATCACAAACCTTTCTACAGAAGTATATATATTTACATACATGTTGTATATACTACTGTATAAAGAAGAGTCTGTGGACGAGTGGGTAACATCCTCGATTCCCGACAGTCATGAACCGGGATCGAATCCCACGTTAACATTTTTGTTTAATATGTGAATAACCTTCACATATTATTCATTGTTTCAAATATCATAAACTAGGTTGCTCTTTTTTGAGCGGTACCTAAAAGTGATATAAAAATACTCCTGTAGAAGGATTTGTGATACTTGAGATAAATATAAAATAAATCACACACACACACAAAAACCTTTATTAAGACACACAGGTCTTACAGAGGATTCTCCTTGGGGTTACAAGACGGAGAAACCTATGAAAGGGGAAAATATACAAAGGGGTAAAAATGGAGAAAGATTATATACACATGGTAAATATATACAGATTATTATTTGAATAATCCTATGGAAAATAAGGGAAAAAATTGGAAATATGGATGGGAGAAGTGGAGAGCGAAAAGAGGAAAGAAAACAGGTATTTACATATGGAACATACATAATATAAAATAAACAAGGAACTCACCTCTAAAGCCGTTTATTATTTATAATGTCAATGTCTTTATTAAGACCTCTGTAGACTTATATACACATCCTGCTGAGATAAAATGAGTGGTAAAATATAAAGAGAAAGAAATTAAAATAGACAAGGTTATATGGGAAATATGTACATATAATTATAATAACTATACACATAACATAGGTATTCTTCTGCTCTCCTTTTTATAATATGTCTTCATCATCATTTATATATTTGTATTTATTTAATTGATTGAGAGAATAAAAATAGGAAAGATATGATTATCAATGGTGAAATTTAACAACCAGTAATTACTTTGTCAATAATTCCCAACAGTCCTCAACATGCTGCACTTTCCATTCCTGTAGAAAATTGTTCCCTCCCTCTCCCACATTATGTTTCCATTTTTCTTTCTTCTTGATCGCTTCATTAACTAATCATTTATTTTATCTTCTCCCTCATTTATCTCTACTTTAAAAATATATGTTTTTACATCTTTTCTCCCTTCTTCCTTTCCCACTTCTCCTTTTCATTCAATATAGATGGTATTAGCTGGAGACCCGCTGGTGATTCTCCACCAAACTCTACAGCGCTGGCAGAGGCGCCATATTCATTGTACATAGTATCACGCACACACACACACAAAAAAACCTTTATTAAGACACACAGGTCTTTGTACATAGTATCATGCATATATTTTTATTTTTTTTAAATAGTACAGGCTGTGCACTTTTGCTTGTATCGACAAGATGTCAATAAAATTATTTTAATTTCAATTGTCTAGATAACACACAGGCACAAGCCTTTATTAAGACATTCCGTCTTATACAGACGATTCTCCTGTTAGAAATGAATCTAAAAATAAATGAGAAGCAGGGGAAGAAAAATTGAATCCTCGCTCAGAAAAGAAGAAAAGAAAAAAAAGGTTGATGAAGATTTTAAATAGAAAAAGAAAACAGGGAAAGAATTTCTATGTACAAAAGACTTTATACATCGTTTTTCGTGCATAGAACACAGTGAAGAAGTAGACTATTGAGTAAATAGTGAGAGACGTACATTCAAATATATAGTGTTCCAGTTGGGATATTTTAAATTGTTTAGATAACATCATAATCTTTTTTTTTTTTTTTTGAAGATCAATCGATGGCTAGAAGTTTCTTTGGAAAATATATGGCTACATATCTCTCTCTATCAATCAATTATTTAGTTCCTGACGTGCCTTCAGTGACTTGCCGTTAGTCTCTTCATACCTTTTTGCTGAGACTGAAGGTCACCGATATATAAATCCTTTCAGACACTTTATCTGGAAGGTGGTTTTTCCGAGTACCAAATCTTTGAACCCCAGTTTGTATATCGTTACTTGGCTAATATGCAAGATAGCAGTGATGGGCAGGTTTTGCATACCGGCTTATGGATAGAAAGATCTGGAAGACCATCTGCATCTAGAATGTCACTCTTCTCAGGGGAATCCTACTCTATGTTCTTCTTCTATCTTCAATTCTCTTAGTATCCTACAGGACCTTGCAAATGCCTGCCAGTTCGCGTTCAAAAACTTTATGCCATTTTAGTTTCTTTGTCAAAACAAGCCAATATCTGGGCGGATAGAGTTGAGATATCCTCACTACCATAAAGGATTCAATGTATATACCTTCAATCCATATATCAAACAATAAAATATAGTTTTAGTTAAAAGACAATATGTATAAGTAGATCTCCTGGATATGACATAGAAAACATTTTAAGTTTTTTTTTTGTACAATAAATTAATAAAGAGGGAACAATCTCTCGAAATATTTAGCTTGAAAAAGTTTTTCTTCTCAGATCTGCTACGTCTTTTTAAAAAAATAAAAAATATAAAAGCTCATAAATGTTTTAAAGATTTTCCACTGCCCCAATACGTGCTTTGTAATAAAGAAAAAGGTCTCTATAAGGAAATATTTGATGTCAATTTTTTTAAAAAGAGTTATGAAAGTTTCGTGAAGTTACAATTTTGTAATTTGCACATGAATAGATTATTGTGATAAAATTTATAAAAGGTAGTTTCGGAGGAGAATAATGAATTTACCGAATGTCGTGGTTTATTTGGATGAGGAAAGCGAAGACTAGAACACGGCTGATTCCACGCTCGTCTTTTCAGTGATACGCTAACCTTGACATATGTACGGTGGAACCTGGCCACTGGAGATGTCTCGGACTTGAAGGTTGTTGTTGGGTTCTGTGCTGCCTGGAGTATATGGGTTCTATCTGTGATTCCTTCCTGCGGTGAATCTGTATAATACCAGCGGTCTTAATAAAGTTGTGTATGTTATAAAAGGAATAAAGAGGGGTGTGAGCTAGTTTAAAGAGGTTGTTTGGGCCGGAATTGATCAGAGAAATGGAGACAAAGTTGCACCAGTGAGACTCCTCAACACCACCGGGCCATTCCCTATCTCCAGCTACTACTGGATAATCCATCAATCCCTAGGACGCTGCTGTATCTACCCTCCAGAGGAAGAAAATATAGCTCAATTTTATCTAAAGTAGAAGGACGATGTTACTTGGATACATTTTTATATCAATCATCTCTCCTTCTTCTTCTTATTTCTTATCTCCACTCAATCATATTAGGATATCAAGTTGTGACCCTTGATGGTGTCTGTTTGACAATCATCATGACTGGGTGAAGTAGAATGCGTCTGCCTTTGTCAATAAGACTGGGAGCACTACTCAGTGGCAGGCCGACTTAGCTCCAAAAGAAATGGCCGCCTCTGACATGAGGAACAGACGTCATGCGCAGCGGCTCCTAACAAGGAGTACAATCTCAACATCTCTCCTAATTCAATAAAAATAATCCTTGTATCAATATTAAGTAAAAATATGAGGCTTCTGGGGAGAATTTTCTTTTCAATCCTGATATTTTTATCATCTTTCTTGTTAAAATATATTTCAAAACTAAACGCCATCTATTGACCGCCTCCGCAAACCAGAGGATTCTAGTCGGTGATAAAGCCACAACACCAGCTTTGTCCAACCCAGATGGAGCTTAGTTGTATCGTATATTTTAATAGGAGAAGTTACCTTTCCTTTTATAGAGATCGAAGTATCCTCCCAGGAAAATTTTCATCTATATTTATGCAATAGAATTGGCCTTAGTGTTTTAGCGTCATTTTGATGGGCGAGGTAACCTTACTTTTCATAGATCAATATCCTCCGTGAATACTTAATAGTAGAAGCAGCAGTTCAATCAACTTACTAACCTCTACTAGTGTATCAACTTATTTTCAGCCTAAACTTTACATATGATGTCGCTCCTTCATTCATGCAATACAGAGATACGGAGGTCACAGCATCGTGGAACGCTATTTCACCATGTGCCGCACAATTCTCTTCATCTCTCATAATTTTCTTCTAATTCTAAAACATTCTATAAGGATATCGTATATATCAATCCTTCCTTGGTTTACCTCTTTCTTCAATCTTCAAGCAATATCCTTTTAACGGCGGTTAAAACACGCTATTTAATTATAAGGCAATAACTCGCTATCGATATATAAGAGATCAAAGCATTAAAGCACAATTGTTTTTTTACACATAAAACAAACTTCTACTATCCTTGCTGGGATGAAAAATATTGAGAAGGCTTAGCTCATCAGTGGTAAACCCTCCCAGCGGTTTCGCCATTTCAATCTACTAGACCGCTTCTCAGAGCTCTAATACTGTATTGGACGATTCTTTTTATATATGTAACACTGAAGGATGGAATTTTTATTTTGGATCATAATATTGTATCACGGAATATTGTTTACGTGTGTGTGTCATAGGTAGATTATTATAATTGCAATATTTTGTTACATAAGAATTTTATCTCCTTGCCTGCTTCACTTATTCTTTTATATAAATAAGGTTTAATCGTTTGCATTTAAAAATGCCATATCCAAGTTCTACTGTAATATGGCCTCTTATAACCAAGTCAAATATTTGGTTGTTGAAGGAAAGTACAGGGGGAAATGTCAACTCCACTGTCACAGATGACGGATGGGGCGACAACACGACCTTCCCCCTTTCTGGCAAAAACAAACGACCACTTATCCCTAAAATGGGAAGAAGCAATTAAAATTAACCTTGTCTTACGAATAGATATGGTCAAATAATTGTCCTATAATCCATCAAAATTCGCTTGAATACTATTGAATACTATTTGAAAACTCAGGGGGTCGGTGGAAGGATGGTCTAAACCGTTGGTTTTCAACCGCTACGACACGGGATCGAATCCCGCATTGGGCACTTTTTTTCTGAAAAAAAAAATGCTCCAATGACCCCCGATTCTTACAAAAAGTCCAACCTCACCAGCAAGTGCAAGTAACCAAAACGGGGCTCTGGCATATTTGTAAGTGCAAAGTCGAACTGCTTTTCACGTGTGTAGACATGTGATGCATTTACAGTAAAAGCAGTCGCCTATTTCTTCCCACCATCGTTATCATGGCCTGTAGCACGTGTACTAAGGATAATAATTTAAAAAGTTTATTTTGTTCTCTTTAAAAGGGCGTTTAATAATGAAGAGACCAGACCAGAGATCGGCAAACTGCGGATCGTGAGCCACAAGCGGCTCTATGGATGTGAAGCTGCGGCTCTTTATATAGTTCCATTCGCAAATATTATTTATATGAGTACTATTTATTGTTGGCAAGAAAACATTTTGTGGCTCTTTAACACTTTGAAATTTTTTAAATTGTAATTTTTTACTCTTCCGACTCAAAAGATTGCCGACCCTTGGGCTAGACACTTTATGAAATTTTGAACTAAACTCAATTTCCTTTCACAAATAAATCAAACTTCTACTGTCCTTACTGCGATTAAAAAATATTGGGGAGACTTGACTCATCAGTGGTGAACCCTCCCAGCGATTTCGCCAATTTAATCTACCAGACCGCTTCTTTAGAGCTCTAATACTGTATTGGATCATTCTTCTTATATATGCTACAGCTTTTAGGACAGTAGAATCACATTTAAATGTTCATGCATTACATGTACATAGTTTTCTTAAATACCATTTCTAAGATTCCACACTACAATTTAGCACATATAAAAGCAGAATGATCCAATACAGTATTAGAGCTCTAAAGAAACGGTCTGATAGATTAAATTGACGAGACCGCTGAGAGATTTCACCACTGATGAGCCAAGCCTCTTCAATAGTTTTTCATCGCAGTAAGGACAGTAGAAGTTTGATTTATTTGTGAAAGGAAACATTCGCGTCTGGTTGTTTTCATTTGTTATATATAGATGGCGCGTTATTGTTTTGTATTAAAATCAATTTACTAACTAGGTAATTGGGTTTTAGTTTTGTTAAAGCCAGGCAGTAGCGAGTCAAAACATCCGGTGTTATTTCCTCAAGCTAATCTTGCTAACGATTGACCTCCGGGGATTACTCCAGAGCTTCCACTGCAGTGGTTCCACTTGTACTGAACAACCTTTCTTTATATTCCTTTCATCTGTCTCTTTACTTTCACCACTCTCCTGCATGTACCAACATTACTGAACAACCTTTCTTTATATTCCTTCCATCTGTCTCTTTACTTTCACCACTCTCCTGCATGTACCAACTTGTGCTGAACAACCTTTCTTTATATTCCTTCCATCTGTCTCTTTACTTTCACCACTCTCCTGCATGTACCAACATTACTGAACAACCTTTCTTTATATTCCTTTGATCTGTCTCTTTACTTCCACCACTCTCCTGTATGTACCAACTTGTACTGAACAACCTTTCTTTATATTCCTTTCATCTGTCTCTTTACTTTCACCACTCTCCTGCATGTACCAACTTGTGCTGAACAACCTTTCTTTATATTCCTTTCATCTGTCTCTTTACTTTCACCACTCTCCTGCATGTACCAACTTGTGCTGAACAACCTTTCTTCATATTCCTTTCATCTGTCTCTTTACTTTCACCACTCTCCTGCATGTACCAACTTGTGCTGAACAACCTTTCTTTATATTCCTTCCATCTGTCTCTTTACTTTCACCACTCTCCTGCATGTACCAACTTGTGCTGAACAACCTTTCTTTATATTCCTTCCATCTGTCTCTTTACTTTCACCACTCTCCTGCATGTACCAACTTGTGCTGAACAACCTTTCTTTATATTCCTTTCATCTGTCTCTTTACTTTCACCACTCTCCTGCATGTACCAACTTGTGCTGAACAACCTTTCTTTATATTCCTTTCATCTGTCTCTTTACTTTCGCCACTCTCCTGCATGTACCAACTTGTGCTGAACAACATTTCTTTATATTCCTTTCATCTGTTTCTTTACTTTCACCACTCTCCTGCATGTACCAACTTGTGCTGAACAATCTTTCTTCATATTCCTTTCATCTGTCTCTTTACTTTCGCCACTCTCCTGCATGTACCAACTTGTGCTGAACAACCTTTCTTCATATTCCTTTCATCTGTCTCTTTACTTTCGCCACTCTCCTGCATGTACCAACTTGTGCTGAACAACCTTTCTTCATATTCCTTTCATCTGTCTCTTTACTTTCACCACTCTCCTGTATGTACCAACTTGTGCTGAACAACCTTTCTTCATATTCCTTTCATCTGTCTCTTTACTTTCACCACTCTACTGTATGTACCAACTTGTGCTAAACAACCTTTCTTCATATTCCTTTCATCTGTCTCTTTACTTTCACCACTCTCCTGCATGTACCAACTTGTGCTGAACAACCTTTCTTTATATTCCTTCCATCTGTCTCTTTACTTTCACCACTCTCCTGCATGTACCAACTTGTGCTGAACAACCTTTCTTTATATTCCTTTCATCTGTCTCTTTACTTTCACCACTCTCCTGCATGTACCAACTTGTGCTGAACAACCTTTCTTTATATTCCTTTCATCTGTCTCTTTACTTTCACCACTCTCCTGCATGTACCAACTTGTGCTGAACAACCTTTCTTTATATTCCTTTCATCTGTCTCTTTACTTTCACCACTCTCCTGCATGTACCAACTTGTACTGAACAACCTTTCTTTATATTCCTTTGATCTGTCTCTTTACTTCCACCACTCTCCTGTATGTACCAACTTGTACTGAACAACCTTTCTTTATATTCCTTCCATCTGTCTCTTTACTTTCACCACTCTCCTGCATGTACCAACTTGTGCTGAACAACCTTTCTTTATATTCCTTCCATCTGTCTCTTTACTTTCACCACTCTCCTGCATGTACCAACTTGTGCTGAACAACCTTTCTTTATATTCCTTTCATCTGTCTCTTTACTTTCACCACTCTCCTGCATGTACCAACTTGTGCTGAACAACCTTTCTTTATATTCCTTTCATCTGTCTCTTTACTTTCACCACTCTCCTGCATGTACCAACTTGTACTGAACAACCTTTCTTTATATTCCTTTGATCTGTCTCTTTACTTCCACCACTCTCCTGTATGTACCAACTTGTACTGAACAACCTTTCTTTATATTCCTTCCATCTGTCTCTTTACTTTCACCACTCTCCTGCATGTACCAACTTGTGCTGAACAACCTTTCTTTATATTCCTTCCATCTGTCTCTTTACTTTCACCACTCTCCTGCATGTACCAACTTGTGCTGAACAACCTTTCTTTATATTCCTTTCATCTGTCTCTTTACTTTCACCACTCTCCTGCATGTACCAACTTGTGCTGAACAACCTTTCTTTATATTCCTTTCATCTGTCTCTTTACTTTCGCCACTCTCCTGCATGTACCAACTTGTGCTGAACAACATTTCTTTATATTCCTTTCATCTGTTTCTTTACTTTCACCACTCTCCTGCATGTACCAACTTGTGCTGAACAACCTTTCTTCATATTCCTTTCATCTGTCTCTTTACTTTCGCCCCTCTCCTGCATGTACCAACTTGTGCTGAACAACCTTTCTTCATATTCCTTTCATCTGTCTCTTTACTTTCACCACTCTCCTGCATGTACCAACTTGTGCTGAACAACCTTTCTTCATATTCCTTTCATCTGTCTCTTTACTTTCACCACTCTCCTGCATGTACCAACTTGTGCTGAACAACCTTTCTTTATATTCCTTTCATCTGTCTCTTTACTTTCACCACTCTCCTGCATGTACCAACTTGTGCTGAACAACCTTTCTTTATATTCCTTTCATCTGTCTCTTTACTTTCACCACTCTCCTGCATGTACCAACTTGTACTGAACAACATTTCTTTATATTCCTTTCATCTGTCTCTTTACTTTCACCACTCTCCTGCATGTACCAACTTGTGCTGAACAACCTTTCTTTATATTCCTTTCATCTGTCTCTTTACTTTCACCACTCTCCTGCATGTACCAACTTGTGCTGAACAACCTTTCTTTATATTCCTTTCATCTGTCTCTTTACTTTCACCACTCTCCTGCATGTACCAACTTGTGCTGAACAACCTTTCTTTATATTCCTTTCATCTGTCTCTTTACTTTCACCACTCTCCTGCATGTACCAACATTACTGAACAACCTTTCTTTATATTCCTTTGATCTGTCTCTTTACTTCCACCACTCTCCTGTATGTACCAACTTGTACTGAACAACCTTTCTTTATATTCCTTTCATCTGTCTCTTTACTTTCACCACTCTCCTGCATGTACCAACTTGTGCTGAACAACCTTTCTTTATATTCCTTTCATCTGTCTCTTTACTTTCACCACTCTCCTGCATGTACCAACTTGTGCTGAACAACCTTTCTTTATATTCCTTTCATCTGTCTCTTTACTTTCACCACTCTCCTGCATGTACCAACTTGTGCTGAACAACCTTTCTTTATATTCCTTTCATCTGTCTCTTTACTTTCACCACTCTCCTGCATGTACCAACTTGTGCTGAACAACCTTTCTTTATATTCCTTTCATCTGTCTCTTTACTTTCACCACTCTCCTGCATGTACCAACATTACTGAACAACCTTTCTTTATATTCCTTTGATCTGTCTCTTTACTTCCACCACTCTCCTGTATGTACCAACTTGTACTGAACAACCTTTCTTTATATTCCTTTCATCTGTCTCTTTACTTTCACCACTCTCCTGCATGTACCAACTTGTGCTGAACAACCTTTCTTTATATTCCTTTCATCTGTCTCTTTACTTTCACCACTCTCCTGCATGTACCAACTTGTGCTGAACAACCTTTCTTTATATTCCTTTCATCTGTCTCTTTACTTTCACCACTCTCCTGCATGTACCAACTTGTGCTGAACAACCTTTCTTTATATTCCTTTCATCTGTCTCTTTACTTTCACCACTCTCCTGCATGTACCAACTTGTACTGAACAACCTTTCTTTATATTCCTTTGATCTGTCTCTTTACTTCCACCACTCTCCTGTATGTACCAACTTGTACTGAACAACCTTTCTTTATATTCCTTCCATCTGTCTCTTTACTTTCACCACTCTCCTGCATGTACCAACATTACTGAACAACCTTTCTTTATATTCCTTTGATCTGTCTCTTTACTTCCACCACTCTCCTGTATGTACCAACTTGTACTGAACAACCTTTCTTTATATTCCTTTCATCTGTCTCTTTACTTTCACCACTCTCCTGCATGTACCAACTTGTGCTGAACAACCTTTCTTTATATTCCTTTCATCTGTCTCTTTACTTTCACCACTCTCCTGCATGTACCAACTTGTGCTGAACAACCTTTCTTTATATTCCTTTCATCTGTCTCTTTACTTTCACCACTCTCCTGCATGTACCAACTTGTGCTGAACAACCTTTCTTTATATTCCTTTCATCTGTCTCTTTACTTTCACCACTCTCCTGCATGTACCAACTTGTACTGAACAACATTTCTTTATATTCCTTTGATCTGTCTCTTTACTTCCACCACTCTCCTGTATGTACCAACTTGTACTGAACAACCTTTCTTTATATTCCTTCATCTGTCTCTTTACTTTCACCACTCTCCTGCATGTACCAACTTGTGCTGAACAACCTTTCTTTATATTCCTTTCATCTGTCTCTTTACTTTCACCACTCTCCTGCATGTACCAACTTGTACTGAACAACATTTCTTTATATTCCTTTGATCTGTCTCTTTACTTCCACCACTCTCCTGTATGTACCAACTTGTACTGAACAACCTTTCTTTATATTCCTTCCATCTGTCTCTTTACTTTCACCACTCTCCTGCATGTACCAACTTGTGCTGAGCAACCTTTCTTTATATTCCTTTCATTTGCCTCTTTACTTTCACCACTCTCCTGCATGTACCAACTTGTGCTGAACAACCTTTCTTTATATTCCTTCCATCTGTCTCTTTACTTTCACCACTCTCCTGCATGTACCAACTTGTGCTGAACAACCTTTCTTTATATTCCTTTCATCTGTCTCTTTACTTTCACCACTCTCCTGCATGTACCAACTTGTGCTGAACAACCTTTCTTTATATTCCTTTCATCTGTCTCTTACTTTCGCCACTCTCCTGCATGTACCAACTTGTGCTGAACAACCTTTCTTCATATTCCTTTCATCTGTCTCTTTACTTTCGCCACTCTCCTGCATGTACCAATTTGTGCTGAACAACATTTCTTCATATTCCTTTCATCTGTCTCTTACTTTCGCCACTCTCCTGCATGTACCAACTTGTGCTGAACAACCTTTCTTCATATTCCTTTCATCTGTCTCTTTACTTTCACCACTCTCCTGTATGTACCAACTTGTGCTGAACAACCTTTCTTCATATTCCTTTCATCTGTCTCTTTACTTTCACCACTCTCCTGCATGTACCAACTTGTGCTGAACAACCTTTCTTTATATTCCTTTCATCTGTCTCTTTACTTTCACCACTCTCCTGCATGTACCAACTTGTGCTGAACAACCTTTCTTTATATTCCTTTCATCTGTCTCTTTACTTTCACCACTCTCCTGCATGTACCAACTTGTGCTGAACAACCTTTCTTTATATTCCTTTCATCTGTCTCTTTACTTTCACCACTCTCCTGCATGTACCAACTTGTGCTGAACAACCTTTCTTTATATTCCTTTCATCTGTCTCTTTACTTTCACCACTCTCCTGCATGTACCAACTTGTACTGAACAACCTTTCTTTATATTCCTTTGATCTGTCTCTTTACTTCCACCACTCTCCTGTATGTACCAACTTGTACTGAACAACCTTTCTTTATATTCCTTCCATCTGTCTCTTTACTTTCACCACTCTCCTGCATGTACCAACTTGTGCTGAACAACCTTTCTTTATATTCCTTCCATCTGTCTCTTTACTTTCACCACTCTCCTGCATGTACCAACTTGTGCTGAACAACCTTTCTTTATATTCCTTTCATCTGTCTCTTTACTTTCGCCACTCTCCTGCATGTACCAACTTGTGCTGAACAACATTTCTTTATATTCCTTTCATCTGTTTCTTTACTTTCACCACTCTCCTGCATGTACCAACTTGTGCTGAACAACCTTTCTTCATATTCCTTTCATCTGTCTCTTTACTTTCGCCCCTCTCCTGCATGTACCAACTTGTGCTGAACAACCTTTCTTCATATTCCTTTCATCTGTCTCTTTACTTTCACCACTCTCCTGCATGTACCAACTTGTGCTGAACAACCTTTCTTCATATTCCTTTCATCTGTCTCTCTACTTTCACCACTCTCCTGTATGTACCAACTTGTGCTGAACAACCTTTCTTCATATTCCTTTCATCTGTCTCTTTACTTTCACCACTCTCCTGCATGTACCAACTTGTGCTGAACAACCTTTCTTCATATTCCTTTCATCTGTCTCTTTACTTTCACCACTCTCCTGCATGTACCAACTTGTGCTGAACAACCTTTCTTTATATTCCTTTCATCTGTCTCTTTACTTTCACCACTCTCCTGCATGTACCAACTTGTGCTGAACAACCTTTCTTTATATTCCTTTCATCTGTCTCTTTACTTTCACCACTCTCCTGCATGTACCAACATTACTGAACAACCTTTCTTTATATTCCTTTGATCTGTCTCTTTACTTCCACCACTCTCCTGTATGTACCAACTTGTACTGAACAACCTTTCTTTATATTCCTTTCATCTGTCTCTTTACTTTCACCACTCTCCTGCATGTACCAACTTGTGCTGAACAACCTTTCTTTATATTCCTTTCATCTGTCTCTTTACTTTCACCACTCTCCTGCATGTACCAACTTGTGCTGAACAACCTTTCTTTATATTCCTTTCATCTGTCTCTTTACTTTCACCACTCTCCTGCATGTACCAACATGTACTGAACAACCTTTCTTTATATTCCTTTCATCTGTCTCTTTACTTTCACCACTCTCCTGCATGTACCAACTTGTACTGAACAACATTTCTTTATATTCCTTTGATCTGTCTCTTTACTTCCACCACTCTCCTGTATGTACCAACTTGTACTGAACAACCTTTCTTTATATTCCTTCCATCTGTCTCTTTACTTTCACCACTCTCCTGCATGTACCAACTTGTGCTGAGCAACCTTTCTTTATATTCCTTTCATCTGTCTCTTTACTTTCACCACTCTCCTGCATGTACCAACTTGTGCTGAACAACCTTTCTTTATATTCCTTCCATCTGTCTCTTTACTTTCACCACTCTCCTGCATGTACCAACTTGTGCTGAACAACCTTTCTTTATATTCCTTTCATCTGTCTCTTTACTTTCACCACTCTCCTGCCTGTACCAACTTGTGCTGAACAACCTTTCTTTATATTCCTTTCATCTGTCTCTTTACTTTCGCCACTCTCCTGCATGTACCAACTTGTGCTGAACAACATTTCTTTATATTCCTTTCATCTGTTTCTTTACTTTCACCACTCTCCTGCATGTACCAACTTGTGCTGAACAACCTTTCTTCATATTCCTTTCATCTGTCTCTTTACTTTCGCCACTCTCCTGCATGTACCAACTTGTGCTGAACAACCTTTCTTCATATTCCTTTCATCTGTCTCTTTACTTTCACCACTCTCCTGCATGTACCAACTTGTGCTGAACAACCTTTCTTCATATTCCTTTCATCTGTCTCTTTACTTTCACCACTCTCCTGTATGTACCAACTTGTGCTGAACAACCTTTCTTCATATTCCTTTCATCTGTCTCTTTACTTTCACCACTCTCCTGCATGTACCAACTTGTGCTGAACAACCTTTCTTTATATTCCTTCCATCTGTCTCTTTACTTTCACCACTCTCCTGCATGTACCAACTTGTGCTGAACAACCTTTCTTTATATTCCTTCCATCTGTCTCTTTACTTTCACCACTCTCCTGCATGTACCAACTTGTGCTGAACAACCTTTCTTTATATTCCTTTCATCTGTCTCTTTACTTTCACCACTCTCCTGCATGTACCAACTTGTGCTGAACAACCTTTCTTTATATTCCTTTCATCTGTCTCTTTACTTTCGCCACTCTCCTGCATGTACCAACTTGTGCTGAACAACATTTCTTTATATTCCTTTCATCTGTTTCTTTACTTTCGCCACTCTCCTGCATGTACCAACTTGTGCTGAACAACCTTTCTTCATATTCCTTTCATCTGTCTCTTTACTTTCGCCACTCTCCTGCATGTACCAACTTGTGCTGAACAACCTTTCTTCATATTCCTTTCATCTGTCTCTTTACTTTCACCACTCTCCTGCATGTACCAACTTGTGCTGAACAACCTTTCTTCATATTCCTTTCATCTGTCTCTTTACTTTCACCACTCTCCTGCATGTACCAACTTGTGCTGAACAACCTTTCTTTATATTCCTTCCATCTGTCTCTTTACTTTCACCACTCTCCTGCATGTACCAACTTGTGCTGAACAACCTTTCTTTATATTCCTTTCATCTGTCTCTTTACTTTCGCCACTCTCCTGCATGTACCAACTTGTGCTGAACAACATTTCTTTATATTCCTTTCATCTGTCTCTTTACTTTCACCACTCTCCTGCATGTACCAACTTGTGCTGAACAACCTTTCTTTATATTCCTTTCATCTGTCTCTTTACTTTCACCACTCTCCTGCATGTACCAACTTGTGCTGAACAACCTTTCTTTATATTCCTTTCATCTGTCTCTTTACTTTCACCACTCTCCTGCATGTACCAACTTGTACTGAACAACCTTTCTTTATATTCCTTTGATCTGTCTCTTTACTTCCACCACTCTCCTGTATGTACCAACTTGTACTGAACAACCTTTCTTTATATTCCTTCCATCTGTCTCTTTACTTTCACCACTCTCCTGCATGTACCAACTTGTGCTGAACAACCTTTCTTTATATTCCTTCCATCTGTCTCTTTACTTTCACCACTCTCCTGCATGTACCAACTTGTGCTGAACAACCTTTCTTTATATTCCTTTCATCTGTCTCTTTACTTTCGCCACTCTCCTGCATGTACCAACTTGTGCTGAACAACCTTTCTTTATATTCCTTTCATCTGTCTCTTTACTTTCGCCACTCTCCTGCATGTACCAACTTGTGCTGAACAACATTTCTTTATATTCCTTTCATCTGTTTCTTTACTTTCACCACTCTCCTCCATGTACCAACTTGTGCTGAACAACCTTTTTTCATATTCCTTTCATCTGTCTCTTTACTTTCGCCCCTCTCCTGCATGTACCAACTTGTGCTGAACAACCTTTCTTCATATTCCTTTCATCTGTCTCTTTACTTTCACCACTCTCCTGCATGTACCAACTTGTGCTGAACAACCTTTCTTCATATTCCTTTCATCTGCCTCTTTACTTTCACCACTCTCCTGTATGTACCAACTTGTGCTGAACAACCTTTCTTCATATTCCTTTCATCTGTCTCTTTACTTTCACCACTCTCCTGCATGTACCAACTTGTGCTGAACAACCTTTCTTCATATTCCTTTCATCTGTCTCTTTACTTTCACCACTCTCCTGCATGTACCAACTTGTGCTGAACAACCTTTCTTTATATTCCTTTCATCTGTCTCTTTACTTTCACCACTCTCCTGCATGTACCAACTTGTGCTGAACAACCTTTCTTTATATTCCTTTAATCTGTCTCTTTACTTTCACCACTCTCCTGCATGTACCAACTTGTGCTGAACAACCTTTCTTTATATTCCTTTCATCTGTCTCTTTACTTTCACCACTCTCCTGCATGTACCAACATTACTGAACAACCTTTCTTTATATTCCTTTGATCTGTCTCTTTACTTCCACCACTCTCCTGTATGTACCAACTTGTACTGAACAACCTTTCTTTATATTCCTTTCATCTGTCTCTTTACTTTCACCACTCTCCTGCATGTACCAACTTGTGCTGAACAACCTTTCTTTATATTCCTTTCATCTGTCTCTTTACTTTCACCACTCTCCTGCATGTACCAACTTGTGCTGAACAACCTTTCTCTATATTCCTTTCGTCCGTCTCTTTACTTTCACCACTCTCCTGCATGTACCAACTTGTGCTGAACAACCTTCTTTATATTCCTTTCATCTGTCTTTTTACTTTCACCGCTCTCCTGCATGTACCAAAAAGGTCAGTGTGTTGTCGTATTTAAAACAACAAAAAAAAAAAAAAGTGTACATATGTAAATAAGTATTTTATTTTCTTTATTCTTACGCCTTAAATCAGGCATTTCTTCCTTAATTATGTTTTTGTCTTTCATAAGCTCAATTAAAGCTAATTCTGATCTAAACCGTTTTGATTTATATTCTCAAGATTTTCCACGACTGCATACCAATACCATTTAGTACCAATGTACTAAATAGAACCAGAATGTATCAAGCAAATGATCAATAATTCTATATAAAATATTCTAAAATCTACAGAAAATTATTTTTGTAATATATACATATGTATTAGACAAATGTCGTACAGGTATGACAGCGCAAGTGTCCCTAGGGGGACATAGCGCTTTAAATTGAAATAAAAATATCTGGATAAATTGGAAGAAAATAAATGTCTTATACATGGATTTACCTCGGAATCTCAGCGAGTGAAAAAATAAGTAAAAGCTATATAATCATATATTTAATATATTTCTATATATTTATCATCCCTCTCTCTTTTTTTTTTTTCAGAGTCCAGATATTTTTTACCCTCTCCCTCAATTTACAGAATTCTATGTATAAAAAAGATTGTTTTCTCAAGAAACCTCTGGGACCAAAAATATTTTTGGTCGCAGTGGTACAGCCTATTCCACGCTGACGAGCGCCAACAGCGCGAAACGCGTTCGTGGCTTTTCTTGATTTATAAAGAAACTAGCGGATGTGTACCCGGCTTCGCCCGGGTTTTATCCGAGTGAAAGTTTGCCTAACGAATATTATATATTATGAAGTATAATAAACAATGCTAAAGATTAGTTTTAATTATTAATCAAGATTGTGTGTGAATATGTGAGAAAGATGTAATATCGTTGTTGTTTTCTTGGCCGACTGTTTTACATATGGTGTTATCTTAAAATTGCTTGTTTTGAATATTTTTTTAGATTGAGTTGAATGAATTGCTGAATTTTTTTTGTATTTATATATAAATAAAATTAACTCTGTTGATTTTTTTTTTTGTATTTAATCGATAACAGCGAAGTTACGCATGTTAAAGTTAGGAAAAATATTTTGATGTTAAGCAAAACCTGCTCCATCTCGTTTTACATAAATGTTGAAAATTTGGTCGAAATTGATGCATTGTAACGAAAGTTTTTAGCGAACACCACTTATGAAATTTCCATTTATATAGAAGATATAATATAAATGAGTTTTAAAAATTGTTAAAAAAAAATGCATCGGCCGGGAATCGAACCCTGGCCGCCCGCGTGGCAGGCGAGCATTCTACCACTGAACCACCGATGCTTTAAAAAAATCAAATTCATTTATCGTCGCGACCAGTGCTGCGCCCTAGCGGTAAAAGACTGGAACTAACGCTTTTTGGTTTTTTATTTTTTAAAAAAAGCACATTAATTTTTTTAGTTTTTTGAATAGCCTATATGTTAAACGAAATCTTCAGCTACCTACATGCGAAATTCCATAATGATTGAGTCAGTAGATTTTGCGTGATGCGATAACAAACATAGATTTCGCATTTCATTTTTATATATATAAGGATAAGGAAGGAAGGAAGGATATAATATAAATGAGTTTTAAAAATTGTTAAAAAAAAAAACATCGGCCGGGAATCGAACCCTGGCCGCCCGCGTGGCAGGCGAGCATTCTACCACTGAACCACCGATGCTTTAAAAAAAATCAAATTCATTTATCGTCGCGACCAGTGCTGCGCCCTAGCGGTAAAAGACTGGAACTAACGCTTTTTGTTTTTTTTATTTTTTTTAAAAAGCACATTAACTTTTTTAGTTTTTTGAATAGCCTATATGTTAAACGAAATCTTCAGCTACCTACATGCGAAATTCCATAATGATTGAGTCAGTAGATTTTGCGTGATGCGATAACAAACATCGATTTCGCATTTCATTTTTATATATATAAGGAAGGAAAGGATATAAGGAAGGATATAATATAAATGAGTTTTAAAAATTGTTTTAAAAAAATGCATCGGCCGGGAATCGAACCCTGGCCGCCCGCGTGGCAGGCGAGCATTCTACCACTGAACCACCGATGCTTTAAAAAAATCAAATTCATTTATCGTCGCGACCAGTGCTGCGCCCTAGCGGTAAAAGACTGGAACTAACGCTTTTTTTTTTTTTTTTTTTTAAAGCACATTAACTTTTTTAGTTTTTTGAATAGCCTATATGTTAAACGAAATCTTCAGCTACCTACATGCGAAATTCCATAATGATTGAGTCAGTAGATTTTGCGTGATGCGATAACAAACATCGATTTCGCATTTCATTTTTATATATATAAGGAAAGGAAGGATTTATATAGAAGATATAATATAAATGAGTTTTAAAAATTGTTAAAAAAAAATGCATCGGCCGGGAATCGAACCCTGGCCGCCCGCGTGGCAGGCGAGCATTCTACCACTGAACCACCGATGCTTTAAAAAAATCAAATTCATTTATCGTCGCGACCAGTGCTGCGCCCTAGCGGTAAAAGACTGGTACTAACGCTTTTTGGTTTTTTATTTTTAAAAAAAAGCACATTAATTTTTTTAGTTTTTTGAATAGCCTATATGTTAAACGAAATCTTCAGCTACCTACATGCGAAATTCCATAATGATTGAGTCAGTAGATTTTGCGTGATGCGATAACAAACATCGATTTCGCATTTCATTTTTATATATATATAAGGATTGAGTTGACCAAATATCAGGGAAAAGGCTAAATCAATGTTTAGTTAATTTCTGTTCCACTAGATGGCGCTCTGCCATCTAAAAAGCACATGTGCTCCTGGTCAGGATATGCCTTCTTTATTTTTAATATTTAATATTGTAGCAAAGTATTTATTATATTTTATGTACAGATTATTAATTTTTGATATTTATATTTTGTTACTGTGGAAACTTCCCTCATTGCTTATCTTATATCTTATAAATGTTGATTTTGTGCTTGTCTAAAATAAATTGCCGTGTCATTCTGAAGTTTGTCTTTCCTAATTTTCTACGTTACAATATGAGATATCAAAATATAATTATAACTATATAGAAATATATATATCGTATATTTTAAACTGTATGACACTTTTAGTATATGTCACATATCTTCCAATTAGTTAGAGCCGATTACTTAAAAGAACCTACCCTTCTTTTAAAATGTACACCGTTTCTATTTACTACCACCCCCATATTTTGTATATATGCTATATCTTTATTAATAATACCTGTAACCCCCTATTTGTATTTAAACTAAAAAATGGTGACGTCAAAATGAAGATCCAAAGAGAGAGCGGTCAGCTGGTGGCAGGGACAGAGGGGAGGAAAATGCCAACGCCCAGCCCATGTGGGGCTCCTAGGGACTCTTTATAGACAACCCCTGTAGAAACAGGACAGGTTTTTGCAGGGGGTCAGCAGCAGCTGGTTCTAGGATGTGTTTCTCGGCAGGCCACTACACGCCCTCTCTCCATGTCTCGGTGATAAGCATCAAAGTTGGTGTTATGGCCTCTACCTCTGTCCCGTGGGCTGTCCCCGATCGCTCTCTGTGCTAACATCTAGCCCTGCCTCTGCTTCTTGTTGTCCGCGTGTGGGAAGAACATCAACACTCGCGCAGGTGACCAGATTTCCATCTGGCCAACTGTGTCGATTCCCTTCTGTTTAGTTGGAGGGTCTGTTTTTTTTTTTTGGGGGGGGGGGGGGGTTTCTATCTGGTATCAAGAATGATGGAAACTATCTCTATGGTTCCTTATCAGTTTTAGTTTCAGTTTGTTAATATGGTCCCTTGCTGAAAATTAGGCCTCGGAGTTCACCGCATCAGGATGTCCAGCTGCTCCTTCCTTTGCCAATCTGTCGGCCTCCTCATTTCCAGGGACTCCCACATGTGATGGAATCCATTGTAGATTTATTTTGGTATTTTTATTCAGTTTGTTGATTTCTGCAGCAATCTTTTTGAGGAGTCTGTTTTGTGAAAAGTAGCAGTTTTTAATTGCAAAGATGGCGGCTTTTGAATCTGTATAAATTATTATGTTTTTAGTCTCGTTTTCCTCTACGAGTTTTAGAGCTTGTAGTATGGCTGTTAGTTCAGATCTGAAAACTGACAAGTTCTTTGGGTTTTTGATTCTTCTTTTTATTTCCATACTATCTTTAAGGATGAGAACTCCACTGCCAGAGGAGCCATACTCCACCAGTGAGCCATCGGTGTATATCTGTATGGTCTCTTTATCTGCTTTTTCAATCCTCTCCATAGCGAGGCTCCTGAGTAGTCCGGGGTGGTCTGCCCCTTTGGAGCATTCTTGCTCTAGATCCAGGTTGTAGGAGATTTCTGGTCTTTCTTTATATGGTGCATATTGGTTCTGGGCATTTCTATTTCTTGTGCTGTTTGGTAGTAGTTCCCGGTAGGCTAGGTGCATTGGGCTAAGTCTTTTGAGTCTGGTTTTTGGTTTCCATTCTCGTATAAATTCTCCGGTTCTGTGTGATTTTGGTGCATTTACTCTCTTGTATATATAATCGGCTAAGCCGATTTTTCTCCTGTGTGTAAGAGGCGACAAGTTGGCCTCAATCTCTGCAATTTTGGTTGGACAGGTGTTTCTGAGTCCACATATGATTCTTGCAGCACTGCTCTGTATATGATCGATTTTATTCAGGTTGGTCTTGCTCGCCGTCTGCCACACTGGTTGGGCATATTCTAAGATTGGTCTGATAAGGGCCAGATATGTTTTGCGCAGAGTATCCCTATCTGCGCCCCATTCATATCCAGATATTCTTTTCAGAATGTTAAGTCTCTTTTTTGCTCTTAACACCGTCTGGTTGATATGAGGTCCATAGGTCAGTGAGGGGTCTAAAGTGACTCCTAGGTATTTGGGTGTCCGAGAAAATTTTATTTGATTGTTGTCATAATTGATATTTGGGGGGTCCATTTTTAAGGTGATTGTTTATTGTAAATACTCCTACTTCAGATTTATTAGGGTTTATAATTAATTTCATTTTTTCCGCAAAGTGTTGGAGTTCTTTCAGCGCCTTGTTTACATTTTTGTTTGCTTCCTTGAGATCTCTCTCTTTGAGGACCAGATGATTATGTCATCGGCATAGAGAGCAATGTCGCAGTATTTTATGATTCTAGAGTCCATGTCATTCAGATAGATTGAGAATAGTAGGGGGCTTAGTATGGATCCCTGAGGGAGTCCCCGGAAGAGCCTGCCAGTTTTTGATAGTTGTTCTTTGAAGTTAACCTGAAAGGTCCTTCCGGTCAGAAAGGATCCAATCCAACCCATCATCTTCCCCCTTATACCTAGTTTGTCCAGCTTCTTAGTTAACCTTTCTTTCCACACTCTATCAAAAGTCTGGCTTAAGTCTATAAAAGCGGCTATGGTAGACTTGGTTGGTTTATTTTGGAAGCTGTCTTGAATTTTCTGTGTGAAGTAGAAAATCTGGTCTACTGTGTTATGATATTTTTTGAAAGCTGCCTGCTGTTTTGTAAGTAACTTGTTTTTGTTTAGGAAGTATTGCATTCTATTTAGTATCATGCGCTCCATGAGTTTGCATAGTATGGAGGTTAGTGATATTGGTCTGAACAACCCTGAACACTCGGATTTTCCTGGAAAATCTCTTAAAGATTTCTTGAAAAAGACATGGCCCACCTGTGCTGTGTGAGCAGAAGAGCTTAAATTGACTTGTTCCATTTGTAAATACCTGTTTTCTTTCCTCTTTTCGCTCTCCACTTCTCCCATCCATATTTTTTTTTCTTCTTATTTTTTTATTCTTTCTTATAATCTGTATATATTTACCATATGTATATAATCTTTCTCCATTTTTTATTTCCCACTTTCATAGGTTTCTCCGTCTTGTAACCCCAAGGAGAATCCTCTGTAAGACCTGTGTGTCATAATAAAGGCTTTTGTGTGTGTGTGATATTGGTCTATAACTCTGTGGTGGTTTCTGTTTTTCCTGCTTTATGGATGGAGATTATGATTGCATGCTTCCATTCTTTAGATAAGGTGCTGCTTGACCAGCTTAGATTAATTATGTGAAGGAGCTCTAAAATGGCGTTTGTTTCTAGGTGTTTTATCATTTTGGCTGATATGATGTCTGAACCTGGGGTTTTGTTATCATCTAATCTATTTATAGCTTCTTTTAGTTCATGACGTAAAAATGGCTTATGGAATAAGTCTTGGTGATATGTTGTTTTGGCCTCGTTTCTTATCTTTTTTGATATGTGAAGTACTTTCTTATCTTGCTTCGTAAAGTTTAGTTTGGATATTTGTGTATAGTAATCAGCAAAGAGGTTTGATATTTGGGTTCGTTCTGTGAGTATATTGCCATCTTTGTCTGTGAAGGTATTTGAGGTTGTTGAGTATGGAGTTTCTTGGTTTATAGATTTAATTAATTTCCAGAGTTTCGTATCTCATGTATGTGGGCCTAGGTTGCTACAGATATCCCTCCACTTCCTCTGTTTTAGTTGGTTTGCTTTCTGTCGTACTTGGGCCGAAAGTTTGCTGAGGTTTATTTTATTTTCAAGTTCATTGTTTTCCATGAGGTATTCTTGGGCCTGATTTCTTTGAGTTATTTCATTCTGTAGGCTGTTAATTGTTTCAATATATCCAGGGATGTATTGCTTTCTGTTTCCTCTGGGGATGGTGTTCTTGGCTGCTTTGAGTACTGTCGTTTTCCATTTTTTCCATTTACTATTTAATTGTTGTTTGTCATTCGTTATTCTTGGTGTGAGGTTGGATTCTTGTCTAAATTTGATGGAATGTTTATTCTTCTGTGAAATGGTCTGTTTTCTTAGTTTTTTTCTTTCTTTTTTTCCCACTTATCTACGTTTGTTCTAAATTGATATAAGAGTTTCCTTAACTTGGATTGATCTGTTCTGTTCCAAAATAACTTTATTAGGTACCGCTCAAAAAGATAAACCTAGCTTATGTTATTCACAATGGATAATATGTACAGGTTCTTCACATTTACAGGGTATTTATATATTGACAAGGTTAGAGTCTTGTACGGGATCCTGGATGCAAATTGTTCTAAGATGGGCTGTTATCCTTTTTTTTTTCTAGGCACATGTTTTTTTTTTTCTTTCGTTTTTTCCATTTTTCACATTTGTTCTCAGTTGATATAAGAGTTGCCTTGGCTTTAGTTTCCTTCTCTTTGTTTCTTGTTTGTAGTTACAGGCTTCTCTGAATGTTATATTTCAAGATTTTCTGATTTATCATAGAAGTTAAAAGCTTGTTTTATTATGAAATCATTTGTTTTCTATATTGAGGTCCTTTATAATAATACGGCTCCCGAGTTGACGTGTCTTCTTAGAATGTCTTAAGTTTGAAATTTTCAATTTGTTTGAATAGTATTTGGGGCTTTTTGACGTTTTGTTGATTTGTTTTGTTAGAAATGGCCAGCTTTGTATATATTAGAGTCTCTTTTAACATACTAAAAAGTATTTTATATTCCTCTTTGTGTGTGTGTTGCCATTCTAAATATATATGCTATTATAATCACATTAGTACGTGTTTTATTGTCAACACAATGTAAGTTTTTTTTCCAAAGCCAAACAATCTAAAAATGCGATAATGGATCAAGTTTTAAAATGGTAGATATTAAGTAATAAAGCTTCCAAAAAAAATGTATGAAAAACGGCAGCCTAAACATTACCAACCAAAGGGTGAAAAAAAAAGAAGGGGTTAAATTTGAAAAAATTATCAAATAGCGACCAAGGCGTTAACACAAAAGAGAGTGGTGGAAAATTAGACAGCGAAAAAAAAAAGGTCGGCAAAGGAATGGAGTGTAGGGAGCAAAGGAGAATAGAAAAAAATATATATCGGCCAGAAAAAAAGCGCTGTCTGGTTCAAACAAGAGAAATTGGAATGCGGTGACGTCACGGCTGGCATCAGCCAATGAGCGTTCAGCCACGTCGCAGAAGCAGCCAGTCCGACCCAGGTGGTAGAGATGTTCGCACCGTTGTTCCTCCTCGCCTTGACAGCCTCGGTGGCATGGAGCGCTTCGCTCACCTGCGAAAATACGCATCAGTTTTTCTCCCAGCTGACACATGACCCAACGGTGCGTGCACCGCGGGTACCAGTCCACAAACCTCAGCTTACACTCTGCGAACGCTCCGATGTTTCGTGTTGCGTTCCTGAAATGGAGCGCGTGTACATCGAAACTTCGAAATCCAATCTCAACGCTACCGTCGTCGCTTCGTTTGGCTCCGCCCAAGTGATACTGGGGGACAGCGCCAAGATCCTTGAAGGTGAGTACCAAACCTAGTACACCCTGAGATACTATTTAAATTCCGCTACACACACACACAAAACAAGAATAAGAAAAAAAATCTGCATTCGACGTCTATCGAGAACTTTTGGCATTCTCTAGACCTCCTATAACAATTCAGACAATCCCAGAGGCAATGCTAGACCATGTATAGATACTAGACTGACCATCCAGTAGAAGCATTCTCACTGGTAGACCCATGCATAAACACTAAACTGATTTATCCAGTGACATTCACAAAATAGAATAGTACATATCTCAACCTATTAAATTGAAGACTTATTCCATCCTTGTCAAATGGTGCTTAAATTTCAACCGACTTTATTAACACCAATAAATATATATTTTAAAAAGATGCGTTCAACACATCAGGAAAAGCTAAACGTCTCTATTATGTCTGCTCAACATTTAAAAATGCTATGTAAATAAATGAAACAAACAAAAAAATATCCAATATGTTGTCAAAAGGTGAGTAACCATTTCTTGTAATATTGGATAACCAAAATAGCACACGACCCTCAAAACGCAACCGTAGTCTTCTGTTGACATTCCAAAAGTAGAGTCGGCCAACGGCCAACTAGCTTCACATATTGCTCTTTCTTATTTGCATCTAAGCTTTGATATATATGTTCGTTATTTTATTATTTGCATAATCATTTGTGTTGATTGGTCCAGTGACCCTTTTCTTTGTATTTGTTGTAGATAATAGTAATCAACCCTTGCACGAGAGGCTGTCTAAAACACAATGAATAGTTTCGGTTGTTTTCTTGTGTCAGATTCCATCTCAATTTGACGAAGATGAACGTTATGCAATGTGGCTGTTAATCAAATGATTAGCAACAATCGTACGATAGTTTTCTTATGTAAAAAAGCTCTTCTCCCGACCTGTTTCTTCTATAATCAAATAATTGGTTCAATGAAGGTTGGTGCTCAACCTAACTTGAGTAATCTTAATATTTATTCTTTTAATTTATCTTGGATGGACTTTTATAATTGATTGTCAATTTTTAAATGTGTTTGATCAAAGAAATTTAGATGAGTATGTTGCCAAATTCCTTCATCTACCTCTTTTTACAGACAATTTTATCAATTAACTACCAATTGTGGCCTTGAAACTTGGACAAAAATTCACAATTTTATATCATTAAAAAATATATATCTTTTTAGTAACATAAGGTACAAGAAAGCTGTTTCTAAAAATCTTTCAAATATATCAAATGTCGAAAATTATTCCAATTACTAAATCTGACGGTCAACATAGCACACACACACAGCAGTACATTCATAAACTAATCTCCTCCAATCAGTGTGACTTATTGAAAACAATGATGATATATGTGGAATCATCATGATGAGTAATGGCTTCCCGGAGATGAGTCGGTTATCATCTTCCTTCGTATGATTCACCAGGAAGAAGAACAGCTGTTGTGACGTCTAGTTTCCTACAGTACTGTATGGGATTAATTGCCAATGTTCCTATAATGAAACAATTTGGAAGATTAGCACGGACCCTGCCTGTACAAAGAATGACAGCACAATCATTCCTACAGTACTTAGTTCTTTTTTTACCTCGTTTAAGTTGTGTACTCTTCAATTGTCATTACTTATATAAAACTTTTTATAACCAACTCTCTCTCTCTAATTAATATTTTTTTAACGTACTATCGAATAAACTTCATACATTTTTGACACTAATGTTTCTTTTCGCATAAAAGTTCAAAAACTATTTTTTGTGTAAAACTTCCTGTAATGATGAAAAAATCGATAAAGGAACTTAGCTCATCATTGGTAACCCTTCTCATCTAATTTTTCCATCATCGAAATATGGTCTGCAGAAGTATTTTTTGATTATTTAAAATAAATGAAACAGTTTCACACAAGGACACGTATAAAATTTATTACAAAGACATTCACATATCTTTCATGACGGAGGGATACCTTTTAGGGGATTTTCCTTTCCCGGTTGTAAGACTACTCGCACAAGTTAGAATACTTTCAAGTTTTTTTAGAGAAAACCACACCAAGATGCTCTGCGGTGAGGACCCGACTTGTACCTTCTGTAATTCAAAACTACAAAATGAAATCACTCACTATATTTTTGATTGCTCTGCTCTGAAAGAAGAAAGAAGAACCCTTATGCTCAAAACTGGGCAACTCTGTGCTTCACTTCCATCAATAATTGACAATATGACCCAGAATAAGTATATTGCTACGGCGTTTTATGGTTTCCACAAGTCCATATCTCAGAAGAAGGCCAAGTGATACTCACTCCTCACTTTCTTACTGCTACTCTTTTTGTGTTGATTTCTTGCTTCCCTCTTTCTTATTATTATTTTTTTTTTCCTTTTCTTGTTTTTTTTTTTTTCTTTCTCTTTTTACTCTGTATATATCGATATTTCCGTTGTCTCACTGCTTTGTTCTTATGCATACCTCTGGTGAATCCTGTATAGGGTCAGTGACCCTAAATAAAGGCTTTTTTGTTGTTGTTGTTGTTGTATAAAATTTATTATTAATGTATACAGAATTTATCTTTTTGACCTTAAAAAC
>CP092872.1:63760301-63914958 GCA_030710605.1 Cordylochernes scorpioides
TATCACCTTGCGATGAAGGTAGTATATTATATTGAGGTGCTTTACAAGCTTGATACCTTAATATGATTGAGTGGAGATAAGAAAGAAGAAGAAGAAGATTGAGGTAAAGACTTCTGCTTTAAATTCTGAAATCTCGACATTAATATCATTTAAATCTATAATCAAGACTCCTTCAAAATGATCGCTTCAAATCACTGGTTTCTTTAGGGGATTGCATAAAATGTGTTGTTGTCGTGTCCAATGAAGAGCCTCAGATGTCTCCATACATCTCTATCACATCAGTCGCAATATCCACTATCTTGGGTGTGTAAAGCTGCTGCTCTGGGTACATGTCAATTTTATGTTGTTGTCGTGTCCAATAAAGAGCTTCAGATGTCCCCGTACATCTCTATCACAGCAGTCGCAATGTCCACTATCTTGGGTGTTTGGCTGCCCAGAGTATTGATGCTAAAGTCGCCGCAATCGTTTACGACTACCTCATTAGGTCAGAAAGGATACCAATGGACCAGCCCTGTGGAATTAAGATCACTATCTTGGGTGTTTAAAGCTGCTGCTCTGTGTCCATGTCAATTTTATGCAAGCCTACGGCCATTGATGGGCATGAGAATATGTGGGTAGGTTTTAGCATATAATGTGTAAACGAATCAAATAAAACAAGTTGGCCATTACAATATAAATAGGCTTATAGCAATCAGGGAGGCAGTTGGATCACTTACCATTGATCTTGCGGATGATAAACATATCATAAATCTTGTAAATATTATTGCACACATATTACATCATTCCATTTATGATATATCTTGAGATGTTATTGTACACATATCACATCATTCCATTTATGAGAGATCTTGAGATGTTATTGCACACATATCACATCATTCCATTTATGATATATCTTGAGATGTTATTGTACACATATCACATCATTCCATTTATGAGAGATCTTGAGATGTTATTGCACACATATCACATCATTCCATTTATGATATATCTTGAGATGTTATTGTACACATATCACATCATTCCATTTATGAGAGATCTTGAGATGTTATTGCACACATATCACATCATTCCATTTATGAGAGATCTTGAGATGTTATTGCACACATATCACATCATTCCATTTATGAGAGATCTTGAGATGTTATTGCACATATCACATCATTCCATTTATGAGAGATCTTGAGATGTTATTGTACACATATCACATCATTCCATTTATGAGAGATCTTGAGATGTTATTGCACATATCACATCATTCCACATATGAGAAATCTTGAGATGTTATTGTACATATCACATCATTCCATTTATGAGATATATTGAGATGTTATTGTACATATCACATCATTCCATTTATGAGAGATGTTAAGATGTTATTGTACATATCACATCATTCCATTTATGAGATATCTTGAGATGTTATTGCACACATATCACATCATTCCATTTATGAGAGATCTTGAGATGTTATTGCACACATATTACATCATTCCATTTATGAGAGATCTTGAGATGTTATTGCCCATATCACATCATTCCATTTATGAGAGATCTTGAGATGTTATTGTACACATATCACATCATTCCATTTATGAGAGATCTTGAGATGTTATTGCACATATCACATCATTCCACATATGAGAAATCTTGAGATGTTATTGTACATATCACATCATTCCATTTATGAGATATATTGAGATGTTATTGTACATATCACATCATTCCATTTATGAGAGATGTTAAGATGTTATTGTACATATCACATCATTCCATTTATGAGATATCTTGAGATGTTATTGCACACATATCACATCATTCCATTTATGAGAGATCTTGAGATGTTATTGCACACATATTACATCATTCCATTTATGAGAGATCTTGAGATGTTATTGCCCATATCACATCATTCCATTTATGAGAGATCTTGAGATGTTATTGTACACATATCACATCATTCCATTTATGAGAGATCTTGAGATGTTATTGCACACATATCACATCATTCCATTTATGAGAGATCTTGAGATGTTATTGTACATATCACATCATTCCATTTATGAGAGATGTTGAGATGTTATTGTACATATCACTTCATTCTATTTATGAGATATATTGAGATGTTATTGTACACATATCACATCATTCCATTTATGAGAGATCTTGATATGTTATTGCATAAATATCAATCATTCCATTTATGAGAGATCTTGAGATGTTATTGCACATATCACATCATTCCATTTATGAGAGATCTTGAGATGTTATTGTACACATATCACATCATTCCATTTATGAGAGATCTTGGGATGTTATTGTACACATATTACATCATTCAATTTATGAGAGATCTTGAGATATTATAGCCACACACACACACCTACTATAATTCATTATATATATTCAAACTCATTCCATATTTTAATTTATAGAATATTTTGTTGATTTTATGTCGAACTTGACCTTAGAGAGAGTTTATAGCGTATGAATTGGTTTAACTTTTCCAACAATGGGGAACTACACCGAGATAGCTTTTAAATTTCTTTTAACATTTGACTGAAGTATATGATTTAGATCAATCTCTTATTGATGACAAAAAGACAATCACACGTTGACAAAGCAATTGGATTTCGATCGCCGATTATTCTGTTAATATTTTTATTTAAAAAAGAGTTTGAATATCCATTACTTCTCTATATCAATATAAGACCTTAAGGATCTTTTTGACAAATTCGAAATATCTCAAGACTTCTCTGAACCAAGAATTGAAACTATTCATCGATGCTTTTTTCATCAATAAAAGTACTTCTGTTCTTAATGAAATGGAAAAATATATTTAAAATTTGTAACAAATAAATTTTAACGATAGATGGCAATTGAATTTATAAATTTAAAAATATTGTAGCAAAGTATTTATCATTTTATTAAGAGTCATTTTTGATGTTTATATTTTTTGCTACTCTGTAAACTTCTCTCCTTGTTTATCTTTTTTTTTTATCGTCCTTAGTTTGTTTTTGCCTTAAATAAAGTGATGTGTCATCCTTAAGTTTGTGTCTTTCCTAATTTTCCACGTGGTAATATGTATATTGGGAGGACCTGGCTCATCAGTGGTAAACCCTCAAAGCGCCTCCGCCAGTTTAACCACTCAATTCTATATATTGCTGCCATGCCCCTTTTATCCGAAAATCTAATGAATCCTTGTGGTGATGGAATTTGAAATATATATGGGAATACAAACTAAGGGAATAGAAGAAATATGTAAAAATGTAAACATCTTGTATTAAGAGAGATAGTAGTTGTATTTTTATCATCGCAATAGACAATCGACAATTAAAATAATTTATTGACATCTTGTCAATACATTCAAAAGTGCACAGTCTGCACTATCCTCAGCGGTGAAGTACGCGATCTACGTTTTCTTCGTAGATCACGAAATGCGTGATGTCGCTGGAGACCCGCTGGTGATTCTCCACCAAACTCTGCAGTGGTGGTAGAGGCGCCATATTCATTGTACATAGTATCATGCATCGTCATAATAGAGAGAAAGTTGGAAACTGTTTTATATTTGAAATTAAAAAACGAGACAATACTTCTATTGTGAATTAAAATGTATATATCTGTGAATATTTATTGTTTATTTTTAATCTGTTTTTAAAATTATTTTTGACCATTGACCACGTGTCATGAAAATGTATAAATTGTAAGATTGTGAAAATAAAGTGGCTCTTCCGGCCTAACCTGCCTCTTCCCTAAAGAAGATCCTGTCCCTAGCCTCTCCAGCCTGGTCATAGTGGTTTTATATATTCCGCTTTACGCGGCCATTGGGGCTCAAAAATCATTTTATTTTGGTTAGCAGCCCCGTAAATAAAGATATTTCCAATAAAGAGTCTCAGAGTATCAGTGTGCTTGCTTGGCTTCCGTAGTGACGTTGGCCGGAAAAGAATTCACGAGGTAGGCAGCAGTAGAGCCTTATAGGAGTAAAATACAGTTCTCTAAGTGGAGCTAACAACTTCACTTATAAACTTTCCATATTTTTCTAAAAGGGCGATTGTAGGTCGTCCTAATGTCAAAAGAACATTAAACTTTTATAAAAAGGTTGATGATATCTTCAACTTGAATTATATTTTTAAAAAAAGTATCGTGGGTGTTAAATAGTTTCAATTCTTGATAACAGATGGCGTGCTAATAAATTCTATGAATCTATTTATAAAGAAGAAAACACTTTTACTAGGAAAATTGACTAATGAATTCCATAATAATCAACAATAATCAAATGTTTCTATTAATCAATGCCTTTTGAAAAGTAAAATTCTCTTCAATACATATAAATAATAAACAAAACCGCTTCCAAGGATGAGTTTCTTATTTTATTTCACATTCTTTTCAATCTTTCTGGTACATTACAAACCTTTCTACAGGAGTATATAATTGCGTTGCAAATTTGCCTTTTCGCTCGCAAGCAGCGCCTCTAGCGGTGAAGATGGGAAGTAATATCAGCTGACCTAATGTACATGTAAAACGTGTTTTGACAGGACATAGAGAAAAATCTGCAAAAGATATTTATCGGATTTTTAGCCAATAAAAAATAAAATTGACAGGTTCTGGGCAAAAATAGTTGTTTTTTTAGTCCGAAAATGATGATGACAATATTGCTGTATCATGTTTGATTATCAGATACAAAATTATATCGAGAAAAATCCAAAAAGCTGAGACCACGGGTGAAGCCAGTTCATTTTTAGTGTGCAGGAACAAAATTCTAACAGAAAAACATTCATTCGAGCAGAAGACACAAAGCCAGATCATCTCTTTATAAAAATATCGCTTCTCTGACACAAAGTTTGGAGCGGGACGTTTCACAAGAGTGACATTCACGGCGCCAATTTATAATTGTAACGAATAGTATTTGAAAATCAAAATAATATAATTTTCAAATATCGTTGTGAAAATTTACATATTTATTTTTATATTTTAAAAACACACAAAGTTTGGAGCGGGACGTTTCACAAAAGTGACATCCACGGCGCCAATTTATAATTGTAACGAATAGTATTTGAATAAAAACATTTAATCGGGTAAAACCCGGGCGTTGCCCGGGTCATTCGGCTAGTATATTATATATACACACATATGTTTGTATATACCCCTGAAGAAGGGTCTGTGATATACCCGAAAGCTCTTTCGTGATAAATATAAAATAAACAAGAAACTCACCTTTGAAGCCGTTTTGTTTATTATTTATAATGTCAATGTCTTTATTAAGACCTCTATAGACTTATATACACATCCTGCTGAGATAAAATGAGTGGGAAATATAAAGAGAAAGAAATTAAAATAAACAAGGTTATATGGGAAATATGTACATATAATTATAATAACTATACACATAACATATGTATTTTTCTGCTCTCCTTTTTATAAGATGTCTTCATCATCATTTATATTTGGTATTTCTTTAATTGATTGAGAGAAGAAAAATAGGAAAGATATGATTATCAATGGTGAAATTAACAACCAGTAATCGCTTTGTCAATAATTCCCAACAGTCCTCAACATGCTGCACTTTCCATTCCTGTAGAAAATTGTTCCCTCCCTCCCCTACATTATGTTTCCATTTTTCTTTCTCCTTGATCGCTTCATTTACTAATCATTTATTTTATCTTCTCCCTCATTTATCTCCACTTTAAAAAAAATATATGTTTTTACATCTTTTCTCCCTTCTTCCTTTCCCACTTCCCCTTTTCATTCAATATAGATGACATTAGCTGGAGACCCGCTGATGATTCTCCACCAAACTCTGCAGCGCTGGCAGAGGTGCCATGTTCTTTGTACATAATATCATATATATATAATTATCATTTTTAAATAGTACAGACTGTGTACTTTTGCATGTATTGTGACAAGATCCACTCTGACGAATGCCTTTATAGGTTTTACAGAAAATTTAATGAATATCCTAAACTCAACTGGATTCATGTGGTTAAAGAATTGTTCAGACCCCAATATTCTACAGAAAGCAATACCTCAAATTATCAGAATCACTATAGAACAGTCTATCCAAACCGACCAATCAAGAATAACCAATTCGAAGCTACACACACACTACAAATATTTACATAAAACATTCGCAGCAGAGAACTATCTACTAAGTGAACTCCCACTGCCGGCTAAACGCCTCATTGCGCAATTGAGAATTCTATTTGTTTTATATCGAGAAGACCATATAAAATATATAAGGACAGAAGACTTGTATTGCCAACTATGCAAAAATAGAACCGAAAATGAATTAGAACATTATATATTTGAATGCATGCCTCTTGACACGGAAAGAAAAATACTCTTCTCTAAGATAGGCCATACACACTTCACATTATATTCTTTATTATCCAACTTTATAGACAATAGTTCAGTAGCTCTAAATCTATATAACTTCCATAAAAATGCTGTAAAAAAGAAAGACTTAACCGAACATTCAAACATACCAAAAATTTCTGTTCGATGAGAAAGACAGAACCAACATCCAATTATTTGTTTAGGCAGATACGATAAGTTAACAATGATAAAACGGTGTTTACCTTACAACCCTGAACACGAGGATTTCCTGGGAAATCTCTTAAAGATTTCTTAAAAAATACATGGCCCACCTGTGCTGTGTGAGAGCTTAAATGGTCTTGCTCCATATGTAAATGCCTGTTTTCTTTCCTCTTTTCGCTCTCCACTTCTCCCATCCATATTTCCAAAAAATTTTTTTTTTTCTCTTTTTTTGATTTTTTTTATTCTTCTTATTTTTATTCTTTCTTATAATCTGTATATATTTACCAAATGTATATAATCTTTCTCCATTTTTTATTTCCCACTTTCATAGGTTTCTCCGTTTTGTAACCCCAAGGAGAATCCTCTGTAAGACCTGTGTGTCTTAATAAAGGCTTTTGTGTGTGTGTGTGTGTGTGTGTGTGTATTGTGACAAGATGTCGATAAAATTATTTTAATTGTCAATTGTATAGATAGCATCATGCTCTTTTTTTTTTTTTTTTAATATCAGTCGATGGCTGGAAGTTTCTTTGGAAAATATATGGCTACATCTCTTTCTCTCTCTTGCGAAGTGCCCCTGGATCTGCAAGCCTGGCTCTTCGGCGTCGACCTGCATCCCGAGCCAATAAATATCACAAGTTTGGCGAAGGCTACCATCTACAAGTACCATCTTGGTCTTGAGATGGGTAACACCAGCCGTCACCTAGACCTGCCCACTCTGTGGGAAAGAACTCTCGCAGTCCATCGGTGGCGGAGCCTTTCCCGCGGTGGGCCACCCAATGACGACTTGTATATATTTTATATATATGTATATTTATCAATTATTTTATATTTTTTATATCTATTTATTAATATATTTATCACTAGACGAATGGCCCGGGCAACGCCCGGGTTTTACCCGAGTGCGTATATATTTTAAAAACGTTTTAATTCAAATACTATTCGTTACAATTATAAATTGGCGCCATGGATGTCACTCTTGTGAAACGTCCCGTTCCAAACTGTGTGTTTTTAAAATGTTTTAATTAAAATACTATTCGTTACAATTATAAATTGGCGCCGTGGATGTCTCTCTTGTATCTACTTATATATTTGCCTTATTCTGTCTGTTTGTTTGTCTGTCTGAAGCTCACGGATGGGATTTTTCATAACCATCGGTGGTTCAGTGGTAGAATGCTCGCCTGCCACGCGGGCGGCCCGGGTTCGATTCCCGGCCGATGCATTTTTTTTTTTTACAATTTTTAAAACTCATTTATATATTATACAAGAATGACATCCACGGCGCCAATTTATAATTGTAACGAATAGTATTTGAACAAAAGCATTTAATCGGGTAAAACCCGGGCGTTGCCCGGGTCATTCGTATATAATAATTGTATAAACGAATGCAAGACAAAATCACCGCGAATGTTTCTTTTTTTTTTTAAGGCAATTTCTTTTTAAGGCAATTATCGTTATTTATCGTTAATTTTTGTTTCGATTTTATTGAAAAAAAAAACGATATGGTTCCTTTAAAAAATGATCTTTATTACTATGCAGTTTTCTATTTAGTCAATATACCTAAGTTCATGTTGCAAATGTAATTATCTCTATCGATTTAGTAGGTGAAATGCAAAAAAAAAAATCGACATGATATAATCTTTATGAAAATTCACATTTTTATTTTTATATTTTCAAGACACACACACAGTTTGGGGCGGGACGTTTCACAAGAGAGACATCCACGGCGCCAATTTATAATTGTAACGAATAGTATTTTAATTAAAACGTTTTAAAAACACACAGTTTGGAACGCGACGTTTCACAAGAGTGACATCCATGGCGCCAATTTATAATTGTAACGAATAGTATTTGAATTAAAACGTTTTTAAAATATATACGCACTCGGGTAAAACCCGGGCGTTGCCCGGGCCATTCGTCTATTAATATATAAATGAGTTTTAAAAATTGTAAAAAAAAAAAATGCATCGGCCGGGAATCGAACCCGGGCCGCCCGCGTGGCAGGCGAGCATTCTACCACTGAACCACCGATGGTTATGAAAAATCCCATCCGTGAGCTTCAGACAAACAAACAGACAGAATAAGGCAAATATATAAGTAGATTATACTAGCGGATGTGTACCCGGCTTCGCCCGGGTTTTATCCGAGTGAAAGTTTGCCTAACGAATATTATATATTATGAAGTATAATAAACAATGTTAAAGATTAGTTTTAATTATTAATCAAGATTGTGTGTGAATATGTGAGAAAGATGTAATATCGTTGTTGTTTTCTTGGCCGACTGTTTTACATATGGTGTTATCTTAAAATTGCTTGTTTTGAATATTTTTTTAGATTGAGATTATTAGCTAGTATGTAAAAAAATTAACTCTGTTGAATTTTTTTTTTTTTGTATTTATATATAAATAAAATTAACTCTGTTGATTTTTTTTTTTTGTATTTAATCGATAACACCGAAGTTACGCATGTTAATGTTAGGAAAAATATTTTGATGTTAAGCAAAACCTGCTCCATCTCGTTTTACATAAATGTTGAAAATTTGGTCGAAATTGATGCATTGTAACGAAAGTTTTTAGCGAACAACACTTATGAAATTTCCATTTTATTAATATAGATAATCTTATTTATTCTGTATTTAACCTTATATGGACATTGAAATAAAGTAGTTTCAACCTCAATATCTTTCTCTCTCAATTAATTGTTTAGTTCCTGACGTTTCAGTGACCCACTGTTACTCTCTTCATACTATTTGCTGAGACTGAAGGTCACTGGGATAGAAATACTTTCAGACACTTTATCTGGGAGGTGGTTTTTCCGAGTACCAAATCTTTGAACCCCAGTTTGGATACCGTTACTTGGCTAATATGCAAGATAGCAGCGATGGGCGTGTTTTTCATGCCAGCTTATGGACAGAAAGATCTGGAAGACCTTCTGCATCTAGAATGTCACTCTCCTCAGGGGAATCCTACTCTATGTTATCTTTCTATCTTCAATTCTCTTAGTATCCTACAGTACCGTGCAAATACCTGCCAGTTCGCGTCCAAAAACTTTATGCCATTTTAGTTTCATTGTCAAAACAAGCCAATATCTGGGCGGATAGAGTTGAGATGCCTTCAATACCATAAAGGGTCCAATGTATATACCTTCAATCCATATATCAAACAATAAAATATAGTTTTAGTTAAAAGACGATATGTATAAGAAGATCTCCTGGATATGACATAGAAAACATTTAAAGTTTTTTGTACAATATATTAATAAAGAGGGAACAATCTCTCGAAATATTTAGCTTGAAAAAGTTTTTCTTCTCAGATCTGCTACGTCTTAAAAAAATAAAATATATAAAAGCTCATAAATGTTTTAAAGATTTCCCACTGCCCGAATACGTGCTTTGTAATAAAGATCTCTATAAGGAAATATATGATGTAAATTTTTTAAAAGAGTTATGAAAGTTGCATAAAGTTGCAATTTTGTAATTTGCACAAGAATAGATTATTGTAATAAAAGTTATAAAAGGTAGTTTCGGAGGAGAATAATGAATTCACCGAATGTTGTGGTTTATTTGGATGAGGAAAGCGAAGACTAGAACGCGGCTGATTCCACACTCGTCTTTTCAGTGATACGCTAATCTTGACATATGTGCGGTGGAACCTGGCCACTGGAGATGTCTCGGACTTGAAGGTTGTTGTTGGGTTCTGTGCTGCCTGGAGTATATGGGTTCTATCTGTGATTCCTTCCTGCGATGAATCTGTATAATACCAGCGGTCTTAATAAAGTTGTGTATGTTATAAAAAAATAAAGAAGTGTGTGTGCTAGTTTAGAGAGGTTGTATGGGCCGGAATTGATCAGAGAAATGGAGGCAAAGTTGCACCAATGAGCCTTCTCATCACCACCGGACTCTATCTCCAGCTACCACTGGGCAATCCATCAATCCCTAGGACGCTGCTGTATCTACCCTCCAGAGGAAGAAAATATAGCTCAATTTTATCTAAAGTAGAAGGACGATGTTACTTGGATATATTTTTATATCAATCATCTCTCCTTCTTCTTATCTTCACTCAATCATATTAGGGTATCAAGTTGTGACCCTTGATGGTGTCTGTTTGACAATCATCATGACTGGATGAAGTAGAATGCGTCTGCCTTTGTCAATAAGACTGGGAGCACTACTCAGTGGCAGGCCGACTTAGCTCCAAAAGAAATGGCCGCCTCTGACATGAGGAACAGACGCCATGTCCAGCGGCTCCTAACATGGAGTACAATATCAACATCTCTCCTAATTCAATAAAAATAATCCTTGTATCAATATTAGGTAAAAATATGAGGCTTCTGGGGAGAATTTCTTTTCAATGCCTCTCTCATATTTTAATTATCTCTCTTGTTGAAATATATTTCAAAACTAAGCGCCATCTATTGACCGCCTCCGCAAACTAGAGGACTCTAGTTGGTGATAAAGCCACAACACCAGCTTTGTCCAACCCAGATGGAGCTTAGTTGTATCGTATATTTTAATGGGAGAAGTTACCTTTCCTTTTATAGAGATCGAAGTATCCTCCCAGGAATAATTTCATCTATATTTATGCAATAGAATTGGCCTAGCTACTTTGTCTTAGTTTTAGCGTCATTTTGACGGGCGAGGTAACCTTACTTTTCATAGATCAATATCCTTCGTAATGTTCCTAAATACTTAATAGTAGAAGCAGCAGTTCAATCAACTTACTAACCTCTACTAGTGTATCAACTCATATTTTTCTTCTAATTCCTAACCATTCTTTAAGGATATCGTATATATCAATCCTTTCTTGGTCTACCTCTTTCTTCAATCTTCAAGCAGTATTATTTTAACGGCGGTTAAAACACGCTATTTAATTATAAAGCAATAACGCGCTATCGATATATAAGAGATCAAAGCATTAAAGCACAATTGTTTCTTTTACACATAAAACAAACCCCTACTATCCTTGCTGGGATGAAAAATATTGAGATGGCTTAGCTCATCAGTGGTAAACCCTCCCAGTGATTTCAACATTTCAATCTACTAGACCGCTTCTCAGAGCTCTAATACTGTATTGGACGATTCTGTTTATATATGTAACACTGAAGGATGGAATTTTTATTTTGGATCATAATGTTGTATCACGGAATATCGTTTACGTGTGTGTGTCATAGGTAGATTATTATAATTGCAATATTTTGTTACATAAGAATTTTATCTCATTGCCTGCTTCACTTATTCTTTTATATAAATAAGGTTTGATCGTTTGCATTTAAAAAATGCCTTATCCAAGTTCTACTGTAATATGGCCTCTTATAACCAAGTCAAATATTTGGTTGTTGAAGGAAAGTACAGGGGGGAAAATGTCAACTCCACTGTCACAGATGACGGATGGGGCGACAACACGACCTTTCCCCTTTCTGGCAAAAACAAACGACCACTTATCCCTAAAATGGGAAGAATCAATTAAAATTAACCTTGTCATACGAATAGATATGGTCAAATAATTGTCCTATAATCCATCGCTTTAATAATATTGAATACTATTTGAATACTCAGGGGGTCGGTGGAAGGATGATCTAAACCGTTGGTTTTCGACTGCTACGACACGGGATCGATTCCCGTATTAGGCACTTTTTTATGAAAAAAAAAAATGCTCCAATGGCCCCCGATTCTTACAAAAAGTCTAACCCCCACCAGCGACTGCAAGTAACCAAAACGGGGCTCTGGCATATTTGTAAGTGCAAAGTCGAACTGCTTTTCACGTGTGTAGACATGTGATGCATTTACAGTAAAAGCAGTCGCCTACTTCTTCCCACAATCGTTATCATGGCCTGTACCACGTGTACTAAGGATAATAATTTAAAAAGTTTATTTTGTTCTCTTGTAAAAGGGCGTTTAATAATAAAGAGCCCAGACCAGAGATCGGCAAACTGCGGATCGTGAGCCACAACCGGCTTTTATATAGTTCCATTCGCAAATATTATTTATGTGAGTACTATTTATTGTTGGCAAGAAAACATTTTGTGGCTCTTTAACACTTTGAAATTTTTAAATTGTAATTTTTGACTCTTTCGACTCAAAAGATTGCCGACCCTTGGGCTAGACACTTTATGAAATATCGAACTAAACTCAATTTCCTTTCACAAATAAATCAAACTTCTACTGTCCTTACTGCGATTAAAAAATATTGGGGAAACTTGACTCATCAGTGGTGAACCCTCCCAGCGATTTCGCCAATTTAATCTACCAGACTGCTTCTTTAGAGCTCTAATACTGTATTGGATCATTCTTCTTATATATGCTACAGCTTTTAGGACAGTAGAATCACAGTTTTCTTAAATAACATTTCTAAGATTATATAAACAGAATGATCCAATACAGTATTAGAGCTCTAAAGAAGCGGTCTGGTAGATTAAATTGACGAGACCGCTGGGAGATTTCACCACTGATGAGCCAAGCCTCTTAAATAGTTTTTCATCGCAGTAAGGACAGTAGAAGTTTGATTTATTTGTGAAAGGAAACATTCGCGTCTTGATGTTTTCATTTGTTATATATAGATGGCGCGTTATTGTTTTGTATTAAAATCAATTTACTAACTAGGTAATTGGGTTTTAGTTTTGTTAAAGCCAGGCAGTAGCGAGTCAAAACATCCGGTGTTATTTCCTCAAGCTAATCTTGCTAACGATTGACCTCCGGGGATTACTCCAGAGCTTCCACTGCATGTACCAACTTGTGCTGAACAACCTTTCTTTATATTCCTTTCATCTGTCTCTTTACTTTCACCACTCTCCTGCATGTACCAACTTGTGCTGAACAACCTCTTTACTTTCACCACTCTCCTGCTTGTACCAACTTGTGCTGAACAATCTTTCTTTATATTCCTTTCATCTGTCTCTTTACTTTCACCACTCTCCTACATGTACCAACTTGTGCTGAACAACCTTTCTTTATATTCCTTTCATCTGTCTCTTTACTTTCACCACTCTCCTGCATGTACCAATTTGTGCTGAACAACCTTTCTTTAAATTCCTTTCATCTGTCTCTTTACTTTCACCACTCTCCTGCATGTACCAACTTGTGCTGAACAACCTTTCTTTATATTCCTTTCATCTGTCTCTTTACTTTCACCACTCTCCTGCATGTACCAATTTGTGCTGAACAACCTTTCTTTATATTCCTTCCATCTGTCTCTTTACTTTCACCACTCTCCTGCATGTACCAACTTGTGCTGAACAATCTTTCTTTATATTCCTTTCATCTGTCTCTTTACTTTCACCACTCTCCTGCATGTACCAATTTGTGCTGAACAACCTTTCTTTATATTCCTTCCATCTGTCCCTTTACTTTCACCACTCTCCTGCATGTACCAACTTGTGCTGAACAACCTCTTTACTTTCACCACTCTCCTGCATGTACCAATTTGTGCTGAACAACCTCTTTACTTTCACCACTCTCCTGCATGTACCAATTTGTGCTGAACAACCTTTCTTTATATTCCTTTCATCTATCTCTTTACTTTCACCACTCTCCTGCATGTACCAACTTGTGCTGAACAACCTCTTTACTTTCACCACTCTCCTGCATGTACCAATTTGTGCTGAACAACCTTTCTTTATATTCCTTTCATCTGTCTCTTTACTTTCACCACTCTCCTACATGTACCAACTTGTGCTGAACAACCTCTTTACTTCCAGCACTCTCCTGCATGTACCAACTTGTGCTGAACAACCTTTCTTTATATTCCTTCCATCTGTCTCTTTACTTTCACCACTCTCCTACATGTACCAACTTGTGCTGAACAACCTCTTTACTTTCACCACTCTCCTGCATGTACCAACTTGTGCTGAACAACCTTTCTTTATATTCCTTTCATCTGTCTCTTTACTTTCACCACTCTCCTACATGTACCAACTTGTGCTGAACAACCTTTCTTTATATTCCTTTCATCTGTCCCTTTACTTTCACCACTCTCCTGCATGTACCAACTTGTGCTGAACAACCTCTTTACTTTCACCACTCTCCTGCATGTACCAACTTGTGCTGAACAACCTTTCTTTATATTCCTTTCATCTGTCTCTTTACTTTCACCACTCTCCTACATGTACCAACTTGTGCTGAACAACCTTTCTTTATATTCCTTTCATCTGTCTCTTTACTTCCACCACTCTCCTGCATGTACCAACTTGTGCTGAACAACCTTTCTTTATATTCCTTTCATCTGTCTCTTTACTTTCACCACTCTCCTACATGTACCAACTTGTGCTGAACAACCTTTCTCTATATTCCTTTCATCTGTCTCTTTACTTTCACCACTCTCCTACATGTACCAACTTGTGCTGAACAACCTTTCTTTATATTCCTTCCATCTGTCTCTTTACTTTCACCACTCTCCTGCATGTACCAACTTGTGCTGAACAACCTCTTTACTTTCACCACTCTCCTGCATGTACCAATTTGTGCTGAACAACCTCTTTACTTTCACCACTCTCCTGCATGTACCAATTTGTGCTGAACAACCTTTCTTTATATTCCTTTCATCTATCTCTTTACTTTCACCACTCTCCTGCATGTACCAACTTGTGCTGAACAACCTCTTTACTTTCACCACTCTCCTGCATGTACCAATTTGTGCTGAACAACCTTTCTTTATATTCCTTTCATCTGTCTCTTTACTTTCACCACTCTCCTACATGTACCAACTTGTGCTGAACAACCTCTTTACTTCCAGCACTCTCCTGCATGTACCAACTTGTGCTGAACAACCTTTCTTTATATTCCTTTCATCTGTCTCTTTACTTTCACCACTCTCCTACATGTACCAACTTGTGCTGAACAACCTTTCTTTATATTCCTTTCATCTGTCCCTTTACTTTCACCACTCTCCTGCATGTACCAACTTGTGCTGAACAACCTCTTTACTTTCACCACTCTCCTGAATGTACCAACTTGTGCTGAACAACCTTTCTTTATATTCCTTTCATCTGTCTCTTTACTTTCACCACTCTCCTACATGTACCAACTTGTGCTGAACAACCTTTCTTTATATTCCTTTCATCTGTCTCTTTACTTCCACCACTCTCCTGCATGTACCAACTTGTGCTGAACAACCTTTCTTTATATTCCTTTCATCTGTCTCTTTACTTCCAGCACTCTCCTACATGTACCAACTTGTGCTGAACAACCTTTCTCTATATTCCTTTCATCTGTCTCTTTACTTTCACCACTCTCCTACATGTACCAACTTGTGCTGAACAACCTTTCTCTATATTCTTTTCATCTGTCTCTTTACTTTCACCACTCTCCTTCATGTACCAACTTGTACTGAACAACCTTTCTTTATATTCCTTTGATCTGTCTCTTTACTTCCACCACTCTCCTGTATGTACCAACTTGTACTGAACAACCTTTCTTTATATTCCTTTCATCTGTCTCTTTACTTTCACCACTCTCCTGCATGTACCAACTTGTGCTGAACAACCTTTCTTTATATTCCTTTCATCTGTCTTTTTACTTTCACCACTCTCCTGCATGTACAAACTTGTGCTGAACAACCTTTCTTTATATTCCTTTCATCTGTCTTTTTACTTTCACCACTCTCCTACATGTACCAACTTGTGCTGAACAACCTTTCTTTATATTCCTTTCATCTCTCTCTTTACTTTCACCACTCTCCTGCATGTACCAACTTGTGCTGAACAACCTTTCTTTATATTCCTTTCATCTGTCTCTTTACTTTCACCACTCTCCTACATGTACCAACTTGTGCTGAACAACCTCTTTACTTCCAGCACTCTCCTGCATGTACCAACTTGTGCTGAACAACCTTTCTTTATATTCCTTCCATCTGTCTCTTTACTTTCACCACTCTCCTACATGTACCAACTTGTGCTGAACAACCTCTTTACTTTCACCACTCTCCTGCATGTACCAACTTGTGCTGAACAACCTTTCTTTATATTCCTTTCATCTGTCTCTTTACTTTCACCACTCTCCTACATGTACCAACTTGTGCTGAACAACCTTTCTTTATATTCCTTTCATCTGTCCCTTTACTTTCACCACTCTCCTGCATGTACCAACTTGTGCTGAACAACCTTTCTTTATATTCCTTTCATCTGTCTCTTTACTTTCACCACTCTCCTACATGTACCAACTTGTGCTGAACAACCTTTCTTTATATTCCTTTCATCTGTCTCTTTACTTCCACCACTCTCCTGCATGTACCAACTTGTGCTGAACAACCTTTCTTTATATTCCTTTCATCTGTCTCTTTACTTTCACCACTCTCCTACATGTACCAACTTGTGCTGAACAACCTTTCTCTATATTCCTTTCATCTGTCTCTTTACTTTCACCACTCTCCTACATGTACCAACTTGTGCTGAACAACCTTTCTTTATATTCCTTCCATCTGTCTCTTTACTTTCACCACTCTCCTGCATGTACCAACTTGTGCTGAACAACCTCTTTACTTTCACCACTCTCCTGCATGTACCAATTTGTGCTGAACAACCTCTTTACTTTCACCACTCTCCTGCATGTACCAATTTGTGCTGAACAACCTTTCTTTATATTCCTTTCATCTATCTCTTTACTTTCACCACTCTCCTGCATGTACCAACTTGTGCTGAACAACCTCTTTACTTTCACCACTCTCCTGCATGTACCAATTTGTGCTGAACAACCTTTCTTTATATTCCTTTCATCTGTCTCTTTACTTTCACCACTCTCCTACATGTACCAACTTGTGCTGAACAACCTCTTTACTTCCAGCACTCTCCTGCATGTACCAACTTGTGCTGAACAACCTTTCTTTATATTCCTTCCATCTGTCTCTTTACTTTCACCACTCTCCTACATGTACCAACTTGTTCTGAACAACCTCTTTACTTTCACCACTCTCCTGCATGTACCAACTTGTGCTGAACAACCTTTCTTTATATTCCTTTCATCTGTCTCTTTACTTTCACCACTCTCCTACATGTACCAACTTGTGCTGAACAACCTTTCTTTATATTCCTTTCATCTGTCCCTTTACTTTCACCACTCTCCTGCATGTACCAACTTGTGCTGAACAACCTCTTTACTTTCACCACTCTCCTGCATGTACCAACTTGTGCTGAACAACCTTTCTTTATATTCCTTTCATCTGTCTCTTTACTTTCACCACTCTCCTACATGTACCAACTTGTGCTGAACAACCTTTCTTTATATTCCTTTCATCTGTCTCTTTACTTCCACCACTCTCCTGTATGTACCAACTTGTACTGAACAACCTTTCTTTATATTCCTTTCATCTGTCTCTTTACTTTCACCACTCTCCTGCATGTACCAACTTGTGCTGAACAACCTTTCTTTATATTCCTTTCATCTGTCTTTTTACTTTCACCACTCTCCTGCATGTACAAACTTGTGCTGAACAACCTTTCTTTATATTCCTTTCATCTGTCTTTTTACTTTCACCACTCTCCTACATGTACCAACTTGTGCTGAACAACCTTTCTTTATATTCCTTTCATCTCTCTCTTTACTTTCACCACTCTCCTGCATGTACCAACTTGTGCTGAACAACCTTTCTTTATATTCCTTTCATCTGTCTCTTTACTTTCACCACTCTCCTACATGTACCAACTTGTGCTGAACAACCTCTTTACTTCCAGCACTCTCCTGCATGTACCAACTTGTGCTGAACAACCTTTCTTTATATTCCTTCCATCTGTCTCTTTACTTTCACCACTCTCCTACATGTACCAACTTGTGCTGAACAACCTCTTTACTTTCACCACTCTCCTGCATGTACCAACTTGTGCTGAACAACCTTTCTTTATATTCCTTTCATCTGTCTCTTTACTTTCACCACTCTCCTACATGTACCAACTTGTGCTGAACAACCTTTCTTTATATTCCTTTCATCTGTCCCTTTACTTTCACCACTCTCCTGCATGTACCAACTTGTGCTGAACAACCTCTTTACTTTCACCACTCTCCTGCATGTACCAACTTGTGCTGAACAACCTTTCTTTATATTCCTTTCATCTGTCTCTTTACTTTCACCACTCTCCTACATGTACCAACTTGTGCTGAACAACCTTTCTTTATATTCCTTTCATCTGTCTCTTTACTTCCACCACTCTCCTGCATGTACCAACTTGTGCTGAACAACCTTTCTTTATATTCCTTTCATCTGTCTCTTTACTTTCACCACTCTCCTACATGTACCAACTTGTGCTGAACAACCTTTCTCTATATTCCTTTCATCTGTCTCTTTACTTTCACCACTCTCCTACATGTACCAACTTGTGCTGAACAACCTTTCTTTATATTCCTTCCATCTGTCTCTTTACTTTCACCACTCTCCTGCATGTACCAACTTGTGCTGAACAACCTCTTTACTTTCACCACTCTCCTGCATGTACCAATTTGTGCTGAACAACCTCTTTACTTTCACCACTCTCCTGCATGTACCAATTTGTGCTGAACAACCTTTCTTTATATTCCTTTCATCTATCTCTTTACTTTCACCACTCTCCTGCATGTACCAACTTGTGTTGAACAACCTCTTTACTTTCACCACTCTCCTGCATGTACCAATTTGTGCTGAACAACCTTTCTTTATATTCCTTTCATCTGTCTCTTTACTTTCACCACTCTCCTACATGTACCAACTTGTGCTGAACAACCTCTTTACTTCCAGCACTCTCCTGCATGTACCAACTTGTGCTGAACAACCTTTCTTTATATTCCTTCCATCTGTCTCTTTACTTTCACCACTCTCCTACATGTACCAACTTGTGCTGAACAACCTCTTTACTTTCACCACTCTCCTGCATGTACCAACTTGTGCTGAACAACCTTTCTTTATATTCCTTTCATCTGTCTCTTTACTTTCACCACTCTCCTACATGTACCAACTTGTGCTGAACAACCTTTCTTTATATTCCTTTCAACTGTCCCTTTACTTTCACCACTCTCCTGCATGTACCAACTTGTGCTGAACAACCTCTTTACTTTCACCACTCTCCTGCATGTACCAACTTGTGCTGAACAACCTTTCTTTATATTCCTTTCATCTGTCTCTTTACTTTCACCACTCTCCTACATGTACCAACTTGTGCTGAACAACCTTTCTTTATATTCCTTTCATCTGTCTCTTTACTTCCACCACTCTCCTGCATGTACCAACTTGTGCTGAACAACCTTTCTTTATATTCCTTTCATCTGTCTCTTTACTTCCAGCACTCTCCTACATGTACCAACTTGTGCTGAACAACCTTTCTCTATATTCCTTTCATCTGTCTCTTTACTTTCACCACTCTCCTACATGTACCAACTTGTGCTGAACAACCTTTCTCTATATTCTTTTCATCTGTCTCTTTACTTCCACCACTCTCCTGTATGTACCAACTTGTACTGAACAACCTTTCTTTATATTCCTTTGATCTGTCTCTTTACTTCCACCACTCTCCTGTATGTACCAACTTGTACTGAACAACCTTTCTTTATATTCCTTTCATCTGTCTCTTTACTTTCACCACTCTCCTGCATGTACCAACTTGTGCTGAACAACCTTTCTTTATATTCCTTTCATCTGTCTTTTTACTTTCACCACTCTCCTGCATGTACAAACTTGTGCTGAACAACCTTTCTTTATATTCCTTTCATCTGTCTTTTTACTTTCACCACTCTCCTACATGTACCAACTTGTGCTGAACAACCTTTCTTTATATTCCTTTCATCTCTCTCTTTACTTTCACCACTCTCCTGCATGTACCAACTTGTGCTGAACAACCTTTCTTTATATTCCTTTCATCTGTCTCTTTACTTTCACCACTCTCCTGCATGTACCAAAACGGTCAGTGTGTTGTGGTATTTAAAACAACAAAAAAGTGTACATATATAAATAAGTATTTTATTTTCTTTATTCTTACGCTTTAAATCAGGTATTTCTTCCTTAATTATGTCTTTTGTCTTTTATAAGCTCAATTAAAGCTAATTCTGATCTAAACTGTTTTGATTTATATTTTCAAGATTTTCCACGACTGCATACCATTTAGTACCAATGTACTCAATAGAACCAGCAAATATTCATGTATCAAGCAAATGATCAATAATTCTATATAAAATATTCTAAAATCTACAGAAAATTATTTTTGTAATATATACATATGTATAGACAAATGTATGACAGCGCAAGTGTCCCTAGGGGGACATAGCGCTTTAAATTGAAATAAATAAATCTGGATAAATTGGAAGAAAAGAAATGTCTTATACATGGACTTACCTCGGAATCTCTGCGAGTGAAAAAATAAGTAAAAGCTATCATCATATATTTAATATATTTCTATATATTTATCATCCCTCCTCTTTTTTTTTCCGAGTCCAGATATTTTTTACTCTCTCCCATAACTTACAGAATTCGATGTATAAAACAGATTATTTTCTCAAGAAACCTCTGGGACCAAAAATCTTTTTGGTCGCAGTGGTACAGCCTACTCCACGCTGACGAGCGCCAACAGCGCGAAACGCGTTCGTGTATGGCTTTTCTTGATTTATCAAGAAATTGAATTGACCAAATATCAGGGAACAGGCTAAATCAATTTTTAGTTAATTTCTGTTCCACTAGATGGCGCTCTGCCATCTAAAAAGCACATGTGCTCCTGGTCAGGATATGCCTACTTTATTTTTAATATTTAATATTGTAGCAAAGTATTCATTATATTTTATGTACAGATTACACAGGTCTACAAAAAAAACTTTTTTTTTTTGCACAAGAGAACCTGATGGTGTTTCTAGTGTAACTTTTCATGCTGAACTCAAAAATCTAATCAGAAATTTCCCATCACCCATGGTTTTTGCCTGACGATCTTTTTTTAGTATTGGGATAAATACATGCATCCAACATGAAAGAAACTTACGAAAACATGAAACTGCTTTTGAAAAAGATAGAATATGAAAGATACGGTTGAAAAATATGCAGCGATTTGAAAGTCGTTGCTCTCTTGCGTGGATTACAGCTTGGATATACAAAATTTTGTTGTTTTCTGTGTGAGTGGGATAGCAGAGATAGGGAAAGGCATTACATTAAAAAAATCTGGCCAAACCGTAAAATCTTTACCCCAGGATATAAAAATATTGCAAATCTACCCCTGATCGATTCAGAAAATATTTACTTACCACCATTATATATTAAACTGGGATTAATGAAGAACTTTGTCAAGGCAATGGATCGAAATGCCAGTGGATTTGCCTACCTAAAACAAAAATTTTCTAGTATAAGTGAAGCGAAGATTAAAGAGAGCATTTTCGTTGGACCTCAGATTCGAGAATTGCAGCAGGATGGAAATTTTCAAAATAGTTTGAATGAAGTTGAAGCAGCAGCATGGAATTCCTTTAGAAACGTTTGCAAAAACTTCTTAGGAAGTGTCAAGGTTGAAAATTACCGAGACATAGTTAATGATCTGTTGCTTTCCTACAAGGCACTGGGATGTAACATGTCCCTCAAGATCCATTTCCTGCATTCACATCTAGATTTCTTTCCAGACAATCTTGGCGCAGTTAGCGATGAGCATGGTGAGAGGTTTCATCAAGCTATATCAAGCATGGAGAAGCGGTACCAAGGTGAATGGAGTCCCGCTATGCTTGCCGACGACTGCTGGGCACTCAAGAGGGATCTACCACAAGCAAAGTATAGAAGAAAATCCACTGTCACTGCTTTTCAATAATAAATATGTTTCGTTCATATATGCCTATATATTATCAATATTTCCAAATTCAAGTAGGTGTATCTCAGAAATATTGTGTAATAGAAAAAAACTAATGGTATATTTGGATTCAGGACATGTAGATAAGATGCTATTTCTTTGTGGACAAAGAAAAATATTTTTTGATAAACCAGTTACGTGACATTGTTTGCATTTTTTAGTGTATTTATCCCAATACTAAAAAAAGACCGTCACGCAAAAACCATAGGTGATGGGAAATTTCTGATTAGATTTTTGAGTTCAGCATGAAAAGTTACATTAGAAACATAATCAGGTTCTCTTGTGCAAAAATCTTGTTGACCAGTGTTATTAATTTTTGATATTTATGTTTTTTTTTTAAATATATTTTGCTACTCTGGAAACTACCATCAGCCCACCGGCCAGGGTTGACTGGGCTTCGCTACGGCGCTGCGCCTTCTCGGGCCATGAGGCCGATGCCGCCCTCAAGTGGGCCCTCCATGCTCTTCCCCACCCGGCCCATCCTGCCTCGACCGGCTCCTCTTGTTCTGTCTGCGGGTCCGTCGACTGCTCCCTGGGCCACCGTTACTGGAGCTGCCAGTCCATCAGGCTCCTCGTCCGGGAGGCCTTCAACATCATCGGGCGGCCCCCTGACCTGCAGGCTTGGATCTTCGGGTCCGGCCTTGAGGACGAGGCCCTGACCATCCTCGCGTCGGCAAAGTTACGGATCTACCGCCACTTTGTTCAGGTTGGGCTCGGTGGAGTGGAGGACCCGCTCATCGCCTGGAGGAGAACACTCGCGCGCCGAGGATACCTCCCCTCATCCTCTATTATATAACTTTTTGTACATATTTTAATTTTCCTATTTATTATTATATTATTTTACTATTATAACTCTCTTTGAGTGTAAATATTGACAAGATGTCAATAAAAGTTGCTTTAATTGTCATTACTCTGGAAACTTCCCTCATTGCTTATCTTGTATCTTATAAATGTTGATTTTGTTCTTGTCTTAAATAAATTGTTGTGTCATCCTGAAGTTTAACTTTCCTGACTTTCTACGTTACAATATGAGATATCAAAATATAATTATAACTATATAGAATTATACATATATATATATCGTATATTTTAAACTGTATGACACTTTTAGTATATGTCACATATCTTCCAATTAGTTAGAGCTGATTACTTAAAAGACCCTACCCTTCTTTTAAAATGTACACCGTTTCACTATTTACTACCACCCCATATTTTTTATATATGCTATATCTTTATTGATAATACCTGTAACCCCCTATTTTTATTTAAACTAAAAAATGGTGACGTCAAAATAAAGATCCAAAGAGAGAGCGGTCAGCTGGTGGCAGGGACAGAGGAGGGGAGGAAAAGCCAACGCCCAGCCCATGTGGGGCCCCTAGGGATTCTTTATAGACGACCCCTGTAAAAACAGGACAGGTTTTGGCAGGGGGTCAGCAGCAGATGGTTCTAGGGTGTGTTTCTCTGCAGGCCACTACACGCCCTCTCTCCATGTCTCGGTGATATGCGTCCAAGTTGGTGTCATGGCCTCTACCTCTGTCCCGTGAGCTGTCCCCGATCACTCTCTGTGCTAACATCTAGCCCTGCCTCTGCTTCTTGTTGTCCGCGTGTGGGAAGAACATCAACACTCGCCTCACGTACACGACTGCCAGCTTATCCATACATCGACATTTGAAACAATATTACATATATATTCCCATATATAACTTTATTCTGATTTCTTTCTCTTTTCCAATCATTGCTTTATCTCTCAGGATGATCCACAGGATAAAAACTTATGTCCATAGTTTACTTGAATACCATTTCTAAGATTCCACCCTTCAGTGTAGCATATATAAGCATAATTATCCAATATTGTATTATAGCTCTAAAGAAGCGGTCTGGTAGATTAAATTGGCGAAACCGCTGGGAGGGTTCACCACTGATGAGCCAAACCCTCCCAATATTTTTGAATCGCAGTAAGGACAGTAGAAGTTTGATTTTTTTTCTTGTAAGGTCTGGACTTCAAGTCTAGACCAGATCCTGATGGCCTCTTTATCGCCTCGATGACCACAGCTGGGTCGGTGTAGATGTCTGTTCGGCAATGCCCGATGTATTACATTATGTGTTCTGGGCTCGCTGGAGAATCCTGACATTTGGTGCAATTCGGAAAGGTTTTGGATCCACTTGTGAAAATCATTGGACATCTACGTCTAAGACGGGAAAGCATGGTGTAGTCTGATCTGTTGAGTTGTGATGAAAAAGTTGTGATTTCACAAATAAAATTATCTATTTGTGAAAAGAAACACTCGCGTCTTAATGTCTTCATTCATTCGTTGTATAATCTACTGTATTTAAGATTAATAGTCTTAATAAAGATATTGGTTGATTGAATTGACTTGTACTTTTTGCACAATGTTATCTGAAACTAAAACCGTTAAATTGATTAGTCGCCGTAACAAAACGTAGCTGGAACGTGGCACCTGAGAAATACCCGGGGCGAAACCATTCTGCCAGTATGTAAATATAAAACTTGCACAAAATTGTTTCAAAGCTCATGAAGTTTAAATCCTAAAAATAATGTGATTCATGTCCGAAAATTTCAATCTTTAAAAAAATATTGTATATAAAAAAAATAAATTAAACCTTATTTGATGTAAAATAGAGGGATTTCCTGATCGGGCAATTATAAGTTGCTGATGGCTTGCGCCATCTATCGAAATAAATATCAATTAAGCGTTGATTTTTAATTACTCCAGAATCAACGCTTAGTTGATATTTATTCCAATAGATGGCGCAAGCCATCAGCAACTTTTAGTTGCACAATCAGGAAATGCCATTTTAATTACAACAACAACAACAAAAAAGCCTTTATTTAGGGTCACTGACCCTATACAGGATTCACCAGAGGTATGCATAAGAACAAAGCAGTGAGACAACGGAAATAGCGATATATACAGAGTAAAAAGAGAAAAAAAAAAAAAAAAAAACAAGAAAAGGAAAAAAAAAAAAAAAAATAATAATAAGAAAGAGGGAAGCAAGAAATCAACACAAAAAGAGTAGCAGTAAGAAAGTGAGGAGTGAGTATCACTTGGCCTTCTTCTGAGATATGGACTTGTGGAAACCATAAAACGCCGTAGCAATATACTTATTCTGGGTCATATTGTCAATTATTGATGGAAGAATGCCATTTTAATTAATTTATCCACCTGATCCAAGTGCAAATTCACTTTTGTATTATTTTTCGCACTTCTTTGATGTGTACAGTTCCAATTAAAAAATAACTTTATTAGGTACCGCTCAAATACAGCAACCTAGCTTATGTTATTTACAATGGATAATATGTACAGTTTCTTCACATTTACAGTGTATTCACATATTTACAAGGTTGTGGTCTTGTGGTGTGGGATCTTGGATTTGGAATCTTTATTTATTTATTTATTTTATTTTTTACTTATCCCTTTAGTCTAAATTAGACAAGAGCTTGGAGGTCATGCTCATAAAGAAGCTCTAGAACTCTTCTTGGTTCTCTGTACAGGGATCTCTTGTCCTTTCCAATACAATTTAGTATTGACCTCTTCGGTTTTGCACCTAGTGCACATGGGGAAGCTTTTGGCTCCCTCTTTATAGACTAGAGGACGCAGGTGACGAGATTTCCATCTGGCCAACTGTGTCGATTCCCTTCTGTTTAGTTGGAGGATTTGTTTTTTTTTTGGGGGGTTTTCTACCTGGTACCAAGAATGATGGAAACTATCTCTATGGTTCCTTATTAGTTGTAGTTTCAGTTTGTTAATATGGTCCCTTGCTGAAAGGTAGGTCTCGGAGTTCACACCGCATCAGGATGTCCAGGTGCTCCTTCCTTTGCCAATCTGTCGGCCTCCTCATTTCCAGGGACTCCCACATGTGATGGAATCCATTGTAGATTTATTTTGGTATTTTATTCAGTTTGTTGATTTCTGCAGCGATGTTTTTGAGGAGTCTGTCTTGTGAATAGTAGCAGTTTTTAATTGCAAAGATGGCGGCTTTTGAATCTGTATAAATTATGATGTTTTTAGTCTCGTTTTTCTCTACGAGTTTTAGAGCTTGTAGTATAGCTGTTAGTTCAGATCTGAAAACTGACAAGTCATTTGGGTTTTTGATTCTTCTTTTTATTTCCATACTATCTTAAAGGATGAGAACTCCACTGCCAGAGGAGCCATTCTCCACCAGTGAGCCATCGGTGTATATCTGTATGGTCTCTTTGTCTGCTTTTTCAATCCTCTCCATAGCGAGGCTCCTGAGTAGTCCGGGGTGGTCGGCCCCTTTGGAGCATTCTTGCTCTAGATCCAGGTTGTAGGAGATTTCTGGTCTTTCTTTATATGGTGCATATTGGTTCTGGGCATTTCTATTTCTTGTGCTGTTTGGTAGTAGTTCCCGGTAGGCTAGGTGCATTGGGCTAAGTCTTTTGAGTCTGGTTTTTGGTTTCCATTTTCGTAAGAATTCTCCGGTTCTGTGTGATTTTGGTGCATTTACTCTCTTGTATATATAATCGGCTAAGCCGATTTTTCTCCGGTGTGTAAGAGGCAACAAGTTGGCCTCAATCTCTGCAATTTTGGTTGGACAGGTGTTTCTGAGTCCACATATGATTCTTGCAGCACTGCTCCGTATCTGATCGATTTTATTCAGGTTGGTCTTGCTCGCCGTCTGCCACACTGGTTGGGCATATTCTAAGATTGGTCTGATAAGGGCCAGATATGTTTGGCGCAGAGTATCCCTGTCTGCGCCCCATTCATATCCAGATATTCTTTTCAGAATGTTAAGTCTCTTTTTTGCTCTTAACACCGTCTGGTTGATATGAGGTCCATAGGTCAGTGAGGGGTCTAAAGTGACTCTTAGGTATTTGGGTGTCCGAGAAAAATTTATTTGATTGTTGTCATATTTGATATTTGGGGTCCATTTTTTAAGGTGGTTGTTTATTGTAAATACTCCTACTTCGGATTTATTAGGGTTTATAATTAATTTCATTTTTTTTCCCGCAAAGTGTTGGAGTTCTTTCAGCGCCTTGATTACATTTTTGTTTGCTTCCTTGAGATCTCTGTTTGAGGACCAGATGATTATTTCATCGGCATAGAGAGCAAAGTCGCAGTATTTTGTGATTCTAGAGTCCATGTCATTCAGATAGATTGAGAATAGTAGGGGGCTTAGTATGGATCCCTGAGGGAGTCCCCGGAAGAGCCTGCCAGTTTTTGATAGTTGTTCTTTGAAGTTAACCTGGAAGGTCCTTCCGGTCAGAAAGGATCCAATCCAACCCATCATCTTTCCCCTTATACCTAGTTTGTCCAGCTTCTTAATTAACCTTTCGTTCCACACTATCAAAAGCCTGGCTTAAGTCTATAAAAGCGGCTATGGTAGACTTGGTTGGTTTACTTTGGAAGTTGTCTTGAATTTTCTGTGTGATGTAGAAAATCTGGTCTACTGTGTTATGATATTTTTTGAAAGCTGCCTGCTGTTTTGTAAGTAACTTGTTTTTTGTTGAGGAAGTATTGCATTCTATTTAGTATCATGCGCTCCATGAGTTTGCATGGTATGGAGGTTAGTGATATTGGTCTATAACTCTGTGGGTGGTTTTCTGTTTTTCCTGCTTTATGGATGGGGATTATGATTGCATGCTTCCTTTTTTTAGGTAAGGTACTGCTTGCCCAGCTTAGATTAATTATGTGAAGGAGCTCTAAAATGGCGTTTGTTTCTAGGTGTTTTATCATTTTGGCTGATATGATGTCTGAACCTGGGGTTTTGTTATCATCTAATCTATTTATAGCTTCTTTTAGTTCATGAGGTAAAAATGGCTTGTGGAATTAGTCTTGGTGATATGTTGTTTTGACCTCATTTCTTATCTTTTTTGATATGTGAAGTACTTTCTTATCTTGCCTCGTAAAGTTTAGTTTGGAGATTTGTGCATAGTAATCAGAAAAGAGGTTTGATATTTGGGTTCGTTCTGTGAGTATATTGCCATCTTTGTCTGTGAAGGTATTTGAGGTTGTTGAGTACGGAGTTTCTTGGTTTATAGATTTAATTAATTTCCAGAGTTTCGTAGCTCTTGTATGTGGGCCTAGGTTGCTACAGATATCCCTCCACTTCCTCTGTTTTAGTTGGTTTGCTTTCTGTCGTACTTGGCCCGAAAGTTTGCTGAGGTTTATTTTATTTTCAAGTTCATTGTTTTCCATGAGGTATTCTTGGGCCTGATTTCTTTGAGTTATTTCATTCTGTATGCTGTTAATTGTTTCAATATATCCTGGGATGTATTGCTTTCTGTTTCCTCTGGGGATGGTTTTCTTGGCTGCTTTGAGTACTGTCGTTTTCCATTTTTTCCATTTACTATTTAATTGTTGTTTGTCATTCGTTATTTTGGTGTGAGGTTGGATTCTTGTCTAAATTTGGTGGAGAATGTTTATTCTTCTGTAAAATGGTCTGTTTTCTTAGTTTTTTTCTGACTACTTGTTTTTTTTTTTCTTTTTTTTCTCACTTATCTACGTTTGTTCTCAATTGATATAGGAGTTTCCTTAACTTGGGTTGTTCTGTTCTGTTCCAAAATAACTTTATTAGGTACCGCTCAAAAAGAGCAACCTAGCTTATGTTATTTACAATGATAATATGTACAGTTTCTTCACATTTACAGGGTATTTACATATTTACAAGGTTAGAGTCTTGTACGGGATCCTGGATGCAAATTGTTCTAAGATGGGCTGTTATCCCTTTTTTTTTTTTCTAGGTACATGTTTTTTTTTTTTTCTTTCGTTTTTTCCATTTTTCTACATTTGTTCTCAGTTGATATAAGAGTTGCCTTGGCTTTAGTTTCCTTCTCTTTGTTTCTTGTTTGTAGTTACAAGCTTTTCTGAATGTTATATTTTCAAGATTTTCTGATTTATCATAGAAGTTAAAAGCTTGTTTTATTATGAAATCATTTATGTTTTCTATATTGAAGTCCTTTATAATAATACTGCTCCCGAGTTGACGTGTCTTCTTAGAATGTCTTAAGTTTGCAATTTTTTTATTTGTTTGAATAGTATTTGGGGCTTTTTGACGTTTTGTTGATTTATTTTGTTAGAAATGGCCAGCTTTGTATATATTAGAGTCTCTTTTAACTTATTAAAAAGTCTTTTATATTTATCTTTTTGTGTATATGTTACCATTCTAAATATATATGCTATTATAATCACATTAGTACGTGTTTTATTGTCAACACAATGTAAGTTTTTTTTCCAAAGCCAAACAATCTAAAAATGCGATAATGGATCAAGTTTTAAAATGGTAGATATTAAGTAATAAAGCTTCCAAAAAAATGTATGAAAAACGGCAGCCTAAATATTACCAACCAAAGGGTGAAAAAAAAAAAGAAAGAAGGGGTTAAATTTGAAAAAATTATCAAATAGCGACCAAGGCGTTAACACAAAAGAGAGTGGTGGAAAATTAGACAGCGAAAAAAAAAAAAGGTCGGCAAAGGAATGGAGTGTAGGGAGCAAAGGAGAATAGAAAAAAATATATATCGGCCAGAAAAAAGCGCTGTCTGGTTCAAACAAGAGAAATTGGAATGCGGTGACGTCACGGCTGGCATCAGCCAATGAGCGTTCAGCCACGTCGCAGAAGCAGCCAGTCCGACCCAGGTGGTAGAGATGTTCGCACCGTTGCTCCTCCTCGCCTTGACAGCCTCGGTGGCATGGAGCGCTTCGCTCACCTGCGAAAATACGCATCAATTTTTCTCCCAGCTGACACATGACCCAACGGTGCGTGCACCGCGGGTACCAGTCCACAAACCTCAGCTTACACTCTGCGAACGCTCCGATGTTTCGTGTTGCGTTCCTGAAATGGAGCGCGTGTACATCGAAACTTCGAAATCCAATCTCAACGCTACCGTCGTCGCTTCGTTTGGCTCCGCCCAAGTGATACTGGGGGACAGCGCCAAGATCCTTGAAGGTGAGTACCAAACCTAACGCACCCTGAGATACTATTTAAATTCCGCCACACACACACAAAACAAGAAGAAGAAAAAACTGCATTCGACGTCTATCGAGAACTTTTGGCACTCTCTAGACCTCCTATAACAATTCAGACAATCCCAGAGGCAATGCTAGACCATGTATAGATACTAGACTGACCATCCAGTAGAAGCATTCTCACTGGTAGACCCATGCATAAACACTAAACCGATTCATCCAGTGACATTCACAAAATAGAATAGTACATACTTCAACCTATTAAATTGAAGACTTATTCCATCCTTGTCAAATGGTGCTTAAACTTCAACCGACTTTATTAACACCGGTAAATATATAAATATATTTTTTAAAGATGCGATTAAAACATCAGGAAAAGCTAAATGTATCTATTATGCCTCTGCTCAACATTTAAAAAATACTAAGTAAATAAATGAAACAAACATATCCAATATGTTGTCAAAAGGTGAGTAACCATTTCTTGTAATATTGGGTAACCAAAATAGCACACGACCCTCAAAACGCAACCGTAGTCTTCTGTTGACATTCCAAAAGTAGAGTCGGCCAACGGCCAACTAGCTTCACATATTGCTCTTTCTTATTTGCATCTAAGCTTTGATATATATGTTCGTTATTTTATTATTTGCATAATCATTTGTGTTGATTGGTCCAGTGACCCTTTTATTTGTATTTGTTGTAGATAATATTAAACAACCCTTGCACGAGAGGCTGTCTAAAACACAATAAATAGTTTCGGTTGTTTTCTTATGTCAGATTCCATCTCAATTTGACGAAGATGAACGTTATGCAATGTGGCTGTTAATCAAATGATTAGCAACAATCGTACGATAGTTTTCTTATGTAAAAAAAGCTCTTCTCCCGACCTGTTTCTTCTATAATCGAATGAATAGTTCAATGTGAAGGTTGGTACTCAACCTAACTGGGATAATCTTAAGATTTATTCTTTTAATTTATCTTGGATGGACATTTATAATTGATTGTCAATTTTTAAATGTGTTTGATCAAAGAATTTTAGATGAGTATGTTGCCAAATTCCTACATCTACTTCTTTTTACAGACAATTTTATTAATTAACTACCAATTGTGGCCTTGAAACTCGGACAAAATTCACAATTACATCATTTAAAAAAAAAAAACTATTTTTATTAACATAAGTTACAAGAAAGGTGTTTCTAAAAATCTTTCAAACATATCAAATGTCGAAAATTATTCCAATTACTAAATCTGACGGTCAACATAGCACACACACACAGCAGTACATTCATAAACTAATCTCCTCCAATCAGTGTGACTTATTGAAAACAATGATGATATATGTGGAATCATCATGATGAGTAATGGCTTCCCGGAGATGAGTCGGTTATCATCTTCCTTCGTATGATTCACCAGGAAGAAGAACAGCTGTTGTGACGTCTAGTTTCCTACAGTACTGTATGGGATTAATTGCCAATGTTCCTATAATGAAACAATTTGGAAGATTAGCACGGACCCTGTACAAAGAATGACAGCACAATCATTCCTACAGTACTTAGTTCTTTTTTACCCCGTTTAAGTTGTGTACTCTTCAATTGTCATTACTTATATAAAACTTTTTATAACCAACTCTCTCTCTCTAATTAATATTTTTTAAAAGTACTATCGAATAAACTTCATACATTTTTGACACTAATGTTTCTTTTCGCATGAAAGTTCAAAAACTATTTTTGTATAAAACTTCCTGTAATGATGAAAAAATCGTTAAAGGAACTTAGCTCATCATTGGTAACCCTTCTCATCTAATTTTTCCATCATCAAAATATGGTCTGCAGAAGTATTTTTGATTATTTAAATAAATGAAACAGTTTCACACAAGGACACGTATAAAATTTATTATTATTGTATACAGAATTTATCTTTTTGACCTTAAAAACAGAGTAAAACTTCGTTATAAGATTTTTTCTTCTTTAAACGCTATCTTGTTTATTTATCATGTTAGCTGGTATAGTGCTGAAATGTCTTTTGATCGTCCGTATAGAACGTCATACATCCCTGTCATAACTTAACCGAGATTCTACCCACATATTCTCATGCCCAGCAATAGTCGCAGCCTTGCAGAAAATTGACATGGACTCAGAGCAGCAGCTTTACACACCCAAGATAGAGGACATTGCGACTGCTGTGATAGAGATGTACGGAGACATATGAGACTCTTCATTGGACACGACAACAACATTTTAGTATTGGTTACCGGGTTCTAACTACATTCAACCTCTCCGTACCATTGCAGATAAAGATTCTGTGATTTAAGAAAAAACAATCCTCTTTTGATCATGCAACTGATATTCCTGATGATTTATTTAATCTTCATCAGAATAAACTAATCGTTTATTATATGTATTCCATTAAGGATTAATTTATTATTTTTTCTTATAGATGGTCCAATTCAATATCAAATTTCAGTTTCATGATAAAGAAATGCCTTTTCCTTGATTTTGCACATCAGAGCTCTGGTACATTTTTCCCTTTTTGTTCTATTTTTTTTTCCAAAGAATCTTGAGGTCTTTCAATCAAAAGGGTGATATATCTAACATTTTGACTACGCTGTAACGTTTTGGGCACTCCGTGTAATTTGAGAGGTAGTGATTTCAATCCTTTTCCTCCCCCATCTTCCAAAAAACGCTGGTTAAAGCAATAAAATAATTAGCAGTTGAAGGCTAACGATCCATTCAGACTAATGTACTTCTAAAGACCATAAAATCACAAGAGGAATTGCTTGAAGAGCCGTAAAGCCAACCGATCGTTTGCACCGGAGGCGCGAGTCAAGGCGCACCAATCAAAAACCAATTAAAGCCTTTAAATTGTTCTCGGAAATTTTTGAACCTTCCATCTCTTGAAACATTAGCTCCGCCCCCTATGGAAGGTCTTGGTAAAGCATGCGACATTGAAGAATTTGTATGTCCTCGGTCAATTTGTCATCTTTGTCTGACCACACATCGAGATTACATTGCTTCAAGTTTTTTTGTAAAACTTCACCAACACAATTGTCAAAATACATTCATAGCCCAAACTTAAGGAATTTTCATATTTTGATGCCATCTGTTTTTTTTTTTTCAAGAAGAAGAAGACAGGCAATTTTTTTCACACTTGGTAATCTCGTGTGTCTTCAATAAAGGTCACTGTATATCAAATATATTTTATAGTTATTGTCTGAATCCCGATATACATGCTAAAAGGTACAACTTCTTTAAGTTTTGTCTATGAGTGTATATCGTGTATTTCATCCCCACATAAATTTTCCACGACGCGGGATACAGACCCTTACATTCTCCTTGACTAAAGGAATGCATCAAAGGATGCTACCGGACCACAAACCTGACATACGATGGTCTTGGTTATTTTTTTTTTTTATCCCTTGTACACGTGGTACAGGCCATGATAATCATGATGAGTAGAAGTTGGCGACTGCTTTTTACTGTGCACCACATGTCTACATATGTGAAAAAGCAGTTCGACTTATGTACTTAAATATGTACCAGAGCACCATTTTGGTTAATTGCACTCGCTGGTAGGGTTGGACTTTTTCAAGAATCGGGAGCCATTGGAGCTTTTTTTTTAAATTTTATTAGAAAAAAGTGCCCAATGCGGGATTTTATACCGGATCGTAGCGGTCGAAAATCAACAGTTTAGACCATCCTTCCATCCGACCATCTTGATTATTGTGAGAGCAATGAGTTCCATAAACTCAGACAGTATGTAAATATGGTCTTATGGTCTTTTGTGCTCGTGCGCGATTATTATTATAAATGTTCATAATTTATATAAATATATAGATTATGATGATGTAATGACCATCAAACAACCGAGAAACCACTTGTGAGGATTATTACCACATTCCGTTACCAGTAGAACTGTGGTAAATAAGCTATCAATTCTACCCGGTCGTCAACATTACTGACAGCTTCTGAGGTGGCCCACCCCCGACTTTATTTATTGAACTGGGTGGCCTACCGGGGGGCGTGGTTCCTTTCCTTCTTCTACCACTCTGGTCGGACCGATTCATACTTGTATGACCTTGTATTTTACACCATTTCTACATCAATGTCTTTACACCCATTTATACATGGATCTTGTAGCTTTAGCAACTCTAGTTTTCTTCTTCTTACTTATCTCCACTCAATCATATTAGGGTATCAAGCTTGTAAAGCTTGAGACTTTTGAAGATGTATGTCGGGGATGAGTAGAGCACATCAATAGATGAGTCAATACAAGTCAATAATGTGTTTTTGGGGTTGCAGGCTGAGAATTGCACTTAGTACATAGTGGGAAAACCTTGCAACCATTCTGGAAAGTCATTGTCCGTAGATGAACAGAGCAACTCTAGTTAACCCATTCATACTCAAATATAGCAACTTATGCACCATTCTACTTCTTTAAGCCATTTATACTTCGATCTGGTAGCTTATGTCCAACTTTTTGGGCCTATTCATACCTAAATATAATAGCGTTGGCTCCAATAAAGTTTTTTGAACCCATTCCTAAATATAAATAGAAATGTAAACCTCACTCTAGCTCTTTTGACTCATTCATACTTAGTTCGTGTAGCCATTCTAGTGCTTTTTTACCTACATCTGGTGCCTATTTTGAACCAGATCTGGAAAAATGAGCCATTCTAGTTCTTTTCATACCTATATATTGTAGCTATTTTGAGCCAGATCTGGAGTAATAAGCCATTCTAGTTCTTTTCATACCTATATATTGTAGCTATTTTGAGCCAGATCTGGAGTAATAAGCCATTCTAGTTCTGTTCATACCTATATATTGTAGCTATTTTGAGCCAGATCTGGAGTAATAAGCCATTTTAGTTCTTTTCATACCAATATATATTGTAGCTATTTTGATCCTGATCTGGAGTAATAAGCCATTTTAGTTCTTTTCATACCTATATATTTTAGCTATTTTGATCCTGATCTGGAGTAATAAGCCATTCTAGTTCTGTTCATACCTATATATTGTAGCTATTTTGATCCTGATCTGGAGTAATAAGCCATTCTAGTTCTGTTCATACCTATATATTGTAGCTATTTTGAGCCAGATCTGGAGTAATAAGCCATTCTAGTTCTGTTCATACCTATATATTGTAGCTATTTTGAGCCAGATCTGGAGTAATAAGCCATTCTAGTTCTTTTCATACCAATATATATTGTAGCTATTTTGATCCTGATCTGGAGTAATAAGCCATTCTAGTTCTGTTCATACCTATATATTGTAGCTATTTTGATCCTGATCTGGAGTAATAAGCCATTCTAGTTCTGTTCATACCTATATATTGTAGCTATTTTGAGCCAGATCTGGAGTAATAAGCCATTCTAGTTCTGTTCATACCTATATATTGTAGCTATTTTGAGCCAGATCTGGAGTAATAAGCCATTTTAGTTCTTTTCATACCAATATATATTGTAGCTATTTTGATCCTGATCTGGAGTAATAAGCCATTTTAGTTCTGTTCATACCTATATATTTTAGCTATTTTGATCCTGATCTGGAGTAATAAGCCATTCTAGTTCTGTTCATACCTATATATTGTAGCTATTTTGATCCTGATCTGGAGTAATAAGCCATTCTAGTTCTGTTCATACCTATATATTGTAGCTATTTTGATCCTGATCTGGAGTAATAAGCCATTCTAGTTCTGTTCATACCTATATATTGTAGCTATTTTGAGCCAGATCTGGAGTAATAAGCCATTCTAGTTCTGTTCATACCTATATATTGTAGCTATTTTGATCCTGATCTGGAGTAATAAGCCATTCTAGTTCTGTTCATACCTATATATTGTAGCTATTTTGATCCTGATCTGGAGTAATAAGCCATTCTAGTTCTTTTCATACCAATATATATTGTAGCTATTTTGATCCTGATCTGGAGTAATAAGCCATTCTAGTTCTTTTCATACCAATATATATTGTAGCTATTTTGATCCTGATCTGGAGTAATAAGCCATTCTAGTTCTTTTCATACCAATATACAGGGTGATCCAAAAGTCCCGCACAACTTTAAAAATTAATAACTCCGCGAATATTTGCGCTAGAGCAATGCGGTAAACACCATTGTGTTCAGAATGCAATGGGATTTTTTATGGCAAATATTGAAAATTTCGAAATTGATTTTAGTTACAATTTCATTCCCTAGATGGCGCTGTACCAGAATCAGAAATTCAGCGGCCAAATTGTTTGATTAATTGAAAAATATAACTGATCGACACGTATTTTTCCTTTTTGTATACCAGGAAAGAATCCTAATAATATCAAATCGTTAATTAATAAAGCACCATTTCGCCAAAAGTTAGAAGAAATGGTTAACGATTTTTAAATACAATCTGAGATATGTAAAATAGGTATATGCAAATTAAAACATGTTACAAAAAATATTTATATTTTTGATAGAGTTTTGTCAAATATATTGAATGTTTGAAAAACATAGCTGAATTCAATACACGATTTTTTGAAATGTTAATATAGTACCAAAAATTATGATGGTACTACTAATAGGATATCTTGCTATAAGGAATGTGTAATTTCTTGAATAATTGGCGACACTCGACTATTTAACTGGAAATTTGTCATGATCCAACAAATGAAATATAGATGGGAGTGACAAAATACATTTGTCGTACTTTATTCCAAATATCCTATGGGCTTGTCAAATGTTATCATTGTTTATTATACTGTACACGATTTTTTAAAATGTATCCCCTCAAATAAATATAATTTTTAAATCAACCTTTTGCGTTGAAAAACGTGGTAGTAAAATCATTTTGTATTATTTTTTTTTGCCCAAAATTTCTAAAGGTGGGGGGTTACAGAGAATATTCCTTATGCTATTTCTTTTAATGAGCGAAAAGCGATAAATTAAACATAAGGAGTAAAATTGTGTGTACAGTGTTATTCGAGAAGTTATAACACTTTGGTCTGCACGACATAATATAAGATGTGAGCAAATGACAAACAAACAAAAATTACTTTTCACGAATAAAAAAGAGACAAGATATGAGGACAGAATTTATTTACCCATAACCCAACACAAAGAGCTGCAAAACATTGGTAGATAATATAATACATGGAAGCTTTTATAACACATGAGGTAACTGCCTTCTCTCTTGTATTAGGTCAGAATCCTTGTTCAATGTGGCGACCTTCATTCTCAAACACCGCCTGCAGACGATAGATGACAGAATGGACAGCATTAAATAAAATATCTGATGAAATTGATGAAACGTGCCGTCTGATAGAAGCCTTCAACATGACCAATGTGGTAGGCCGACATCGATAAACACGCGACTTAATGTACCCCCATATCCAAAAATCGCAAGGCGTCAAGTCTGGTGATCTTGAAGGCCACTGGTGTATAAAGTGTCGACTTATCACACGATCTTCACCGAACGTATCCTTCAGCAATTGTTTGGCACCGCGGGAGATATGAGGAGGTCCTCCATCTTGCATGAATGTTATTTCGCTCAGTGCTTGTCTGTCCTGCAATATGGGGATAACCTTTTATCTCAAAAGTTGAACATTACGTTCACCAGTTACAGAAACGGTTTTAAATATTCTTCCATTTATTTCTTAAAAGAAAAATGGCCCAATAATAAAAGAAGAAGTGAACCCACACCAAACTATAACTCTGGGCTGATGAAGTGGCATTTCTGTAAAAATCCTAGGGTTTTCTGTTGCCCAAATGCGGCTGTTTTGAGTGTTAACTTCTCCGTTCTGAGAATATTGAGCTTCATCTGTCCTCAGAACATTCAACAGCCAGTTTTCATCAATATCAATTTGCCTGAAAACCCATGAAGCGAATTCTTGACGCTTCTCAAAATCGCCGCTTTTAGCTCGTGAAGTCTTTGAATTTTTTTACAGGTATTTTTTAAGACAAATTCTTAGTGCTCTCCAAACTGTTCCATACCAAATCCCCGTTTGTCGAGCACTTACTTCTCCATACGTGGATAACGTTTCAATAGCTTCAACATTCTGCGAAACCGTAGCAACCCCTGACTTGCATGTCGATGGTCTTCCACTCCGAGATTTTGCTTCCAGAGATCCAGTCTTCTCCAAAGTTTTTATCATTCGCCTTAGAGAGTAGCAACTCATGGGTCCTTTACCGCTTCGAATACCTTTAAAGGTACGAAACGCTTGTAAAGCTTCAGTGGCAGATTCTGAATTGCAATAAAAAAATTTCACCAAGAGTGATTTATGCTGTAGTGATGGTAAAATAAATTGTTGTGCATGTAAATAGATGAAGATTATTTGCATTTTTCAAAACCTCATTATGTAAAAATATATGTGTATATAAATTGGATATTTGTTGTTGGCCGAACCAATAACCATACACACCTCATCTCGTTAACGGAATAATGTTCTTTGTCTGGTCTGCCTTTTTTTACTCTCTTTGGAGTAGATTTGCTTTTTGATAGTTTTTATTTATGGAGCTGAACCAGTATGATGGCGGTGGTGGAGGAAGTCAGCAGGCCAACAAGCGGCCGCGTTCTGAGGACGAAGACCTCCTCCCGTCTTCCCATCACCAATTTAAATTCAACAGCACGGCGAACTTGTTCAACTTTGAGTGCCAAACCTTCGAAGCGATCATTGCCGACACCAGCCTGGACTCCCCCGAAAAAATACAGATGGCCACCAAAGGACTGATACTGACTCTCGTCCAAGAGGCAGAACTTCTTCTTAAGGACGCCTTCAAGGGAGCCAGTCTAGGAAGACCCAATCCCACAGCCAACGTCCCGATTCCCTCCACCTCTTTCGCCTCGGTAGTGGCAGAGAAAGACAAGCCGGTAAAGCCTGCACCTCCGAAACCCAAAGCGAAATCCACATTTGTGAATCTGGCTCCTTCCTTCGAATCGCATGTCGTCGTCAGGTCGGCTAACCCCAAAGCAACCCAAGGGAATTTTTGAGGGAAATTCAAAAGATTCATCCTTCCCTAGCGTCATCAAAACACGTGGTGGCGTCCATCAACACCAGCGGCGAGGTGGTTTTCCACCCCAAAACAACCCAAATGGCAAAGTAGCTGGCCACTGGGCTGACCTCCCTGCCAACGGGCCTAAGCTGCCCCGAGTGCCCGGTTATCCTACCAAGATACTGCCTCTTCAGAGTGGACGGGGAGGTGCGGGACGATGAGATATGCGAGTGCTTCCGCTCCAACCACTCCGTGCAGTCACTCCTGGAAAAGCGTGAAATCAGGGTAGTCCATCGATCGAATAATGCGGCACACAGCACTAGTACAGTGTTCATCGAAGTGGACAACCAAGTCGCCGAAATCCTCGGTCAACATGGACGTATTCCTGTGGCGGGTCTAGTGCACAGGTATGAGCGCAGTCATACTTTAAAGCAATGCTTCCGTTGCTGTGGCTTCGGCCACCGCGCTTCTGCCTGTCCAGCTGCCCATCCAATCTGCTATCGCTGCGGCTCTGCAGAGCATGAGGGCATCCGATGCTCGATCGAGCCAAGCCAAAGCCGCTGCTGCCGCTGCAGAAAAAAAATCTGGAGCTCCCACAACCACTTTGCCACATTATCTACCTGTCCCTTTGTAAAAGAGAGAATAGCCAGAACAAGAAACAATGTCTAGGCCATTGCGTGTCCTGCAGGTGAACGCTAAAAAATCACCAACTGTCATTCTTGAAATTGCAAATTTAGCAAATTCGACACAGGCCGACATCGTGCTCCTGCAAGAACTCTCAACTAACTTCTTCTGGCCCACACGTGGGTTTCAGGCTTTTTTTTTTGTCCCAGGCGCCTACATCCCCTCGGAAATTGTGGCATGTAGCAACCTTCATCCCATCCCTCTAACCTCCCCAGACACCGCCATAACCTCCATAGCCATATGTCTAGAGCAGAGCATCATCGTGGTGCACTCGGCCTACTGGCACGGCCTTAGAGCTGCCGATGATTTCATCCCTCTTCTGGAAGATACGATAAGACGGGCGTCTCTTCCAGTGATCCTGGGTATGGACACTAACGCCCACTCTCCTACCTGGGGCATCGGTGCGAGGTTGGACTTCCGGGGTGCTAATTTTGAAGAGTTCGCCAGCTTCAATGATCTTCATTTCTTGGGACCTCCTGTGGACTCGACCTGGTCAAATGGGCCTTTATCTTCTTCTATAGATGTAGCTCTGGCATCCAGCTCACTGGCTATCCATGTCACTAGAGGTTTATCAGATGAGATGGCCTTCACTGACCATATACCTATCTGGACTACATTCCTAGACATGGTCAATAACGAGACAAAATCCTCCTGGGTTGAATCCTCATATAAAGAACAGACCTTTAAATCCTTCCTCAACTCTTCTCTCCACCAGGTAACTACCCTATTATAACAACAACAACAAAAACCTTTATTAAGACACTATTGTCTTACAAGGGGATTCCCCTAAGAGGTTATATATGTACATGAGTGAGGAGGAAAAGCAATTTAGAGGGGAGGTGGAGCAATCAGCCGTTGTCTGGGGAGTTGAGCACTTCTTCCCTCATTTTGTCAATCGACTTGAAAAATTTTAAATATTTATAAACAAATGTTTTATCCAGCTGGAGAGTAGTAAAAATTGTATATACATGTTTTTCATTATAGTGAGTTAGCCCCGAAATTTCGCGAATTTCCAGTCTCTTTTCCTGTAGGAATGGGCAATGGAATAGATAATGAACCAAATTTTTTGGATGCCAGCATTGCAGAAGTAGAAATTTAAAGGGTCGCTGTTCCAAAATCCCGTGATATCCTCGGGGGAAAATAGCCATAGCATTCTTTGACGGGCTATTTTCAAAGAGAGGTTTGATAGTAAGTAGTCCTCCGTCATAAAGGAGCTACTTAGAGATTGATAGTGAATACAATGAGTTGAGTTTTGTATCTTAGCTCGGTCAAATTGGAGTAGCTGGTCCACTGTGGTTTGAACTATTCTAGGCATTTCTCCTCGCAAAACCATATAATCTTCACAGTTCTTAAGAAAAGAAAAACCCCAAGAGTCAATGATGTTATTCAGGTTATAAATAAAGTTGTTTCCCGCTTTTCCCAAAATTGAAACTTCCTAGAGCTGAAACAAGCAAACATATGGTAATCTTGTCCTGTCCATTTTTAAAATCCGATCTAGAACTTTATAATCAATTTCGTAATGTTTAATTCAAGGGACATCCTTTCGGTTTCTGTTCGTAAGATATAGCCCGGAGTGTAAATTTGCGAAGGTCAAGAAATCGCCGTAAGAAAAATATCCTGGATCTGGTTTACAACTCCTATCTGATTCGTCGCCCACAGTGGGGCCGAGTATAATAACGTGGATAAAACTATGGAGTCAAGTAATTTCATCACTGCTCCGAACGATATGGTTCTTGACTTAGATAGTATTCTCCATACTGCGTTTGTAGCAAACAATGCCTTGCTTTTAAAGTGCTGCGCCACGTAAGCAGTTGGATTCTTGATTGTTAAGGGGTAGCCAAGATACGTATATTTTGAGGTAACTGTCAAAGGTTGTTGGCCCCAAAACCAAACGTCAGATCTAGCCAAGCGGCCTCCATTTCGAAACGCTACGATTTTAGACTGGAATTGGTTCAGAGTTAAACTATTTTCCTCAAAATATTTTTTATTAAATTAATCTTTATTTGGATATTTATCTTGGATTCACCACGGAAGACTATATCATCCGCGAACAGGAGCAGGTGTATAGTTCCATGGCCCGGTAAGTATATACCTGGCAGGTCAGAATCATCCAGCGTAGCAACCAGATCGTTATTGAAAATAATAAATAAATACGGTGAAAGAGGTTCACCCTGAAGAACACCTGATTGTATTTTGATAAATTCTGTAAAAGAGCCGCTCCATTTGACTGCTGCCATCATTTGAGCATAGTAGTTCTGTATAAGTTTGATAAATCGCCCACTTAAACCAACAAGCGCAAGCTTTCTCCATAATAGTAGATGTGGAACTGTATCAAACGCTTTTTAAGATCAACAAAGAATGTGTAAAGTTTCCTCCTTTTGCGGTTTAATGTCATTTGAATTAGTGACGTAAGCGTGAAGATATGGTCTTTGCACGAGTAGCCCTTTCTGAATCCTGCCTGGTTTTCCGCTATGAGTTTTCTATTTTCAATCCAATTACTTAGTCTATTTTTTAATATGGATGTAAAATGTTTTGACAAGTTGCTTATAAGGGCAATGCCCCTATAATTTGATGGTGTAACTACCTTATTAAACGAGGCCTCTAGCCCAGAAGATATTGACAGGGTGGTCCTCCTTCTGACTTCCATCCTGCAATCAGCTTTTGACTCTTCCATGGGGAGACGCTCCAATACTACAAGACCGTCAAAGCCGTGGTGGACCCCCGAACTGAGTCGGATCAGAAGGTTGGTTATCTCCCTCCGCCGTTATAGTCAGAAAGTCCGGTGTTCTATTAGGAATTTCTTCCGCGGTTTATACCGAGCGTGCCATAATCGACTGAAGGCGGCTATACGGAAAGCTAAAAGTAAATCCTGGTTTAATCTTTGCAAGGAGGTGTCATCCGCATACTGTAGTGACATACATCGATTTATCGCCCGGGGCCGCGGCTCCCCCCGAGGTCCGCCACTTCTCAAACATGATAACGGCTCTCTTTACAATCCTCATGAGACTTGCCAGACCCTGTTAAAATCACTTTTTCCTACATGACACCAGACCTCACCCGCAAAGGAAATCAATTTCTGCTCACTCAGACGAACCTGAATTCAAACCCTGGGAAGTTTTGCGAGCCATTCATCGCTGTGGAAAAAGGGAAGCCCCGGGCCCTGACGGTCTTGGTTCAAAATGCCTAGACCTGGGCGGCCCGTCCTTGCAATTCCTGCTGGCCGAATTGTTCACCAAATGCCTTCGTATGGGCCACTTCCCCCGTCAATGGAAAGAAGGCCGCCTCATACTTCTGCCTAAACCCTCCAATTCAGCCACCAGTCAGCTGGAGAAATACAGACCTATTACTTTATTGAACACTATGGCCAAAGTATTTGAGAGATGTATCCTGGCCCGACCTCAGAGGCTCGCGGATCGTCATGGATGGTTCTTTGAAGATCAATACAAAACCGTATTGGGTACCGTAAATGGTCGTTCAGCGGAAGATGCACTGGCGAGTATCACTCAATTAATTGAAGAAAGACAAGCTCACTGGAGGAAAACTCTTGTCATCAGCTCGGACATCAGTAAGGCCTTCGACACTGTTTGGAGGCAGGCAATCATACAAAATCTTGAACGTCTAAATTGCTCAGAGTCTATTACCTGTTTAGTAAAAAGCTTTTTGGAAGACCGGACGGTTTCTTACTCAGCTTGGACAGCAACAGAATGTACGTCCTCCCAACTCGGCACTCCCCAGGGTTCAGCGCTAAGTCCTTTCCTGTGGACCATAGTTGCTCGGACCATCTTCACCCTTCCTTCCATCATAGATAGCCGATTAATAGCTTACGCGGACGACTTCACCCTTATGACTCAGGTTCGTAGTCGCCTGCCGGTCTCTGCCACTAACACCTTCTTGGAGAGGTTGACATCTTGGTGCACGATAAATGGTCTTAATATAAACCCCATTAAGACTCAAGATTGCCTGTTCCAATGGCGTAATGTCCACCCCAACTCCGAGACAGGGCTTAGAGTCCTTGGTCAACCTTTAAACATCAAGAAGACCGTCACAATCTTAGGAGTGGAGTTTTACCAGACCCGCGGATTTGTCGCCCACCTACGCAAGATCACACGTAGATGCAGATCAATAATCCCACGACTCACCCACACCATACAGGGTAAATTTGGAATCTTCTTTTCAGCTGGACGGAGCGTCAGCATGGGGAGGTCGTGCTCTCTCCAGCGAAGGCATTAAGCAACTAAGGAGCCTTCACTGGAATTTTGCGAAACGTGTACTGAGAGGAGGTCCTTACACACCTACAGTCTCAGCCATCTCCATCACCGGCAGCCCTCCTTTCGATATTATTGTTAGGTCTCGTACGGAGTTCCTGAAGGAAATCAATGAAGGAAATTTTGAATCTAGACCAGGCCCTGCTTCTTCGCCATACCCCCCAGATAGACGTCAATTGTCCTTCAGTCAAAACATCGAGGAGATAACAACACCTATAATATTCACAGACGGATCAAAAAATGAGGCTGGGGTGGGCGCTGCAATTGTTCCCTCATCAGAAGATCAGCAGCCCGTTCTCTTACGGCTCCATCCCAACTGCACAGCCTTCCAGGCTGAACTTCTGGCAATCCGCTGGGCGGTCCGTCTGGTGAAGGAAGGTTATTCAAGAAATGCGATCACTATCGCGTCGGACTGCAGATCAGCTCTGTCAGCCATATGTACGTCAGGTCCAGTTCGATCGACATTATTAGCTAAGATTATTCTCGCACTGAACACCAACCAAAACGTAAATCTGTGTTGGGTGCCGGGACACTGCGGCATCGACGGAAAGGAAAGAGCAGACAGAGCTGCTAAGAACGCGGCCGTTTTGATCTTAGAGCCATCATTTTCCATTCTGCCTAGAAGCCTGGCCCGTAACCACTCACGCGCGGCAGCCCTAGACGCATGGACGGAGGTTTATTGCCAGGACCACTACAACAGACACCTGAGGAGAATAGCCCATACTCCAGACCGGCTGCTCCAATTCCTCCCTAAGGTCCGTCCTGGAGAAGTCACCACCACCTTACTCACAGGACATGGCCATGTTCGGGCAGACTTGGTTCTCTGGCGTCCTGGGGAAGACCCATCTTGCCCACATTGTATGGAGGAACAACAGACTGTGGACCACCTTCTATTCAGATGCCCTGCTTTCATGCAACACAGAATGAAGACAGCTCTGCTGCTTGGGAAGACCTCCTTCGACCCAGTCTCGTTGGCTGGACTCCCGGGTTCTCTGCAGGCATGGAACTTCCTGACCAGCTGGTTCGGCTCTGCAATTGGCTCTATATAAATATAATCTAGAGCAACTGGTTTCTACTAGTTAGCTTGACAGCCCGGGCAGTTGGCGTTTCTTGCGCTCCAGGGGCCTGGGTTATCCTTATTTCTCTCTCTATATTCTTGAAAGACGGGGCAATTTAGCAGCAGATGAATAGAAATTTGTTCCTCACATCCACAGAAGCATCTTGAATCCTGCACTGCTTTGATGAATTTTAAAAAGCTTCTAAAATTTCCGTGATTTGTAATAAATTTAGAGTTGTGGAAATTTGCCCGAAAATAATTCGAAATATTAGCGGGAAAGAAACTTTGAAATGTTTGGTTAGTATTTTTCTTCAATAGTGTAATTTTATATTTAATCAAATTTTCAATTATATCTGGAATATCCAAGTCGTATCGCTGTTGATCCTCGATCGATAAATATTTTATTCAAGCAAGTTGTCGTTGATTTTTATTTGACAAATCCATGTTGTCTGGAGCTCAAAAGATTATTACTTTCATAAAATTCATAAATTCGATTTTTCAAAAATTTTTCGAAAATTTTTGAAAGATTTGAAATCAATGAGATAGGTCGATAACTTTTTGTTGATTCCAAATTAGATTTATGTGGTTTAGGAATTATCTTTAGAGCTGCTATTTTCCATTTCTCCGGATAATGCCCCTTTTTGAATACATTTATTAAATAGTTTGCATAACATATGCTTAATTTTTGGGTAAGCACATTTGATCATATTGTGGCGAAGAAATATTTTATTTTTTAATTTAATATTATTCAATGAAAATACTCAACAGATTATAAAAAAAAATATTACTCTGTATTTGTGAAATCATCTTTAAAATATTTCTTTGCTTGCTTGCTTAAGATTCCCTAGCTGTAAGATAGTTTTGCTGACTTGTTAATAATTGTCGACTCGTCGTTGTGACGTCATCAATAAATTATTTTATATCTTAGGATATTTCAAGGCTTGATTTCTACGCTACAATATTGTTACTTATGTTGTCTAAACCTGGAGCTTTTTAAACATCAGAATTAGAAATGATATTCATTATGTCTTCTACTTCGATAATAATTATGCTTGGATTATTCATTCGTGGCTTAAAATTTCTAATTATTTGTTGTAGAAAATTGTCCAAATTAGGATCGTCTTCAGGAATTAAATCGTCCATTAATATGGTCATTGTTTGCTCTTTTAGATATTCTGGTGAATTGTCAATTATGGGAATTCCATTCTTTACATTTGAGGATCTTAATTTATTGAAGAACTTATAAGCATTACCAAATGGATTATCTGTGTAATTTTCTTCAATAACGTTTCGCCAGTTAGTTCTTTTAGCTTTTCTTATTGCATTAGTGTATTTGTTTCTTGCCAATTTAAATGTATTGTAACTGATTGTTTTATGACGATAATACTAGTTTCTAATATAATGAAAATGATTTTTTATTATTTCCTGTTCATTAGTCCACCAGTCAATTCTGGAAACATGTTTATTAATGGGGGATTCAACCTTCGAAGATTTATATGCTGCTTCTCTCAATAAATTCATGAGTGCGTTCACGATCCCATCAATGTCTTCCTCATCTTTCACTCTGCTTATATCAATTCCCAGTTTTTTGTATCTTGTAATGATATGTTATTAGAAAAATTTGCCCAATTCGCATTTTTTTCAAAGTGGAAATTTGATTATTGAATAAATGACCATTCTTTAACCTGATATCAAATTCAACAGCAACATGGTCGGAAATATTAGTCAAATCAGAGGTATGCCAGTTGTTTATTAAACTTAGTGAGTGTTTATTTGAGATTGTGAGATCAATTATACTTACTCTCCGCGGCAGGTGGGTGTTTTTCAGGTTATGTATAAAGAGGTTACATTCGTCTATAATAGGTTGTAATCTATATCCATTAGAGTTTATAACAAACCATATAGTATGTCTTGAATTAAAATCACCGCAAAGGATTACAGGTTGATTTATATACGTTTTGAGCAGATCTCTAATGAATGTTTGATGAGCAGGGTTAAATGTATTCGGATGAATGTAGAAATTAGAAATAATTAATTTTGCTTTAACTGTAGAAATAGATATTGTTGTACAAAAAGAATTTGTGAATATTTCCTCTTTGCTGAACTTTATATTTTTATTTAAAATTATAGTTGCCGTATATTTTTCCCCAGTTTTATTCGAACATATAATTTGAGAGTCCATATCATAAATAACATTTTCATGTAAAACATATGGTTCTTAAATCAAAAGAATGTCAGGTGAAGGATATTCACATATCAAACAAAATGTTAACGCGGGATTCGATCCCGGTTCATGACTGTCTGGAAACGAGGGTGTTACCCACTCGTCCTTGTCAGGTGGGTCATCTCTAGTGTTGGCCTGTAGTTTACTTATCGCAGTAAAACTTTTTCTTACATTTTGTTGAATACATCTCACATTTTCAATCATATAGGATATTAATTTATTTAAGATTAAGCTTTAAATTGTATTTGCTACATCATTTCCCTCGTATATTTGTGAATATTGTGTCCTTTGGATAATTTTGTCTATTTGTGATTTGTAAATCGGGCATTCACTTGAATTTGATTTATGGTTTGTAGAAAAGTTTTTAAATTTAGGGTGCTTAGAGAAATTGTGACAATTTTGCGCTTCAGTACAGTTGTGGCTACACTGTAAACCGCATATTTTACATATTTTAATGTTTTGGCAGTCTTTTGTTTTATGGTTCGGATTAAATTCAAAACAATTTTGGCGTTGTCTTACAAATATTCTGTCTTGTGTAGAACATCGCTCAAAATCGGTGTATATCTCATTACCCATTTTTCTTAAAATTTGGTAAACTTTAGGAGTTACTTTTAATACTATATTGTGATATGCAGAGTTAAATCCCATTCGCGGTACGAGACAAGCGATGCCAAACACGTCCGCACAGTTGGCTTCAGAAGCCATATATCGATTATGTTTATTTTAATTTCTTTTGAAAAATTCAACTATCCCTGATCATTTATTTTACTCTGGGATGCCGTCACTACAGGATAAAGTACTCTTGGTGAAATTTTATTATTGCAATTCAGAATCTTCCACTGAAGCTTTACGAGCGTTTCGTAACTTTAAAGGTATTCGAAGAGGTAAAGGACCCATGAGTTGCTACTCTCTAAGGAGAATGATAAAAAATTTTGAGAAGACTGGATCTCTGGAAGCAAAACCTCGGAGTGGAAGACCATCGACACGCAAGTCAGGGGCTGTTACGGTTTCGCAGAATGTTGAAGCTATTGAAACGTTATCCACGTATGGAGAAGTAAGTGCTCGACAAGTTTCTCGACAAACGGGGATTTCGTATGGAACAGTTTGGAGAGCTCTAAGAATTTTTCTTAAAAAATACCCGTACAAAATTCAAAGATTTCACGAGCTAAAAGTCGGCGATTTTGAGAAGCGTCAAGAATTTGCTGCATGGGTTTTCCGGCAAATTGATATTGATGAAAACTGGCTGTCGAATGTTCTGTGGACAGATGAAACTCACTTTTCTCTAAATGGAGAAGTCAACACTCAAAACAGCCGCATTTGGGCAACAGAAAACCCTAGGATTTTTACAGAAATGAAACTTCATCAGCCCAGAGTTACAGTTTGGTGTGGGTTCACTTCTTCTTTTATTATTGGGCCATTTTTCTTTGAAGAAATAAATGGAAGAACTTTTAAAACCGTTTCTGTAACTGGTGAACGTAATGTTCAACTTTTGAGATAAAAGGTTATCCCCATATTGCAGGACAGACAAGCACTGAGCGAAATAACATTCATGCAAGATGGAGGACCTCCTCATATCTCCCGCGGTGCCAAACAATTGCTGAAGGATACGTTCGGTGAAGATCGTGTGATAAGTCGCCACTTTATACACCAGTGGCCTTCAAGATCACCAGACTTGACGCCTTGCGATTTTTGGCTATGGGGGTACATTAAGTCGCGTGTTTATCGATGCTGGCCTACCACATTGGCCATGTTGAAGGCTTCTATCAGACGGCACGTTTCATCAAATTAAACAGATATGTTATTTAATACTGTCCAATCTGTCATCTATCGTCTGCAGGCGGTGTTTGAGAATGAAGGGCGCCACATTGAGCAAGGATTGTGATCTAATACAAGAGACAAGGCCTCCAAGAGACAAGTTACCTCATGTGTTATATAAGCTGCCATGTATTATATTATCTACCAATATTTTGAAGCTCTTTGTGTTGGGTTATGGGTAAATAAATTCTGTCCTCATATCTTGTCTCTTTTTTATTTGTGAACAGTAATTTTTGTTTGTTTGTCATTTGCTCACATCTTATATTATGTCGTGCAGACCAAAGTGTTATAACTTCTCGAATAACACTGTACACACAATTTTACCCCTTATGTTTAATTTATCGCTTTTCGCTCATTAAAAGAAATAGCATAAGGAATATTCTCTGTAACCCCCCACCTTTAGAAATTTTGGGCAAAAAAAAATAATACAAAATGATTTTACTACCACGTTTTTCAACGCAAAAGGTTGATTTAAAAATTATATTTATTTGAGGGGATACATTTTAAAAAATCGTGTACAGTATAATAAACAATGATAACATTTGACAAGCCCATAGGATATTTGGAATAAAGTACGACAAATGTATTTTGTCACTCCCATCTATATTTCATTTGTTGGATCATGACAAATTTCCAGTTAAATAGTCGAGTGTCGCCAATTATTCAAGAAATTACACATTCCTTATAGCAAGATATCCTATTAGTAGTACCATCATAATTTTTGGTACTATATTAACATTTCAAAAAATCGTGTATTGAACTCAGCTATGTTTTTCAAACATTCAATATATTTGACAAAACTCTATCAAAAATATAAATATTTTTTGCTACATGTTTTAATTTGCATATACCTATTTTACATATCTCAGATTGTATTTAAAAATCGTTAACCATTTCTTCTAACTTTTGGCAAAATGGTGCTTTATTAATTAACGATTTGATATTATTAGGATTCTTTCCTGGTATACAAAAAGGAAAAATACGTGTCGATCAGTTATATTTTTCAATTAATCAAACAATTTGGCCGCTGAATTTCTGATTCTGGTACAGCGCCATCTAGGGAATGAAATTGTAACTAAAATCAATTTCGAAATTTTCAATATTTGCCATAAAAAATCCCATTGCATTCTGAACACAATGGTGTTTACCGCATTGCTCTAGCGCAAATATTCGCGGAGTTATTAATTTTTAAAGTTGTGCGGGACTTTTGGATCACCCTGTATATTGTAGCTATTTTGATCCTGATCTGGAGTAATAAGCCATTCTAGTTCTTTTCATACCAATATATATTGTAGCTATTTTGATCCTGATCTGGAGTAATAAGCCATTCTAGTTCTTTTCATACCAATATATTGTAGCTATTTTGATCCTGATCTGGAGTAATATAAGCCATTTTAGTTCTTTTCATACCAATATATTGTAGCTATTTTGATCCTGATCTGGAGTAATATAAGCCATTTTAGTTCTTTTCATACCTATATATATTGTAGCTATTTTGATCCAGATCTGGAGTAATAAGCCATTTTAGTTCTTTTCATACCAATATATATTGTAGCTATTTCGAGCCAGATCTGATCGAATAAGCCATTTTAGTTCTTTTCATACCAATATATATTGTAGCTATTTTGATCCTGATCTGGAGTAATAAGCCATTATAAGTTCTTTTCATACCAATATATATTGTAGCTATTTTGATCCTGATCTGGAGTAATAAGCCATTCTAGTTCTTTTCATACCAATATATATTGTAGCTATTTTGATCCTGATCTGGAGTAATAAGCCATTCTAGTTCTTTTCATACCAATATATATTGTAGCTATTTTGAGCCAGATCCGGTCGAATAAGCCACTCTAAGTACGTGTACAGCAGCAGCAGTGAGGGTGGTCAGACAAAGGCAGGTAAACACACCGATTAGAAGGGGGATAAGCTGCTCTTATCACCCCTGGAGTAAAGAAGATAAAAATCACTCAAAATATAGACCATTGTTGGGTCAGGAAGCTGATTTTTGGGTGAAACCAATTCTACCTCTATTAGAAGTATTATACTCGTTATTGAACTTCTATTTCTTACTATAGCTATTAGCATTTCACTTTCTTTTCTTTTAAGAATTGCTATTATATATAATCTCTATTCTATTAAGTTTTATATATAGTCTTCTTATTTCTTATCTTCACTCAATCATATTAGGGTATAAACTTGTAGAGCTTGTTGATGGTGTCTTCTGGGGATGAGTCTTCTTTCTTATCTCCACTCAATCATATTAGGGTATCAAGCTTGTAGAGCTTTATATATAGTTATTCAAAATAATAGGATAAGCTTTTAAAAACTCAACATTTAGTTGATAAATATGCTGAAAGATGACATTTTGCTATTTAAGAAGCTCATTTAAGATTCAGAGCATGTCTTGTCATTCATTTTAACTGCATGACCTTTTCTCCTTTCTTATTTTTTGTTTCCTTTCCACACATATAATCTTCTTTAATGTTTCTTGGTTTATGAGCGATTCAAATTTTTACGATCATTTAAAAAATGTCATTTTTTAAAGAGATATTTTCTATTTGATTTGTGAATTTGCCAAAACTGGTGTTGTGACTCATTCTTTATCATCACTAGTAAAGTTTTTTACTAGGTTGATAATATATCGTTTTGATGCATATTTAAAAGAAGAGATGCTTCTAGGTACATGATTATCATCATCCCACAACTTTGTCTTATATTTTCAATTGTACATTTTTAATATTGTTCTATTTGCAATTACTACGTAAACACTATAATTATTATGATAATTTTCCTCAATAATAATAAAATAAAGAATATGTATTAGACAGCCAACGTATCATTTTAAAATAAAAGGATTGGTGCTCGTTGACCCGATCGCCAAATAAACGATTGAGGCCAACTTTCCGAACACAATTTTTCTTTCTTTCTTCTTTTTCTTCTTCTGTTGATTTATCCTTGGCGCTGAGCGCGACGTGGATGGATTGTTGATCGATATCCGACCGTGAGATCTGGCCATACTCGGCCAAAATGGTCGCTGAAGTCAGACTTTGAAAAGGGAAAAACGTTGGTTGCTGAGGCATATGCCTTTTTATTTTTGAGGTTTGATAATTTTAAAACTCGAATTGATGAATAAAAGTACTTATTTTATGATGATTACTTCTTGCAATTCTTATCGTTATAGTATGATGCTTTTAAAATCCCTTTTGGCACAAGGGGACAAAGAGATCCAGGAGAAAGACTAACTTGGTTTAAGAATAAGGTAGAAAACTAAGATTTGCAATGCAAAACAGGATATGGGGCAGCTATGAACTTCCTGAGTGGTGATGCCAAAAAACTTGTTCAAAAATGTAGAAGAAACGTTTCATGCAGTTAAACATGAGTTAAACACCTCAATAATATATGCACAATAGTTACCCAGAAATTATTTGAAAAAGGAACAATAAAATTCAGGTAAAGAGTTTCTTTTATTTATTTTATTTTTTTCAAGTTTTCGAGAAATTTTTCAGCTCTTCAATGGGCAAATACTTATATGTACAAAGAACATCTTTATATTGTACATAGAAGTATTTGCCCATTTAAGAGCAGAAAATTTGCTCGAAAGATTGCGAAAAACCAAAATTAAGAGAAACTCTTTACCTCAATAATATATTTTAAATAATTTTATTCACATTTGTAAAAAAAAAAGGTAGAGAAAAAAGCACTAATCTAAGTTAAAACCATCTTGGAACTTTAAATTGAGACTAAAAATATACAAAAGAAGAAACTATGTACAATCGAGGAAAGAATTTCCTAATAATAGCCTTTCTCCATACAATACGATTTTGCATAATCCGTTTGTTTCTATGTTTAGGAAATCCTTTAGATTTTTATACAATGATGTGTTATCTTCATCGTCCAGTCCTTATCCGAAGAGCCAGGGGTGGTCGCCACTGATGGAGAGGCTTGGTAGTTTATCTCACTGACGACAAAGAAGTTTGTCGACCAAAAAAAGAACAAGTTTCTCGGCTTTGTCGACCATAAAAGAATGTAATGTCCAAGGAGGGAGCAAGCTCTCGAGCCATATCGAGGGGAATCGACCACGCCCCATTCCCAACAGTGTGACCCACTTCCTCGTCAGAGTGCGGACAGGTGTCAAGATGTCAAACGCGACTTTCTCACGCCCGCACAAGCCTTCCTGCCTCCCATTTCTGCAGTTCCATGTTTGGAACTAACTTCCGGCACCCTCTTCTCCTTCATCTTAACTTACAATGTTTTTTTTTTTTGCTTACCCCTAATACACGTGGTACAGGCCATGATAATCATGGAGGGTAGAAGTTGAGACTGCTTTTACTGTAAGTATACCACATGTCTACACATGTGAAAAGCAGTTCGACTTTGCACTTACAAATGTGCCAGAGCCCTGTTTGGTTACTTGCACTCGCTGGTGGGGTTGGACTTTTGCAAGAATCGGGGGCCATTGGAGCATTTTTTTTAAATCAGAAAAAAGTGCCCAATGCGGGAATCGAACCCGGGTCATGGCGGTCGAAAACAAACGGTTTAGACCATCTTTCCACCGATTTAATTCCATGTTCTAATTCCTGAAACCTTTCTGCTTATAATCCGCTTTTTTGTTTGCTTCTTCTGACCTGTTGTTTATATCTTACCCAAGTTCATTTGCTACAGGATATGATATAATCATACTAAATATGGGGCTTAAACTGTTTATATTATTAATAAGTACACCCCCATATGTAACTGAACATGTAGTATCAGTTTGACTTTAGACTTACAAGGTGACCATAATAACGTTTGGTAACTTGCATCCATTGATTAGGTTGAACTTGGGCAAGAATAAAAAAAAAAAAAAAAACATGCAAAGCAACCACAAAAAGTTGCATCATACGATCAATTAAATTTGCATAAATGCCATTAATAAAATTGCGTAGTGGCCAAGATGTTCTAAACTTCAACTTGGGTAAGAATCAAAGGTAATAAGAAAGGGTAAATCTTGAAGAGGCTTCAATTGAAGAGCTTGTAGCAAGTTCAATATTTCAAAATGATACTTTACGTCGTAGGTTTAACTGTAATTCAAACAGGGAATCCCAGAGGAATGGTTCAATATTGGAAAATGATACTTGACGTCATAGGTTTAACTGTATTCAAACAGGAAATCCCAGAGGAATGGTTCAATATTGGAAAATGATACTTGATGTCGTAGGTTTAACTGTATTCAAACAGGAAATCCCAGAGGAATGGTTCAATATTGGAAAATGATACTTGATGTCGTAGATTTAACTGTATTCAAACAGGGGATCCCAGAGGTATGGTTCAATATTGGAAAATGATATTTGACGTCGTAACTGTATTCAAACAGGAAATCCCAGAGGAATGGTTCAATATTGGCAATCGAGCAGACAGGGAGAGTTTCAGCCAGTAGGTCAGACAGCTGTGGTCTACCAGCTGCGCTGATCTATCGCTGACCTCACCTGGATTATGGCGTCCTCCCTTTTACATATATTGCAGGGCCGTGGCTGACATCCCAGGATCGTAGCCGCAAAAAGGCAACTAAGAGTCATCATGATACACAAACAACAATTGAAAACATTAAGAAGCGAATGTTTCTTTTCATAAATCAAACTTCTACTGTCCTTACTACGATGAAAAATATTTGGAGGGTTGACTCCTCAGTAACATATAAAAGCAGAATGATCCAATACAGTATTAGAGTTCTAAAGAAGCGGTCTGGTAGATTTATATAAAAAGCGAAACCGCTGGGAGAGTTTACTACTAATGAGCCAAGCCCTCCCAATAATTTGTTCATCGCAGTAAGAACAGTAAAATTTAATTGTGAAAAGAAACATTCGCGCCATAATGTTTTCATTTGTTATATATAGATGGGGCGCGTTATTGCTTTGTAGAAGTAACAGACACCCACATAATGGGAAATAACAAAATTATATTATTCTCTCAACGTTGAGTCGGTAATATTGAAAGATTAAAAGAGACAAGGGTCGCCTCTCCCGTCAAAACAGACGTCTAAAACCAGACGCCATCTATTGACCGTCGCCGCAACTAGCGGCCTCGGGTCGGTGACAAAGCCACAACACCAGCTTTGTCACCGACCCGAGGCCGCTAGTTGCGGCGACGTTCAATATATGGCGTCTGGTTTTAGACGTCTATTTTGACGAGAGTGGCGACCCTTGTCTCTTTAGATCAATTTCCTCCCGGAAAAATTTCCATTGAAAGATTAGTTACAGGATTTTTGGAAGAGAAGGGGTAGGGGAGAGGAAGAATGGGGGCGCCAGAAGAAATGTCGCCCTAGACGTAAACAACCCTCGAGACACGGCCCTGCATATATAACAACCACAAAGAGCTTTATTGAGACCTTTCAGTCTTATACAGATTCTCCGAGAAGAAATGGAGGGTATGGCCCTGCATATATATGCTTATGTAATACGTACAGTTAGGATCTTAATCCGAATAGACATGATAATGACATCCTGAGTTAAAAATCGACATCTACGTCTTGTGAATGTTGCATAGCACGGAATATTTATGCAAATAGTTTGAAAATTTCACAACTCTAAATATGAAGCAAAACACATGACATCAATCAGATTTAAAAATTGGTGATACTTTGAGTAATACAAACAAAAAGGTATTATCGCTGGTGTCCCTTGAGAGAAAAATGCTACTTTTTACAGCATTTGGTTATGTTTAAACAAAAGGGTCAAATATTCTTGGTGTTTTAAAACAAAAGTATTTAGAAACACCATTCATTATTTTTTCAAAAAGGTATAGAAAGCTAAACTCCTTCAGCTTTACCATGTCGTTGGTTTAGGAAAGAAGGAAGGTAGAGATATCATTTTCCCAACAGGGGTGGTGAGGTTAGTGCCTAGATACTGTAGGTGACATGATCAGATTACTGCTGGTACATTGGTTTCTATTTCATTCAGCCAAAGTTGACCATCACTATCTCTCCATCAATTTCCTAGCTGGGCATCACTTTCTCCATCCAACCCTAGCTGGGCATCACTGTCTCTCCATCCAACCCTAGCTGGGCATCACTGTCTCTCTATCCAACCCTAGCTGGGCATCACTGTCTCTCTATCCAAGCCTAGCTGGCCATCACTGTCTCTCTATCCAACCCTAGCTGGCCATCTCTGTTTCTCCATCCAGCAATAGACTATCTTAACTGTGTCTCCATCAACCTTAGCTTTGTCCGTTATTCTGTCAGCTAGTGATGGCATTCCCTTTGCATCTCCCCCCCAGTTCAGTCTAGATGTAACTCTCTGGCTTCTAAACCCACCATTGCCCTAGGCTTGTCTTCCCCGCGACAGAATGCCAGGTGCGGAGTTCAGCAGACTTCCTGTACCAGACGTGGGCGGCCTGCTTACATAATTCTTGCACAACCTGAATATCCGCCCCCGCGGCTCATTTCTACACGGCCTGTGCCGACATGTCTGGCTGCTTGAATCGCCCCTCATTTATGCACGGCATGTTGAGACATGGCAGGTTGCTCTCCCCCACCCCTTCACGTGTTCTAACATGTCTGGCTGGCAGCTTCTTGGGAAGCCCCCATTTTAACACGGCGTGTTCCAACATGTCTGGTTTCTTGGGAAACCCCCTCCCAATTTTTAACACGGCGTGTTCTAATATGTCTGGCTTTTTAGGAAACCTCCCATTTTAACACGGCGTGTTCTAATATGTCTGGCTTCTTAGGAAACCTCCCATTTTAACACGGCATGCACCAAAATGTCTGGCTTCTTGCGTAACCCTCCATTTTTACCCGGCATATACCAGCATGTCTGACTTCCTGGGAAGTCTCCATTTCTACACGGCATGTTCCAGCATGGCTGGCGGTGAAAGCCGTAACCTTCAAGTTGGCCGAATTTAAAGTGTTGCCTAATTTAGTTTGGTTTCACAGACTCCCAATTCTAGAGGCGTTTGTTATTTCAAAGCGGCACCGGTTTCGACAAAGAACTAAAAAATGACTTTAGTTCGAAATCATCTCGGAAGAAAGAGTCTGCCTATGTCAACTTGAAATGTTCCCTTAACAGCTGTTTATCCTCATCTCTCTAGTTTAACTCGCGCTAACCTATACCACAATATCGACTTCAATAAGAAATCCATAAAGAAGTAAACAATACTTTTTTTTAGCTTTGTTTCTTCGAGGAAAGAACTTTTTTTTTAAATATAGCATTTTGATCGATATTCTAACATACCTAATTAGAGATTGTAATAAAGAACACCGATATACGTCATGATGGCATTTTATAAATTTAAAGAAAAACTTTGCTTCTGGCTTTGTCTATCTTTATGACCGACCGGTTTAGACCATTTTACAAAAATACAGTAGAACTTCTCTGTAAAGGACACCTAATTGCAGAGCCAAAGTGTCCTTTAGGGAGAGGTTTCCTCTTACCGGAGAGTTGCTAAAAGGTAAAAATGGCAATTTTGCAAATGAAAACTGTCCTTTATAGAGAGGTGTCCTCTAGCGTGAGTGTCCTCTCATGGAGGTTCTACTGTAATCGGTTTCGAAGATGCATATAGAAATTCTAAACTCAATTTGAGGGAAAAAGATTAAAAAAATAAATATAGTAAAAATGGATATCAATAAACTTTTTTGAACTTATAAAAAAAAAATCTCAACGACACACATGTCGAGCGAACTGGAGGATAAGGGTAATTTTTGACGCTGACTCTTTGACGTCTTAGACAATTGAAACTGTTTTATTGATTTTTAATCAATATTGCTACAGCAAAAATATGATATAATAAAGGGGCAAATAAAATGTAGGGAAATATATACAGTTGCATATCCTGACATGAGCATTTAGTGGTCATACTTTAGGGGTCAGGAATGGAACGCTTCACGATTTTGCGTGTCATCCTTGCACAGGGGCCATGCTAATCTTCTCTGTATCGTTCCTATTGTAGTAGTACCGCCGAATAAGCGTGTACAAGTGGTCAGGATATGTCTAAGTTGATTTTACTTGACCTATTTTATTTTTAAATTATTTTTTCATACAATTGTATATGTACAAATATCGTCAGCAAGGGAGGCTTCTTTTGACGTCTTAGTTTTTTGTGGTGGTATTTTGTCCACCATGGAATCCATTGCCCCGTTAGTCAGCCACATTTCAGAGTTCCCTGTAGGTCTTCACGGTTACCGTAGCGGCTCGGGGCTCACGACACCGTATTTCGCCCTACAGGGCAGTCCCTTACTTGTGCTGCTTCTCCCGCCCGCTACGTAGAGGAGGGATTGGACTTCTATTGACGTCTTAGTTTTTATAAAGATGACAATACCAAAAGTTTTACTAACCGAAAATGCCAGTTTTTAGATATTTTAGATACACCTATTTTGTCAACTTAAATAAGAGTTGACAATATCACGGGCAGCAAGTGACCACCATGGCCCACCTCCAGGTGACACGACCGGATTTAGCGACACGGCGGCAGCAACGGTTATTTCGGTCGTAGTGTGGGAGACCTGCTGGCACGAGGTCCTGCAGGTGTCTTCAAGGCTCGCGACACACTACTGTCAATAATTATGTAAACAATTATAAATGAATATACCTTCAATCTTGCACCAAAATCACTTTATTAGGTACCGCTCAAAAAGAACCTAGATTATGATATTGACAACAATGATTAATATGTGAAGGTTATTCAAATATTAAAACAAAGTTAAATAACTTAGTCCCTATTTCTGCTCCGCGCTTATGGAATTGAAGACTTGAGGCGATGGCGTCGACCTTTCATATTAAATCTTACTTTTCCTTATTACTAATAATTGTATATAGTTGCGGAACTACTGGTTTCCTGTGCTGCTCTTTTCCTGTTATTGCACCTTGTACGGAGAATCTGTATAAGACTAACGTCTTAATAAAGGCTTTGTGTGTGTATTAAAACAAAGGGTCCAACGCGGGATTCGATCCCGGTTCATGGCTGTTGAGAATCGAGGGTGTTACCCACTGGTCCACCGATCTTACCTTCAATGTGATTTTATCTACATTCTGACACCATATTTGCATATCGGCAAGCTGTGTGTACAAACAAATATCTCCTTTAAATATAACTCAAAAGCAATTCGGCATTTTAGCTTTGAGAAAATCTCGTTGATCAGCATTTATAACAACACAAACTATGTGCTAAGTGCAATTCTTAACCTGCAACAATAAACCACATCATTGACTGTATTGACTCATCCATTGATGAGCTTTACTCATCCCCAGCAGACATCATCAAAAATCTCAAGCTCTACAGGCTTGATACCATATAATGATTGAGTGGAGATAAGAAGACAATACAAACTTACTGTGGGAATCATATTTGTGTATTTTATATTTTGGAGTTTATTCAGTATTTTTAATACAAAACCAGTATGAAACACCTGATCTTTTTATCTTTTATTTTTTTCTTTCGTTTTTTTTTTTCATGTGCTAAGCGTATTTCGCAAGTTTGGCCTTAAATACCTATTTCTTGTTTTTTTCAAGAAGCCACTGGGACCAAAAATATTTTTTGGTTGCAGTGGTACAGCCTACTCCACGCTGACGAGCGTCAAAAGCGCGAAACGCGTTCGTGGATGGCTTTTCTTGATTTACCAAGAAATTGGGTTGGCCAAATATCAGGGAACAGGCTAAATCAATGTTTAGTTGATTTCTGTTCCACCAGATGGCGCTCTGCCTTCTGTAAAGCACATGTGCTCCTGGTCAGGATATGCCATTTTTAATATTAAAACACAGTATATATCAAAGTATTTTAATCCTCCACAATCTTCCCATTAGTACTTTTCTAACAGATTGTAAAAATACTTACTTATATTTTCATAAAAGCGTATAGAAAAACTAATAGAAAAATGATAATTGATAGTAAAGAAAATATTTAGTATCTGTGTGTCCTATGTATTTATAACCTATTCCATATATAATCGATTCGATATTATGCATAAAACTATAAAACAAAACACAGACAAAAAAATCCAAACCCTTCCAATTCTTTTTAAAAGCGAAACTCGTTTCATGGCAGAGAACCCCCCGCGATCTCCAAAATAAAATGTATAAATGATAGAAACTCCGGGGGACAAAATGGCCGCTATTAGAGCAAGTGGCAAAACGACTCCCTCACTAGAGAATTTTGAAGAATAGTTTTCTACACACTCCTCCATTCAGGAGGCTCCGGGCAAAACAAAGGGAAAAGTGTAAACGCCGACGGGGGGAGGGAGGGGGGGTTGGAATGCGGAGGTAGAGGCCGGCGTCGCCCCAGTCCTCCCTGGTTACAGCACCTGTACTGTTCTATTGGCTAGAGTACCTGTACTGTTCCATCTGGCTACATACCAATACTGGTCTTGTTCCATCGGCTACAGTACCTATATTATTTCTGTTCCACATGGCTACAATACCTATACTGCTCTTGTTCTTCTTGGCTCCTGTACCCATGTCTCTCCTGGTTACAGTACCTATATATATCTTGTTCCATCTGGCTACAATATCAATACTGGCCTTGTTCCATTGGCTAGAGTACCTGTACTGTTCCATCTGGCTACAGTACCAATACTGGTCTTGTTCCATCGGCTACAGTACCTATATTATTTCTGTTCCACATGGCTACAATACCTATACTGCTCTTGTTCTTCTTGGCTCCTGTACCCATGTCTCTTCTGGTTACAGTACCTATATATATCTTGTTCCATCTGGCTACAATATCAATACTGGCCTTATTCCACCTGGCTCCATGTCACGCCTGGCTACATAAAGTCTATACACCAACCAGGACAGAAGGAACAACACTACAAAAGAAAGCAGCAGACAAGGCGACGAGAGCAGCAACGGACGATGTAAATAATTCTCAAGGCGACGTGCCGCGGCTTATTACAGGGGACGCCGTGTCATTATTGCTCCGCCGAAAAAAAGAGTTCCCCCACCAGGATCTGGTGCTGGTTGTTAATTGTCAGCCGCGCTAATCGCGGTCCCTTCCTCTATACCAGTCGGGCAAATTGGTTGGTTGGTTGGTTTACTTCGTCATTATGGCCAACAAACCATCTCGTACCTAGCTTTGTTCAAACACACATACAAATAACACAGTCCACATTAATGCCCTGGAATTTTAAATTGGAATTAAAAATTGAGAAATAATATTGATTTGATTCCTTTATTCATGAAAATTATGTATGGCGAGTCCTTACAGGACGGAAATGACCTAATAAAGCAGTTGTTGTTGTTGTTGATTTGATTCCCTAGTTCGATCCAGTTCCAAAATAACTTTATTAGGTGCCGCTCAAAAAGAGCAACCTAGCCTATGTTATTTACAATGAATCCCAATGCACGAAAAACGATGTAAATAGTCTCAGCTTTTTTACATAGATATTCTTTCCTTTTCTCTTTTCTGGGTGAGGATTCAGTTTCTTCCCCTGCTTCTCATTTCTTTTTAGATTCATTTCTAACAAGAGAATCGTCTGTATAAGACTGAATGTCTTAATAAAGGCTTGTGTGTGTGTTTACAATGAATAATATGTACAGGTTCTTCACATTTGCAGTGTATTTACATATTTATAAGGTTTTTTAAAAATGGTGTTAAGAAGATTTCGTCCGAGAATAATGGAATTTTCAATTTAAAATATAATTCCAAAGCTCAACTGACCCACAATGAGGGTTAACCCATCACAGTTTTGAACAGCCAAAAGTCATTTTTCCACCAGTTTTACCTGGGTACCAGAAAAAGACGGTAAAGCGGTGAAATTTATTAGAACAGAGCCATTTTACTAGCCTTCCATCAACGCACCCCAAGTTCGATGTTTTTCCAAGTGGACTATGAAAAAATAAATTCTAGGAAAATGGTATTCAAACTTCGCTATCAAACAACCTCCGTTTTTCAGCTGAGGAATTTTTGCATAAGACGAAATTTCTTAGTAAAGGCTTATGTATGCATGTATCATATGTAGATACCAGTGTTTTTATTTATCTTTTTTCACTTTCTTTTCCTCGGATTTACCAAGGTCAATCTGTTTATGAGCTTAATTGTCTTAATAAAGTTTTTTCCTGTATATAAATTTCATTATTATCATTAAAAGTGATTAGCTTTTACTTTTTTCATTTTTTTTTTCATTTGCAGACTCCTTAGTAAATCCATGTTTGAGACTATATGTCTTAATAAAGGCTTATGTTGTGTGTGTGGGTTATATATTAAATACAAAGTGTAAAAACTAAATGCTATCTGCTGCTTGAAGATCCTGAGTTTTTCTTTTATGATTTCACAAGCAGATTCTAACTTTTGTTCATTTGCCTCTTGACAGGTCTGCGAACTTATATAGGTTGTTTTTATAGATATTACCACAAAAGTTATTTTTAATAGATAAATACAGAAAATAAAGGAGTTGATAGTTTCTACAATCAAATCCAATTTGAGTATTCTATTTTCTGAAAATATGAAAGTTTTATAGAAAAAATTGCTTATTATTATTATTGCAGACGACCTTAGCAACAAATGGAGAAAATTTGAATTCCTTGAAACGTCGACTGTAGGTCGTATGGGATAAATAAAGAGGTAAAAAAAAAAAGGTAAATGTTGATCATTCAAGCGATAAATTCAACATCTAAAAATATGATCATTTCTTCAACAAAGTTAGTGTTCTATGAGAACAGCGTATTCAATATGAAGCAAAATACCTAGGTTAAAAAAATATATATATAATATTTGCATATGCTATCATTATTTTCCTGTTGTAGAATCTTGTGAATGTATTTTAAACCAGCCTGTTCCACAGCCCTACAGAGTGAGCTAAATTGTCCAAGCTGACGTTCTCGTATATTTAGTCTGCCTCTTCTGCAAAAATAAATAAATCACTCAAGTGCTTTGAGCTTGTGTGTATCTTTAATTACCATTAAAAATTAACTTTCACAGAAATATTGCATCAGTGTTGAAATCTAAATAAAGTGGGGCCTTTTTTAGAAACTTTGAGAACTCTTTCTAATCCAGTAGTTCTTAACCTTTTTTCACCAATTTCAAATTTAAATAAATTTCTGACGATATATGAATAAAAATATAAAAAAAGGCTCTCTGACCGATTTTATACAATTTCTCAAAAATCACTCAATATCTTTATTAAGATCTTCAATTATATATACAGATTCTACTGAGAGATACAGAAAAGGAGTGAAGAAAAAAATCGAATTTACAAAATTAATAGTAAATATGTATATATAGAGCTATAATTATTTTGATTTAATATTATATGAATACACATAGGTTATAGGTATTCCTCTGCTCTCTTTTTATATATAAAAATTCCCATAAGTTATGAGAGAGGGTAGAAAATACTTATATATCAACAACAAAAACAGCTTTATTAGGACATTTCCGTCCTGTAAGGACTCGCCATACATCATTTTCATGAAAAAAGGGGAGAAAAAAAAAAACATAAACAAAGGAGAGAAGGGAAAATGAAAAGGAAATTGTTCTGTAATTTTAGTTCTTAGAGATTACCTTATTCTCTAACGATTTATGAAAGTAAAGCAATTCTATCGCTATATATTTTTTCTCGGACATTATTCTGATTAGCTGAACTGGGTTCACGTAGACTTGGATAAACGTATATATCATAATATAAGAATTGTGTATTATAGAAATTTTTCGGTTATTTCGTATCAAATGTATTAATATTGAAGGTTTTCACAATAGTATCATAGCTTTTTGTTTGATGAATTATTTAAAACATACCTTTATATGACGAATCGTCTGAGGAACTTGCATGCCATACGTTTTGGAGAAAACATCCTGCTCTAATCGTTTTGAAATATATATATTATTTCTATTTTCACATTATCTAGGAAAAATTATAGACTTGGCTTATCAATAGTCCATCCCTATCCACTAAGCATTTTCATCAATGTAGACAACACCCTTTATTCTTGTTCAAATCACATAATTAAGATTTGAAAACAGTATAGCTTTCTATATAAATAGCTTGGTTAGCACAGCTTATTTAGAAACAATCTCAGTGAATAATCAATCCTAAAAGAAAAAAAAAAGCACTTGTATGTGCTTCATACGGAAGAGAATAGACTTGTGATCTTCTTGGTTGCTTGGATTGTGTATTAGAACGGCGCAGATATATAGGCTTCGAAATCGATTAAAAAAACTTCCACAGAGTCCTGGTTGCTTCAGTAACATCGTCAGCATATAGAGCTATTCTTAAATTCCATCAATACCCATGATTTTCATATTCCCATGAGAAATAACAACAGAATTTCTTAATCTGATCTTAGAGAAGTGTCTCTATAGGATTCTTATGGGTAATCAAGAGTTCATTTTTCTTAATTCACCTCCTTAGAGAAAAATGCCATTCCGTATATTAAAAAAAGGGTTCTATTGAATAATTTCCCCTCGTTCCTAAGTGTATAGGTTCAACATGTCAAAAAGAATTGTATGGGGGTCGTGAGAAGATGCCAAGGTAATCACGGGTCGTCGACAATTACTCTAATTTTTTTGTCGGAAGCCTTCTTTCGATTTTTCGCCACACTTGAGGAATGTGACGCCTGGAGAAAAAATAGAAAAATTCTTCGGCACTTTTATCTCGGGCCTTATCTATGCGGTTGCTTCAATCAGGTCCTCGGAAAAACTCGTTCCGACTTCGGCTCCGATAGGAGCGCATTTTCTATGAAAGACCTTTCAGCATTATCTCGGAATCTTATGATCATGTCTTGAATTTGTAACGATTTGATATAATAAATAAATGGTACTTAGTTAGAACAAAGAACATATAGGAGTAATAAGTCATTTTGAAGCATTTACCTGAATGGTACTCATTGATTTTGTCCTAATAGCTCCAGATTTAGCAAATTTCGAAAAAGATCCAACCTGTGTACGATACTTGAGATCTAAATCTCAAATGATTCAAGGCTCTCTGACGGATTTTATACAATTTCTCAAGAATCAATCATTACCTTTAATTAATATTTATATACAACTACTCAGTATATACAGATTCTACTGAGAGATAAGGAATCACCAAAAAGGAAAGAAGAAATTCGAATTTATAAAGTTAATGTATATCTATATCTATACTTATTTTGATATAATAATATATGCATTATTGACATGGATCCAGAACAGCAGCTTTACACACCCAATATAGAGGCCATTGCACTGCTGTGATAGGGATGCATGGAGACATCTGAGACTCTTCATTGGATACGACAACAACAATATTTGCATAGGTTATAGGTATTTTATCCTGATCTCCTTTATATATACCGATGCCCGTAAGCTATGGAAGAGGGTAGAAAAATACTGGATATAACAAAAACGAAATATATATAATTATATAGCCCTTATATAATTTTTTTGAAGAGAGAGATATATAAAACTCTCATAAGAAACCTAATGAAATATTCTATAGTTATAAAAACCATACTTAACGTAAAAAATACTGTGACAAAAGACAATCAATTATTAACATACTGTGACAAAAGACAATCAATTATTAACACACTCCAACTTTCATTTTAAATATAGAAAACAAAAAAATGGGACTTGGGAACAATGGGAGCATTGTTCACTGAATCCTGGGGATTCCATTATGGAATGTTTAGTTTAGTAAACAGCCTTTTTTATTTAATTTATTAATGCTTGTTTTTTAAATTATCGTTTCTATTTTCTTATTATTATACAATAATCATGATTTATATATTCGTCTCTCAATACTAACTATCGCCAACAGATTCCAAAATCTCGCTCGAACCAGTTAGGTCTCCAACCCCGAGCTGTTGGCTCCAATCCATCACTAACAGTTCCTTAAAATCCCCTGTGTGTCAAATTCTTTTTTAAGTGGGAGGTTATTTACACCCTTCTTGGTTATCCATTGTTCTGTAACGCTTTCAAATGTTTAAATCTTACTAGATGACTACGCTTCAAATTCTTATAACCTTCATTCATTATCTGAGAAATTATTAAGACGAAAAATCTTAGTGCATGTATCATATGTAAATTCCAGTTTTTTTTTTCATTTATTTATTTTGTATCTTTTTTCTTTTCCACGAATTTGCCCTTTCAAATCTGTTTATAAGCTCAATTGTCTTAATTACAATGTATAAATTTCATTATTTCAATATTGATTGTGATTAGCTTTTGCTTTTTTTACCTTCATTTGCGGTGAATCCTTGGTAAATCCATGTATAATAAATTTATTTTTCTCCAATTTACCCAGACTAATCTATTAGCTTGATTGTCTTTATATAATTTTTCCTGTATATAAATATCATATTACCATTAAGGTACTATTACTTTTTTCCTGTATGTAGCCTATATTTCTACTTGGAGAATCTGTATAAGACTTAAAGGTCTTATTAAAGCTTTTTGTTGTTGTTGTTGTACTAGATGAATGAAGCGGTTCTGTTCACGAGTGAATCTTTGATCAACCAATATTTGATTAAGGATTCCATATGTTAGAGGATAAGGAGTTCATAAATCGTATAAACGTTCAAACTTCATCGTTCTTCTATAAGTTATCTAATTTTTCTACCAAAGAGATGACACATCTACAGAGGGAAACTTAAATAAATCTTATTTGCATATTTGTTTTAGAAATTTATATACACAATTATTGCTATGGATTAATAAAAAATGATAAAAGTTATATACTAATTACTTAAGTCTTTGAATAAGCCAATTGTGTCTTGGGTAATCATAACATTATCTATTTTGAGTTAGACTATGGCGTTTTTGTAATGGTGTGGACATTCTACTGTTGAGTTTTGGAATGCAGATTTGATAGGAAAATAAAACAACTCTTAAACCGAATGAGCATCTTTTAAAAGGGACAGTCAACGCCTAAGATTTCTGTCTATAAATATGTTGAAGACCACTTAAATAAAAGAGAGCTGTGCAGAAATGATATTGAGAATTAATTACGAATATCTTGTATCAAAATTATTTATTGATATCTTCCAATATTTCGGCTGATCATTCTTCCATTCCTCTAGGAGAGAAGTTTTCTAGGAAAACTGTCCCCGTATTCTCTTGTGTTTTACTGTGGATAATGTTTCTAACACAGAGTTATTTCCTAGAGAAAGTCGAGTCATCAGCTAAGTCGAAATTTTGGAAGATTTCCATAAATAAATTCGATTCAAGATAAGTGATTCATAATAGATCTCTTAGGGATTATATACCTTTTCGCAATATCGAGAATGTGAAGAACAGTCAACCAGCAGACGTTGTTCAATGAACGCCTACTCTGGCACGCCGGCTTTCCAGTTTCTTTTTAGCCACAAGTCTTGGAAGGTCTCCAGATCGTCTGCTTGCTTTGGGCCAGATTGTCTGGCGACCTCTTCTTTCACTTGACAGACATTACACGGACCATTCTCTCTCTCTCTCTCTCTCTCTCTCTCTCTACTTCACCAACAAGCTCCAACTACATTATAGAATGACTGTATATTACTTATAGAAGATTGAGTTACAAGTTTGTCTTAAAATTTCGTTAACATTTTATGATTTATATTTTGCAAGTGTTTACGAATGTTTGGGACAACCTTGTAATTCTGAAACTTGGTTTCAGGCTGATTGGTCACTCTTGATATAGAAAACAACAGATATTAAATCATTCTTCTATAAGAATTATGTTATTATTAAACTAAGGTTACTAATATTACCAAGGTTGTCCCAAAAGTTCGTAAACACTTGCAAAATATAAATCATAATCATAATATGTTTACGAACTTTTGGGGCAACTTATATATCGACATATTATAGAGCAATACAGTAGAACCTCTCTTGAGAGACCGCTAAAATGGATATTTAGTGTCCACTAGTGGAAATGATTGTTTAGCGAAGCTTGGATTACATATCAACAATCATTTTTACTTGAAGGAAAATAATAAAGAGACGAAAAGAGTTATCAGAGCGTTGAGCGTCCGAATTGAAAGAATTTGGTTTAAGTAACTTTTTTTTTTCAACAAAGGTCCTCAAACTAGTAAATGATTTTCACAAATATTCAATTTATTTAACAAACACACAGAAGCCAAGCACCACCTATTCATAGTGCTACTCAAGTATAAATATTTGATAGTCCTCAAATCCTTGAGCCCGTGAAAGGTTAATTTCAAACATTCGAGAGGCCTCCTACACAAAGCCAAATTGACCGACACCGTGTTTGTACGGTGGGACAGAACGACATTCCTCCCCCACGCAAAGCTACCGACCCCTAAAGTTGACAGCAACCCTCTCCCTTCCCTCTTACATCTCTATCCCCCCTCCCCTTCAATTTGGAACCTCTACTTGTGAAACCTTCTATCATTCCTATTAGGAATTCCTATACAGTTCCATCCAAATTTTATAATCACTCAATTTGTCACATCACACGGAAAATTTCAGAAATACTTACATAAAAGAAGTCTATCAGAAACACCAAATTGTTTCTGCAGAGAAACTGAACAAACTGCTCTTCATCTCATCTACGACTGTCCGAACTTTACAGAAGTGAGACATCGTTTGTTCCCTGATCTAAATGATTTAACTCTTTTACATCACCCACTTTGTCTATGTAAATTTAATGAACTCTGTCGAATAATATATATATACATGTAAATTTGTAAATATTTAATTCTAAGTTTAAATTTGTTCTTTTGTTTGCTTCCTCTGTAATAGACGCAAATATTTCAATATCGCACCTGTTTGATTAACACATATTGCTTCGTGGAAATTTAGGGAAGACCAACTTCGGGATGAGACAACAATTTATTTCAGGCAAGAACAAACTATAAAAGATAAGCAAAAGAGACAAATCTACAGAGTATAGCAAAATATAAACATAAAATATAATACTCTGCTAATAAAATAATAAATACTTTGTTACAATATTATATAGAGATATCTACATGATGTTTCCATAAACTTTTTGAAAATTCGAATATATTTTACACAACTCTTTTTCTGTATTTCAGGAGAAATAGTGTATAGAATTAAATGTATGGAATAATTGAGATGTACCTCTATCATTTACTTTCAGGATCAAGAGTCGCACAAAGCAAAGCTTTAAAATGTCCTTCACAACCTGTTTCTCAAGTTGCCCTTTCGAACAAAAAGGTCTTCATGTTTTTGTGTGTGGCGATTTTCTTTGTCATTTAAATTGATAGAAAACTTACGTAAAGAAATTCGATGTTTTGTTGAATATTTCTTTTTGTGAAACTCAATTTATTCTTGCTTCTGTTTTATTAATGCTTTTTATAGCGATAATGATAAAAATTCTCAAATCTTTTTGTGATATTGCAATTTAATATAAAGCTACGCCATATTTAATTCAACTTCTGTGTAATTCAATACATCAAAGGATAAGAATTTTATTTTGAATTAAAGTCTTGTGTTGAGTCAGTTTAGATTATATTCAAATTATCATTTATATTAATTATCATTATCAATCATCATATCTAATGAAAGTTGCGATGAAATGATAATATTAAATAATCCATAGTTCCACTATAGTGGAAATTTTTTCAAACCTTTCTTCTCAGAGAATTTGTATAAGACCAAAAGGTCTTAATAAAGCTTTTTGTTGTTGTAATTGATTTTTTTTGTGTGTGTTGGGCTTTTTCTAAAAAAAATGTATTAAAAATGGTAATTTGTATTAATAAAATATTTGGTCGGATGGAATTTTAAAAGTTTTTGAATTAAAGTGAGGTCTCGGTGTATTTCAATTCAATAAGATCCCTTTGAAATTAAGATAGAATAAAATGCAAAGGGATATTGTTAGGAGATCTTTTGTTCTCATTTTATATCGTGTGTATTCTAAGTAATTTTCTCTCTTTTTCTTTGCTTCTGGATGTACGAGGTGAATTCAGATATACATATAACGGTTTTAATGAAGAATTGTGTGTATATGTACCCCTTGCTTCAATACAACATTCTTAATTATCTTATATATACACTCATTGGACAACACTTAAGATAGTGGAAAGTCTTTAATGTCGCCGTCGTCTGTTTTTTTTTTTTTTTTCAAGAAGAGGCAATTTTGTTTACACTTGGTTATCTCGTGTGTCTTCAATAAAGATCACTGTGTATAAAATACCTTTCAGAGTTATTGTATACCAATATATATGCTAAAAGGTACAACTTCCTTAATTTTTTCCATGAGTTTATATATAAATTAACCGAATAACCTGGCTTCGCCTGATTTCTTTCGGAGTGAATATTTTGCCAACAAATATTGTCCCAGCAAACGTTAATTATTATCATTATACTCTATTACTATTTATCAAATCCTTCAAAAAAAGACCTCTGGGACCCCCAGGACTATAATAGAAAAGTTGAGACAATGGGACCTAATGGAGATCGTTTCAACGACTTGAGGAATAAGCAACAACAACACTATTAGTATTATCAATTGCGATGGTAAAATTTTAATAATTACAATATATCATTATTATGTAGCTACGAAATAAGCAAATTCGTTTGTTATTAGGCTTAATTTGTAGAAGATTTGAAATACGTTAATCTATTATATCTTCAGTCACCTAAATTTGAAATTCCTTGTTGATTTATTCAGTAGTTTTGTTGGAGAACAAACATTGATATAGGATTTCATAGCTTTCATATTCCATGTTTAGCCCTACCCCTACTTCCTGACTCCCTGCCGGCCTGGAACTACCTGGTTAACGGCAGCAATCTGTTCTCCCCATGACTAGACTTCTAGACTGTACAGACCAGGTAGTTGGCGATTTACGCTCCAGTAGACCGGGTTACCTCTATTTTCTCTCTCTATGGGCTCCATAAAGCATAATCGACACCATACAAACATGGACCATCTAATTCCATCCAAGTCGAATAGGCCGGAAGTGTGTTAAAGAGCTAGGGAAGGGTTGACGTTAGAACTGCCGTTTCCGACGCATTTTTTTGCCGTCGTGGCATTGTCCCTCCCGGCACGCCCAGCTGTGAGGATGTCTGTCGTCCCATTCACGCCTCACTACACATTTATTTTGGGAACGCCAGCTCAGCTTGTTAGCATACATTGGGGCAGTGACCTACCCTTTCCTCTTCATACCTTTTACATTTAACATGACGTGTATTTGTCTTTCTATTAGCATTTTTAATAGAGAGCACACACCGGAGAATACTCCCCTACAATCTATATATACAGTAGAAACCTCCATGAGAGGACACCTCTCTATAAAGGACAGTTTTCATTTGAAAATTACCATTTTTACTGCAGCAGCTTTACACACCAAAGATAGTGGACATTACTGCTGCTGTGATAGAGATGCATTGAGACATATGAGGCTCTTCATTGGCACGACAACAACAACAACCTTTTTTACTATTTAGTAACTCTCCGGTAAGAGGACACCTCTCTCTAAAGGACACTTTGGCTCTGCAATTAGGAGTCCTTTGCAGGAAATTCTACTGTATATAAAACATAAATTACAGGTATTACAAAACAAAACAGCAACAAAAAGCTTTATTAAGATCTTTTAGACTTATACAGATTCTATGAGTAGAAATGTAGGGTAAATGCAGGAAAAACAGTGCAAATAATTACAGATATTACGTGTTAATTTATAAATTGTATTATCCAATTTGCAACTAGGTGTTTGAGAGCTATCATGGTAATGACAAGTTACACATGTTCATGAATTTATTAGCGATTTTATTTGGCATTAATGGGGTGCTAGCCCAATTTACACTATACTCGTATTTTCGATTCGATATCAATTTATTCTAACACCAAGTCACTCAGAATAAAGTCACTTAACACCAAGTCACTCGGCATAAAGAGCCACTTAACACCAAGTCACTCGGCATAAAAATTCACTTAACACCAAGTCACTCAACATAAAGAGCCACTTAACACCAAGTCACTCAACATAAAGAGCCACTTAACACCAAGTCACTCGGCATAAAGAGCCACTTAACACCAAGTCACTCAACATAAAGAGTCACTTAACACCAAGTCACTCAACATAAAGAGCCACTTAACACCAAGTCACTCAACATAAAGAGTCACTTAACACCAAGTCACTCGGCATAAAGAGCCACTTAACACCAAGTCACTCGGCATAAAGAGCCACTTAACACCAAGTCACTCAACATAAAGAGTCACTTAACACCAAGTCACTCAACATAAAGAGCCACTTAACACCAAGTCACTCAACATAAAGAGTCACTTAACACCAAGTCACTCGGCATAAAGAGCCACTTAACACCAAGTCACTCGGCATAAAGAGCCACTTAACACCAAGTCACTCGGCATAAAAATTCACTTAACACCAAGTCACTCAACATAAAGAGCCACTTAACACCAAGTCACTCAACATGAAGAGCCACTTAACACCAAGTCACTCGGAATAAAGAGCCACTTAACACCAAGTCACTCGGCATAAAGAGCCACTTAACACCAAGTCACTCAACATGAAGAGCCACTTAACACCAACTCACTCAGAATAAAGAGCCACTTAACACCAAGTCACTCGGCATAAAGAGCCACTTAACACCAAGTCACTCGGAATAAAGAGCCACTTAACACCAAGTCACTCGATAAATCCATAATAGAAAAGAAGATTTCCATATGTTGATTCTCCAAATAGGATTTTTATTGGGCGGCAGGATTTCCGGGCTGTAATTGACCAATCGGGCTGAGCTGAGTCTTCCTGTCATTAGCGGGGGCGGAGGAAATGTCTCTTCATTGCCACCCTGGCTTCATTGAGGAACATTGTGAATCTCATAGTGTCACATTGTAGATAGGTGCAATCACCGGGGAACTGTGACAGACAAGATAGATCCAACCCCAGACAGCTAGTAGACAAACAAGATAGGCACCGCCCTAGACAACAGACACAAAATGTACAGACAGATAAAATAAAACACTGCCCATAGATAACAGAAACAACAATGTAAGACAAAAGAGACACAGAAGGCAGACAAACTATTCTGATAAACAAAATAGACACAGTTAACAGCCACAACAATGTACAGACAGAAAAAATCGACACAGTTAACAGACACAACAATGTACAGTATAGACACAGTTAACAGACACAACAATGTACAGTATAGACACAGTTAACAGACACAACAATGTACAGTATAGACACAGTCAGAAGACACAACAATGTACAGTATAGACACAGTTAACAGATACAACAATGTACAGTATAGACATAGTTAACAGACACAACAATGTATAGACACAGTCAGAAGACACAACAATGTACAGTATAGACACAGTTAACAGACACAACAATGTATAGACACAGTTAACAGACACAACAATGTACAGTATAGACACAGTCAGAAGACACAACAATGTACAGTATAGACACGTCAACAGCGAGCCATCCCGAGGTAACCCAGAGTTATTCAATCACACAAATATTTAGCCGCCAATTGTCCGCATCCTCCTCCCCCTTCCTCATTACATGCTCGGGGGGATAGACACCTCTTTTGTCTGTCCCTTTGTTCGCTCCACGGGTCACCATGGTATTTTAATGGGGTGTCCCATAGCCGGCCGTATTTCAGGAGATGGGAAGCCGACGAGGAGACAAAGAAGATTGGAATTCCGAGCAGAAAGCATCTACTTGCTTCTTGATCTCTTTGGAATGTGGATCTTTCACCAAATTTCTGCCAAAACACCCGATGTTAGAAAGATAAACATAACAAGCGTTAATACTTCATAGTATTATCATCACATTGAAGATATATTGACGATTTTTTTATTTATTCTTCTAGAACTGATTAAGAAGGAAACTTAATGAAGGTAAAAAACCTCCGACTTTCTCCTTAGAAAAATTACGTTGAAGATAAAGTTTTTAAGTCTATTTTAAAGTAGAAAGTTATTTTCGTATTTATAGATTACTCATCTTCTGTTTATTTTGTCGCAAAAGGAAGTTTGTAGAGAGAGTTGCTTCCATATTCTTGTCGACAAAGCCTCAGCTCCATACGTGGGGTTAATTTGTTGTATGATACTGGAATATTGAAATGTGATTTTTCACATCCCAATCAGGCATGTCTTACCTATCGTACAAGAACGGTGATACCTCTTCAATCAGTTTGGAAATACAAATTTTGAAATTGGAATAATATTACTGGAATACACTCTTGTTATAAATTTAAAAAATATATATATCTCTAAAAATAGACACTGCACTAACGCAGGGGTCTGCAAACTGTTGAGTCGGAATGGTCCAAAATTACAATTTACAAAATTTCAAAGTTTTTAAAGAGCCACAAAATGTTTTCTTGCCAACAATAAATAGTACTCGCATAAATAATATTTACATATGGAACTATATAAAGAACTTCACATCCAAAGAGCCTCATGTGGCTCGCGAGTTTGCCGACTCCTGCACTAGCGTATCCTTACAATTATCATTGAGCTGTGCCATTGGAACATTACAAAAGAATGGCCCAAGAGATAAACTCTTGTCAAAATGGGTACGCTAAAGAAAAGATTAGCATTTCAATAAAATAATTATTTGGATCAATATTAGGGTGAAAGCATCAAGCTTCCAGGGATATAAGTTTCTTTTTAATAATTCAATTAATTCTACAGACATGAATTTCATTTTCAAAAAAGTAACTTATTCTTGAAAGCCTGATGCTTTCACCCAAATAAAATATTAGCTGGTCAGACGTATATTCTAAAATCTGCTCAGAACCTTTAATAACAACATGGCTCCTGCGAAATTCCATGACAAAATAGGTAAGCTACAAATTTATAAGTATACCAAAAGAGGCACTTCTCCCTTTAATTGTGCATCAAAACGATGGTACTATGTTGAAATGTGAAGACCGATGTTCAAACCATGGAAACAGCGTCCTCCGTCCCGGAACCTCCACCACCCCAAGTATGTCTAATGTGGTGTTTCCTCAATTACACCAGCCAGCTTGTTGACTTTCTCGGCTTTGATTAAAGTGAAATACCCCACAATGGCCCCTCCTCCTCCTCCTGGGAACAAAATTCTGCATTCCTATGGTGACCCCATGGGAACCTCGAACTTTCCCACAGACTCGAACTGTGCAAATATATCTTATGCTGGCCGTAATTACATGGGAGGAGGAGAAGGTCTTGCCGAGGAATGCTTTCTTTCTGTACTGTACTGCTGGCACCAATAAATAAACCTGACATTCCCTTTACATACTGAAGATGGTGGCACAAAGAATTGAACTTTATAGATTAAAAAGAGAGCAACATTTACATTTTAAAAAATGTATTATTAATTGCTTTTATATGACGTAAATAAAAGTCATATACAATATAATGCGGCTATGCTTATAGAACGACACAAGTTTTACCGCAAAGGTTTCTTTTTACAGAACGAAAAATCGTAATTTTCATTATTTTAAGGAGAAATAACGACTATTCCTATCCTTAGGGATGAAGTATGAAAGGATGAATTGTGAAGAATAATGATGAACGGTAAAATTAAAGTGTCCAGGGATGAGAATCGAAATGACAGTGTTCCGCTTACTGGGCAGATGCCATGTCCACTAGGCTTCCCATTCCTGAACACTTTTAACATCATTATCATCGTCATTACTCTTCACAATTCATCCTTTCATACTTCATCCCTAAGGATAGGAATAGTCGTTATTTATTCTTAAATAATGAAAATATTTCGTTCTGTAAAAAGAAACATTTGCGATAAAACTTGTTAAACGTCTTTCTATAAGTCATATATAACAACAACAAATGGCTTTGTTAAGTATTTAGCTTTAAGCTTCTAGTCTTATACAGATTCTCCGACCAGAAATGTAGAGGTCATGCAGGATAAACAGTAATAGTACCAGTAATAAGCATTGTTATTATTATAATTTTTAAAGCTGATCACAAATAATGGTAATATGAAAGCGGTCTGGTAGATTAAATTGGCGTAAACGCTGGGAGGGTTCACCATTTCCCATATAACTTTGTAAATTCGAATTTCTTTCTTTAACCCCCCTCCTCCCCTTCAGGAGAATCTTATATAAGACTAAATGTCATAAATAAAGATATTGAGTGATTCATTTACGTGATTATCAGTATCTAATACACAAGTGACAATTATTGCACATCATCGTACAAGCCACCATTCTCTCAGCAAATTGAAATTTTACACAACGAATATACACATTTTGAACATAACAGATAGAAAAGAACAATAATTACATATTGATCCCACGATTGCTTTTCATTCTTTTATCAAATAATTAAACTAATTTCTCAACATTTTTTCTAATTATAATTGTTCTTAATTTTGCATTATCATTTATGTCACACCGATAAAACGGTGTTTACCTTACAACTCTGAACACTCGGATTTTCCTGGAAAATCTCTTTAAAATTTCTTGAAAAAAGCCATGGTCCACCTGTGCTGTGTGAGCAGAAGAGCTTAAATTGACTGTTCCATTATATGTATGTTCCATATGTAAATACCTGTTTTCTTTTTTTTCTCTTTTCGCTCTCCACTTCTTCCATCCATATTTCCAAATCCATATTCTTATTTTCCATAGGATCATTCAAATAATAATCTGTATATATTTATCATGTGTATATAATCTTTCTCCATTTTTACCCTTTTGTATATTTCCCACTTTCATAGGTTTCTCCGTCTTGTAACCCCAAGGAGAATCCTCTGTAAGACCAGTGTGTCTTAATAAAGGTTTTTGTGTGTGCATTATCATTTATGTTGATCTTTCTCCCAATTGTACGCAATGTCATTTTGAACTTTTTTTCTTTAGGGATTGTCGAAAATCATATCTGATCCCTATATACGTATTTCTTTTTGAGGTCTCATTTTATTACAAAAATGTTTTAATTTATCAAATCACATCTATATATGTTTAAGATGAAAAGTATCTTCTAATTGTACAACAAAAGTTGATATGTTTGCCCCATCTATTGAAATAATAACCAAATCGTGATTTTTTTTTTTTTAATTCCCGAATATTGGACAAATTTCTCCTACTTTATATATATAAATTTAGAAAAGCCAGCCACGTACACGTTTCAGGCCTCTGCAAGTTGTACCGCAACGATCAAAAAAGCTGGTCTTAGAAGATTTCTGAAAAAAAAAATAGAGAACGAGTGTTTAAAGCCAAATGTGCGTTGAAAGCAAAACTATAAAAAAGAAGCTTGTGCCCAAGTTTCCAATGCAACAACCGTTGATTATTTGCAATTCTAAAATCACCATCGTATGTCGACAGCAAAGTTTTCCATTTGGCCGATTGGTAGAAATGCTCTAAAAGTTTTAAAGAACTCAGCAGTTTTTCTGCCTAATTTTTAATAAGTCACCAGACGGGGCAATTTAAAATCGATTTGCTCCTAGTGGAAATCAACTCGGCTGTTTCAAACCTGTTTATTCTGCAGTTGTTTGAAGGACTTGCAGAAAAATACTCTTTGTGAAGCTATATGTAGAGACTTGAGAACATATAACATCATGCCTGACGTTTTATTACATTGATAAATAATTAAATAGTATGGAACACATATACAATGAGTACAAGGTACATATATAATATATAAAAAGGACATAAACTGACTTGCATTGCATCCCTTTTATTTAAGAGCTGGCTGCATTCCATCCCGAATCATCCCTGCAATACAAGAGCAGACTACATTCCATCCCGAATCATCCCTGCAATACAAGAGCAGACTACATTCCACCCCGAATCATCCCTGCAATACAAGAGCAGACTACATTCCATCCCGAATCATCCCTGTAATACAAGAGCCGACTACATTCCATCCCGAATCATCCCTGCAATACAAGAGCAGACTACATTCCATCCCGAATCATCCCTGTAATACAAGAGCTGACTACATTCCATCCCGAATCATCCCTGCAATACAAGAGCAGACTACATTCCATCCCGAATCATCCCTGTAATACAAGGACCGGTTTCACATTCCATCCCGAAACATTCCTGTAATACATGAGCTGACTACATTCCATCCTTGAATTATCCCTGTAGTTTCAGTACTTGCAATAACATGTCGATAAATGTAATAAATATTTTTTGAGCACACCTAGCCATGGTTAAATAATCAGTCGAATAATAATTCTGCCACAAAATAAAAGAAAGTAACACTTTATATATAATCCAGTCCCGTGTTCTTATAAAGGGAATTATTGCTGGTTACACCCATTTTTCCCTTATAATTCTCTTGAGAAAAAATTGTCGGGAACAGTGTAATCGAAAACATTGTGAACAAGGCAACCGATATCGAATGAAAGCATGCGTTCATGCTATGCAAATTAAGAAAAGAGAGGAGAGCTAACACCGAGGTGAAGGTCAAGTCGTCCCTTGACCCTCGGCTGAGTCACCGCCGTCCAGACTTCCTCCTCCCCTGCATTCCTCGGGCGGCGGCCACCCGTGTTCTGGATCGCTCGCCCGGACCCGGCTGACACCCCAGGCCGTTCTGGCTGACACCCCTCTCTTCTCTCGGCCGTTCTGGCTGATATCTCTTTCGGTACCTTCTCTCTCTCCTCGGCCGTTCTGGCTGACACCCCTTTCAGACTCTTGTCTCCCAGATCATTCTGGCTGATATCTCTTTTCTAGTCTCCTCGGCCGTTCTGGCTGATATCTCTTTCGGTACCTTCTCTCGTCTCTTCGGCTGTTCTGGCTGACACCCCTTTTACACTTCTCTTATCTCCCAGACCGTTCTGGGTGATTTCTCTTTAGGTACCTTCTCTCGTCTCTTCGGCCGTTCTGGCTGACACTCCTTTCAGACTCCTCTTGTTTCCCAGACCGTTCTGGCTGACATCTCTCTCGAACACCGCTCACGCCTCATCGATGTTCTAACATCCTGATCTCTCTATCCACCAGTGTTCTGTGTGCGTTGCATATTTTAACCTCAGGAGACACTGTCCTCCCAACATTTCACGTTTAATGAAGAGAATCCTAGATATCAAATGTCCTGATCTGAATTCCTTTTAATAATCATTTATGGTGATTGAAAGATTGTTTTGAGAGAATTCTTCGATGTTGTTAGGCTTCATAATTTGACGCGATTCAACGATATTACAAATATATATAAATTAGTATATGTAACTTATATTTGCATCGCGTATATATAAATTTGCATATTTTTTCCTAAGATGGATTTCTAACGGCTTTCTGTGACGATATTGCTAAAAAAGCACACAGTACTATGTGAAGCTTATTGTTTATTCAGGGTCTATATGATTTTAACAAACCGAATAATAGAAGAGAAGAACTTGTATGAATGGATATTCTTTTTCATAGCTCTTTCTCTATTTAAAAAAGAAACGGTGTGTATAGGCTCTATATACATTGTATATCCACCATTGTTCAGTCCAATGTTTTCTTCCATAACTTAGGAAACCATTTAAAAAGAATGACAGAGGGAAGAATGCCTATATAACTTATGAACATATTTCCCAAAAACATGGTAAATTCGATTTTTTTTACTACTCCTCTCTTTTTCTGTATATTTATAGAGAAAGAGGTTATCTCGAAATACAGCTGTTGCCCATATGTCAAATAGGTCTGGGGTTTAGGAATTCTGCTGTTGCCCATGTCTGGGGTTTAGGAAGTATTTTATCCTATGGGTGGCTAACCAAGGCGGATCCAATGGTAGACCCACGTCGTAGCCTAACAACTGGAACAACTGCGCGCCCACGTCCGACGTGACCTCGAGGCTGGAACGGAAATCAGCACCCGAGCTCCTGTTGGCATGGCACTTGCGATAGAACATGTTAAATCTACCCATGTCGGTAAATGAAAGTTGATATCTCTCCTTACATTACACTCAAATATATTCTATATAGATATCAAGATCCTTAGAATACAAACCTTTTTAAATTTAATACCAATATGATATATAGAACATTGAAATAAATTTAGTTTTCAAAAGGTGCAACTAAAAAAACTTCTTTGTAACCTTTCATTATTGTACATATTTCAATTGTGTTGATATTTTTCTCTTTTCATCTAAGTAAAAATTGCATACTAATTCTTGTACATATTTCAAATATCTTTCTTTCTTTCCTTTCAATGTTTAGTTTACCTTTGTAGTGCAAGTTTCCCTAGGGGGACATAGCGCTCTATGTCGAAATAAAATAAAAAAATATATATACAGATTCCCGTTAGTAAAAACATATGAGATTTATGATTATTTTAATTTGACAAAACTATTTGGACTATATATATATTTTTATAAATTTTGCATATTTCTCATACAAGACACAATTATATTTTAACTTCACTCTCACATGTTAAACCAAAGCGATTCATTATTCAATGCTATACTATGCAAATGAGTTGTATATACCAGAAACATTAACTTTTTTAAAATATATATAAAGTAAAAGGATTGCGTTTGTTGATAAAATGAAGTTTAAGCATTCCAACTGCGCATTTAATCACATTTTATTATTTTCACATTCTGTACGTCACATATGTGACTGATTGCAGGTTTAATAAGTCCTGGAGCCAAATATCCTGCCAGTTGAAGTAGCGCTTGTAATGAAAGCCCCCACCTACCTTTGAGATTTTTCAATTTGGAAGTATTGACTTTGCCCTCGAGTGGTTGGTCAAATGTTGATAGGAATAAATGGTAACGATCCAGCTGACAGCTTTGCCAATTTTATCCCTTCATCGGTTCTTTAACTCCATAACTTAAAAAAAAATGTTTCTACAGATTTTTTTAATTGAATTTGAGAAGATATCACACATATAAAAGCCTATATTAAGACATATATACTTATATTATGAAGTCTGTAAATTAAAATAATAATGAAGGTAAAAGATAATCACATACAATGGTAAAAATATATACAAGAAAACTTAATACAAATAACTCATAAATAGATTAGTCTGGGTAAATCGGAGGAAAAGGAAACAAAATAAAATGATAAAAACACTTATTTACATATGGTACATGCATACATAAGTCTTTACTAAGATCTTTCGTTTTATATTTGAATAGGTATTATTGTGTGTCAACAAGTAGCCTTTGTTTCATCAATATCAAGACTATTGGATCTTATTTTTACAAATAGTGTTACATCAGTAATCATCAGCTTAATATTTGGTTCATCATTTTCTAAACGATGATTCTTTAGTCTGTTGTTGATGGACTAAAACTTGACCGATAGTTTCTACCTGAGTAAAGAATGAATATACAGTCAAGGAAATGGCAGAATATAGCATGACACATCTCTGACCTGGACTTAAAGTGCAGACTATAATAAATATAATGAGAACATAGGTGTAGCGATCTGGTGAGTTAAATTGGTCAAACCTCAAGGAAGTTGCACCACTGATAGCCAAACACACACACATTTTATCTATAATTCACTAATTAATGATATTGAAGAGAAATAGCGTTGACAAATTTCATCCTCATATCCTCATAGTACGCTAGAGATATTGTTTACTTATTACGTATATAAGGTACACACACACGATATAGAGAGTACGCTAGAGATATTGTTTACTTATTACGTATATAAGGTACACATACGATATAGAGAGTACGCTAGAGATATTGTTTACTTATTACGTATATAAGGTACACACACACGATATAGAGAGTACGCTAGAGATATTGTTTACTTATTACGTATATAAGGTACACACACACGATATAGAGAGTACGCTAGAGATATTGTCTACTTATTACGTATATAAGGTACACACACACGATATAGAGAGTACGCTAGAGATATTGTTTACTTATTACGTATATAAGGTACACACACACGATATAGAGAGTACGCTAGAGATATTGTTTACTTATTACGTATATAAGGTACACACACACGATATAGAGAGTACGCTAGAGATATTGTTTACTTATTACGTATATAAGGTACACACACACGATATAGAGAGTACGCTAGAGATATTGTTTACTTATTACGTATATAAGGTACACACACACGATATAGAGAGTACGCTAGAGATATTGTTTACTTATTACGTATATAAGGTACACACACACGATATAGAGAGTACGCTAGAGATATTGTTTACTTATTACGTATATAAGGTACACACACACGATATAGAGAGTACGCTAGAGATATTGTTTACTTATTACGTATATAAGGTACACACACACGATATAGAGAGTACGCTAGAGATATTGTTTACTTATTACGTATATAAGGTACACACACACGATATAGAGAGTACGCTAGAGATATTGTTTACTTATTACGTATATAAGGTACACACACACGATATAGAGAGTACGCTAGAGATATTGTTTACTTATTACGTATATAAGGTACACACACACGATATAGAGAGTACGCTAGATATATTGTTTACTTATTACGTATATAAGGTACACACACACGATATAGAGAGTACGCTAGAGATATTGTTTACTTATTACTTATATAAGGTACACACACACGATATAGAGAGTACGCTAGAGATATTGTTTACTTATTACGTATATAAGGTACACACACACGATATAGAGAGTACGCTAGAGATATTGTTTACTTATTACGTATATAAGGTACACACACACGATATAGAGAGTAGGCTAGATATATTGTTTACTTATTACGTATATAAGGTACACACACACGATATAGAGAGTACGCTAGAGATATTGTTTACTTATTACGTATATAAGGTACACACACGATATAGAGAGTACGCTAGAGATATTGTTTACTTATTACCTATATAAGGTACACACACACGATATAGAGAGTACTCTAGAGATATTGTTTACTTATTACGTATATAAGGTACACACACACGATATAGAGAGTAGGCTAGAGATATTGTTTACTTATTACGTATATAAGGTACACACACACGATATAGAGAGTACGCTAGAGATATTGTTTACTTATTACGTATATAAGGTACACACACACGATATAGAGAGTAGGCTAGAGATATTGTTTACTTATTACGTATATAAGGTACACACACACGATATAGAGAGTACGCTAGAGATATTGTTTACTTATTACGTATATAAGGTACACACACACGATATAGAGAGTACGCTAGAGATATTGTTTACTTATTACGTATATAAGGTACACACACACGATATAGAGAGTAGGCTAGAGATATTGTTTACTTATTACGTATATAAGGTACACACACGATATAGAGAGTAGGCTAGATATATTGTTTACTTATTACCTATATAAGGTACACACACACGATATAGAGAGTACGCTAGAGATATTGTTTACTTATTACGTATATAAGGTACACACACAATATAGAGACAGAAGAAACCTAATAGGTAATAGTGTAACTGTACTACGTAGCAATAGTGTGTGAACATCTTTCGTCATCTATTCTTTCTATTAAAAAAAAGTGAAGAAAGAAAGTGAAACGAGCCAGATGGTGGCTGGAAACGATGTCATCAGAATGTAAATTCTATTAAAGCTGGAGCAGAGCCAAATTGACATCGCCAATGTGCGGTAATCATTTTTGGAAATCCAACACTCCGCTCTGGTGATATAAGCTGAGGATCAATAGCTTAGATCCTAAAGTGACATTTATTATATGGCATGGCAGATCTCTGACCTGGAACTTAAAGTGTAGACTATAATAAATATAATGAGAACATGGGTGTAGCGATCTGGCCAAACCTCAAGGAAGTTGCACCACTGATCCACTGATAGCCAAACACACACCTTTAATCTATAATTCACATAGATGTCTTTCCTCTTATAGGAAAAAATTAAAAGGGTTATATATATTTTTTCCCCCCCATAGAATCATCAAAATTTCTGTATGTTTCATAACATTTTCCTGCACTGATATTCCACATTCAACTAACCGGATACCTCGAGAGTTTAACATGGAAGTTGATGTGTCCAGACAAGCTGAAGAAGTTGCTGACCTTCGCGGAGAATGCTACGCTAGATGTTCTCGCTGACGTCCACCGGATCGCAGTGCCCAGGACTGCTGTTCGGGATTTCTTCCAGTCCGTGCAGGACGCTGTTCACGGTCTGCCTGCCAATATCTCGGCCCGCACCCGAGATCTCTTCTCCGCTCTCTATCCCTCGCTGTTGTCTGGAGGCGCTGCCGGTCTGCCCGCCACTTACCGCGACTGCGTCCAGAAAGCCTACGATCAGAATCAGCCTTTTGGGAAATTACCGCCGATGCTTGCTGACGGTCTGGAGAGAACTGCTGATGCAGTGAGAGCGGTCATCGATGCCCTGAGACGAGGTTCTGAAGTCCTAAAGAACGCTCAAAAGATCCCGCTGCCTAGAGATTGCGCGACGTCGCTGGCTCGTATGGTTTACTGTTCTCACTGCCAGGGCATGACCTCGCTGAGGTTATGTTCTCCTTCTTGTAGCATAGTCGCATCCTCCTGTCTCGCCCCGCTGTCTCCTCTCGAACCTTCTCTGCTGGGATACACCCAGGCTCTGTCGCAGCTCTCGCTGGCCTCGACTGAGCAGGAGCTTCGATCCCTCGATACCCGAATCTCCCAAGCCTTGGTCTTCGGAATGGAGAGTGCTCCCGACCAGGAACTTAAGGTAAGTGTTGGCCTCCTAACTTTGATTGAAATTCTGAAATCATGTTTATTCTCGTTCTACCTCCCTATTTGCATACAAGTACATAAAAAGCTTAAATAAAAAATAAAAATAAATCATTTTTGTACATATTAAGAGTATCACCAAAAACATTTTTAGTGGGTTGGATCAACAAATAATGTGTGGCTATTGTATCCGAGATCTCAAGGGGATGACACACTCCAACAATTACCAAATGGGCCCTGCAGGAATTCCGCCAAAGAGATGAATGACCTTATTACCCATTAGGGTCAATGAAGCAGTGACTTTGTTCCGCTGTCCATCCCGCTTCCATTGAGTCCAATATAGAACTTGTTTATGGCTAAGTGACGGCCTTCTAACATCCGGCTCTTGATTTGTGTGCAAGTTAAGCCTTGTTGTTTCTACATTTCCTGTCCTTACAATGACGATGTATGTCGAGATGAGTTTTATTGCTGTCTTACAGTAGCATGTTTTAACTATCTCATCCATTCTTATAGAGAAGATAAGTTTAATACCTGGTAAATTTCGCTTTTGTCAGCTACTGCAGCTTCTCTGTATACACCTTTCTATCATCAATTTTACTGGAAGATTAGCTAAACTCTATTTCAAAGCAGTAGTTGCACTAACCATAAGCACATGTTTCTCAAATTTTAATACTCATGGGTTGTCACTTTTACGAGGAAATTTTCTATCATACTCACATTGTATTCTTTTTTGGTTGATAATTTTAATTAGTAATTCACCAAAACCATATTAACTCTATTCTAAAAAAAAAATCTAAATACGAAAGCACACACAAAGATGGTATTGTTGCTAGTAATATGAGTAAATATTGTTCTTTCCTAAATATAAATAAGGAAATTTATCATGCACCTTTGTAAGAATGGGAGTATTAACGCATTTCATATTGAAAGGCTGAAACTTCTATGTTTTATCTCGATTTGATTATCTTCGGTATTAATTTTATGGTTTTAAAATTGAATATTTCATAAAAGGAGTAAATACAAATAACTCCTCGTATCTTATTCAATAAATCACGAAAAACGTGATGTTGCTGGAGACCCGCTGGTGATTCTCCACCAAACTCGGCAGCGATGGCAGAGGCGCCATATTCATTGTGCATAGTGGCATGCATATATATTAGATAGTAAAAAGGCATATATTGGATTGAATAAAAGATTTATTTGCCAATATTTCGGTTGGCTGAATGCCAACCATTATCGAGGCATTACATTTTTGTATACACAGCACTTACTGCACTCTGCAGTAAAGACAGTAGAAATTGTTTAATTTTTAAAATAATCATATATATATATATATATATATATTTAAATAGTGCAGACCGTGTGCATTGACCGTGTGTTTTGCATGTATTGACAAGATGTCAATAAAATTATGTTAATTGTCAATTGTCCTATTCGGATAAACGGTACGTCGCCAAGTCTAAGAATGGCAACACGTTGGTATTCATCATTCCTTCTTCCGAGAAATGTCTCTTCTGATGTCATCTTGTAGAATAACTAATTACCGCCGACATGTCTCATTCTGTCGCAACCTCGGGCTTCTTATACAGAATGTCCGACAGTCAACCTAATCTTATTAAATAACGTTTTTCATGGTACTTATCAAACAAATGCTACAGGTTTCTGGAGATGAGTTTATTTTATCTTTATTAAACGTATTCTCGAGCTTTCGGGCATCTCTGCCCTTCTACAGGAACACATGGAAACATATAAACATGGTACTTATTGTATCTATATATGTATCTGTTCATGATACTTATGTATCTACAAACTGTGCGTGGAGCCAGCAGAAAATAATCCTATGTTTATATATGTAAATATATTTAAACATCAGTTCTATAACTAAAATTCACTGTCTTCTTCTTTCTTATCTCCATTCAATCATATTAGGATATCAAGCCTGTAGAGCTTGTTGATGATGTCTGCTGGGGATGAGTCTTCTTCTTCTTTCTTATCTCCATTCAATCATATTAGGATATCAAGCTTGTAGAGCTTGTTGATGATGTCTGCTGGGGATGAGTCTTCTTCTTCTTTCTTATCTCCATTCAATCATATTAGGATATCAAGCTTGTAGAGCTTGTTGATGATGTCTGCTGGGGATGAATCTTCTTCTTTCTTTTCTTCACTCAATCATATTAGGATATCAAGCTTGTAGAACTTGTTGATGGTGTCTGCTGGGGATGAATCTTCTTCTTTCTTTTCTTCACTCAATCATATTAGGATATCAAGCTTGTAGAACTTGTTGATGGTGTCTGCTGGGGATGAGTCTTCTTCTTTCTTATCTCCACTCAATCATATTAGGGTATCAAGCTTGTAGAGCTTGATACTTTTGATGGTGTCTTCTGGGGATGAGTCTTCTTCTTTCTTATCTCCACTCAATCATATTAGAGTATCAAGCTTGTAGAGCTTTTTGATGGTGTCTGCTGGGGATGAGTCTTCTTCTTTCTTATCTTCACTCAATCATATTAGGGTATCAAGCTTGTAGAATTGTTGATGGTGTCTGCTGGGGATGAGTAGAGCTCATCAATGGATGAGTTAATACAGTCAATAATGTGTTTTGGGGTTGCAGGTTGAGAAACCTTCACTGTAGTTTAAACTATTTGTCACTCCTCTGTGAGGATGTACTCTCACATAAATAAACATTGAAAAAATAATTACAGATATATTGCGCACTTTCCCGAGAAAATCAAAATAAAGTTTTTAAACATTCAAAGAATATTTTTTTCACTCTCACTCTCAAAGGTGTTGAGGGTATGTAAATTGCATATATCCCGCACTGCAGACATTTGTAGAAATAAAGGCTCCGGGTGGAGGGTGGGAAGACCACGTAATCAGATCCAATTAGACTGCCATTATGCAAATGGACATTTTTGCCAACGTCGCGATTGCATTTTTTGAATGCCGCTCTGATCGAGGCGCCTTGATGAAGTGTTCTTGAAATTCCAAAGTTGCAGGGATTTGGCATCATTCATCGACTTGTAAAAAGTAGGCGACGATGGAGAATATTAAACTGGTTTGTTGCCTGACTTCGTCTGGAAGTCTTCTTTTGAAAAAGCATCCTACAAATTTTTGATCTTTTTTTTTTTCAGATTCATTATAACTTATCTAAAATAAAGCGCGCGACACACTGTAACCCCCCTCCCTATATAAAGTATTTATCATTCTAACCTACATATAATTTTTTACAAAAAGAAAAATCTATCTTTTCCCAGCACTTGTTGAATTATTCCTGTTTATCTAATATTCTTATCGAAACAATTTTTAACACCTTGCCAAATGCTTTATTTTTATTTACTTCTCCTGACGAAGACAAAAGATTTTTGTCGAAACGTTTAGAAAATAAAAAAATCTAACTGGCCGAAGTGTCTATTTTTCATATAAATAATCAACACCTGTCTTTCTTTTATCTTCCCTGACCTGGTGAATCTAACCTTTTTGAACAACCTTGGTGGCGTACAGCACCTTGGTACTTTGCTGTAGTGCATTGCGGCTTGTCTGCTTGCTACATTCATTTTTGGGCTCGAAAATCATACGCTTTGGCTAGTATCCCGTAAAACCATTTTCTCTCTCTAACCTCCATATTTATAATCTTTATAAGTCTGAGAAATTATAGTTTTATTATATTTAAATCGTTGACATCTTTGCATTGTCTTAAGTCACTAAATACATCAACCTATCTGGATAGTAAAGTAAATTCATGGTTCAATAGTTGGAATCATACAACAAACACTTTATCCAAATAATTATCTAGAAATAAAATTATGTAAAGAAAATTCGCATACGTCTTCGTTTATAAAGAAAAATAATGCTTACTGTTTGGGAACAAATATTATATAAATAAAAAGATGCACCAAAATCAAGCCTTATTTAGTTTTGCTTACCTTTTTTTCAGAGATCCTGTTGCCTGACAAAGGAGACTGATTGTTGTGAGGTCTTTTATAATTATTTGGTAATCGCATTGAGGTATAGTAGAAGTGATAATGTCGAACTTAGTAGTTGTAGTATTAGGCTGTAGTAATCATGGCAGGGTTGCGACTGCTTGTAATGTGAACGCACTACATGTTTACAACTCTAGGTTCAGTTCTCTATCTCTCAATTCGGCATTTATAAAATACCAATGTCCCGTAAAAACTTCAACCATCACTTTCAGTCCTTGCAAATATCATCTCTTTCAGTACCTGAAAATACCATCTCATTCAGTACCTGAGAATACAAAATAGCTTTTTCAGTCCCTTAGAACTCACAACTCTAGGTTCAGTTCGATTTGGCATTTATAAATTACCAATGTCCCGTAAAAACTTCAACTATCACTTTCAGTCCTTGAAAATATCATTTATTTCAGTACCTGCAAATACCATCTCATTCAGTATCTGAGAATACAAAATAGCTTTCTCGGTCCCTTAGAACTTACAACTCTAGGTTCATTTCGATTTGACATTTATATACCAATGCCCCGTTAAAACTCCAACCATCACTTTCAATATGTGAGAATGCAAAATCGTTTTCACAGTCCCTTAGAAATATCTTCTTACCAAAATTTCTCTTATCATATAAGAATTCTTTAACTTAAGGGGAGAAAAAGAGGCATAGTTGACAAATATATATATTAAGAATAATCATATGGATCAATTTACACAAGAAATGTCCACGTTGCACAGACAATAAATACTCTTTTTTTCAAATCATTTCGTCTAGGAAGCATATAGAAAACTGGCGGAGACTTTCCTCGAACGTCCAAAGAGAGAAAAAAAGAAAAGGTTTTTCAGATGATTCAAGTAATTTTCTTGAAGGTTGATCAAATTAATCAAACAGCAGAGAAAATATATTTATGAATATCATTTAACATCTCACTGATATCATCATAATTTTATATTTGCAAGTTTAACCTTGTTTTGTGAAAATTTAATAAGAGCTCATTTCTCTCTCAAATTCTTTTACCTTTATGCTTCTTGGCATTCGGTGCTTTCTTTATTTACATAGAGATTCCACTCATTTTTCCAAGACTGCGCGGCAATTAAAAATACAATGGACATTGTTTCAAAGAGGTTCTTCCATTGTCCAACCAACAAAAAGGCGATCTATTGTATATAACATGTCGTTCCCTGGCATTATCTTTTTATTGACATCGAGGTGGAATTCTCCTATCTCATTTTCATACTATTCTCCCATATTTTATCCCCTCTCATCCCAGTTTGATACTATTTTCCCATATTTTATCCTCTCTAACCACAGTATCTTCTCCCATCTCATTTTCATACTATTTTCCCATATTTTATCCCCTCTAACCGCAATTTATCTTCTCCCATCTCATTTTGATACTAATTCCCCATATTTCATCCCCTCTAACCGCAGTAACTTCTCCCATCCCAGTTCGATCCTATTTTCCCATATTTCATCCCCTCTAACCGCAGTATCTTCTCCCATCCCAGTTCGATCCTATTTTCCCATATTTCATCCCCTCTAACCGCAGTATCTTCTCCCATCTCATTTTGATACTATTTCCTCATATTTTATCCTCTCTAACCGCAGTTTATCCCCTCTCATCCCTTATCGAACCTATTTTCCCATATTTTATCCCCTCTCATCCCGTATTGATCCAATTTTCCCATATTTTATCCTCTTTTGCCACAGTTCGCCCTCTGCAATTTATCCCCTTCTACTCCATTGATACTATTTTTCCGTTTTATTTCCTCTCGGAAGAAATCATTTCCCACAATTTATTCCCTAATATCCCATTGATCCTATTTTCCCCATTTTGATCCCTCTCAAAACAGACTATTTAGTCACATTTTATCCGCTCATAATGATCCTCTATTTTCACGTCTTATTCTCTTATGAAACAGATTATTTCCGCAAGAAATTCCCTCACGCCCATTGATTCGATTTTCCAGTTTTACTCCCCATATATCCCATAGTTATTCCCCATATTTCAATCTCTCCCATCCTATTTATCCTCTTTCCTGCCTTCATTCCAAAGTTTATTTTTCACATTTTATTCCCCCGCCACAGTTGATTCTACACAACATGTATCCCCGCATATCCTATTGTGATCCTATTTTAATCCCCTCTAATTCCACAATTTATTTTCCACTATTTGTTTCCCCTCCCGACAATTCATCCCCTCCCATCCCATTGTGATCCCATTTTCCCGTTTATTCCCCCTCCCCTCATCCCACAAACCTCATTTTCCACAACTTAATTCCTCTTAAAATAGTTTTAACCTCAACTTTTTTTATCCCCTTATATCCCATTGATCCTATTTTCCCGTTTTATTTTCCCCTCATCCCAAATCGTATTTTCCCTAATTTAATTCATCTCACTATAGTTTATTCTCCACTTTTATTCCCTCTTTCCGTTCCAATGTGAGCCTATCTTTCCGTTGTATTCCCATCTCATCCCAAACTTTCCCCCTACATTTCTATCTTTTCCTATCCTTTGCCCCTCAATTATTACAAGGTTGTCCCAAAAGTCCGTAAACACTTGCAAAAAATTGAAATACCAATATTATTCGCCGTTATTTATAATATATTTATATTATGTATAAAATAATTGTATAATGTATTCGCTGTAATAATATTATTCGCCAAGTAATAAGAAAAACAACGAAGAAAAACGTGAAATTTTGGGATAACCTTATATTTAAAATTTGTTCTTCCTCCTATATCATCATATCTATTTCCCCATTAATCTCATTAGAGTTTATATTCTTCACATTTCTTCGTCTCTCCCGATCTCATTGGTCCTATTTTATCTTCTCTCACTATAGCTCCCTTCAGCTTAAGATCACTACTTCAGCGAAAGCTAAAATTTACACTTTTTTTCCTGAACTTGAAATTAACACAAATTAACGAAGAGCCTCTCATTGCCTGGATGCATACTCTTCTTCGATGGGGGGATTGATAGTGTATCGATATTTTTATTCATTTTTTTCGTCTTTCTTTTGTGTATCACACACACAAGCCTTTATTAAGACATTCCGTCTTATACAGACGATTCTCCTGTTAGAAATGAATCTAAAAAGGAAGTGAGAAGCAGGGGAAGAAATTGAATCCTCGCTCAGAATCTTTTGTGTATCATTGTGGCAGGATAGCCATAAAATTATTCAAATGTCAACATTTACCCTTTCCAATTCTATATTAATCTTATTTATCCCATTTCACAAACACACTACAGTTTATTCTTCATAATTTTTCTTTCATCCACCTCATTGGACATATTTCTCTGTAGGCTTATCCTGACAAGGAGCAAATGTGCTTAGATAGCAGAGCGCTATCTAGTGGAAAAAGCACATGTGCTCCTGGTTAGGATGCCTTCTTCATTTTTAATATCAACACCTGATCTTTTTATGTTTTATATTATTTCTTTATGAAAAAAAGCATGGCGCAAGCCAACAGCAACTTTCAGTTTTACGATAAGGAGATGTATTTTTAATAATTTATGAACCTTATCCCAGTACAATGTCACATTTGTACAATTTTTTCACATATTTCTCTGTATTTAAATCTTCTCTCACATAGCACATAGTTCCAAAGATCATTTGTTGATTGAAAGTTGATTTAGAAAAAATATATCCACATCAACCAATGATTTAATTAACTCCCGACGTGACCTGCTGTCACTTTCTTCAAGGGAACATAAAGGTAGTTTTACAATTGAGAATATAGTCTCTTCCTTTTTTATCTTTCGTTGGTTCCTCCCATTCCCTATAGCTATAGTTTCACCATATCCTATAAGGGATATATAGAGGATTGTTAGAAACTAGTAAAAATACGATTGTTAAAATAGTCATATAACCAAGGAATTTAACGTCAAAACGGGATTTATAATTACCATTGCTGTAATTAAGGAAATATGCACTCTAATATGCTATTAATTAGGATAATTAAGAATATAATTAGTGGTAGTTAGGTAGGATTAGATCTTTTAATGCGTCATTATTGAATTCAGCCATAATACCAGGTTTTATGGCATCTATGATATATTACAAATTTGAATTACTAATAGTTTTATAATCTATTTTTACGAAATCACATACAAATTCTGTTCGTTTGTTCATTTGAGAGATTGTAGAAAGTATTGTAAAGGCTATTTTTGGTATAATGTTAGCAAAATTATGTCTAAAACAAAACTTATTTCATCAAACACGTTTTAAAAAACAAAAGAAAAATTCGACAAACAGCAGAAAACAAAATTGACAGATAATATCGAAAGTCTAGAGAATGAGTATTCTAAAACAAAACCTATTTCCTCAAAAGGTTTTGAAAACAGAAGACAAATTCGACAAAAACAGCAGAAAACAAAACAGTCGGACGAAATTGTGGGGAATGCGCGCCCCAAAATAAGCTTCTGTGACCAACACCGCGTGATGAAAACACCTAAAGACATTTTTGACAAACAGTAGAAAATGAATCAAAAGTGTCAGACATGTGGGTGGGATGGCCGTCCAAAAATAAACTTGGGCCATGTAAACAAGAGATTTTCAGCAAATAGAGAGCGAAGTGGATTAAGACATCCGCCGAACTGGCCACCCACAAGAGCTGTCCTAACAATGTCGGCGTAATTCCAGTCCGGTGAGAGGGAATCTCAGGAATGCTGAGGTATTGTTGCCCCCCGCCCTTATTGGATTTACCGCCGCCACTGCCGTTTTTTTGGGCCCTTGGTTATTATCAGGTGCTTCTTGTGATTTGATTTGTCTCTGGTGTTGATTGATGCACCTCTTTGTGGTGGTGCTACCATCGTTTTGTCAATACTTTCCCCCTCTCTCTCTGTGGATTCTCTGTAACATCCTGAATCATTTTTATATCGTTTTTTTTTTATTTACCCTTTTTTTAAGTCGTTATATAGGTTCTTCGGGAAGTTTCTTGACAAGCGTTTAGCACATCAGGAATTGGAGAATAAACAAGATGCGACTTTGTTCCAATATTTATCAATGTATTGAGATAATTATTATTTTTTATTATAGCTTTTTTGTGCTTCATTGTTTACTTTATTTATCCGGGTACACTCATTGTCTATTTTATTTTTTAATCCAATTGGTTTAACCATGGAGATAAGCACCACCGCCATTTTTAAATCTATTGAAGACTAATCAATTGAAGATATTTTTAGAAGAGTTTAGACAAGTTCTTTTCATCTGAAATAGCGAAGTGTCAAGTATTCATGATATTTTAAATTCTACATAGCTCTTTTTAATCAAATCATACAAGGCAATAATTTACATCTTGTAATCCTTCTGTAATGATGTTTTACAAGGTTAGTCGCGCTGATAGCATCTGCAACTAGCCTTGCGTCTTCGAATACATTCGACCGACTTTCCTTTAGCTCCTATTTCTGGAGATATTTTACTCAAGCTGTTCTTTCTACACAAAATAGACTTACACCGCTTAACCTTGAGTAATCTTCTATAGTAGTATGCGCTTTGTCCCCATTTTGATAGACATCAGCCTTCAAACAAAGTGATTTACGCTATGAGAGATTCTTTTCTAGAAGTGTCTTGTGAGATATTCTTATAAACGACACGAAACTGTTCTGTAACCTTGTTGTACCTTAGTTTGCAGTCCTGGTTTTTCTAATCATATCCTGACAGCTAGACATTCAACTTCGAAAACGAACTTATTTCCCCTGAAGACTTCTTCTGAAGTTCTCGAACTATCAACTAAATTCTCCATGAAGTAGTTCTGTGGGTATTGGCTTCTCTAATCATGATCTGATAACCTTCGACGACTGAACAAATTACCCTGATTGTCCTCTTCTGTGAGGCTAACCTTAAATGTTCTTTAAACCAAGGATTCATTCCCCAAGTGCGACCTACAGGGTCTGGCCGTGAACCGGCATCAGCCTGGCAGTTATTCCTGGTGACGGCCGTCTGGACAGGATGTTACGTCACCTTGGCACTGTCGTCTTCAAGGCTGTTTGCCATCAGGTGGAGGAGATATGTGTTCGAGAGTAACGTTTTGGCCTTGAAAGGTCAATAGTTGCGGCGTTATTTCTTAGCTGGAGATTATGAATGAAAAATGTTTCCTTTAAAAAAATATTCCCCCTTTTGACATTTTATATCAACTTTTTTTTTTAACTCGATAGTTTCTTTAATAGCTTATCGCTGAAGGCTATGTGGGGACCATCCGAATCTTGGCCCTTAGTCCGATCTGCCTTGATTGTACGATGGCTTGATAGGATAATGAGAGGACAAAGTGGCTTATTGCTTTCTCTATTTGCGGTCATAAGCGATCAATGTAAGCGTTTTTACAGGCAAAGTCAGACTTTCACCAAAGTGTGCCTGGATCATGATGCCATGATCAACGAAAGCTGCACCCCTATACCCCATTCCATGAGATCACATAAACTTACACAAGGGGATAAGAAACAACAACAACATGTAAGCGTTTTATCCAAGTCGTAGTTTCTTCAAAAAAGGTTCTTCAAAAACAGCGTTCTACCATTTCTCTTTCGCTGCGAATACAGTCTAGAGAACTCTCTGGATAAACATGCCTAGAGAATCCATATATAATATACAAAGTTATATGCAAAATATGTGTATTTGAGCATTTTCCAATAAATGAAATATGGATTGCTCCGTTTTCCTTTCAACTCCCTAACGTTCTAGTTAGCTGAAGCATGGCGCTTTCCCCAAACTTCTTGATTAGGTGAATAATGATTTTTTTTATTTTGAAATTTTAACATCTTGTTGATAATATCTTTAGACCATCTCATTGTTTACTGCTATAGGCCGCTGTACTTTCTATTGAAAAAAAAAAAGTAATTTTAAAAAAAATGTATTGTGGCTCGCTAACCTAAATAAACCTAAAATTTTACACAAATAAATTTACTGGCAATGCGTTTCTTTTTTTTTTATTTTTTTATTTTTTTATTTTTTTAAATCTCTGCAGACCTTACTGCAATGATATGATTTAATGAATGAGAGGGCTTGGCTCATCAGTAGTGAACCCTCTCAGCGGTTTCGCCAAACTAATCTCTAGACCGCTCTACTATTGTATTGGACTGGTTTGTTATATACCCTGCATTTTCTATGGAAGGCAGCTAAATGGTGTTTAGTGAACTATGGACATAAGCTTATAGGTCTGTAGAGGTACATACATATAAATTTCAAGGTATTGCATCGAGCAAAGCTCTTCCGCGCAAAACATGTTTTCATAACCATTATATATTAGTAAATTAAATTTTATTGCCCTCTATCGTTAAAATTTTACACAAATAAATTTACTGGCAATGCGTTTCTTTTTTTTTTATTTTTTTTAAATCTCTACAGACCTTACTGCAATGATATGATTTAATGAATGAGAGGGCTTGGCTCATCAGTAGTGAACCCTCTCAGCGGTTTCGCCAAATTAATCTCTAGACCGCTCTACTATTGTATTGGACTGGTTTGTTATTTAATTTACTAAATAAACCTAGTCCATCAAATATTTGATTACATTTATCATCTTTAGTAAAAACGAACATTCAATCAAGGACCTTGAACAATAGATACGGGCTCTAAAGGTATGTTCTACCTTAAAACTATCCATGACGATCCATCTAATGTGCGATTATCTTTGTTATTTTCTGTTTTAAATTATTATTTCACAATTTGTTAATTTTTTATAGTAATTTTAATAAAATTCGTCTTATTAATAATGGGAGAGTATAATACAATATAATGCGGCTATGCTTATAGAATGACGTTTAACAAGTTTTACTGCAATGTTTCTTTTTACAGAACTATCTATCGGAATAAATATCAACTATTCGTTTTTAATTATTCCAGAATTGGTCAAATACCCTATTTTGATTAATCAAGAAAAGCTAACCACATATGCGTTTCGGGCTGTTGGCCCTCGTCAGCGTGGTGCAAGCTGTACCTCAACGACCAAAAAAACTGGTATATATATATATACGGTCAACGTTTAGTTTTTTTCTGATCCACTAGATGGCACTCTGCCATCTAAAAAACACATGTGCTCCTGGTCAAGATATGCTTTCTTTATTTTTAATATATATAAAAATGATGTCATTGTGTGAGACCAAGTTCGGCTGTGAGTGACCTATCTGTGGTAATGGCAGCTGCTGGAGAGATGCGGCCGACCGCAGTACGATGGCGCCGGAGACCCCGCGGTCCCGACCCCCGCCGCTCACAATCCCAACCGTCACTGGGACCTGGACGGCACCCTGATCCATGCCCATCAACGTGCGGCTCAGCTCTCCCTGTCCAACATGCCGAACGACATCTGTGAGGACTCCAGGACTGACAACGGCTGGTGTTGGAACGGCAAGGAAAAAATCGCGTAAGTCTCAATCACCCTTTCTCGTCAAAATTTTTAGATTTTTTAAAATCCTCAGTGTGAAAGATAAAATATATAAATCAAAGAGATTATAAACAAATGTACAGTCGAGGATGCTCCTCAAATAGACGTGAAGGACTATGCGAATTTCGTTTTTGACGATAATGGAATATTTTCACGATTCCTTTATGCATCTTGTGAAATACTTCTGTGCCTCTCTATGGTTGTTAGACCATTTCAAGAAGTACACACTCTCCGCTAGCTGAATAAAAGAAAATATAATTTTCCTAGCGGAGTGATGGGCACGTTTCCAGATGATGAGAACATCTGAGATACACATAGGGGTAGGAATAGAACTTTGGTTACCAGCTGGAGTAAGGAGAATGGTTTTCGTGTCTTCTGCACCCTGCCAAGACTTCCACATAACTTCCCACCCTGGGTCACTCCCACGCGACTATTAAGGCAGCTAACAAGATTTGGGGAGAGTTAAAAGAATGCCATGACTAGAAACAGTATTTTTCAGGCAAGTTCAGAATTTACCAAGGCAAATAAGGTTACAAGTTTACCAAACGTACACTGCTAGAAGGCAGAAAATATCTTCAGCGTAGGTGTTTTTTCCTTCTTGTGATTAGTTTCATCCCGGCAAAGATGTTCAAACTAATGTGCGTCCATCACTAAGACTCAATTTACAGTACATCCTCCCATGAGAGTCCAAAAACCCGGAGTAATACTCCACTGAAAGTGGTTGTCCATTAGAGACGTGAATAGAGCAGAATTTCACTTTTGAGTTAACCAAAAAATTTGCTAATCGACGATTTAACTCTAATATGTAAATTAGTACCTCGGTATGTGAATAGTTTGAACAAAGGATTTGCATAAGATGTTATGCAAACTGGTAACTCGAAATTTTACATTGGTTAACGGTATGTTCTAAAATAAAGAAACTTGACTGATATCTGTTTTTAGTGTTTTTTTTTTTTTCTTCTGAAAGCAGATATAATGGATAATAGCAAGAGCATCCATTCTCTTTCGGCCAATTGTTTGGCTATTCTTTTTAGCCATCTGTTTTATTTGACAATGGGGATGATCATTCGTAGCATAACGATAATTTATTTTATTCGTCTTTTTTCGTCGATGTAAGACTACGATGAAATTAAATATTTATTATCATCAAATAATTTCTTCTTATAAGGTTGTCCCAAAAGTTTGTGTTTTTCTTAAAACGTTGTTTTTCTTATTACTTTGCGAATAATATTATTACGGCGAATACATAATAATACATAATACAAAGACATTATACATAACGGCGAATAATATTGGTATTTCAATTTTTTGCAAGTGTTTACGAACTTTTGGGATAACCTTGTATTTTGTATCTTCAAGTCGATAGATCAACTGATACTTTTTTAAAAATTCTTTTGTTGAGAGAAAGTATTTGATTCTATTATATTGCTTTTATTCTACCAAACAGCTTTCAATTTCTTACTAGTAAACATCTTTGATACGTTTTTTCACCATATTTATAGAGAATTTAGTCTTTTATGGTTTTAAAAGAAGAAATAGAGTGTAAAAGTAATTTCTATTTTATATGGTTGCCTTTTGTATTTGTTTTATTTTCCTTTTAACTGGCTCGAAGCAAAAAACGTAAGTTTCTACCAATATACATAATTCTATATCCATAGTTTTATTGAACTGCAGAACAAACCTTCAAAAATAAGAAGAATAAATAATAAGAGAGTTGTAGCGATCTGGTGGAATAAATTGGTGAAAGTCTTCTAACCTTTTTAAATCTTCTGTTTTATTATTGTAGAAATTCGTCTGCATATAATAATTTTGGGGGGAAAAGAACAAAAATAATATTTAATACATAAGATTTAAATCTTTATTAAAATTAATCTTTATTAAATTGTGTTTATTGAGGGAAAGGTACGTGGTTTTCTCTTTTTAATTGTAATTTTGATTCCATATTTGCTTTCCACTTTACATAGCGGCATTCACAGACCATGGTGTCCTTGGCACAATTTAATTAATTTGCTTCTGCGACATATTCAAGGATTGAATATATTTTCTACTCGGCAACCCTTGTGCCTCTCTACTTGAAGAGATAAAGGCATGAATTTGAGATCTTTTCAAAAATAAAATAAAAATATTTTCGGCAAAATTATCACAAAATTTTTAATTTTATTCGATAATTTATATATATATTTATAGTGATATTTTGGATTTGATAGAAATATTCCACAATATGCAAAACAAACACAACAACAAAAAGCTTTATTAAGACCTTTTAGTATTATACAGATTCTCCAAGCAGAAATGTAGGATACATGCAGAGAAAAAAAGTAATAGTACCTTAATGTTAATATGATATTTATATACAGGAAAAATTATATAAAGACAATCAAGCTAAAAAATAGATTAGTCTGGGTAAATTGGAGGAAAAGAAATTTATTATACATGGATTTACCACGGATTCACCGCAAATGAAGTTCTAATCATAATCAATATTGAGATAATGAAATTTAAATTCCACAATAAGCTAAAATATTCTCAGAACTCAATAGTTGCAGCATGGAATATGTAAAACTCAGTAATTGTTTTGATGTTCCATTAACTTGAAACCTCGGCCGTTTTGTGATTTAGTATACAAATATTTTTATTCATAAAAAGCTCGAAATCATAAGGCGATTATATAACCCAATACTTTTATTGTTAACACCATTTAAAAACATTTTTCAAAGTTTTCCAAGAAGCTATACATATAGGACATAGAAACATCCTCTAGTTGACTGTAACAAATTCTCTCTTCACAAGGAAAGGTAATTTACCAAGAAAACAAATAGGAAATGAAAATATTAAAGCAAAAATGTTTCTTTTAAAGATAAAACAAACTTCAACTATCCTTACTGTGATGATAAATAGTGGGAGGGCTTGGTTCATCAGTGCTAACCCTTCCAGCGGTTTTGCCAATTTAATCTACCAGACCGTGTTTTTAGGTTCTTTTATCGCAGTAAGGACAGTAACAGAAAAATCCGTGCTTTAGTGCTTTCATTTCCTATATGTAGAGAGATGGCGAGTTATTGCTTTATATTAAAGAAAAATGATCAGATCGAACAAAAAAAAAAACCCTTTTATATCAATATTTCTAAATATTTAATTTAAGCTTATGTTCATAGACGTAACCACTGGGAGGGTTCCCCACTGATTAGCCAAGCCCTCCCACTATTTTTCATCGCAGAAAGGACAGTAGATAATTTGTTTTATGTATAAAAGAAACATTCATGCTTAATGGTTTAATTTCTTATATATAGATGGCGCTTTATTGCCTTATTAAACTCCTCTTATAATATTCCATTACTTATATTTTCCGTTATTTTCCGTTCGCCATTACTCTTCATATTTTCACCCTTTCATGCGTCATCCAATCATATATAGACCATCACTCTTTATATATTCAACCTTTTCATACGTCATCCAAAAAAGTTAGAAATAGTAGATATTTCTCTTTGAAATAAATATTGATTTTTCACAAAAAAAAAGAAACTTATGCGGTGAAACTTTAAGTGTTGCTTTATAATCATACGCCTCAGTCCTTTATAATGTACTTATATTGATCATTTATAAATTAATTGCCATCTATTGAGATCAAATTTGTAACAAATACGATGAGTTCTTCTCAAGACAAACAATTCCCCTCAAGAATGGGTTGACGCAAGGATGGAGTAGTGTGGCGAGAGAGAGAGAGAGAATTGTGTTGTTTCCCGCATCACGATAAAGCCAAAACATCCTGTTTATCACAAGTTACAAATTTCATACAAATAGACATTCCCGAGACTACTTTATTTGATAAGATTGGAAAGAATAAACGAGAATTAATACGAGTTTCTGAGAGCCTCAGTCTACCCCCGGGTTGTCCAGAAGACAGAGAGAGACAGTTCTAATAGAGATCAACATAAATAATTCACATCACAGGGAGGGGGGATTAAAGGCAGTTATGGTTTTGAATTTAGAAAATTTATAAAGAAAATCAATTGATAAAATGATCTAGCCTCACAATGAATCCTGGAAGAGAGCTAAACATGTTTTGTAATAATTGAAGCTTTATACTCCAAGAGAGAAACGAAGTCATTTGATCCTTTGTCCAAATAGTGAGGAAAGCTTGAATAATGCATTGAAATGATTCCATTCTCAAGCACCTGGAACGATTTCCACAATATTTTATTGGTAGATGCCAAGTTGTTTTAAGCACATATAGGAAATATATGATAAGGAAGAATATGATATGTTTGATGTAAAACCGATCTAAAGTTGGTAAGATTTAGAACGTGGAGAGAGGTGAGAGGTGTTTGACAAGAGTCAGGATTGGAATGGAGAGAAGTCACCTATATATATATTGCGTATGATATTGTTTTTTACAGCACAATACAACAATGTTGGCAAGTTTCTCTAGAGTGGAATGTCGAGGTGACGAATCCACTCCAGGGCCTCCTCTGTGCACCGGTGGGCCTGATACTTGACAATGTTTTGTTTGTCTCAATGTCAGATTCCTGACCTCGTGTTTATTTAGCAATTTGGGATCAATGTTGAAAGTGAGCGATTTGGTTTTCGTTTGGTGAGTGCTATCTTAAATCTTGAGATTTATGACAAGGGCAATGAAGTGTCTTTTTATTATTAAACCAAATATAAGAGTTGTTTTTAATACCCAGTTAATAAATTGTATCTTAAAAAAAATTGAATGTGATATCTTGGTTTTGATTGCGGTAGTATCTATTTAAAGGAACTCGCATATAAGCCAATGCCCAATTGGTTAGCAGCCCCGTAAATAAAGATATTTCCAATACCCTTAAGTATTGCTAAAGGATGACCTAGGTGAAATCTATTCAAATCTGGTTGGAAACATTTAAGGTTGGTTATTTCCGATATTCTTGCTTTTACTATCCACTGTCAGCTCTTCTAGCATGTCTTAGGAAGATTTTTTTCCCTTTTGGCCGAACAGATGTTTCACAGAGTCTTTCAGACTTTATATCCAAGAGATCTTTTATTTTACCGTGAAGACTTATTTTTGAAGATCATCGACTTTGGATAAATGCTTTTGACAATCTCTTAGAGTCTTCATCACAACCATCTACCTTTGATAGGTATAATTGTAGGGGCTACACTTTAGTAACATTATTCAATAGCCTTACCTTACTTAGCATTCGTAGCAATATCTTAGAACCTGAAGATGGGACTATAATAAGTAAAGAATAACCCCTGACATAATTGAATTAAAATCAATATATAACTTAAGGGTATACTCATGAACAAAACTTAAAGATGTTGTACCTTTTACCATGTATATCGGGATTCAGATAATAACTCTGAAAGATAGTACAGTGACCTTTATTGAAGACACACAGATAATCAAGTGTGAAAAAAATCGTTTCTGTCTCCTTCAAAAAAAAAAAATATATATAGACTACCGGCGATAGCAAAATATACATGCAGGAATAATAGTAATAATACCAGTAAAATAAGCCTTTTTTTTTAAAGCTAATCACATTTCATGGTAATATGAGATTTATATACAACTCTCGAAAAATATATATTGGATTATACAATATAAATTTAAATAGAGCTTAGTTTTGAAATTTCATATCTCAACAATAAAACAAAAGTCCGTGAAGAAAGGGTGACGTTTCTATCGCAATCATCAGCTATGGGGATCTATATTTAAGGCTAATCTATGGTATTTTTGTAATGGTCTGGAAGTTTTCTAGTTGTGTTATATTTATTGTATGTTTCTAGCTATGTCTGGAGATGCAACCAAGCTGTTGCTCACCAGAAGGGTTGTTATCTAGCACTACTATCTACACTTCTCTATCGCTACTCGAGTAGATACCGTGTCACAATGGCTGCCCTTTCCATGTCTTATCACCCGCCACCTGCCGAACACCTGACATAGGTGCTCCTCCACATTTACTGGATAGAGAGAGAGAACAGACGATGAAATAATTTATACGTATCGTCCTTCTTCTCAACACGCTATCTAAAACACATATAATCTTAAGACATTAAATCATATACAAAATTTTCCTAAGATATCGAAGAAAAAATCGAGAAATAAAAAAAATATAATTTAATTTTCACTAAGAACAATATAAATTAAAATCGACAGGTTCTTCTGAGTTGTAGAAGAAGGAAAGACATTTTGACAATTAAAATAATGTTATTGACATCTTGTCAATACATGCAAAAGTTCACAGTTCTGCAATATTATAAAATTATAATTATATATATATATATGAATGATACCATGTACAACGAATATGGCGCCACCGCTACTGTAGAGTTTGGTGGAGAATGGTAGAGAAAAAGAAGAAGGAAAGAGAGAGGTGCTAGAAGACAATATTTAAATGATAAAACATAACCTATATGTATTGTTTGCATACAGAAAGATGGAAAGTTGATCTTACCTCGAGTTTTTATTTCCATTTCCATCCTTATACGTAGAAGTTCTAAGAGATCTGTGAGAAAGGATCCTACGTGGAGATGATTAGAGTCTTAGTGAATATCGTTAACGCGTTTTTGGGACACATTTTAAAGACATTTTTCGTGATCCTAATCATATCGGTTAGTCACCGCAAGAACTTGTATCATGTTCTTACCATGTTTATATTGAACTAAAGCACTTATATGGAGTCGTGTTTTATACCTATTAGTTGCCTCAAATCTCAGACACCATAAAAGATAAACTTTTATTTTTGACAAATTCAACTCTCTTCATCACATACCATATATCTATCCTTTTAAATTTACATAATATTTCTTTTCTCTCATGCAATATATACATTTTTTCTGTATTTTTCTTCTTTAAAAAAGGAACAAATCAGTATGTGGAATCACTACACATGGTATAGGTGCTGCATGTAGTCGTGGGAGAGAGGACATGAGGGGATATAAAACAAGGAAATCCTCAGGATACTTAACAATACCATCTCTGATGTTTGTCCACAATACCATTTATTGCTTGCAACAATGTGACACGGTTGTTTCCGTCAATTCATACAATGACAACTCAAAGCTTCCAATTAATCATTTTGACAAAACGTTCAACTTTCACTGACCTAAATCTTTCTGACTGTCGCCACACATTCTCGGATTCCACAGCAGTTTTGTCATTACGATATTTTCTTGTTTCTTTCCAGTAGGATCAACCAGACTCTAGGCAAATTTATAGAGGTTCAATGATATTCAGATGTCTTTTTTTTTTTCTTGATAATTTTGCATCTGCTGTATTTTTCATGTCTGCATAATCTAGTCAGTAATTGATATATGTAAATATGTCAAGGTCTGGTCAAATGCGACTATATTCTATAAAGCCCTTACTGAGTGAGGAGCAAAAATTGAATGCAGAATTTTATTCACAAGCTGTTTACCCTTTTCAACGTAATAGAATTCTTTCAAGCTCCTATTTGACACAACACCAGATATTACTTAGCCAATAGTGCCGAAAAGAATCCAAAAGAGTTTTGCCGTTTCCCACAGCTTTCGACAATTTAAAAAAAAAATTTAATCATTGACTAAGGATGCCAATAAATTATTTTTAATTGTCAATTGCCACAGCTTTCGACAAAATATCAGAAAAGAAATAGAGGACATTTTTTAGAATAGCATTTCCAAATAAAAATCGTTAAAAACGAATACACTGTAATTCGTCACCAAAGATATAATAATTGTTCTATTAGCGTTATTATTGAAAAGTAATTGAAGAATTATATATATATAATTAGCTACCGTCAACGCGGGTCAAATATATATTAAGAATTCCAAAATAAAATGAAATTAAACCAGATCAAACGGAAGTGAGTACCACGTAGAACTGTTGTTGATAAAATTTATAGAGGAAGGACATCCTGGAATATAACCGAGGAGAAACCTTTATAATAACTATACATTGTTCTCTAAATAACAACTTGTCCCATATATTTTTTGATACTTTTATTTTTCAACCACGTTTTTTTTTTATATATTATAAATCAAATATAATATAAAAGTGTTTAATCTCATATATTTAATTTATAATATATCAAAAGACACGGTTGAAAAAGAAAGTATCAATAAATCATTATATATTATATGTAATATGGCTGTTATGAATCATTGCTATATGATTCAAATTTCGTAGTTATCTTTTGAAATTTCTTTGCTCTTGATTATATTTCTCTGAATAATATTTACTTGAATTTTAAAAGACATCAATGAACAAATTGAAAAATATATCGTATTATTACATTTTTAAATGTTCTAGGTGTAAATTTAGAAGAAAAAAAAAAAAGACATATATAAAAATTATAAAGAGTTTTTTTTTTTTAATCCTTGACAATTAAATAGAGATGTGGCAATATTTTTCTAATCATATATTTACAACACACACATTTAATATTTCAATATTTTAAAATATACGTACATTTTATCTCAAATTAAATATACATATGTAGCATATTTATTATTTTATAAACTGGATAGAGTCAATATTTTAAAAGTTGTGCATTCAATTTTCTAAATACACAAATCATTTTAAGAGTCTACAAAAATATTATTTGTTTTAGAAAGTTTTGTATTATTCATTATTCAAATGAAATTTTCTTTAAAGCATTCCTCCAATCCCCCTTTTGGATTTTGAGTATTAAAAGTATTGCATATATTAAGTTTTTTTTTCGAAATAAAATTTTCAAATTATTTGATTTAATTTATTGCATACGCTAGATTTTATATACCCTTATACTATAATAAATATATGATTTTATTTTTTATAATAGTTTTGATTATAATAAGAGCCTTTTTTATTTTAATAAGGACATTTTACCAAAAACATTAGTCTTGATAATGGTAGTGAGTGATTTAAAAATATATATATATTAAGAATTGATACATAATTTTCTCGAATTCTTTAAAATATTTTTCTAGTCTTATTTTTTTGTAGGTGAACATCTATCTCTGGATATAATCGCTGATTTTATATATACAATTTATGACATAATTTATGTTACTTTTAATGCACCATCATGAAAATAACTAATTTAATATTGAGTAAAATTTGTATATAATATCGCGTTTAAACTAACGCACTTTTATTCTTAAATAAAGAGTTGTAATGTATAAATTGAAACTATTAAAGTACGAGTGTTTCTATTTCAAATATAAAACAATTTCTGTTTATGATGCAGTAAGCCTGTAATTATCTCATTGAAAAATTAACGCCTAGTTTTAATTTATAAATGCAGATGACGTTTTATATAAATTATTGTAAATTGTTAAAGGTTAAACATATTTGTAGAATGAAATGGGTGTGATTCAAAAGGTTACATATTAGAAGGCTTTCATCATGAAAATATAAACAAAAACGAAAATGTTTTTATCAAAATCTAAAGTTTTATTACACTTCAGAATATAGTCTTAAGAGTGTAAAACTTTGATACATGCACAAAAAATAAAAAGGTATATATAGGTTGAGCCTATATCCTTATGTGGGTTACCAAAAAGCTAATTATATTTACAATTTATACACACGTAACGCAACTGAAAAATAATTAACATAGTTTTTGTTTTTTTTTAATAATAAAAAGAAATGAAGAAAACTATGAAGAATTCAACCAAATAAATGATTCACAATAATTTGTTTAAAAAAGAGAGAGATGAATATGGTTTTGAAATGTACAATGTTAAATAAAAATGAAGGTTCTATTTATGAAAGTTTTCCCCTTTTTTTAAAATAGCGTAAAAATATATAATAGCGCATATATAGCGTAAAAACTATATAATAAAAATATAACAATGATTCTACATTTAAAACTTAAGGAGCAGACTGATAAGAATGATAAATCATATCAAGTAGATTTGGTTATATATATATATATATACCCGTTCTAACAGCATAAAAAATATCCGTGTGTTAAAATTTTCCTTCTTTAGACGATACTTTCGAAAGGGTAATTTTTCTTTTATATCATTGTTGGATTTAGGGTGTAAAAAAAAAAAAACAGAAAATGAAATGGGAAGTTCCAAGTATTAACACACAATATAGATTAATTTTGGATTTTGAACCATCCAACAACTTCATATAACCAAATGTATAAATACTGCAATAATAATATATTAATATTTGTAAACATTTTTTTTTTCAAAAACATAAAATAAAGAACAAAGCTATTTTGACGCATATTTTTTAATTTCTTTAAAATAATAACTACAAAACATTTCAAAACATAATTTTCGTAAAGTGAACAAATTTTTAAAAAGGTTTTATTTATTTTAAATCAAATCTACAATAATACGTTAAAAGCATGAGAGCATAGAGTGAAGTAAAAGAATCCTGCAGAATATCCGGTGGCAGACGAAGGAATCTAGCTGAGCAAGTCTTCTGCCGTGACTCAGGCCTGACAAATTCTTCTGGCCCACAGGATGTTGGCGCAATTCAAAGGTGATGATGATGAATTTATTGCACAAATTAGTTATTGATAAGGTTCGCTCTTATATCTTTATTTTATTACTATTTTTTTTTTAATCTTCCATGGAAGATGATGCTATTCGATGGTCACGCCATAAAAAACATCGCCCACTAAGCAAGTGACTCGTAAAGAATTCTTTGAAAGTTGTGCAAAAATATTTTCGTAGACTTGAGCAAACATTAATAGAATTTCAATGTACCTAGATATAATTGACATTAAATTATTCTACATATAGATTTTTAAAAATAAAAATAACGATTAAATATATTCTGTTAAATAAATATCGAAAAATATAATTTTACTATAATGTTTTTTTTTTCATTTTGGTGAAAATATCCCAAGCTATTGAAATAGCTTCTTAGATAAAGAGGTATTTTAAAATATATTGATATATTGTATGAATAATTTAATAATTTACGATTCAAAAAAACGATGCAAACTAATAGTTACCTATATTTAAATGCGAATATTTTGATATAGTATACATTTTTTTTACGCATAAACCAAAACGATTAAAATTTAATCATAATGATTTTAAAAAATAATTTTATCATTTATAAAAAGAGTAACATTTTTTACTCTAAAAATCAAATAAAATGGTATCCTGATTTTTAACCTATATGAGAAAGGTGTTAATTTTAGTTATAGATTTGTTTCTAAATTCAGACTCTTGAATGTGCATAAGTCTACTTCTTCATTCTACTCAGAACTTCAGGAAAATTCTGTCCTAGCACAGAATCTAGGTGCCATGTTCCACTTGATGCGCCCCTAAAATTACCCGACACCTCCTCCTACACAATGGCCTTTTTTTTTTTTTTTTTATGTTTAAGCCCTCGCACGTATTTTAAAACGTCATGGAGTTAAAAAAAGAGGATGATGTATGGGATAAGGAAGTGTTCTTAGAGCCGTGTTTATACTTAATAGGCGTTTTATGGCCCTGATGTTACCGCTAGAGTGTCCCTCTTTGTGCCAAATTCTAGCTTAATTTGTGGGCAGCTCTTCTAGAAAACGCCAAGCCCATATGCTAAACAGCCTAGATGAATTTTTAGATTCAAAGAGAGAGAGAGCAGATACCACCTCTATACAAATAACAGTATCATCACCAGTATTACTATTTTACTAATTAGCAACTCTTTGGTTTTAGCCACCTCCTCTAAAGGACACTTTTGCTCTACAACTAAGTGTCCTTTATAGAGGTTCTACTGTATTTCTTTGTATGACTCTTGCTATGACAAACTTTTACTTATAAATGAATGTCAAAATTGTTAAAGGATTTACAGTCCAACTTCTTCAATTCAACATCCTGAGAGATCAGCATTTTCTGTTAAATTGAGAAAATAAACTTGTTTGAATTTGAAAAAAAAAAAATGTTGAATTAAAAGTGTTGAACAGAGATTCGACTTTCCTTCCATATAACTGCTGGATTAGCTCAGCCACCTTTACTTCTTCAGGAGAATCCATTTAAATGGAAAGAGAGAGAAAACAAAACCTCGTGGAGGTATATATTGATACAATATCTTCATACTGTTAGCAAATTTCAAGTAAATTGGATAACGGAAAGAACTTGTGTGGGCGTGAAACAAAATTGGAATTATAAATTTGGGATAGATTGACATATAACCACAATCTGAAGGTCAAGCACAACGGCCACATTGTTCATTTTGTTTTAACCTGTAGTTTCTTGGGTTAATACCTGACTAATGCCCAGCAATGTGAGAGAGATGATTCTAGTTGAAAAAGGAACAGAAGTTAACGGCGACGAGTTTATTTTTATTAATGCTGTAAATTCGGCAAGCTTTCAGACTTTGATGTCCTTCGACAGGCAACTTTCCAAGAAACTAGAAGATAATATTTATATTTATTGTTTATTCTTCTAGTTTCTTGGATAGTTGCCTGTCGAAGGACGTCAAAGTCCGAAAGCTTGCCGAATTTACAGCATTAATAAAAGAAACCCGTCGCCGTTAACTTTTGTTCCTTCTTCAAGATGATGCAAGGCGATTCCTTCTCTTGTAATGATTCTAGTTATAAATTTGTTTTTTAAAAAGGTTCATTTTATTTTTTTTTTTTGACCAGAGAAATTGAATTGTTTGATTTCTGTAAAAAGATTGATAGCATGGGGAGAAGAAATCGGAGGACATCTGCTTTTATAATTTCTTCACCAACCCATTATCCTCTTTCTCCCCAGAGAATTCTTGTCGGCATCTTTGAGGGAAATTTTTCCTAATCCCACCTCTTCAATCTGCCTTGCGCAACCATCAGCAGTTGCCAGCTCCATATGGCAACCTTTGTTTCTGGCTGTCGTAGCATTCAGCCAAGCTATCTTTGCGCTTTTTTATATTATTTCATCAGAGTTGACAACATTCGGGTCAACGCTCGCGAATCACCTTGTCTTGAGGAATTTGTCTTCACCAACTTGGGGCCTCTTAATCTTGACAGCAGGCAATCTTTAATAGCCCTCGAGAATAATAGAAAATATTTTTCATTTGTCTCACGGATGAAATACTCTATTTATACGAGTTTTAGGGGAATTCTTTCTTTTAGATCTATACACACAGATATATGTATATAATTTAGATAAATAATATGTATGTTATAAATATTTATATTATGATAAAATGTGAACTTTCCCGACAGTGCATATGATCCTTACGTCTTTGTCCAAAATATAGATACTCCACTTTACGTCCAATCTCTCGACATTTTAACGTCTTGATGATTAATCCATTTTATTGATTCAAAACATACACCTAAAATTCTTTTTGTTCTAAAAAATACAAAGGAATATACGTTTGTATTCAAATGTTATATGAATTTTAACATTTCACCGGATAAGCCCTTCCTAGATTTCAACCAAAAGTGGAGGATTAAGCATCTCTATAGAAAGAGCAGGGGATTGAAATACCTCTAGAGAAATGGTAGTGGGGTGAAGTGTCTTTAGAGAAAGAGCGGGGGATTGAAATACCTCTAGAGAAATGGTAGGGGAGCGAAGCATCTTAAGAGAAAGAGCGGGGGAGTTAGACATTCCCAGAAATAAGAGCAGAAGAACGAAGCATCTCTATAAAAAGGATTGTGTATAAATATTTTCTAAAGAAAAGAGCATGGTAATGGAATTTCTCTAGATAAAAGAGCGGTGGAATGAGGTTTGTCTAGAAACATCGGGAAGAAAGGCGTTTCTAGAGAAGAGAGTGGTATGAAAGAAGCAGTAGCACACAGCGACTTGACTAATCTCGCCGCCATCAGCCAATTAGCCTGCAGGAAATGAAGATAAATTGGCGACCTGAACTTTGCACATGTCTGAGGAAATGCCGACGATTGTCCGGTGAACGAGTTTGGTCACTTCCTGCTCTCCACGTGACAGAGGGCAGGGAACCTCTACCTACATGTGTCACAGCAATGGTACACTGCCTTTGTCACGTCACTGTGATGACAAAAGAATGATTGTCCAGTTCCACAAAGACCGACCTCTCCAGCGACCTGCTGCCCACACCCCAACTACACCATAAGCTCAGATGTCCAAGTTCTTGTCAACCAGATCGAGGCTGCGACCAGCGTGAGTATTTTTTCAACATGTGCCATCCTAAGGTTTGCAGCCAAGGAATTCCAATCTCCTCAATTCCTTGCCTTCTCAGAAACATATCGCTGATTCCTAAGTAAAAATATGCTTGATGTATTTTCTAATTTGAATAGCTATCCATGAATACTGAAGAATTTTCCTTGACTAGTGGATTTCATCCTCATATTTTTGATAATTCTTTTATAGGACAAAAGTGTCTGAATTTTTACTGTTTTTTTAGCTAACTCTTTTTTTTTTTAAATCTCAATACAAGGTCATAAATGTGACCAATATAAGACGCATCAAAAATGGAGCTGTCGTGAAAATGGCTGAGATTCAAGGAATACTTTTTTTTCTGGAGAATATTAGGACTTCTAAATCACCTAGAGGTATGGTGTAGACATCATATAAATTAGAGCACAAACCTTCTCTAATAGAACGGATAAACATTTGTAATTTGCGCTAAACTTTTTCACAGTTTAATTTAGAATTCGTGATCTATCTTAACAAAACCTTCAGTAATTCTAAATACTAAACATGTTACATGTGTTAAAGCTCTACGAGAAAAATAATACAGCTGTTTTTATTTTTAAAATATATATATTAAATAAAGTTATTCAAAAAGTAGTGTTTACATTTTTTTATATTCACATATATACGACATATATGTGAATATTTAATTAAAAGGGCATATATTGGATCAAAATATCATTTATTTTACCAATATTTCAGTTGGCTGAATGCCAACCTTTATCAAGGTGTTATAACATATTTAATGTGTGTCAACAACAAACTCCTATATGTGAATATAGTAGAGGTAGCAGACAAAACTACCATCATATGGAGAACAGACATAAGACAAAATATCTTGTACGAAGAACAATCACCCGGTATTTGCTAAATAAGCCAGTAAAAGAACGTCGTGACCGAGATCTTGCATCCACCAATAAAAAGACACTTCACACAACGACTTACTATCTCTTTATTTACATATAATCGCTTACATTTACTTCTAGCTTGCATTTTGAGAATTTAGCCGATTTCTAAACGCTAAGAAGCAACAACAATTATAACAGAATAGATAGCACCTGTAAAAAAAAAAAAAGTGTAATTCCTAAAGATAGGAGTGTTTTAAACGGGACTATTGAAAAATACAATTTAATCGGAGGAATTGTGTTAAATATATTATTTTGAGGTCAATCTCACACAAGTCTGGTGTACCTTCTTTATCAATCTCCTTCAAGATGACCGATCTAAGCCATTGTTCACAGTTGTTGGTAAGACGTTGTCTTGGTTTCTTTTTTCAGTTGGTTTACCAGGGTAGTGAGAGGACGTCGTTAAACGGGCGTGATCATTTTATCGAAGAGTTAAATTATATTTAATTTATATTTAATTCCTTGTAAGAGTCGTAACATAAGACTTAATAATTAATAAGTAAAAATACATTTTCAAAAAAATATTTTATTTGAATGCACTAAAAAGAAGAAAAAAAAAAGTATCTTCTGTCATTGAGCAATTAGATATATCTGAGTGAAAATAAAAGCGGCGGGGGGACTATCATCATGAATTTCGAACCTAATGTGATATAATATGAAGCAGCTGATTAGCGATTTTTATAAATGTTTGCTATATTTTTACCTCTTCTCTAAATATGATGGTCCCCGCCGCTTTTATTTTCACTCAGATACATCTAATTACTCAATGACAGAAGAAAAAATATTTTATTTTTTCCTTTTTAGTGCATTTAAATAAAAGCTTTTTTTTAAATGTATTTTTATTTATTAATTATTTAGTTAGTTTTTAGTCATCAGTTTACAAAACTTAGAATCAAAAGTTTACTGGGGATTAGGCCTTAAATAGAAGGGAGGCCTGCTCGCGGCTGATTGGTCAATTTCTTGTAAGGGGCGTAACATAAGACTTAAAAAAGAAATAAAGAAATGTGTTCATTCCTGGCCATTCCGACCACCCAGAAGTCTGAAGACACTTGCATTGTTCATTGGACTGATTGAGTGATAAAAGTTTCATACTACTGGAGTATATCAAAATTAATTTGCAAAATTTGAAAGGCAATTTGGATATTTGTTTATTTCCGGCCAACCTGACAACTGAGAAGTCTGAAAATTTGTCAATTTGCATTGTCATCGGGTTCTGAAAGGTGTATCAAATATCAATTTCCTATGTGCTCTAGAAATATATTAAAAATGGATTACAAGATTATTGGACAAACAGACAGACGGACGGACAGGGAAGGGAATTAAATAAAAGCTTTTAAATAAAAAGAGTCGTGGGTTATGTAGAGGTTGATTATATAAATAATGTAATATATTTTTCTCTCCCTTTCAATATCATAAATATTTAAAATATGTAGATAATAATTTATATATAAAAATAGTATTTATCATTAATTTATTAACGTGATACTCCTGTTGAAGGACTGACAATTCCGAAAGCTTGGAAATAAAAATTTGAACAAGAAACTTAGCCCTGGAAGCTTTATTTTATTTTATAATGGTTGTTGCTAGAATTTAGTCGGCTGTGGCAGATGCTGGTGTCCAAGATGAGCGTGCTGCCCAAGCCCCACTACCAGGCCGACCAGTCCAGCAGCGGTGAGGGCAGCGGGGGGGACCCCCATCCTGGCTTCGACGATGACGAAGACTATACCGGCGGGGAATCCGGCAGCGGTAGTCTACCAGACGATGAAACCACAGGTAACTCAGAGGGAGAATATGTTCGGATCATAACATCTTGTTGTTTGTCAATTGTCATTGTACATATTGGAACCGATTGAATCCAAAGCAGACAGCAATTCAAACCCTAGTCGAAGTATCGGATTACAGTAAAAACCTCCCATATAAACGGCCAATCTGATCAAAATAAAAAATGATTTTGATGACCAGCTCCCATGCTTCAGACGTCTCTCTCTCTTCTCTCTGACCATAAGTCCATTCTGACTTGTAACTCGCCCAAATATCGAACTGTATTCAATTTGCATATATTGTGTACTTGCAGTGTAGTCAGTGTATCCCGTGTATTAGATTTACACTTCGGGTGTAGATGGCTGTAATGCCTATTTTTCTGCTTGATATACCATAGGATAGACCAGAGGATGGTTTTACATATAACAAAAGCCCCATTTATTGTGTAGATTTATTTTTCGAAACAGATTAAGGATCCAAATTGAGCAATATATTACGTAAGCTAAACACTGACGACATTAAGTATCGCCTTACCTGCCGCCTGTCGTCTGCCTTTCAACAACAAGGACTGTCACAGACACCAACCTTAATTTAATCAAATACATACGATACCAACTTTTCCACCAACTTGGACCTTTTTTGATTGACTTCCTTTGTCTAACATTACTATTGAGTGCAAGTGAACACATGTGACTGTCATGGTTAAAGTGAAAAAGTCAAACTGCATCTACAGGCGTAGACATATGTGATACCCTTACACAGTAAATAGCCGTAAACTCATGTTTACAGAGATCATCGCGGTCTGTATCATATGTGTACTGGGGCTAAGTACAACAATGGTTTATCTTATTACTTCTCTCACCTCATTTCGACGCCATATTTAAGCACAGTAACTGAATTATTCTAACAGACCCACCTGGAAGTCCTCAAAATGGCCTCTTTCATCATAATTCCACACACAACCTCATTTAGGACTCTGATTGGAATTCCGTAATATTGCACTATCTTGTTTTGAACTATCATAATTTGTGATCCAGGTTAGGTCTGGTAGGCTATTGGTTATGGACCAAATTTAAAGAGTTTTGCATTAAACTATACCTATTGGTAGTGGACTAACGCTTATGTTGTTGCAGAAACAATCGTCCCATCTAGTCCCACCGTTAGCCCAGAGGACTTCGATTTCGACTCCAAGAGTGGTGAAGAGAAGAAGAAGGGAGCTGCAGGGGGTCTGGGGGCCAGCTGCGCCCTGGTTCTCGTCCTGCTTGCAGTCCACAGGCTCTTCTGAGAGGGCCCCTCTCTGTGATCCCACACCTTGTTTTGTCGTCGTTGAAGATCAAAGCATTCCCTGTGAATTGCTAGTCGAACCACAGCCGTGTGCCAAGTTTTGTGATATGAAATATGTCAAACTTCATCATCATTTCTTATATCATCTTGTAAATATTTCTCGCCCATTTTTTTTTTTTTTGTAATTTTTCCGCTTAGTTATCTTTTTTTGCATTGTTGTGGATTCTTTGTGATATACCGCACACACACTTTCTTTGTATATATATTATTCATTTTGTATTATTAATATTTTTAGGGTAACAATTGTTTTACCCGCAAGTGATATTCGAAAAAAAAAATATTGAATTAGGAAAAAAAAATGTTTTTGGTAAAATTTTTTTGTGTGCGCCCCTTCCCCAATTCATAGTTTATTTAATTTCTTAAATTATTATTTTTTAAATTATCTATTTTATAAATTTTATTATTTTTTGCATAAAATATACGTATGAATTTGGATAATAGTTTTATATGAATTTTCTTTTTTTTTTTTCATCCACTCTTCAAAGCAATAGTACTGATATTATTTGAAATTTTTTTTTTAGGACCAGAAAAAAGTTTTATATTTATCTTGGACCAAATAAAAAATTCAACGTCGAATCGCAGCGAAATTTATCCGAAATGCAACTACTACATCAGTGTTTTTTAAAAATGCCTTTTAAAAATAAAATTGATAAACATGTGATAAAATTAAAAATAAAACAAATGAGTGTATATTTTTTAAATGTTAAATTTAATTTTGAAAATATATAGGTAGTTGTATATTTGAAAAAAGCGCATTTATAAAGATCAATTCATTTTTTTCATTTCTTGACCAACTATATTTTTGACAATTTTATTCACAATCTGCAATTTTTTAAGTTTTAAATAAATATTCGTATTTTTTTTAATAAGCTCTTTTCAATGATTATATTTGTCACCGCAATTTTTTTTTTCTTTTTGCAGACATTTTTAATTTATTATATATTATTTTTTTGAGTTGTAAAATATATAAGAATTCTTGACAATGAAGCCAAACAAGCTTTTGAAAAATGTTTATTTTTATAATAATCATTGAACAAAGCCATTTCTATGAATATAATATTGGCTTTTTATGTTATTTATACAAGTATTTGATGATTACTTGTATAATAAACGCCATTGTTATGTGCTGTAAAATTGTTGCTGGTGAATGACGCATATCTCAATATTTCGGCCTTGTTCTATTCATGACTATTGAAACGCCATATTTATTTCAATATTTTTTCCGCCAAAAAATTGGGATATTCGTCTGCTTCTGCAAGACACATCTGTAAATATGTTAGCTAGGGGATCATTTCATTATCAAATACAGTTAAATTGCTAGCCAAAATGTTTTAATTTTTATCTTTTTAATTATCTTTTTTTTCTTTAATGTATTTTGTTAAATAGTTGTACAAAATATAATGTATGGTCTCCTGCCAGAATTAATAAATAGTCGAATTTTGTTTTATTTTTATTTATTATTTTGTCTACACACACTTTTTAATATTATTTTTTAAAATCAAGATCGTATTATCGTTTTAAATTTTCATATAAATACACTTATTAGCATATATAATAAAATCTTCTAGAATTTAGTAAGAGTTTTAACCCATGTTCTTATGGATATATAGTTTGTAATAAATATATCTTTCTTTTTATATATAAAAGTCAATGTCTGTTTCGCGATAAACTCAAAAACTACTGAACCAATTGGTACCAAATTTTGCATTTGGCTTTTTATAAACCTGAGGAAAATTTTCGGCTACATATTGATTAGTATTTTTGGCTATTTATTTTTTTCATTTGAAGATTTTTTTTTACACGGAGTAAATATGAGGCGAATTAACAACACCAGGCCAATTAAGCGACTAATGAGCGTTCTGCATTTTTTTTTTCCAAGCTGCTTGCGTTCTTTTTTGTAAATATCATTTTATACGAGTGTTACTTTTTTTTTTTTTACAAAAGTATTGAGAGAGAAATTTATATTACTAAGTTACGGTAAGTGCACACAATGAAATTTTTAAAAAAAACTTTACAAAATTAGCGTTACTGTATGTAAATAATGGCGTTCTTATTTTTATTAATTTTTGTTCTGGCCTTTGTTTTTTTTTTATCTCTTAAAAAAATCGTTTAAAAATGCAGTCGCAGTCATTAGCCAACACAAATGTTTGCCTAATTTCCATGTGCTCTTTTATTTTTTACAGAAAAATATTTACATGCCAGTATTTTGGATAATTTTTTTTATAAACCTATTTTTTCTTATTCTTACTGAGAAGATGGGCATCGCAGTCACTCACTCAACTCAGGCAATTTCAAGGGTTAATGCGCTGGGGCAGGTATCTCGGGGGTTGGGTGAAAAAACTGCCATCTATTTAAACTATATTGATTTTGAAACAACTAAATGGATTGCAAAAAATAATTAAATAAATACCTAAACACTAATATAATACAATTTTTGCCATCACACACACTTTTTGCCTGTGGTTTATGTTACTTCTGTATTGCTATTCTATTGCACTTCTACTATTTATTATTGATGTACTTACAGTATGAAGGAAATTGCGCTCGCGGGAATTCTCGGGCGAAGCCGTCACTAGCTTCGTCTAGTAAAATATAATATGTAAAAAGAAGATGGAACTATTGAAATTTTAAAGGATTGAATTAGCAGTTATATATCACAGAATGCAGTGTTCTTTGATTTTTTGGGTCGTACTTTTTTTTCAGTTAACATACATATACCTTATTATTTCTAATTGTTGTGTTTGCCATTATTGCATTCATTACTCATTGTTGTGTTGTCCGTATCAAAATTGTTTTATTTCACAGCATTATTTCGTTCGTTATGACCTATTGTCTCTCTATCCAATATTTTCATTCGACATGCCAAAATGTAAATGTCTTTTCCTTCTCTATTTCTAATATATTTCCATTTTTCATAAGTACTATTGTTTTGTTTTCCTTTTTGTTTATGTCTGTCTATTGTTATTGTACAAGGTGGCCCATAAGTCCAGAAAACTTTTATTTTTTTATTAAAAATTAAAAGGCAAACTAGAATAAAAAACTATAACTATTTTATTTTAGGTAATAGATTAAGCTTTAATCTATGGTATGTGTGTTATGTGTACTCTTCTACCTAATATTCAATAATCTTAGGTAGTGTAGTTTCTATTAAAAGAGATTGTATGCTACTGAAAAGTTATATATTTGCATAATATTTTATTATTACAGAATTATCATAAGAACTAAAAACATGAATATCTCGCGCTATATATTGATTACATCATACAACAACAACCAAGTACTTGGTCAAAACCATATAAACATATTATATATTACAGTATGTATATGCACGTTCATGAAGGACGTCTTACCAGAAAGCTTGTACGAACATCCTCTTATATAAAGAAGCTCTTCTCCCTGACTCGTGTTTCTTCCATAGTGGATAGAAAGATTATCGTTGTTTTAATAGGCTTCAAGACTAAGTGAATGAAAGTTTATTTCCAAAACTAAATAAACGACAATAAAATAAAGAGATATACAGTTAAACCTGTCTATAGCGCCCCCTCTTGGGACTCACCAAAATAGGGTTCTATAGAGAGGGAGTGCTATAGACAGGTCACTTTTAATGTAAATCGCATCGTACTACGTATTTAAAATCGGGCTCTATAAAGAGTGAGACGCTATTTAGAGGGGGTGCTATAGACAGGTTTAACTGTATATGATAATACAAGACAAGATCAATAATATATAAAATGAAAACTTCAATCTTTTCGGAAATATGCGAACTAGATTATACCATCCAGGCACGATTTGACTAAAATTTTTTATCAGTGCACAATCAATGGATCCAATCTCCTTAATTTTGAAGTGAGGTTGAGAGCTCCATCAACACTGAGCCATGTTCGAGACCCCCGTTGTTTATAAGCAATTTAAATAATTACTTCAATAGCCTCTGATTCTTGCACTAGTGCAGGGCTCGGCAAACTTTTGAGTCAGAAGAGTAAAAAATTACAATTTACAAAATATATAAGTTTTTAAAGAGCACAAAATGTTTTCATGTCAAAAATTAATATCACTCAAACATAAATAATATTTACGTATGGAACTATATAAAGAGCCGCAGTTTCACATCCAAAGAGCCGCATGTGGCTCGCGAGCCGCAGTTTGCCGACCCCTGCACTAGTGTAATCTCACTAGGGAATCTCACTAGAGAATGCATACAGGGAAACTTTGTAAATGAAAAAGCCGAATTGCTTCTACATGGATAAACATGATATATAAAATTATAATTTAAACGATCGCAAACACTATAGCCTATACGAGGTGTACTTGAGGTTGTAACAATAAGGTGAACATTAAAAGTGGACAGTTACTCAAAATTAGGAATATGTATAGATCTATAGGTTCAGTAGTTTCTCTAGATCTCTTAGGGAAGAAGAATTAAAGTAGGAGACAAAATGTCACACACCCCACAGTCACAGAGTATGACAAGAATGGTTCTTTTAACGTCTTGTTGGTAAGAAATAAGGATCTTATACTTCTTGGACAAGGTAATATACGCTCATGGACAAAGCTTAAGGAATTTGAAAATCTTTGAGGTCTTGGTTGTCTGTTTTTTTTTTTTTTAAGGAGACATGGGCAATTTTATTCACACTTGGTTATTTCATGTGTCTTCAATAAAGGTCACAGTAATATATTTCAGAGTTATTTTATGAATCCCGATATACATGGTAAAAGGTACAACTTCCTTAAGTTTTGTCTGAGTGTAGGTGTGCCATGTGAAAACTTTATACAACCAAACTTTCTATTTAAAACCTCCCTTCAAAATGGCATGCTATTTGAATTTGGTTACTTTGGATATACGTGTTCTTGGAACCATTGATGATGAGATGATAGACTATTTTATATTAGTATATGTAAAATACTACGAAATATTGTCGAATCCTGTCGACTCACTGTAATGTTGGGGAGCTTTCCGGTTGATGGTTGATAGAGTGGTTGGTTGCTTGTAAGAGTAGTAAGTAGATCCTATCGACTCACTATACTATTTAACGGTACCGTTTTTGAGATTGGTTGGGTTGTCGATTGATTGATTGACGATTGTGGTGGGCGCAGTCGTTTGCTGAAGTAGTAAGGTATTCACACAGGGGAAAAATAACGAGAACACAGGATTGGATTGAAATAGGCCAGCGATCAAGGGAGAAAGGGGTTTAGGCTATTTGGCGGATTTGACTAATGCTAGGCTGTCACATAGTGAACATTGGACTTATCTGCGTGATGAGGAAGATGGTGGCGAGGTCCTGACTCTGACAGGTCCAGCTGTGGTCCAGGTCAACTTGTTGCGATGCTGCCGGGCTCCTAACTAACCAAACTCAGTTCGCGATTTAACACGAAAACTTCTCAGGGCTCTGATTGGTTGACTGTCGACTCGTGTACGATTTCCATTGGCTCTTAGCTAATTCTCCTGGACTCTTATTGGATCTTTGCTAATCCTTTGTCCTTGTCTTGTTCTGACATGCTCCCGGAAATGAAGGTTCTTGAACTCAGTTTTTATGAGTTCCTGGATAATAAAACCTGCTAATGACCGTTTCCTCTTTGATGGCCTTTCTCCCCAGATTTCTAAGCCTTGTCTTTATTAAAAATCTTTAGATCACACATTGCATACATATTGTGGTGGGATTACATCCAGTTATGTACAAATTATGACATATATATATGAAAAAACACGCCAACAGCGCGAACAAAAATCGCAGTGGTACAGCCTACTCCACGCTGACGAGCGCCAACAGCGCGAAACGCGTTTGTGGATTGCTTTTCTTGATTTATCTAGAAATTGGGTTGGCCAAATATCAGGGAACAGGTTAAATCAATTAATAGTTGATTTCTGTTCCACCAGTTTGCGTTCTGCCTTCTGAAAAGCACATGTGCTCCTGGTCAGGAAATGCCATTTTTAAATTTTATTAGTGTATATATATTTTTTTATAATGAATAAATAATAAATTGATTTTTTGTTTATATTTCCTTCGTAGTATAACCAAAACTAAAAGGAAAACGAAAAGAATATCACTTTCTTCAATTCCGTTATAGTTGTTACTCGACCTTTGTTGACTTGGAGATTTTTAACTAAACAACACACACACTCTCTCCCCCACTGTGTGCCACATAACACCGAGGGCTCATTCTCTGGAATGGATCCACAGATGAATTCAACATGTCAAAATGGATGGTTGACAATTGTAAGGTTCTACTTAAAAGAACGAGTTCCACAGAACAAGAGAAGCTCCTAAGCAAAAGAAACTCTAAACTTTATTACTCTCTTGACCTATATATATACATCGCGCTTCTCGCGGACATGCAAATCAACCATCCTTTAATAAGAAACAAAATGTAAAAATATACAAAACAAAACAATATTATGCAAATATCTCGAGGTATGCGACAACAATGTTCGTCAATATTTCTGCGAAGAAGGAACCAATCTCCCTTTAGCAGATGTTTAGTCCTATCAATGTTGATAAAAAAAAAAGATCAATTAAAAAATCCAAACAATGGATATAGTCTATATTGAAAATCAAGCAATTTAAATCATTTGGGTGAAAGAGAGCTTTGGTGAGCCATAAAGTATTTCAAGATGTATCAAGACGATAGCTTCGATATATTATTCAAGCGGTTCACTTTTTCGTGTTATTTCACCTAGTTGACAATGTTGGCGCTCTATCTCAAGGAATTTCAACCCTGATGGTGTTTCGTCAAGAGGATTTTAAAATGCAGATGGTTCTCCATCTCCACCATCTCCGTGAATTATCAACTCCGATGGTGTTCCTTCCCGTGAATTCTCAACTCCGATGGTGATTCATCGAGAGGATTTTAAAATGCAGATGGTGTTGCATTCCCATCCCCGTAAATTATCAACTCCGATGGTGTTCCGTCCCGTGAGTTCTCAACTCCGATGGTATTTCTGCCTGTGGATTCTCAAACCCAATGGTGTTTTTATCCCCGAAGATTCTCAATTCCTAAAGTGATTCTTTACGTGGATACTCAACTCCGATGGCGTTCCGTTCCATGGATTATCAACTCCGATGGTATTTCATTCCGTGGATTATCAACTCCAATGGTATTTCATTCCATGGAATATCAACTCCGATGGTGTTTCTTTCAATGGATTATCAACTCCGATGGTATTTCATTCCGTGGATTATCAACTCCAATGGTATTTCATTCCATGGAATATCAACTCCGATGGTGTTTCTTTCAATGGATTATCAACACTGATGGTATTTCATTCCGTGGATTATCAACTCCAATGGTATTTCATTCCATGGAATATCAACTCCGATGGTGTTTCTTTCAATGGATTATCAACTCCGATGGCGTTTCATTCCATGGATTATCAACTCCGATGGCGTTTCATTCCATGGATTATAAACTCCGATGGCGTTTCATTCAATGGATTATCAACTCCGATGGTATTTCATTCCATGGATTATAATTTCCGATGGTATTTCATTCCATGGAGTATCAACTCCGATGGCGTTCCATCTCGTGGATTATCTACTCCGATGGCGTTCCGTCTCGTGGATTCAACTCTTAGGGTGCTTCGTCCCATGGATTCTTAACTCCGATGATATTCCATCCCGCGGTTTTAAATTTCAACGGTTTACTGTCCTGTGAATTTTCTAAAACCAATAACATTCCGTCTCGGGGTTGTACAATATTGCCATGTATAAAAGGCAAACCTCAGCATGGCAATTAATTGATTGGAAAAGCAAATTAAGACTTATAACTGAGAGGCAATGAAGGAAGTTTACAGTGTATCAAAAACAAATTAATAGCACATATTTTGCTACATAGCTCCTTCCCTATGAGAGCTGTAACTCGCAGCTTGCAAATCTTGTTGCTACTGACATGGATCTGACGTTTTTCGGTCTAAAATTCCCTTGGTCTTGAAAGTTTGGCCCTAGTAGCTTATCGTTCTTTTTCCTGCGGCGTGAAGAAGGTATTGGCTTCGACCTGGCGGCGAAATTCTGGGATCAGTAGCGGAAAATACAATTAAACATCACCCATGGCCTCAAGTTCTGCTCGGCAATCTTCAGTTTGTTTTCCTTAATCTACACAGCACATCTATTTAATTTAGCATTATTTAATGCTAATTAAAATTTATAAAGTACCAATTGTTCGAGAGTTTGAATGTCAACACCATCCTAGAACCTCCCTATAACAATTATTATAGGGAGGAGATTGTCTCCCCTTCTAACAGGGAGGACATCCTCGTGTACCTGTCACCTGAGCAGAGGTCTGTTCTGAAGCTATTCCTCGACATGGCAATAGTCGGGGAGATGTCCCATCTACGTCTGTTCGACTTCAGGGCGGAATGTGACATCATACCAGACGACCCTCAGTGGGATTCGTCTGATGAAAAAAATATTCAGTTTTACTTCTTCTTTCTCCTATTAACCCTATATAATCTTATATGTACGGTTAATGATTCAATCTCGCTCCCTCTCTTTGAGGAAATTTATAGCGATGACATCTTGTACGCGGTTCTATACCGCCCTGAGAGGAAGGATGTCCTCGAGATACTCTCTCCTGAACACAAGAAAATTCTGTGCAAATCCCTCAACATTGCCATTGAGCATATTGGGGACAAAAACTGCGCAATAATCAAGGTCCTGTCCACACTCAGGGCGGCTTGTAGCTCCTGATCCCGACGTCCCTTCAGAGAAGTCTGGTGTGAATATTTTCTATTTTTATATTACAATACTGTATTTTAATTTTACTCAAACTTTATTATTGTGCTGTTGACAAGGTGTCAATAAAGTTGTTAAATGTCTCTCTCTGTTAATAAAATAATGTTTGACGACAATGTATAAGATATACCAGTGAAATATATATCCACACATAGGTTAATATATAAAAAAAAAATTGAAAACAACGAATTTTATGTTATAGCATAATGCTCACATGTTACAATGTTCGAGCTTTGTATTTCAGAAATTATAATCACCCACGAATTCTTTACATACACTTGTAGATTAAGCTCAGATTTGAAGTCACTCATCCGCCATTATAACAACAGGAAATCGAGGTAAAACTGCAATATCAATGAAAAAATAATACAAATATGAAATTGTACAGGGATAAGGTGGATAAATTAGGAAAAGGGTATCTCCTTATCGTGCAACTGAAAGTTGCTGATGGCTTGCGCCATCTGTCTGAATAAATATATAATATATGTTGATTTTTAATTATTCCAGAATTGGCCAAATACCCATTCTTGATTAATCAAGAAAAGCTAACCACGGACGCGTTTCGGGTTGTTAGCCTTCGTCAGCGTGGTGCAAGCTGTACCTCAACGACCAAAAAAACTGGTCATTCAGGCATCCTGAAAAATCATGAAACGGGTAGTTAAGGTCAGAATTGCGTGAGAACGCAAAACAATGTAAAAAATGTAGAAAATGTCAAATTGTACTGTGATAAGATGAATACATTAAGAAAAATATCAGGTCGGTTTGTTCCGGAGGTTAGAATTCTGTGGCAGTTATCTTCTTCTTCTTCTTTCTTATCTCCACACTGGGTGAAGTAGAATGCGTCTGCCTTTGTCATTAACACTGGGAGCACTACTCAGTGGCAGGCCGACTTAGCTCTAAAAAAATGGCCACTTCTGACATGAGGAACAGACGCCAGGTGCAGCCGCTCCTAACATGGAGTACACACGCTGCTCATCCTGTATCCCTGGATTAGGAGCCCTTACAGGGTGCTATCAGCAGGGCCAGCTGAACCCAGGTTTTTTACCGAGTTTGTTACTGCTCCTCCTCCTTTTTCATCCGGGCTTGGGACCGGCAAAGGAGGAGTTTGTGGCAGTTACAAAACAGAAGAGTGATCGAACCCTACAGCTTGACAGGAAACTCTAGACCTACGTGTCCAAATAGTTAGTTTGTTTACTCCGACCTGTCAACTCCCGTGTAAATATTTGTCCCACTCTGTCTTGTTGCCCCTGTACAAACCTCTTATCACATTTTTGAAAATATTTCGTTATGGAAGTAACCTCTTGAAGATAGAGGTTGCCTGGTAGGCATTATATTCCTTTAAAAATAGCCACTTCGGTCAGTTAAAGTTTTATTTTATCAATCTTTAGCCGTTCTTCTATTTTCTTTATCCCTCTTTCTGTATACTCTTCACATCTCGATATTTATAACTTTTATTCTGCGATACACTGGTCTACACTGAAAAATATGTTTTTGATAATGCATCAGTTTCTGACTTAATTTGAGGTGCTGATCACGAATATAATGTTAGTTTTTAGGTATCTCATCAATTTTTAGAGATATAACATATACATATTTAGGCCACAATGTGGTACATCAGTCCATATAAGCGGTACGAAAAACACATTGAACGCAAATAAAAACTGAGAACGTCATACCAAAAGGTACTCTATTTATTGTAGTATAAGAAAACCGAATCTATACAAAAAAATAAAATGTAAAATGCAACAGTCAATCCTTCATGAATTTCAACCTTTTTGATTTTCTCTTGTAAGTGTATTCCGGCAGGTCGCGGGACAGATTCCAGCAGTAATCTGCCATCATGTGGCAGTCCCAGACACCATGATATCTCTCGTCCATCACTTTCATGTCTTGATGGAATCGCTCGCCTTGTTCATCACTATATGCACCGAGATTATCAGGGAATTTGTCCAGGTGACTATGCAAGTAGTGAACCTTAATACTCATATTTACACCCAAAGCTTCATAGCTTTTAAGCATATTTTGGACAAGCTCTTTGTAATTATCGTCTCTTCTATTACCTAAAAATCCATGCACTACAGCCTTAAAGCCTGACCATGCTGCTTCTTCAATTCCATTCATGGTTATTAGAAAAATTTTGTCATTTAGGAGCCTCTTGATTTGAGGTCCATCAAAAACTCCTGCTTTTATCTTTTCTAGGCTAATATCTGGAAAAAACGACATATATATTTGAAGCATTCTCCATCTTTATCTAGAGCCTTTAAAAACTGCTTACATAAACCTAGCTAGCATCACGTGGCAGTCCCAGACACCTTGATATCTCTCTTCCATCACTTTATAAATTTAATTATAATTAAAGCTTTATGACTTGTGAAGATCTGAAGATATCGCTGACAGTGTCCTAGTTGTCAATATCCATATGGTGTAAGAAGAAAACTATCGCCAGTTGGTCTACTCATGTCTGTGGACTTTACCTCAATCTCCGTCATTGACTGTCTTGGACAGCAGCCTGTTGGTTTTGCTCTAGAATTTCTTTCTTTTCGACTCGGTAAAAAAATAAATTTATAATACAATATAATGCGGCTTATGATTGTAGAACGACATTTGAAAATTATCCCGCATGTGTTTCTTTTGAACGAAAAATCGAAATTTATTTTAAGGAGAAATAACGATTATTTCTAACCTTAGGGATGAACTATGATAGGATGAATTGTCATTACTCTTCGCAATTCATCCTTTCATATTTCATTTTAAGGTTAGAAATAATCGTTATTTCTCCTTAAAATAAATTTCGATTTTTCGTAAAAAAAAAAAAAATTAAATTACTCTCATTTTCATATCCGTGAATTCTATTCTTTTCTCAATTTATTGGATCCTTTCAGAATTCTTTGAGATAGATTTTACCGTGTTTCCATAGTATTTTCAAGTTGTGGTATGAGTCGATCTAATTTATCCACTCCGTGCTCTAAAGAAAGTAACCTTGTTTCTAATTTTGTTCACCCAGTCATCCATTTTATTTAGGAGTGCACCAATTAATTGTCGAAGATCACCTTCAATACAAGACTCGGGTGCAGTTTTTTTTAGTGGGCCTAGGTCCCGGATTGTATTTGTCTAACAATAATTCGATGTGGTCTACCTATTTTTCCCTATATCGACTATTTCCTTTTATTCCTTCCCTATGGAATATTTTCTCTAATCTTTCGTCTCTTGAAGTTCTCTGTTTGTAGAATTTAAGAAGACCTCTTGCTTCAATCCTGTTAGCGAACTACTTGGTTAGGTCCAATTCGTAGGTGCTCACATTTGTCCTCTTTATAGTCATACACAGAGCTGCTTCGAGTATTTCTCTTCCGCAAATTGCGAGTAAAAGTCTTTTTACATCATATTAATAATATTATATACGAACATAGGTTAGACGTATTCTTCTTCTTTCTTATCTCCACTCAATCATATTAAGGTGTCAAGCTTGTAAAGCTTGAGACTTTTGATGGTGTCTGCTGGGGATGAGTAGAGCTCATCAATGGATGAGTCAATACAATCAATAATGTATTTTGGGGTTGCAGGTTAAGAATTGCACTTAGTACATAGTGGGAAAACCTTGCAACCATTCTGGAAAGTCATTGTCGTAGATGACCAGACTTAAGTCTGGAAATCAAAGACTGTTATTCTCTTGGGAGGACAGAACTGGTGCTTGTCTCTCCTGCTCTGTACCAGTCATGTGCAGCATTAGATTTCCATTCCTACGAGCATTGGGTTTTGATGGTACGGAGGAGGTCTCTTTCGTCTAGTTGGGTGGTAGATTCCCTGGCTTCAGGTAGGCCAAGAGCTCCAGCCTTTGCCAGAGAGTCTACCAGCTCATTTCCAGGAATTCCAACGTGAGCTGGAAGCCATTGCACTGTGACAGAGATGTTGGCTGGGAGTCGTTTTACAGACTTAGCAATGCTCTTGAGAAGAGGTTCTTGACTGGAGACGAATTCTACTATATTATACTGTCATATTTATATGCGGATTCCAGTCACTAGTAATAAAAAACCTTTGCTTAACTTTTTTATTTTGACTCGGAAGAACCCGGGCGAAGCCGGTTCATCCGTCTAGTAGCTAATAGAGCCATTTAGATGACCACCGTAACTAACGATCGCCCTGTAACTACATATATGGACGTTATTTAAAATTCCTCACTTGATTAGAGAAATCGAAGACGCAAATATCAGGTTTGTTCTATATATTTATTTAAGTAACCCAGGTTCCTGGAGCGTACAGAAGAGTTCTATATACAAAAGACAATAAAGACGAGGAAAGGAGAAATATTAAAATCTTGTCAGGTCTTGTTGAATTAGTTTGGTGACAGCTCTGTTAAAATCGAAAAATCTCTTTGCACCATGGGGTTTTCTCGCCAACAGATGTCAGATAACAGTTGTAGAATTTACTAGAGAATTTTCCCTTTCTTCTGTAAGATATTGGGATTCTTCTATATGCTAAGAGAGGTAAAAAGAACACGGAATAATCGAAAATTGAGACCTCGTTGAAATAATTGAAAGAATAAAGAGTTAAATATTTATTAATAACATTACTTTCACTTTCAAGTACTGGTTCCAGCTGTAAGAGGACTTTGGACTTTTCGCCAGATTGTTGTTGGGATGGTTGCTCCTCTTGAGTGTCTTGGCGAGGTTGCTTCTTCTGTGTCTCGGAGACCCGGGACGGGTAGCCAAGATAGGGGCCTTATTTTTGGACTGAAAATATTTATAAGGAATTAGGTATCTGTGTTGTCTGGGGGGAGATGGCAGGTATTGCTGGTTGAACTGAAGGAGATTGTGTTGGGGCGAGAATTTCTCGGGGAGGGTTCTCCAGAGGTTGAGGAATTCGGACAGCCGTTGTTGAATTTACGACAGACTTAGAAAGAGGCGTACACCTATCCCCCGATTTACACGGTAGATACGTTCCTGAGAAAAACGTGTAAATCGAAAATTAAAAATTTTCAAGTCAAAACCGTGTAAATCGAAAAGCTTGCAGAAAATGCATAATTTTGCTATTTAACAGTTGTGATTTTTTTCAATATTTTTAGGTGTACACAGAAATAAAAATAAAATGCATTGACAGGTTAAAATATGTAATATATTACGGAAACACTGTTTTTTTTATATAATTACAATACATACATAAACAGAATAACAAAAAATAAAACCAAAGGTGTTTTATTATCCTTCATCACTGTCAGAAATTACTCTCATTCTTTTTTTTTCGGATTCGAAGGTTCGAATTCACTTTCATCACTCGAAGTTATTTGTGCCGATTCGATGTTTGAAGCAGAAATATTTACATTATGAGAGATGGTAATAAAATCGGTTATTAACAATTTCTTCGAATTTTTTGTAAGATCTTTGTAAACTTCTTCATATTGAGCCAAGCAGCGATTTATGTCACGTTGGAATCGTAAAGCCCTTTCAACCTTTGTGTCATTTTGCATAAAATGATTACCCAGCTTTCTTCCCAATGCGAGTCCTTCGCGGATGACTTAGCAGTGAATGTTACTGGTACTAATTCCTCTTCATCAGATTTGTCAGACTCACTTTCGCAAACTAAGTTAACTAAATAATCCTCCCTTAGTTCTTTATTAGCCATTAACTCTGCGATCTCACCATCAGTAAAATCATCAAAACCTTCTCCGCCCAATGAATGCGCCATCTGTACTATCTGCGAATATTCATTTAACGTTGAAATGGAATGTTCATTTTTGACTACATTTGGCCACAATTTTTTCCAACAGCTATTGAGCGTTGTTTGCTTAATCGCAGTGTATGATAAGGCGATATGCTTCACACAGTCTAACATTGTAAAATTTTTCCAAGCACTAATAACTGTTAAAGATTCATTGTTCTCCATTTGTTCCAAAATATATGTAAAGGCTCGTTTCATGTACAAAGCTTTAAAAGTAGAAATTATGCCTTGGTCCAATGGTTGTAATAATGAAGTTGTATTTTTTGGTAAAATTTTTACTTTAATGTTTTCATATTCTAGATCTTGTGGGTGACCCGGCGCATTGTCAATTAACAAAAGTGATACGTTTCTATTAATTGTTAAATATTAATGGTGAAAATTATTTTGTAAGAAATTGCACTTTATATATATATATATATAGATAAATGAAAGATACACTATTTTTAAGCTACTATAATTATTTTATTCTTTTTACAATTCGATTATACGTATATTGTTGTTTACAAGATGATGATCAATAATACAGAGTAGAGTAATAATATATCACAGATCATTCCTCCTTCCTTATATTGTTCATAGTTGGAGAAAACCGGCAAGGAGGGCATCGAGGTCGGGTAGATCTCCTAGGTGGAGGTGACGTGGAAATTTGAGGGTCTTGTTCCAGTCGGTGAGGTCCTGCTCCAGCGTTGTCCAAGGTCCAATCAGAATCTTCAGCATATTTGGTATCTGAACCTGTCCTCATCTGATTGACATGCACTTTAAATGTGCCATTTAGGTTCTTTACTAGATAAACATTGTAACCTAGTCGTCGTATCACCTGGGCCTTGAACCATTTGCGCCTATTTTGTATTACTCTTGTAAACAGCACTTTATCTCCAACTTGAAAATGTCGCCTTCCACACTCATTTCTCCCAAAAGTCTTCTGGATAAATTCAGAGTTCAAGCAATTTACAAATGTTCTAGGCACATAACTTAGGAGACGTTCTACAGGAGGCTTATCTAAAGAGGTAGGCGTATTTCTATAATTAAACAGAACATTTTGTAAAATACAGTCCATATTTGAGTTTGGAGATTCTTCCAACGACTTTTCCAGAGATTTTTTAATTATTCTTACCGAAACTTCAGCAATTCCGTTAGACGAGGGATTATATGCTGGCGAGGTTAAGTGGTATACATTATTTTTCCGTAAGAACTCCTTAAATTCAATCGAATTGAAGGGGGGGCCATTGTCAGACACTAAGCATTGCGGTAATCCATACCTGGCGAAACACTCCCGTAGAAGCTTAATATTTTCTTGCGAAGTAGTACCTCTAACTGGAAATACTTCAATCCAATTTGAATTTGCATCTACTACTAATAAATAACAATCACCTCTGAAATAGAAATGGTCAACATGAACTCGCTGCCACGGTTGGTTAGTCCTGGGCCAAGGTGTGTTCTCAGCAGGAGGAGCTGTCTGATGATGCATACAGGGAGAACATTCCTTCACAAACTCTTCAATTTGACTATCCATTTTTGGCCACCAAACCGAAGATCTGGCTAGAGATTTCATGCGATTGATTCCTATATGACTTTGATGAAGTAACTTCAACATTTGATCTTGACAGGTTCTTGGAATCACTGCCCTAGAATCAACAAAAATGCATCCCTGCAGTACAGAAAAATTTTCCAATTTTGAAAGGAATGGTTTCATTGTTTCATCCTTTTTTGCTAACTGAGGGTCTTCTAATAGATATTCCTTGAGCTTATTTAAAACCGGATCTTTATTGGTTTCTTCTTCAATAATGAGGTGGTCCAATGGAGTTACATTTAAAAATGATATATCATGTGTCACCAAATCAATGTTGTCTTCCCTTGAATTTATTTCCTCAAGTGGAAGTCTTGAAAATGCATCCGCACAGAGCATGGTATCTTTATTTGTATATCTAATATCGAAATCGAAATTTGACAACTCTAAAGCCCACCTATGCAAGCGATTTGCAATTAAAGGCGGAAGAAGTCTTTTGTTTCCAAAAACAGTCGTTAAAGCTTTATGATCACTCTTTAACACAAATTTTCTCCCAAACAAGTATTGTCTCAGTTTGGAAGTTGCAAACACAATAGCAAGTGCTTCTTTCTCAGTCTGAGAGTATTTGACTTCTGCACTTGACAATGTTCTGGAAACAAAGGTGATTGGCTTCTCTTCCCCTTTCACAATATGACACAAGACCCCACTTATGCCATAGGCAGATGCATCACAGGTTAAAGTTAATGGAAGCTTCATTGAATAGTGAATAAGCGCCTGGGAATTTAATAGAGTTAACTTCAAATTCAGAAATGCCTTTTCGCATTGGCTAGACCATTTCCAACGATTGTCCTTCTTTAGGAGTTGATAAAGAGGACCAGCCAAGGTTGACATATTAGGTATGTATTTTGAATAGAAGCTCAACATCCCTAGAAAACTCTTCAATGATGTTTTGTCGAAAGGCTTTTTACACCTTTCTAATGCTTCCAATTTCTTTGAATCTGGTCTAACACCATCTTCATTTATAATATGACCTAGAAAACAAATGTCTTTTTTTAAAAATAAGCATTTTTCTTTATTAAGGGTGAAATTTAGCTCTTTCAATTTATCGAAGATCATTTTTAAAATTCTGTAATGTTCTTGTTCATCTTTAGAACCAATGAAAATATCATCTAAGTATATCACCGTGTTGGGAACATCATGAAAAAGGCTGTCCATACACCTCTGGAAAATGGCTGAAGCTGGACTGATGCCAAAAGGCAATCTATTATATCGGTAAAGTCCTCTATGGGTAGATACCACTAGCAGATTTTTTGATGCTTCATCCATTTCAATTTGATGATATGCGGAGGAGAGATCCAATTTGGTAAAAATCTTGTTTCCTCCTAGATTTCCCAACATAGTTTCTATAGTAGGTAATGGATATTTCTCATCTTCAATGCAATTATTCAAAGTATTTTTAAAATCACCACACAAACGTAGTTCTCCATTTGACTTTATTACCGTTACTAAAGGCGTAGACCAATCACTAGCATTAACCTTTTCAATTATTTGACTTTTTTCAAGTCTGTCTAGTTCTTTGTCTATCTTCTCTTTAATGGAAAAGGGTACTGGTCTAAATTTGAAAAATTTGGGCTTAGCATTTGGCCTCAATGATATTGAACCTTTAATGCCCTGAATTGGTAAATCTTTATTTTCAAATACTCTCTTATATACTTCTAAAAACAGTTCTAAATTTGAAATTACATTTATATTATTACAGATATCAAAAACGCAATTGGGCCAATCAGCTTTTAAAATTCTTATCCAATTTCTGCCCAGTAACGGCGTTTGGTTATTAAACTGGCCTGTCACAATTAGGGGTAGTTTTTCCTGATAGTTTTTGTAACTAACATTTACCAAGCATTTTCCAAAAACTGGTATCATATTTCCTGAAAAACTTTTCAAATGTCCACTGTATTTCTCTAGAGTGACATTTTTGAGATTTGTAAGAAAAAATTTCTTTGAAACTACAGACACGTCTGCACCAGTGTCAACCTCCATTATAGTGTCTGCATCTTCAATTTTAACATTTACCAATATTTTTGGTGCGTTTTCTAATGTGTTGCACTGAATAGTATTCAATTTATTCAGATTGGGTTTATTCATTCCAGAATTTTGGGCAGATTTTTTATTCCAACATACTGGAGCAATGTGCCCTTTCTTATTGCAAATATAACATTGAGCATTTTTAAATTTGCATAACTTCGTATCGTGGTTAGACTTTCCACAAATTTTGCAAGGATTATTGTATTTACATGGGAATTTAAAATTTTTAGATCTGGCTTTCAACTTATCAATATCATGACCAGGATTTTTCATCAAATTTACTTGTGACTTCGCTGCCTCTACAGAATTTGCAATATTTATTGCACTATCAAACGTTAAAAAAGGTTCACTTAGCAGCCTTTTAAGCGTAGCTTCATCGAAGCAACCACTTACAAATTGATCACACAAATTTTCATTTATGTCAGTAAATTTGCACTTGTCTGCCTGAGATTTAAGCCTCAAAACAAATTTTCCCACAGGCTCATTTTCTTTTTGTACAATCTTGTGAAATAAATATCTTTCATAGTGCTTATTTTTTATTGGATATAAATGGTTGGTTAAAACCTCTACTAAATCTTTATATTTAAGGTCACTTGGCCTTCTGGGTACCAACAAATCGCGCAAAGTCTTATAAACATTAACATCAATAGACGTTAATAACACAGATACTTTGTCTGCTTCTAATGTTTTGTTCAATTTAAAACATTCTTCTAATTGTTCCAAATAACAATTTAGATCTTCACCTTCACGAAACCTTGGATAATTTAAATTAGTGGTGGCCATACTTGCGTTAATTCTTCGTCGCCATTTGATACGTTTCTATTAATTGTTAAATATTAATGGTGAAAATTATTTTGTAAGAAATTGCACTTTATATATATATATATATAGATAAATGAAAGATACACTATTTTTAAGCTACTATAATTATTTTATTCTTTTTACAATTCGATTATACGTATATTGTTGTTTACAAGATGATGATCAATAATACAGAGTAGAGTAATAATATATCACAGATCAAAAAGCACTTTAAAAGGCAATCCCTTTGAACTTAAATATTTTTTGGCATCTGGGATAAAACATTCATGAAACCATTCAGTAAACATTGCAGCAGTAACCCACGCTTTCTTATTAGCCCTCCAATAAACGGGAAGATTATTGATGTTTACTCCTTTAAACCAAGCGGGATTTAGAAAAGAAAGATCATGTATTGACCACATATTTACACTAACTACTTTAATCCAACTATCATTAAGAAAAAAGAGGGGAAAACTATATGTCTTTTTTGTCGATCTAAGGAAGGCATTTGATACTGTACCCCACTCACTACTTTGGAAAAAACTTTACAACCTAGGCATAAGTTACCAATTCATAAGTACGATCAAAAGTTACTACGAACAAGCAACTATAGCTATCAGATGGAAGGGATCATTTACGGAAAGTATTAAGATAAACTCGGGAGTCCTCCAGGGAGAACCACTTTCCCCACTGCTATTTATATTATTTATCACGGACTTAATCGAAATTTATAATAACTCAGACCTGCCGAGTGTAAATTTGCCAGAATTTGGAGATATCCATTTATTGCTGTACGCCGACGACATAGCAATTATAGGTGAGTCCAGGATAAACCTCCAAAAGAAGATCAAAATACTGAAAGAATATCTCGATGAGAACTTAATGACACTAAATGAGTCCAAGTCAAAGATTATGGTGTTCCGTAATGGAGGTAAACCCTCAAATAAGGATAGATGGTTCTGGAATGATAAACCCATAGAAATAACTTCAAGATATACATACTTGGGATTCCCTCTGACACCAACAATAACAACTACTCACCCGGCAAATTACTTTAAAGGAAAAGCACTTACAGCAATTAACGCCACACACCCAATATTAATAAAATCAAAAGCAAAGTCAATAAATTTATCAATCAAACTCTTTGATACAATAGTGAGAGCTGTCCTGATGTATGCCGCTCCATTATGGGCAACAGAGCATAAAGACTTACTGGACAATATACAAGACATATTTATCCGTAGGTTCCTGAATCTGCCCAGATACACTCCAGGTTACCTAATCAGATTAGAAACCGGTCGTATCTCATTGAATGTAACAGCCTTAAAATTAACCCTGAAGTATTGGCTGCGGGTGTTGAATATGAGCAGTGACAGATTGCCACGTATATGTTTTAATAGAACACGGGAACTCTCTAATGCTTCGGGCACACCCATCGGTTTCATTAAAAAGCTCACTAATCTGCTTAACGATAATGGATCCCCTGCACTTGTTTCCTGTGATGACCCTGAAACGCTGAGGAGCGCGATTACAGGGCTCTTAAAAACAGCGGCAGACCAATCTATACAAAACGACCTTACAAGAATGGATAAATCTAAGCTATACTCTCACTACAAAGACATTCACATATCTTTCATGACGGAGGGATACCTTTTAGGGGATTTTCCTTTCCCGGTTGTAAGACTACTCGCACAAGTTAGAATACTTTCAAGTTTTTTTAGAGAAAACCACACCAAGATGCTCTGCGGTGAGGACCCGACTTGTACCTTCTGTAATTCAAAACTACAAAATGAAATCACTCACTATATTTTTGATTGCTCTGCTCTGAAAGAAGAAAGAAGAACCCTTATGCTCAAAACTGGGCAACTCTGTGCTTCACTTCCATCAATAATTGACAATATGACCCAGAATAAGTATATTGCTACGGCGTTTTATGGTTTCCACAAGTCCATATCTCAGAAGAAGGCCAAGTGATACTCACTCCTCACTTTCTTACTGCTACTCTTTTTGTGTTGATTTCTTGCTTCCCTCTTTCTTATTATTATTATTTTTTTTTTTTTCCTTTTCTTGTTTTTTTTTTTTTTTTCTTTCTCTTTTTACTCTGTATATATCGCTATTTCCGTTGTCTCACTGCTTTGTTCTTATGTATACCTCTGGTGAATCCTGTATAGGGTCAGTGACCCTAAATAAAGGCTTTTTTGTTGTTGTTGTTGTTGTTGATGTTTACTCCTTTAAAGGCACGGGGCATTTTTGATTTGTTAATCACTAATGGTTTCATAATATAATCTCCTGAAGCATTGCTACAGAAAATAATTGTTATGCGATCTTTTGCTGCTTTATGAGCACTAGCCGATTTATAAAATTTTGAGACATAAGTCCTTTCAGGCATTTTTTCCAGAATAACCCTGACTCATCTGCATTGAAAACCTGATCAGGGGTGTATGAATTGTCGTTAATAATTTCTGCAAAATTTGCTGGATATTCTTGGGCTGCATCTACGTCGCCAGAAGCCAGTTCACCTTTTAATTTTAAGCTCTGTGTAAAGAATGTCTTATTTTAAATCTTTCAAACCAGCCATGACTTGCCAAAATTTGGCTTCTTTTCAGTTGAAGAAGAAGATGGCAATTGCTCTACAATTTTTTCGTAAATTCGTGATGCTTTATTTGTTATAGCGCCCGTATCAATGGGTACTATTTTTTTGTGTTTGATCTTCTATCCAAAGCATTAACGCTTGCTCCATTTTTTCCATTGCGATATTTCTGGTGTATAATGTTGTGCCCATACTCGTTGTATTGCCAGCTGCAACACTCTTTCTAAATGTGTTTTTATTTGTTCTAATAGTTCTTATTGTAGCTTCGTTCATGCTATATGATTTTGTAACATCTACTACTCTATCTACCTTTCGTAAGCGATCCAAAATTTTGATTTTAGTTTCTAAAGAAATAACTTTTCTTTTAACTTCTTTCTTCATTATAAGCCTATAATTTTTCTTTAATTTATGTTTATTTGGCTGTGATTAAAGTAAAATTCAGAGGGAAAAAATGCGGGAAATTTTGGAGGGAAGATTAAAAACTTTTATTTATTTATTAAATATTTTATATTATAATTTTTAATTAAAAATTAAAATGTTTTAATTTTTTAATTTTATAATTAAACCTATTTGGTAAATTGCCATCATTTCCCTCCAAAATTCCCCGCATTTTTTCCCGCGATAAAAACAACAACAAAAAAAAAACTTATTTTGAAAACCGTGTAAAAGCGAAAAAGTATAAAAACAAGTACCGTGTAAATCGGGGGATAGGTGTATTTGTGAATGAAGCTGCGCCTTGATGGAACTGCGGCGCTGTAGGTTCTTCCAAAATATTTTCTGGGGCAGCTAGCTCGCCGATGTCCTTGGCGGTGGCATTTGCTGCATTTCACACCGTGAGTGATATAGGCTGGCGTTGTCTCACTTTTGGACTTAATGTCCACTTTCACAGGGAGCTGGTGAAGCTTCATTCATGAAGACGAAGGTCTCCCTGTTGCCTGTGGTCCAGGAGTAGCCGTCGCAGCTCATTACCTCGAAGGCCAGACAGACAACACGTCAGTATAGTCGCAGGGCTGCAATGGGGTGTCTTCCTCCCTCACCACGATAGACAGGTTCCCGGTGACGATCTTTTCTGCCTTCTTCCTCTACAGGAATGCTCTGAGAGTGGTATATCCGATGATAAGCCTATCCTCGACCAGGCGCCATCTCCACACTGGCCAGTCTGACCAGAACCTGGCCGGACATCTTCGTTTAGATGGTAGACGGATCCCTCCCCCTGCAACTCCTCCAAGGCCTTCATGTAGTGCACGGAATGAAAGTTTGTACATCATTCGACATAGTAGAATTGGTCGAACCATGCTGCTACTGTGACAAAAAGTTACTTTGTACGGGTTAACACAAAATGCAATAAACTAGGGCCTACAGTAAAAGTAACTTAAACCCAGAAAAAACTTACACTCAAGAGTAAAAAAAAAAAAGGTAAATAATAACTCACAATTTGTAAAATAAAATATAAAAAACAGTACTTATCTTTATTGTTGCGTTGGTAGGGTCGGACCGGGGTTACACAGGTATGCGATGAGATAGCCAGACACGGATAAAGCACGCAGAGAACACTTTAAGCGTCTCCACACGATAATTCACCACTAGGGCCTTCAATCCCGGGATCCCGGGAAACGGGATCCCGGAGCCAAATAATGATCCCGAAATCCCGGAATTCTGCTAAAAAAATCCCGGGATTACTGCTTTGTGGATGAAAACCAGCGCAAAAATTTATTTTTCTTATCTATCATTTTGGTAATCAAACAGATGATGAGATAGCACACTTTTGACGTTTTGTTTATACAGCTGCATTTCGGGTCTTTTTTTTTTTTTTCTGAGAGATTTGAAATTATTTTCATGCACTAATAACGAAGGGTTATTCTGCAAAATCTTTCCAAAATGGCAGCCTCTAGAGTGAGAGTATGCAGCAGTATACATGGAGGGGGCCCCAGTTTTTGTTGACATGCAAATAGTGGCTTCTTAGATAGTAGCGGCATCCCTTTATTTTTGTGGCGGACCTGCGTGTAACATGGACCCGCTACCAACCTCTATCTGGGCTCCAAACTGTTTTATAATTTTTTTTATCTATGTTTATACTCTCCATCCTGTACTCTGTATGCATGGGTCATCATGAACGCACTGCTCTGCTGTTCATTTTGTGAAACTCTCGCTAGCTTTTTTGTCATTTAATTTAAATTAAATTTATTTAATGTCATTTCATTAAATGCTTTGTCACTATCAAGTATCAGCCTAAAGTAGTTTTCAACTTATACGAACATAAAACAAAGTCTCTAAAACAATATTATCGGAACTTGTTAGTTCTCAATAGAAAACGCGTCGGACATTTTTGGTAAGCTTATCACATCTTGATTGTGATGGCGAAGTTTATTCCTTTTAAATCAGAAGGAATCTGGTGCTATTACCTTCGAGATGGATCTGGCCAAAATGCACAGTGTATAGCGTGCAAAAGGATTTTGAAATGCGTCGGTGGGTCAACAAAAGGGCTGCATGTACACCAGAAGGCGGTCCACGGAATCGAAACTTCGAAGAGAAAAGTTAAAGACAAAGTTGATACACAGACCCCTGCAAAAAAAGACCCCCAAGATATCAATTCTTGATCATTTTTCATCTGTTTCCATCGATCGATCGACTGATGCTGTGCTAGCTAGAATGATAGCTCTCGACGGATTGCCATTCTCCGTTTTTGTCACATCTAAGGATCTACGCAAGTGCCTCAATGCTCTTGGACATGAAATTCCTCTCTCCGCAAAGACCATTAAGATTAAAGTGTGTCGTTATGCGGACACATTTCGTGAGAAGGTCGTTCGAGAGCTTCAGATGGAGAAAGAAAAGGGGCAACTTTTCAGCCTTACGCTGGATGAATGGACGTCAATCAGAAGCAAGCGTTACCTGAACATTAATATTCATAGCCGTACCAAGGTGTGGAATCTCGAATATCTGGAGTATTTTCCTCTGAACAATGCAAATATGTCATTGGTGCTAAGCTCTTTGAGTTTGGAATCGACTTCGAAACTGATATTGTGTGTGTTACAACTGATGGGTGCGCAATGATGGTAAAATTGGGTCACATTATTGGTCCACTGCAAGTAAGTGCCATGTCATTGGCACTATATAAAAGAAAAATTAAAAATATAACGAACGAAACGATATACCTCTTGGCCTAGAAAGACGAAAATGTTTTTCAATCCCGGGATTGAGAAAAAAGCAATCCCGAATCCCAGGATTGAAAATATGTACCGGGATTGGAGGCCCTATCCACCACACTCCTCTCGACTCCTCTCGCAATTCCATAGGAATTATTCTTGCCTTCGCCCGCACAAGTCTCAGTGGAGACTTTTCCGGGCACAATGTAACTGAAACGAAAAACGGGTTCCAGAGACAGGCAGGTGCGTCGGGGGATGGAGATTTGCCAAGGAGCAATGCTCAGGCTAAAGAAGTCAGGACTGTTACCCCCTGAAGTTTTCTTTCCTCTTTTCGCTCTCCACTTCTCCCATCCATATTTCCAAAAAATTTTTTTTCTTTTTTTGATTTTTTTTATTCTTCTTATTTTTTTATTCTTTCTTATAATCTGTATATATTTACCAAATGTATATAATCTTTCTCCATTTTTTATTTCCCACTTTCATAGTTTTCTCCGTTTTGTAACCCCAAAGAGAATCCTCTGTAAGACCTGTGTGTCTTAATAAAGGCTTTTGTGTGTGTGTGTGTGTGTGTTACCCCCTGAAGCTGTTTTTATAACTTGTTTGATTAAGATTTGTTTAAAATTTCTTGTTCAAAGAATGTTTTAAATGGTGGTTATGAGTAGTTGAATATACAGATATTTACAAGTATAATGATTGGCATGGGAGAAGGCATCTTTATTATTATTATTATTATTATATATATATACTTTTTTTTTCTTTTATTGTATATATTGTTAAAGTATTTTTTAATATATTTTTTAGAAAACTTTATATGCTAGTAAAAGTCTTTGTTTTGAATTATATTAGTTGGGAAAATTCCTCTTTTTATTCTCCCATGCTTGTCCATATTTTATTAAGGTAGAAAAGTGGGTGTTCTATATAGTAAAAATCTATGTATATGGTTGTTATATGGTTATACAAGGTAGATTAATAGGGAGGCATATTTACATTTCTATATACAAGATTATTGGTTTCAGTGTATGAGTGTGTATATATGGTTAATTGGTACATAGATAATTAATAGGTGGTGTTGAATATTGTTGCACTGGGCTGCGGTTTGGCAGATTCTTCAGTCTTGAGTCTCTCCTCAGACGTGTCTTGCATCTTTCCAGAGCGTGTTTCAACCATCCTACAAATTTATATAAGGGAATAATGAGATAAGTCTACTTTAAGTAGCCTCCAGAATCATTTATTTATTTTTCTCACATCAAAGAGAGCATTGAAGTCACACGTGTACCTAAATACAAATGATGATAATCTAAATAATCTGTTTTAAATAAATATCATAGAATATAAAAATAAATAAATATATAATTTAAATTTCAAATATATTAAAAATAATATAAGAAATACGCCATTAATCATGATGTAACACTTCCCCCTCTCCAGAGGTCGTCACGTCCTCGTGATTGACCTCATCAATTCTTTCAAAATAGGGTTTGATTCTTGAGACATGGACAATCAATGGGTCTTGGCCAGGATTATCTTTTGGTTCAATTAAGTAATTTACGTTGGACAGCTTCTTTAATATTCTATATGGGCCAAAATATTTTCTCAATAGTTTTTCACATTTTCCGATTTTCCTAACTGGTGTCCAAACTGCCACTAAATGTCCTGGTTCATAGATTCTCTCCTTGTGTTTTTTGTCATAGTTTCTTTTCATTCTTTCCTGAGTCTTCTCTGTGTTGTTAATGACTACCTGTCTCGTCCTTGCTATTTTATCTAAGTAGTTTTCTATATATTCGTCGTAATCGTCCATGTTACTGTCCGTTGGGATATTCTCGTCGTCTAAGAGGGACATGGGTTCCCTCCCAAACAACAGGAAAAATGGAGAGTAGCCTGTGGTTTCTTGAATTGTGGTATTATACGCGTGGGTGATAAAAGGAAGGATTTCGTCCCAGTTCTTCTGATCCGTATTCACATACATGCTGATCATATTGATTATAGTTCTATTTAGCCGTTCCGTTAGCCCGTTAGACTGGGGGTGGTAGCTCGTTGTGAAGCAATGTTTAACTTTGCACATTTTCATAACCTCCTTCATCAAATTGCTAGTGAATTGTGAACCTCTGTCGCTGATAAGAAATCTTGGAGCCCCGTGACGTAAAAATATATGTTCGATTAAAAATGTAGAGACTTCTTTCACTGTCGCTTCTGGTACTGCCTTTGTTTCAGCATACTTGGTATAATAATCCGTCAACACAATTATCCATTTCCTTCTTCTTTTCGTTGATGGCAAGGGGCCAACAAAGTCAATTCCGATTCTTTCAAAAGGGTAGTTAGCTGGGGGAATAGGTTGTAGAAGTCCAGATGGCAACTGATTTGAACCTTTCCGACTTTGGCAAAGATGGCACGTCTTTACAAATTCGGAAACATCTTTCAGCATGGAAGGCCAATAGTATTTATTCTTCAATCGGTATGTGGTTCTGGCGACGCCCAGATGGCCATTCAGCATATGGTTGTGGTATTCACTCATGATTTCTTTCCTTCTTTTCTTTGGCACTACCAGCAACCATTCTCTACCTTCAGGATTTGGATTTTTCTTGTAGAGACACCCATTTTCTTCTTTAAAGTTCTGTGTAATTGAGCGCTTGTTTCCACTAAGGTTCTCCTTAATATTCTCAATAAAATCATCCTTTTCGTCTATTATTTGATTCAAAAATAGTCTTTCATAATCCTCGTCCCATTCGTTTTCTGGTAAGGGTCCTCTAGATAGACCATCAGCGTCCAGATGTTTTTTTTCCCGATTTGTGTATAATTTCGAAATTATATTCCTGAATCTTCAGTGCCCATCGTGCTAATCGGCCGGTCGGATCTTTTAAATTCTTAAGCCAGCATAGTGCGTGATGATCAGTGACGATTTTAAAGTTCCTTCCATATAAATAGGGCCGTAATTTTGATATCGACCACACTACAGCTAAACATTCCTTTTCGGTGGTTGAATAATTTTGCTCAGGTTTACTTAGGGTTCGGCTCAAATATGATATTACCTTCTCTTCGCCACCGATATTTTGAATTAGTGTTGCGCCTAAGCCGATGTTAGAGGCATCTGTGTGAATGCAGGTGGCTGCATTTGGATCAAAGTGACCTAAAATTGGCGGATTCATAAGAGCTTTTTTAAGGTTTTGGAACGCTTCTTCCTGTTTTCCTGTCCAGATAAATTGAACATTTTTTCTGATGAGACTGGTCAATGGGTCAGCGATTAATGAGAAATCTTTAATAAATTTTCTATAATATGAGCACATTCCTAGGAATGATTGCACTTCTTTGGCCTTCTTGGGCTGAGGAAAATCTCTAACGGCTTTGATATTATATTCGGCAGGTTTTATACCCTCTTATTTTATTTGACATATCGGACGCGATATCCCAGCTCGGGATACTTGCGCCTAAATACATTTTAGTAGATTATATACAATTCATTTTATACAATTTAATAACCGGACTAAAAACATAATTAAAACTTAAACGATGGCACTCTAAAACAGAAGAGAAAATCCAAAATGGATTATTTTATCAACCTATATACAACTCAATAACCGACTAAAAACACAATTAAAACTGAAACGATGGTTTTCTCAAACAGAAGAGAAAATCCAAAATAAATTATTTTAGCAACCTATATACAATTCATTATATACAAATCAATAACCGGTTAAAAACACAATTAAAACTGAAACTATGGTTTTCTTAAACAGAAGAGAAAATCTAAAATGAACTTACAAAAATTATTGAATTTTACATAAGTGTCTTTGTTATATACAAATTCGCAAACCTCTTCGATGGGATAAAAATGATTACTTCTGTAGCTGTGGAATATCGGACATTCCATCAATAAATGCATTGAGTCTTGGTTTTCTTTTCCACAGAAACAGCTAGGATCATCCGTTGCCCCGATTTTCGACAGAAATTCTCCAAAATTACCATGCCCCGTGACGAACTGTGAGTTATAAAAATTCGGACGAAAATAAAAAGGAATTCCAAATGGGAAAATTTTTCTGAATGTTTCATTAGTGTTAGCTATTGTTTCAGCCATTCTTGATTCTATGTAGTTATGAATTATAGTCTTGGTTGGTTATATGTCCAAGGATCTCAAGTTCCTCGAAAGCAAATCTGCATTTCTTGGCGTTCAGTTTTAAATTAGATTCGCTGAAGCATCTGAGGACAGCTTCAAGTCTTTTAATGTGGGTTGGAAAGTCCGAGCTGTATATAATCACATCGTCCAGGTAGCAAAGGCAAATCTGCCATCTCAGATTTCCGAGGACATTGTCCATGTTCCTCTCAAAAGTAGCAGGGGCGTTGCATAGACCGAAGGGCATTACGTTGAATTCATATAACCCATGTGCAGTAGTGAAAGCCGTCTTCTCTTTGTCTCTCTCTTCAATTTCGACTTGCCAATATCCCGATTTGAGATCTATTGCTGAGAAGTACTTGGATCCTTGGAGAGTATCCATTACATCATCAATTCTTGGGATTGGATAAACATCCTTCACTGTTACTTCATTTAATTTCCTGTAGTCCACACAAAATCTGTATTTGCCATCTCTTTTTTTGACCAATATAACGGGAAAGGACCAGGGACTTGAAGATTGTCTAATTATTCCTTCTTCGAGCATCTCGTCTATTTGATCCTTTATGATGGTTCGTTCCTTAGCGCTTACCCGGTAAGGCTTGTGCTTTATCGGTTTTGCGTCTTCTGTATGAATCTGATGTTTTGCCAAATTGGTCCTACCTAACTTCGATGAGAACAAATCAGTATACTTGGCCAAAATTTGTTTTAACCTCTCTTGTTCTTTAAATGATAAATTTTTGTTTATTTGAAATTGTATTTCGTCATTTTCATTCTGCTTCTCTTTATTCTCTATAAAATTTACCCCTGCAGGAAGACTTCCATAAGCCAATGTTTGGTCTTTCATGATTTTTAAAGGTCGAGGATAAGGGTTCGTTATCCAGATATGGGTTTTCTTATCCGTGACAGTAAGCAAACTTCTTGCCAATCGAAGACCATTTGTTTGAGTCATTCTGTTGTTCTCTTCGATGACATATTCGCCATCCTCTGCTTCTATTGAGGCCCTAATCAATTTAATAGATAGTTTAGGTATAACGGTATCTGTAGTGCTCTTTATTTTTTTTAGATCATAATTGCTTACGTCATGATTACTCATCAAATTATATTTTATTGTTTCTCGTTTACAATCAATTTTAGCATTCATTTTTTTAAGGAAATCTCGTCCAAGAATAAGAGTTCGTAGATGCGCGTCCATTACTACAAATTCGTGGGATAATTCAGTGTCATCAATTTTTAAATCTAAAATAATTCTACCTACCATATCTAATTTTTTCCCATCGGGTCCTGAACACGTTTTAGTGAGACTATTTATTTCACGGCCAGCAAAAAGTGCTGTTCTTAGGTCGACCACTGAAAGATCGGCGCCTGTATCAATCAAAGCTTCGCATAACCCTATCTTGTCCACATTAATATTAATTTTGTACCTAGGGTCCAACTTTCTAATTCCATTTATGGTCGACTTGCTTTGATTGAAGGAATCAGGCGCGACACTTAGTTTAAATCTTCCAACACGGAATATCTATTCCGTGTAGGAATATTCGTTTGTGTGTCATTACAAACATCCGCATAGAGGCGAGGCCGTGTATAATCTTTCCTTTCGTCCATTTGAAGGTTTTCTTGGCTCTTGTCTTGGGAAACTGAGGGGTCCTCTTCTACGATCCTCACAAACTTGACTCTGCGTGTTTCAACCATCCTACAAATTTATATAAGGGAATAATGAGATAAGTCTACTTTAAGTAGCCTCCAGAATCATTTATTTATTTTTCTCACATCAAAGAGAGCATTGAAGTCACACGTGTACCTAAATACAAATGATGATAGTCTAAATAATCTGTTTTAAATAAATATCATAGAATATAAAAATAAATAAATATATAATTTAAATTTCAAATATATTAAAAATAATATAAGAAATACGCCATTAATCATGATGTAACAATATGTATGACTATGGGGAGGCGAACGTTGAAAAGTGTTTGGGGGGATTCTGTTAGAGGGTTAAAAGGTGATGGATGTGAATTGTTGTAGCTAGTGGGATTTCAAATGTAGGTGTAGAATGGGAGTTATAAGGAGTGGTTTTATGGATTGGGCTCGTATCTGACTAATCAGGTTCTGAGGTGCTTGCTTCGGAGTCAGTCTGGGGCGGTTTGTTTGAGGGTGAGAATCTTCCACAGCTGTGTGCGAAGGTGAGCACTGACCTCCATATTTTCTTATTGGAAAACAGTATTTTGGTGGTGTTGGGAATGTACCCTATTTGTTTTATACAGTTTGAAGATAGTATGGATCTATGGTTATCTAATGGCGGACATTCTAGGAAAATGTGTTCTGTTGTCTCGGGTGGTCCGCCACCATAGGAATTTAATCTTGCCTTCGCCCGCACAAGTCTCAGTGGAGACTTTTCCGGGCACACTGTATCTAAAACACAAGCCGTGTCGGTGGACGCCAAGGCGTAGGTGAAGTGGAGCCGGTGTAGCTCTGTGTAGTCGTTTGTTAGGCCAGATTTTTCGCCCAGGGATTTGTTCTTTGGAGTATGGTAGCCGAGATTTGTAGTTCTAGAACTTCAATGCATGAAGTATAGCAGTGGGACAGGCAGAGGAGCGGGCTTCGTGGTTGGCAGGGATTCCTTTGGGGTGGCAGTGGGTGCATCTTGCTGTGCCAGGGGAGGATTTGGTGGGGCAGGAGTTGCCTTCGTGTCCAGTTTTGCTACAATGATAGCAGCTGGTCCGCCACCATAGCCCCCTTTTATATACAAACATGGCCACATTCGTCCAATGAGAAGGCGGGAGAGATTGGTTCAATATCAAAAGATAACAAAATCCTTCCCACTAAAATCTGAGAAAAGATTAAAAAGTGCAAATATTTGTCAATATAATTTGACAAAAGGTATCCATCCAAAAAAAGAAAAAACTAACCAATCTCCCAAACATTCTCATTGTCCCGTAAGGAAAACCTCCCGCTGTTCGGGAGGGAAAAAGCTCACGGGAGCCATGTTATAAAGATACAAAAAAAAAAAAAACTAAAGAGAGGAAAAGAAGACATCCGGGTCTTTCCATAAAAGTGCCTTCCATCTTGTTCCTCCCAACAGAAACTTCAAAAAAAAAATCTGCGCAAACTACGTGAGTTACCATGAGTGATTACCAAACACACACATATATAATATGCTTTAGCAGACAGAGTTTAATGGGGGACCAAATAAGCTCTCATCTGGGACCGGCTGGGTATGTTAGGTAGAGACTTAGGGTACTGACAGACGCTCACTTGATGAGAAACCGAACGATCCAATTCCATTCAGTTCTCTCAAGTCCAAGAACTAAAAACTCTTCGTAACGTCTGTTTCTAAACGCTTTCATCCTATCGACATGTACAACTTTCACATCGTTCATGGTGACCCCTCTTACTCTGAAGTTAACATCGGAGACCCTAGCTTCCACACGGAAAGGCCCATAGAGGTTGGTGTAACCTTCATTCTTTGAAACAACTAGCATTACTCGGTCTCCTTTGTCGAAACTTCTGGAATAAGGTGGCCTAGGATTCATAAGCTTTTTAACAGAATTACCTGACATAAACTGACAGTTTCCTTTGCTTTCCGCATCACCCTTAACCTCTCAGCCCAAGTAGACTTTCTAAAACTATTAACAGACCCAGCGCTACCCTCACAGTTTCTGTTAAACTCAGTAGGTGGCAATTTTACAGCCTCGTTTTCAATGCGCTTCACTGATCTCTCCTCTAAGGAGCTTGAAACCATTGGTCTATGTGCACCGGCAACGTAGCTAAGGTCTACATAATCACGGTCTTCTGGTGTCAAGGAAATCATGTTGCCACGTTCCCGTATTGGAGGCAACGGGATATTGAATCTCCTCATATCATTGATTCCCAGAATCCCGTCGTAGCCCTTATCTCCGAGTGATATTAACCAGAACCTTATCTCTCCCAGTTCGCTGCCGTTTTCGTTACCAACTCTACAGGTTTTAACACGTGTAAGTGTCTGCTCGTGGTATATCACTGACACTATGCGTAAAGTTTTAAGTGCATCGTCCCAATTCTCCTTCAAGACCTTGCACTTTTCAGAATCAATAATACTGACTTAGCTTCCTGTATCATATAACAGGTGCCACATATTGCCGTTAATATTCACCTTAACTTTTGGCAGATTTCCATACTGATCTCCGCCATATGAACGTATGTTCGCTATCTCAACATTGTCAAGAGTATTGCGGTTGGCAAACATAGAAGACTGTCTTGAGCAATCACTAGCTATATGTCCTAATCTACACTCAGGTGGACTCAGCTTGATTTCGCCCAACAATTTAGTCAGTTTTTTTCTATCTCACCTCTAAGGTCTTTAATACACCGCTCATCTCCGTGCTTCATCCTGTTTACATTGGCACTAAGCATCTTCATCTCACCCTTAATGCTATTTATTTCTTCAACCCCTTCTACTGAACATACCCCTTTCATAAAACTGCAACGGTGTTCTACACTATCCTCCGTGGCCATGACACTGACTGCTTTGTCTATTGATTTAGCCTCACTGCGAACAATATCTTCTCTATACTTATCGAGCACATTTTCGAGGAAAATTTCGAACACTAGGCTATCGTAAAATCTGCACTCTATCTCTAATGGCCAGGAATCTTTCTTTAAACACCATAGCATTTTCCCCAACTCTCTGCTTAAGGCCTTCTATTAATTTAAGGCATTCCCTAATACCACGCGCTTTTTTAGGGTACAATATGTTCAGTTTACTAACAATACTTTCAAAACTGCTATCGTTACGGATACCCATCTCCTCTAAGCTCAACCTAACTTCAGGGGATGAAGCCTCGAACATGAGCAATGCTTTGACCTCAGGAGCCCATTTGCCTACTCGAGCTTTAAGCTCGACTTCCCGAATGAAAGACTCGAGATCAACCCCATTAAGCACTGACAAATTGAGCATAGAATTCGCGAACATGATGGAGTACAAAAAATAATAATAAACCACTCAATCAAGGGAAAAAAACCAGCACGTAAAATTACAGGAATTTACACGTGCACACACCAGTAATCCTGGCAGGGCTCGCCAATGACAAAAAGTTACTTTGTACGGGTTAACACAAAATGCAATAAACTAGGGCCTAGAGTAAAAGTAAATTAAATTTAATTGTCATCTATCGTTAAAATTTTACACATATAGATTTACCGGCAATGCGCTTCTTTTAAATATCATCGAATATTATCTCTACAGACCTTACTGCAATGGTATCAGTTATTGAATGAGAGGGCTTAGCTCATCAGTAGTGAACCCTCTCAGCGGTTTCGCCAAATTAATCTCTAGACCGCTCTACTATTGTATATTGGATTGGTTGGAATATACCCTGTATTTTCTATGGAAGGCAGCTTAAGGGTGTTTAGTGAACTATGGACATAAGCTTATAGGTCTGTAGAGGTACATACATATAATTTCAAGGTATTGCATCGAGCAAATTTTAACGATAGATGGCAATTAAATTTAATTTACTAATATATATTTGTAATGAAAACATATTTTGCGGAAGAGCTTTGCTCGATGCAATACCTTGAAATTATATGTATGTACCTCTACAGACTTATAAGCTTATGTCCATAGTTCACTAAACACCCCTAAGCTGCCTTCCATAGAAAATACAGGGTATATTCCAAACCAATCCAATACAATAGTAGAGCGGTCTAGAGATTAATTTGGCGAAACCGCTGAGAGGGTTTACTACTGATAAGCCAAGCCCTCTCATTCAATAACTCATATCATTGCAGTAAGGTCTGTAGAGATAATATTTGATGATATTTAAAAGAAGCGCATTGCCGGTAAATTTATATGTGTAAAACAGTAAAAGTAACTTAAACCCAGAAAAAACTTACACTCAAGAGTAAAAAAAATGTAAATAATAAGTCACAATTTATAGAATAAAATAAAAAAAGCACACACACACAGTACTTATCTTTATTATTGCGTTGGTAGGGATCGGACCGGGGTTACACAGGTATGCGAGGAGATAGCCAGACACGGATAAAGCACGCAGAGAACACTTTAAGCGTCTCCACACGATAATCCACCACACTCCTCTCGACTCCTCTCGCAATCGAGTCTTTGGGATTCCGGGCTAATTGGCCTATCAGGTAAGGTCTTCTAGCCCCAACATGGCTGCAGACCGCGATCTGGTGGCAAGGGATCCTAAGATCAGGCAGTGGAGGTGTCATCGCCTCCTCTCGCAATACCATAGCCCCCTTTTATATACAAACATGGCCACATTCGTCCAATGAGAAGGCGGGAGAGATTGGTTCAATATCAAAAGATAACAAAATCCTTCCCACTAAAATCTGAGAAATTTGCATATTTATCGTCGGGCGGACGTGTTTTTGCAGCGCTCCGCGAATTCCGGTAAATATTACTTCAAATTTGTTTTTAGAGTTGTTTTTGTGAAATTTAAAATCTTTTATACCTTACTTTTTATATTATTATTCATATAACAACCAACTCTTAAGTATACTTAAACATTTTATATACAGCTGATTTGCATATCAGCAGACGGCGCGGCGCGACCGCTTGCCGCTTGTTAGAACAATATGGTCGATAAAATTGAAAAAACGCACTGAGGAATGTAGGATTCAGCATAAGATCATCTCGGAACAAATTGCCGACACATTAAAATCAAAGTACTCATCTACAAATAAAAGCATAAATCAAAATGATCTTACAATTGTACAGGGCTTGCTAAAGCAATTAAATATATTGATGGATACAATGGGAGATATCGCTGTAATCAATGGCTCTATTTGTGATAGACTTGGAAATCTGGACGAATCAATAAAGAAAATATCTCCTTCAAGTCAATTTTATAATAGGTCATATGCTCAAGCTACGAGAGTTACTAGTGAAGACGATAAAATAGTTATGCAAAATCAAAACGTAACGGATAAAACAATAATATTTAAATCCAAGTTAAATGTTTCCCCGGCTGAAGTATTAGGCGAAGTAAATAATGGTATTAAAAAGATGAGAAATGATAGATCTAAAGTCAAAATAAATAAAATAATAAAATCAAAATCTGGCGTAATACTTAAAGTTGATTCAGGTGAAGATTTGAATACATTGATTGAAGAGTTTAAAAAGATTGATGAGGTAAATCAAAAAGCATTAATTTATGCACCAAAACCACTAGATCCTACAATTGTTCTTAAGTCAATTACTAAATCTACAGATATTAAGGAATTGCCTTCGATTTTATGCAATATGAACCCAGAGTTAGAAGGTCGAGAGAAGAAGATAAAGGTTCTGTTCGCTATGAGATCAAATACTGATGTACAGGATGTTGTTCTCTCCGCATTTCCCCGGCAACATACCAATTATGAAGAAATTACAACGTATATATACAGACATACAGGTTACATATATGAAGGATAAGGTGCTTGTACGTCAATGTCAAAACTGTTTTAGTTATGGTCATAGTAAAAATTCATGTAACATCATAAAATGTAAAAATTGCGGAGACAATGACCAACATGTTAACTGTCAATCCTTGCCCAAGTGTATAAATTGCTCTACGCATCCTAAATATAGGAATAGCAATAATCATCGTTCTAATGACAAATTATGTCCTGTGTTCCTTCAACAAATGAAATATGAGATACAAAGAACATGTTATGCAGATTTAGATCATGATATTGTTACTTTGGATTAGAATAGATTTATTCTTGTTTTTTGGTCAATGTTCAAATTAAAAATTCTACAACAAAACACGCGGAAAAGCAATTTGGTTAATAATGAAATAAGGGAATTTATTTCTAAAGAAAAATATGATATGATTATAGTTCAAGAACCATATAGTATAAATGATGAAGTAATCTTTAATATGCGTTCAAAAATATATTATGCAAATATACCGGGAGTTCCAATATATACCGCAACAATCGTTACAAACCCTTTCTTATCATGTAAATTAATTAAAGAGTTTTCAAATTCATTTGCAACCACTATATCAGTACAAACTACTAAACGGCAAATTATTCTTTCAAATATTTATATACACCCTAATAAAATGGATACCTGTCATGTTCAATTCCTTGATAAATTAATTAAAAATTTTAACACAAATCCATTGATTTTAGCTGGAGATTTTAACGCTCGAAGTCAGATGTGGTTTGATAATATTATTAATCAAAACGGTAGAAGACTTCAACCTATAATTGATTTTCACAATATGCTCATACATAACAATCGAAACAAAACATGTCGAGGATTAAGTATAATAGACCTTACTATTACTAATAGTCATGCTCATGTACTTGTTAATGGATGGAAAACGTTAAATCTTTCGCAAATCACAGACCATCACGCAATCTCATTCGACATTAGTCTGGAAACAGAAAGTTTATTACATGAAAATAATTCTACATGGTATTTTCAAGAAAAAAGAGCCAATTGGCAAAAATATGAGCAGGCAATCAATGTGTCTAGGATAAATGAGGCAATGATGAAATTAGGTAAAATAGTAAATATAAACGATATAAACTGTGTAGTTTCTCACATAACTGACATATTAATTGAAGCTGCATATGCATCTCTACGATTAAAACCAAAATATTTAAATAATAATCCATTTAATTGGTGGACGGATGAACTGGAACTTTTTAAAAATCATTTTAAATATGTTCGAAATCTATATTATCGGGGGTAAACGGTCTAATAGACAGCTAGTTGATGAAAAAATGTATAAGGAAATACGAAATAAGTATATGAATATTATTGAAAAAACAAGAAATGTAAGCTGGAGGGTATTCCTGGAGGAAGTTGAAAATACATCTCCTTTTGGTAATACTTATAAAACTTTTAAACAAAAAATTTCTCCTAGGTCTTTTGATTTACCAATTCTAGATGTATCTCAAGATGTGCTCGAATCAGAAATGAAAAATCTTTTATCTTCTCTATTTCCGAATGACTGTCAATCTTCTGACACAAACTATCATAAATTAATCAGAGACAAGAGTTATACTTTTTCTAATGATAAAATCATTTATTTTGATAATATTCAAATCTGTTCAATAATTAAAAAACTTAAAAATGGCAAGGCTCCAGGAATAGATCATATAAGCAATCAGATGATCAAAACGGCAGTTCATCATATATCTCCTGTGTTAACAAAATTGTTCAATGCTTGTATGGGACTTAATTATTATCCGGAGGCCTGGAGAAAGTCAGCAGTAATGATTATAAAAAAACCTAATAAAGAAAATTATAAAGATCCGAAAGCCTACCGCCCTATAAGCTTGTCTTCTAATTTAGGTAAAATTTTTGAAAGTCTAATTCATATTGAACTTTTAAATCATATTAATAGTAATAATGTTATGCATCCTGCTCAACATGGATTTACACAAGAAAAATCAACAATCTCTGCTTTACAAGAAATAACTAAATTAAGTCTTTTGAAAAGAGAAACAGAAAATACGGCAATAGTAACAGTGGACATCAGCGGAGCTTTCGACAACGCATGGCATCCGGCAATTCTCCAACAATTGGACAAGGCAAATTTTCCAGCGGTACTTATAAAAATAATTAATTCTTACTTTGAAGACCGGAGTGTAGAGTTTAAATATACTAATGTAAAGTGTATAAAAAAGATAAATAAGGGATGTCCCCAGGGTGGTATTATTTCTCCTATTCTTTGGAATATATTACTTAATGATTTCAACTTATCTTTTAACGAAAGTTTTGCTAGAGTAATTGCTTTCGCGGACGATGTGACATTTGTGGTATGGAGTTCAAACATCTATGATCTTCAGTATAATATTACCAAATGTTTAATAAAAATCAAAGCATGGTGTGAAAAGGTAAAACTTTCACTAAGTCCAAATAAAACAGGTATACTCTATCTACATAACTATGAAAAATTGCCCATTAATTTTGATGGAAAAATAATTCAACCATCAGAAACTGTTAAAATTTTTGGGAGTTATTTTTAAAAATCATAGACAAAGGAATAAGATTAATTTTGGAACACATGTTGACAATATAATTATGAAAGCTACGAAACTTAAGAATATATTATTCTCATTATGTGCACGTACTTGGGGCATTGATACTCGACGTAGATTGATCTTATATAAAGCTATGATACGCTCTACAATAAGCTATGCATCAAATATTTGGTTTCCTTTTATCACTGCAGCAAAAAGATCCAAGTTGAATTCTATACAATATCAAATTCTTATTAGATGCATTCATGCTTATAGGACTTCGTCTTCTTACATCACACATATACTAGCGAAAACCCCTTTACTGTCCGATTATCTTGAATTATTACAAACAAAGTATAATATGACAAATTCTCTCACAGATCGAACACTCAAAAAACCCCTTCAAAAAGAATTAAACAAACTATATCTGGATCTAAAATTTAAATTTTATCTTTCTCAATCTAATGAACTGTTCAAGAAATTCTTTCCAATTGCTGTCCCAAATTTCATTTCCTCTGATAAATTCACTACATTATTCTTAACTGGAAAAGGACCCTTCTTAAGTTTCCTATTCAAACTGAATGCTATCAATGATCCAACATGTGAATGCCGCTTAGATGTTGAATCACCAGAGCATCTTCTTTTATCTTGCCCTCTGACTAATCAAATTGTATGTAGATACTTTGAAACATTACCAAATTCTCTTTGTGTATATACTCTATCTTATGAGAACTTTGTTAAGTTTAGAACTATTTGTACAATAATTTACAAAACAATACTAATCCATCGTGTAAATAATTAATCATATATATATATAAATAATACTAGCACAGCACAATAGTCCTTTGGACTTCGTGCTTTTGTAACAATAAATAAAAAATAAATAAATAAATCTGAGAAAATATTTAAAAATGCAAATATTAGTCAATATAATTTGACAACTGTC